>CP131459.1:28277500-29477500 GCA_030664755.1 Microcos paniculata | reverse complement strand
CAATTTCCAACTGCCGCAATTTCACTGCAATATACTTCCTCTGGTCTTATTTAACTGTCTCTTTTTGGTCAACTTATCATAGTTTTGATTATTATTTGTGATAAAATTATAAAGTTGTAAATTTTTTGAAGATAAAATTTAAAAAGTACAAATCTTAAACTTTTTAAAATATATTTTTTAAAAATTTAATTATATATATATATTTTTAATTAATGATCAAAATTATGATAAATTTATCTATAAGAGATAGTTAAATAGGGACAGAGGGAGTATGTTTGTATACGTCAACCCTTCCTTCAACGCAAAAACTTCCAACTACTATGCATCCACGTTAGCTATATTTATTTTACATTATGGAACCATAAACAAGTTTATTAACCCAGTTGGTTAGTTTAAACCAGAAAATAAAATAATCGAGTTCAACAAAATAAAGTGGGGTTTCTTCTGATTAGATCCTTGACTTGATCAAAGAAAAGTTTTCATCATTATTTTTCAGGAAAATTATAGTACTTTACCATATGGCAGCCATCTACAAAGTACAAACACTAAAGAATTCAAATGAATTCTTCAAAAAAAAAAAAGAATTCAAATGAAATTATTAATTTGCATCCCATTGTTTTCCAGGGCGATTTTAATTATTTACGAATACATCATTGTCTACCGTTTCTATTTACTTAATTAAATATGTTGGATTAAGAAAAATCCATTCAACTAATCCGATACAAATAACCCTAAACCCTGAACTGCATATGACGTATATCTGATTCATTTTAATTTATTTTTAATATAATTAAAATTAAGAGTCCAACACTCTAGATATAAAACATACACTTGTCTACGTGTCATGTCAAATATGCATTTTTTTTTGTAAGAGGATGTGCATTTTTTTATTAAACCTCTTAGTATCCAATGATCATATTGAATTCCGATTAATATAAAATCGAGTTATAGAGAACCCCAAACAAGAAGAAACTCTCCTAAGTTTGCTTTTTCAATTCAATAGACTCGAATTGGAAATCTTATTTATGGCACAAATCTTACTTAGAGGGACATGAAACTCTTTCTACGGAATTCATTAGATGTTGGTATGCATAATCACCTAAGATTTTTGAAGGACGGAATCAAAGTATCCTTTACTCTTCATTGCTCGGGCTGGTTACCATTTACTAGCAAGGACACAACACCTTACATTTAACTTAAATGTGAACCAGAAGCTTGACTGCCGACTTGATTGCCGACTCGAGTCTTGACACTTTAAACCTAACTTTTTCAGCAAAGTTAAAAAGGAGCAGGTCTTTGCACAAAAATTGAATATCACATAAAATGAAATAGAGGGAATTTTTCTCCCTTTTAGGTAGTTTATTCAAATACTTCCCAAGTTTTCAGCACTCTTCCAATTCAGTTCTTCATCAATCCATCTCAATCTCAAATGAACAGTGTCCTCGGTTCAATTTTTTATTCATCACAAACCTTTCAGTAACAGAAAAATCGAACTACCGTGCAGGCAAAATCAACCACCTGGTGTCAAGTTCTACCAAGACGAAGAAATGAATGTTGCTTGAATAAAAATGCAAATAGTAGAAGAAGCAATCACTTGGGATTCCAAACTTAAATTATCCATTCGGTACAGTTACATGTAGGGACTAGGGAGTAGCAACAACATTTTCTTGTCGATTGAACCCGATTGCCGGTTCATAAAGGGAAAACTAAGAGTTCCATAACTATACCTAATATAATCTCGTGTGTACAAAGTAAATTACATGAACCAAAAAATCCCTCATATTGGGAAGAGTAAAAAAGAATCACAGACCTGATAATTATGATGACAACAAATTTAATTCCCCTTTTAAGGGCAGAGAAGGTAGCCTTCTCTCCACCACCTTTCGTCCAAATAATACAGCCTCGGTATGTATATAGTTTATGCAATTTCCCTTTTTGTATTTTCATGGTAACAATCATTACCATACATCACGTAGATACCTGCCACTCATTTGCAGATTTTTCACCATGCTCTCAGCCTTCGAGCTGTCTAGAGATCCCTGAAATTATCAAAGTCGGTGCTCCCACTTTAGCATAACAGGAAATTTTAATTCGTGTCCGGAAAATATTCCTCTTCTCAACTTAATAGTATTAATGGAAAAGAAAATGCAGTGATTTGAAAAAAAAAAAAAAAAAGACACAGGAGGCTTTCCCGCATCATATGAAAGTGACATTTTCCTACTTAAAAAGGGAACCACCATAAACAAATGAAAATGTCCAAAAAGAAAAGAAAGGAAAACTTTTCTAAATTTGAGAATATAGAATTGCAAAAGCTGGTAGTAAATCTTTTAAATCATAGTGCCTTCTAAATGGCACCTGGCAATCACACAATTGTCTTAGCAATTATATACTCTCAAAATAAACAAGATAAATGTACCTGCTCTTGCAAAATAGTGTGTAGAGTTCTATGGACATCTCTAGCCATGCCCTTGGCATCACCACACACATACAAGTAACCTCCCTGAGAAATAAAACTCCATATGTCCGAGGCCTGAAAGAAGGTATAAAATGTTTTTAGAGCTTGACATTATAAATTGGTAAGCAAACTGAAACTTACAATTTGTCAAGAGGAAAAAATTAAAAAAAAAAAAAAAAAGCTTCCATCCTATAGTTCATGGAAGTTGACCATGTTCAATACCTTCTCCATCATTTTATGTTGCACATATTCTTTGGTAGGTCCCTCACGTGAAAAAGCAACCACAAGCTCAGAAACTGCACCAGTGTTGACAAAGTTGTTGAGCTCATCCTCATAAATGTAATCCTGGAGAAAAGGTATTAAATTAAACTTTGCAGTTGAATCACATATATCCCCAAACCAACCAGAGCTATAAAACTATTCATAAGACTTAAAAGTGCATAAATTACCATTCTCCGATTCCTGCAGCCAAAGAACAACAGGGATGGACCAAGTTCAGCCCCAGCTTCTTTCAGTGCAAGTCTTTCCTGCAAAAGAAAATACAACTCTTTAGTTTACAAAATTCACTCAACATAATGAACGTTGAAAAAGTAACAAACCTTACCTGAAGGAATCCCCTGAAAGGAGCCAGTCCAGTACCAGGGCCAATCATAATAATGGGCACTTTAGTATCTGAAGGAAGTTTAAAGTTTGATTGCCTGACAAAAATAGGTGCCCAGCTGCAGTTTTGGCTTTTCTCCAAGGGCACAGAATTCTGAAAAACAAAGGGGGCAAATGGGGATTAAAACAACATTACTAAAATTATAACAAGAGGGGAAAATGGGCATTAAAAAGTAAGCAAGTTTCCATAGAATTGATAATAGACAGTGACAAATGAATATATGATTAAATACATATGAAGAAAGGATCCTTTACGGTGATATCTAGGAATTAAAAATCATTCATCCCCTAAGATGTCATCTCACTTTCCATTTATGTTCAAAGTCACTCTCCTAGCTATATAAAAGAAAAAAGGATAACATTTTGAACTCACTACCTTCATCCAAGTTGAACAAACTCCTTTGTGAGTACGACCTGTTGGTGTTTTCTCATAAACCAATGCACAAGTGACATGAATTCTAGATGGCGCCATCCTGTAAAACATAATTATTGATGATAAATATGTGTGCAATACAGTTCAAAATATTAGAATTAGAATAAAACATGAAACCCGAGATGGCAGAAGTTTTCCCTAATGAAAGATTCATGAAGCTATTAACTTAATCACCTATCATCAGTTTCAATAAATCTATCATGGTTGAAATTTGCTGCTTGCCTAGGAGACAAGCTGGGAGAGGGGGAAGAGAGAGTGGATAAGAAACTAGAATTACCTTGGTGAAGATGAAATCGAATAGTATCTCGGCTGCAACCGTGGAGCAACAGCGGCAAAGAAGACACCAAGTGGAGGCTTTGCTGAAGGAAATTCAGCCATGACCTCAAGGAGGCTTCTCTGACTTGCAACCATCCATTGTGCATATTCATCCTGTATAATAATATATATCCAAGAGTTTGTGTCAGTATACACAAGCTGCAAAACAGGGGAACCAAGTAATATAAAGTCACTACTACAACCTTTCCAGCAGGAGATGCAAGGTGTCTTAGGCGATCACCTTCAGTTGGATCAGAGGCATGAGCAGCCAAAGCAACTAAGGCAGACTGGAAACAGAATGCATTTAAGAATTAGCTTAGTTATTCGAAAGAAAAGAAAGAAAAGTTCATCATAAATTGACCAATAAAATAGTCCAACCTTTTTTGGCGAGCTCAAAAGATCAGCATATCTTGCCAATGCTGTTCTTAGAGTGCAAGCTGGGAAGGAAGGAGGCAAAGAGCTTCCGCCAAGTGGTGTCCCATCCTCTTTATCAGTATGAACAGAGAAATAGGTATCTGGTGATAAACCCAATAACCTCAATGCTTCATCTACAACTTCATCAAGATTCTCACAGTAAACACCAACATGATCCCCTGTTTCATATCTGAAAAAGAAGATGATTATAAGAAAATGAAATTCTCTATGCTGCTCAAAGAAAAGTCGAAAAAAGCAGCATTCAAGCATCTGGTTTTAAGAAGAAAAAGAGAGTACTGGAAGGATCATTATTGCAACAACCAAAATTTATATACACAGTAGCCAAATGACTTAAGAAAGCAGCTTACGAAAGTCCAGTGCCGGCAATGTCAAATTCAAGATGGGTGCAAGAACGATCAGATGCAGGACTATGAAGTTCCTTTCTCACAGCCACATTTGACCTTCAAGTTAGAAACAGAAAACAACTTAGATTTCATCAAAGAAGAATATTAAATAAAATCAGCCATCTGGACATCCAGAAAAATATATTCTGGTATACCTGCATGGATGTTGAGCATCATAAACAGCGTGACCATTAGCATTGCTCCAATTCTTATCCTCACATGGTGCATCAGCAGGATCATAAAACACAACACGGTACTCCAACACAGCAGCAGTGTAAGGGGTAGAAACAGTTGCTGCATCATCTTCATCCCGCAGAAGCTGATCTAACTCAGGCCACACTAATTCACGCCTACAAGACAACCAGGCAACATGATTCAGTAACTGATAAAGGTAAAGAATGTAGGAGCTTTTAATTCAAAAGAGAGTTGAAATTTTTAATACCATGCACTAAAGTCATCTTCAATGCACTGGTCATCATCTCCGAGACCCACAGGAACCAGACGCTTGGCTCCTGAAATACAGGAACAGAATTGTTAAGCCAATAGGAGTTAAGATGTGCAAAATTAAGATGACACTATATGAGCCAAATGAAAAACAATCCCTGACTACATGGACCAAAGTTTCTCCATCAGCAGATTCCTTTGGTGGTTGGCGGTGGTCAGAAGATTTTTATTTGGAACATTTGAATATCTAAAGTTTGACAGTTGGCTACACGTCAAAGTCAGTTTACCATACTAAAGTCAATATGCAACAACCAGTCAAAATTTCATGGATTGGAAACAAAAAAAACCAAAATTTTTCAAAAATATGTGCACCTTTTGGATCTGGCATCATAAAGTAAGTTAAGTTTTTTTATGCAATCAGCCAAGAAAAGACATACTAACAGGTTACCAAGCAGAATTTACATACAAAAATGAAGGATAAAAGCAAAATTTTTGCTTTCATCATTCAATAAAGTGCTCCCCTGACAAAACATTAAAGTCATTTATAGGTACATAATAACATAACAGATTTTATACTGAAATGGTTGGATATACCAGATGAACTTCTAATTGCACACCAAAATTATTGCATTTATCGAAATTCAATCATATTCATGGTAATTTGACTTTGAAAATCATTGAAGTAAGCAATGCACAGCCCCTAAGCATAATTCATTAGAAAAATGTAAGCAAACTGTAACAAATAATTTGAGTCCAAGAAGCCATTATAATAAAACTTAAACAGTAAAAAATTTACGAACCAATGCATCCATTTATATGCAGGAGGAGATGGAATTATTAAGAAGCATACCCTGCTCGGAAAGGCTGTCATCAACGACCTTTGCAACCTTGTTAAAATGCTCATACTGTCTGTTACCCAGGCCAAAAACCCCATACTGCATGTTCTGAAGCCATTCTCCCCTCTCTTTTCCCTAAGCACCCGATCACACATTCACAATTAAAATTTTATTTCGAATACAACCTGAAAATCATATTTTCACAGAAACAAATCAAACATCCTTGACTAATTCCAATTAAAATTTACCTCTGTGAACCATTTATAGAACCTAGCTGCATTATCAGTCGGCTCACCATCTCCATATCTACAAGTTGACCAAATTAACCATGTCAGCAAAACGAATTCCATACCATATAAATAAGATGTAAATATAATTATTTAAAAAGAAATTATTCAAAATAACTTACGTGGCCAAGAAGAAGAAAGCCAAATTCTCTTTCTTTAGCTTCTCCTCGTATTCATCGTCATCCGCAGCATAATCGTCCTAATTATAGCAGAAAAAATTTAATTACAGTTAAAATCGCCATAACACGAAGCACGGTAAAGAAGTCAAAATTAATCTTACCAAATCTACAACTTTAAACGTGGCCTTCTCATAGCGGGCTTTTGCCTCCTCAGCTAGAGCCTGAGTCACAGAAAAGAAAATAAAAACGATAGAACTAATAAGGAAATAATGATAAAGAAAAATTAAATAAGAAACTAAAGTATATATATTTAAAAAAGAGGAAAAAAAAATGGAACCTTGGCGAAGCCTTCAGCTGTGCCGGTTTGAGTACCGAAGAAGATGGTGACTTTCTTCTTGCCATCGTCGACGTCGAGTTCGGGTTCTTTAACGATCAAAGGCTTAGGAGGCTCGATTTGCTTAGGTCTCTGAGAACCTGATCTACGCCAGACCAAAACGACGACGCAGCCAATGAGGACGGCGATGGAGGTAGTTAAAATCATGACGAACTCTCTGTTCTCGAGAAGGATGGTGGCGACCTCAGCAGCTGAGTCGGAGGAAGCGTTGGAAGGGTCCATTTTGCCCTTGATTATCGCTGACATCAGATCGAGGGGCGAGATTTTCATCGAACTGGATGAAGATGATGGTTCCATTTGCTTCTTAGCAAAATGAAGGGGAGGGAATTGGAGGAAGTGTAAATGCAAAAACGGAGGAGGAAATAGGAGAAGGTCCCTCGCGAGCTCTCTTTGTGTTTTGGTTGTTGTTGTTGGGAGTTTGGTAGTCGTTGAGAGTTGCGAGAGACTTCCCTGGGAGAAAGGTAGAAGAAGAAGGAGGGGTGTTAAAAAGAGAGGCAAAAGGCGAAAACAAGACAACGGAGAAGCGAGGGAGTGAACGAACCCAACGCCTACCAAACCCGACCAGTCAAACCCACCTACCACCTAAGTTAACTATGGTTAATTTTCTTGCTTTATAGTATTTGATCTTTCCCATCCAAGCGGAAAATTTTTCTTTTTTCAAATAAGGAACCCTTCTTTTTTAGTTTTAGACCATACTTAATTTTATTATTAGTAGTACTGATTTATTTTTATGAATGGAATCGAATTGAAGAATTTTGAAGTTTTATGTACCCAAAAAGAAAAAAGAAATGCCCTTTGCCGTCTTTTTCTTTCAGGGGAATAACCACATAAAAATGCTCTCTGGTGTCCCCGTGAATCATGCATCTCTTTGTTTTTCTTATATTTATATATATATATATATATATAGTAGATTTAAGTCTTCATCCTGTGTCGGATCATTCCGTGTAGGATCATTAAAATTTAACTGTGAAATTTTAAACAAATCAATAAAGAAAATGATGAAATAAGTTACTTTCAAATTTTATAATTCATATTTAAAAATTGAATAATACAAAAATAAAACATGACATTGAAAAAAAAAACAAATTGTCATTAGGAAAAACAAAAGAATTTAAACATATTATCATAATCTTTTTGTTAGTTATTCATTTGCTAATTATCTAAATATATTAAGTGTAAAAAAAATATTTTTAGAATTATTTAATTCAACCAAATATTAAAAAGCATCAAAATTATCATTTGAAATTCTCTGGAACCAGATTTTACAACTACTCTAAAAGTATGTAAGATGTAAGATATATGATGATACTAGTAAAACTTATTTTTTAAAAAATTAAAAATAGACAATTAATTAAGGAAAGAGAAAGGAATAAATAATAATGTGATGTAATAATAATATTAACATGTCACTCTCTTTGATTTTCGTTTTCCTTACTATAATAATAATAATGGGATCCTCAAATGGATTCCAACTTCGTTCCCAGCTGGATGTTTTATTATAATTATATGCAGAATATACAATACACGAGCAAAAGTGGTTCGGTGTGCCTCTCGGTATCCCATTCATTATTTTTTTTTCTCCATTTTAAACTTTTTTTATCTCATATTATCATATTACTTACCTGTTATATGATTTTATTGCACCTTAAACATGAGTAATGAGACTATGCAGTGTATTTAAAAACCTTTTGACGCTGTTCGAGGTTTTTGGGCTAAATTCAAATTTGATAATACATGTATTTAAAGTAAATTCATTTCACTATTTTCCTTAAAATAAAGCTTTTATGCTTCGTTCCCATGATAAAGTTGTTCCATATACTCCCTCAAAAAAAAAAAACAGTTTTTCATATACATTTTTTTTTATAATTTGGATATTAATTAAGTACAAATTAGAAATTTAAGCAAGCAAAAAGATTACCAGAAGTTCAGCCTGGTCTCCGGTCCATCTTTTAACAATCTTTTCTAATTTTATAAGTAAATTAAAATGTATATATAACCTATTAGGCAAGTAAACGATAAGAAAGAGACCCAAATCCAACTCTTGAACGAGGAATGCACGTACATCGCATGGAATCAAATATTTAGACGTAATAACTTCACAAATAGTTAATGTACAAGAAAGCTTATAGTTCAAATTGGAATTAATCATTTTGTATAATCTTTTCTCCTACAACTATCGAGTAACAAGGTTTTATTCCCATTGATAAACTTTTTTAATAATTAGATAGTAAATGCTATGAACTTTTGCTTTTAACCAAAGTATTAACATTTAATTAGGTTGAAATTAGGCAACTGGCCAATATCAAATAGTCAAAGACGTTAGGGATTTTTTTTAAAGATAATAGTACAATAAAATTTCATTATGAATAATATGGGTACTTGTAATAAAATTCCATTGGAACCCAATTTTGAAATGAAAATTTATATTTAAAAATTACTAAATCAAGATTAAAAAATAAATACTTAAAACAATTGATGAGTTAGTAAATTAAGATAAAACTAGAGTTTAACATTAAAATGTGAGAAAAAAATTTAACAATAAGAAATTACTCAGAAGTCAGAACCCAGGGGCTGTGGTAGTTTTATTATCAAATTCTACCCAAAACCGATTGCAGAGTACTGATATTTTTCCTATTTCAATCTCAGAGTACATATAAGTTTGGTCTAATTATGGTAAACTAATTATTTGATCGATCAATTTGACTGTTCAATTTCATTTATTAAATTTGAAAAATATAATATAGCTTATGACTATAATTTTCAATTTTTATACCTATAATAACTTCATTGGAAAAAAAAAAAAAGATAAAACAAATAGTATTCTGTTGTTGTTGGTAAGGCCACGGACCGCTCCAATCAAAGGTTCTTCGACTTCACTCTCCCAATAAATAAATGGGGGTTGATCAATTCAACGAGATTTCTTTAAGTAATGTACTCGTTTTTTTTTTCCGGTAACAAAAGTTTAGAAAAAAAAAGTAGGTTATCACATTTTTAAAGTCGGAATAAGCCATTAATTTTTTTGAAAGTTTACAAATTTTAATTGTATGGAACTTTCTGATTTTACAAATTGTCAATCAAAACAGATATTTAAGATCTCAAATTACGAATACTTTATACTATGTGTTAAAGCTCTTATCACTTTGAGACGATCTCCTATTAACTTAAGTAATGTACTCTGAATACAACACATCACGTAAAATTGTATATAAAATAATACTAAAGTAATCAAAGATGTTGAATCTTACCCCTTGGCAGGTTGATTATCACTTTGAGACGATCTCCTATTAACTTAAATAATATACTCTGAATACAACACATCACGTAAAATTGTATATAAAATAATACTAAAGTAATCAAAATGTTGAATCTTACCTCTTGGCAGGTTGATTAATCTGCCGACCGGGTTGGTACAAGTGGCAAAAATTCGGATTTGTAATGGAAAATATTTAGATTCAAGTTGCTACGATTTCCTATTGGTAAGTATAGGAATTAGTAAATCTTCAAAAGGATTTGGGGTTGAGTTATACTATTTGATTCATCATTTTTATCATCATTTTGTCTCATATGACATAACACAATGTAATACGATCACCAAAACCTTATCGTAATAAATGTAATAAAATTTAGGATTTATCCTATAAATCAATTATTTTTTTAAATTTATCATTAGACTTGTATCAAACAAGAAAAAAATGGTAAGTTAAATAGAATTGTCATTTACAACTATATTGAGTTTGAAGATTTTAATTTCTTTACTTCTTAGTAATATTACATGACCTATTAAATTTCATCCTAAAAATCAATAAAATTTAATGTAACAAAATTTTAACTATTAAAATTCCACGGCAAAATATGTTTAAAAATTAAGATTTACACTTGAGACGAGTTAATTGAGGGGATGAAATTTAATGGCTTAAAAAGCTTTTTCCTCTTTTCTAAACTCTACATTCACCAAAAAAGAGAAGGGTTGATTAATTCTCATTTATGACCCCGTTGTAAAAGTCAAATCTCGAAAACATAGCCCACAGATTGGAAGCATTCAGCTTTGGAGCAAACCGGGTTTGATTTGAAAAAGAACAAATACTGGATCTGAGTCTGATCTGGTGGAAGGCGTAAGGCGGATACGTGGAGAAAACCGAATCACTAGGAAATTGGATCCAACCTTTGTTCCTGGACTTACATTTATTGGAATCAAATGGGAATGGCTCATGGCTGGTTGTTTTTGGCAGGCAGCACACCAGTTTTTTTTTTTTTAATAATTTGATTAAATTTGATTGGGCCTCTTCCACTCTCATTTCCATGGTCTATGAGATTTCACATGTTTTAATGTGGACCATATTTATTACGGATTGACAAAATTCAACACATAAATGTATATACTTTTATTTAAATTGATCTTTTAATTATATAAAACATGATAGAGTGGCATCTAAATTTTTATTTTAGATAGATTGATCTCTAAATTTTTATTCTATGACAGATTCATTCCTAAAGATGAAAAACTTGACATGAATTAAATTAGATATTGAGCCCTTTTAAAATAAAAATTCGGCTAGCTTGAGAGAACTCTCTTCCATATAGAGTCCGTCACGATTTAGTTACGATTCAAATATAATTAATCATATATTATTAAAATAAATATGAATGTCTATGGTTATAGTAAAAATAAACAATTAGAAGAATGGAAGAGAGTATATTTTACTAGTAATTTGTCTCGTGCTAATGTGAGTATATATAAAATTTAATTTGATAAATTTATTAAGAGAAAAATAAAAAAATTATTAATGTGTTGTTCATCTATAATTTCACAACTAATAATTGAATAAAATTTAAAAATTAATAAACATATATATGAGAGAAAATAAAAGAAAATTATTAGAAAGTAAAAAATAAATAAATATCAGTACAATTTTTAAGACATTAAATTAGAAAAAAATGTTAAATTATCACATTTAAGTATTTTCAATAAATATAAAAAGTATTAAAAAAGAACATTTTTGGATAAATTTGCAAAATGATCCATCTTTAAAACTATCAATTACTAATTTAGATGTCAAAAAGGATATTTTTCACGTAGCATTGATTTTTTTAGCACAAAATTATAATTCAGCCAAGAAAACAACCTACCCTTATATAAGATTAAAGAGGTTGAAAGAAGATTTGTTATAGAACAAAAATAAGATATAAGTATAGATTTTATTTTATTTATTTCAATACTATTTTATTTATTAATATTTAATCTCTACAAGTCCAAGGGTAATGCTCATAGTTACCTAGAACGGGGTAAATTCCGGTACGTGGTACGAATATAGAACCGTAGTACGTAATTTATAAATTTTATGGTACGAATGGTAGATTTAGATGGTAGGATGTTTCGGATCGTGGTATGTCTAAAAGAATTTTGGGTCGTTAATAGTACATATCATGTAAAATTTTTGTAAATACAAATCAATTTTTATAAATAATTAGAATATGAATAAAAATCTTCTGCCTTATCTCACTGCCCCATACATCACAGTTTGCCACGTGTCCTATTCATTTAACTCCTCTTATTCTCTTTTTTATTTTAACAAAATAAACAAAGAAAAAAATCATTATTTTTTTTCTTGATTTAAACTAAAACCCTGCCCAATAATATCATATATATAGAAACTTACCCTTAAAATTAAAAAATTTTAATTTGAGGCTAAACTTTTGTTATAGAGGGTCTTTTTTTCTCTCTAGAATAGTTTTAGGAATTTTTATTTAAAAAATCCCTAAAACCAAATAAGAAATAAGTATAGTTAAATGAATGGGATGCGTGATGCATTCTGGTGAATGAGGCATAAAGTGAGACATTAAAATGGGACATGTGATTTCCATCCTTATAACATATAAAACAATTACAGCCAAAACATTTGGCTTATAAAAAATTGAATCAATAATGTTTGCTTATTAATTAATTGTTAGAATGCTTATAAAAATGGCTTAGATTCTAATCTTTATTCAAGTAATCAATTTACCTGCAAGATTTATCTTTCTCTCTTCATAACACTCATCATCTCTATCTCACCCATCAATTCTATCAAAATATCCAACATTCAAAATTAAATTTAGCTAGAAAAGTAAGTGAATAAGTTCTTTTTTATTTATTTATTTCAAATTCATCCTTTTTAGTCTTAATTTCTTTAAATTTTTTAATTTTATATAAAAAATGGAACGCCATTTTCATGAAACTGGATCGGGATCCTTAATTCTTAGGATCTCGGAACATAAAAGTACCATAATTTGAATCGAAGATCCCGGATAACGATTCTAAGGAGGTGGAGGCGATTCTAAGTAAGTGGAAGGCATCCAGTAATGCTACAAGCCTACAACAATTAATGTGCCAAAAACCGTTTGCTCTCTACATTTAATGACCAACTAGATACTAGTAGTACTAGTAATTAACTTCACATAAGCAGGCACCAACAAAATTTTTTGCCAAAAAAAGAACACAACATTTAACAAAATATGGTAATTTTGTTAAGTTTGGAATCCTTCGCGTAACTACAATCAAACTTACACACACAGTCGATGTAGGATCCGAAGAGAACGTACTATTGGAGTAGCCAACAATGCACGCATTAAGCTTTTTTCTTTTGATTAGTAATAAACAAACCAAAATTCCATATGAATAAAATCAATTTATAATTTGTATAAGAATTTCATTCAAAATGTGTCTATTATATAGTTAAATATCTACAAAAAAAAACGACAATATAAATTGCTAAGTTTTAAAAATTTTATGGTCAATATTCAAATTCGAATTCCATTAACTCTTTCCGTTCAAAGTTATTTGTAATTATGAAAAATCTAAAGCGATATCAATAAATCTTAATATAGGTAGATGACTTGACTTAACTTTGAAATGAGATAAACTCCTTACTTCTAAATTTTTTTACCAATATAATTTTATATATATAAAAATCTAAATTTTATTGCTCTATTAAAGTGGGCAAACCCTAACCCGCCCAAAAATAAAATATATTGCTCTATTAAAGTGGGGAAACTCAAACCTGCCCAAAATAAAAAAAAAAGTGGAATTTTATTATTACTTATATATTAGGAAACTAGTACATTGTTTTGGGTACAAGTCGGCTAATAGCCGAATAGAAACAAAAGTAGAAGAAAAAAAAATAGAAGAGAGAAAATCTAAGTTGGCATTTAAAAATAAATCAATTTAACTTTGCTCCCACATCAGTCCCATTTAAATAAGATTCTTAATCTTTAAATAGAATATTCAGTGTGAATTAAATTGGTCCCTACGATTGTAATCTGGCGGCGAAATTGCATGAAAAGAAAAAGGTTGGGTGATAATTAGCCATAAGGTTTGAACTTTGAAGAAATGCAACTTTCTGGTCTCTATTAACAAAGTCAATGCCCGTGTCGACCGCTAGCTTAGGATTGATCAGCCTCGTCGAAGCCAAATAAATTTATTTTTCTTAAAATTTTTTAATAAACTTTTAGTATTCAATAACAACATGGGATTTGGCTTAGAAAAAAAAAAATAACAACATTGGACCCGTTAATCTAGAGTTAAAATAACATTGAATTTCTTTTTGTTTTTTTAAAAAACATTGGATTTCAACCGGAAAAATTCTTTCAATTTTTTAAATTTATTTTTCTCATTTATAATATTGGAAATTTTAATACTCCTTATGTTTCTTTTTGTGTGTCACATTCTAGAAAATTTTCTTGTTTCTTTATATCTATCACTTTTGAAATCCAATAAAGTAGTATTAACTAGTATTTTTTTTTTATCTCCATTAAATGAAAGAGAGAGAGAGAATGAAAGAGCTACATAAAAGTGTAGAGAGAAATTAAATGGAATTAATTTCGTTTTGATGGAGTATTAAATTAAGGATAAGTTTGAAAAGATAAACGATTAGAAGTGACCGATAACTACAAATATAGAGTATTAAACTCTGTTAAAAAAAAAATAAAGTTCAATCCTTGGAAAACTCAAGTATATAAAGAAATAAAAAAATAAAAAACAAACTGCTTGAATAGCCCAATTTTGAATTAGCTGTTCGGTCCCATTCGGTATGATTGTTAACTTTGACAATAGTGACAAAATCCATTCAAGTCATTAAACGTGCATATTGTCCATAAGAATTACATACAATGTATCTAAATTTATTTAAATTATTATTAAACAAGAAATTACAAACTTGTGATTTTATTTTCGTATAAGCTTAGTCAAATACAAAAGGAAAAATGAAAAACCAATGTTGACATTATAGAGTAGAATGAAGTTGAAAAATGTTAATTAAACCAAGAATAGAATTTTGACCAAAAGCAAGTCAAGTAGCTTGACAAGCTGTACCGAGAATAAATCAACGTACAAGTTGACTTGAAAACAAGGGACTTTTCCAGCGGAACTTTTCTCATGGAGATTAATCAAATTTCTTTGTGACTGAATTGGGACTTTCGTAAAATCTTTTCACCAATTTACCCTTTGCTCTGCCTTTCAAAAGATAAAAGAAAATAACAGAAACAAAGGAAAAAAGAAAAATTCATTACTACCGAACAAGTCGCGTGCCTGTTGTGTTGATAGTGTGTTCGACTTTAATTTGAGATCAATGTTCATGCCCTAACAAACTCAAGTACCAAAAAGATAAAAAAAAAATCCATAATAATTTGAATTGACATTTTTTTTTTACTTTCATTTCCGTAGGAGGTTACAGCTTCTATCAGTGGAGGGTAGATCACAAAAACATCTTATCATCAAAATTCTCAAGTCTGAATCTTGCATGTGAAAGATATTTAGTAAGGACAGCCAAATTTCAAAAAACAGCAAAGGAAATAGAATGCAAAATAGAATAATATCCCAAGCATGCGCCTTCAGCCTTCCTAGACTAATCTTTTTATCAAACCGTTAATGTCCTTCCCTATACGTCCAGACAATTTAAGCTGCATGTACAAGCTTGTGAACTTATGTTGCCAATGTAGAATGTACCTTTAAGTATTGAGTGTTTGCAAATTTTAGCATGAAAGAAGAATCATATCAGAGCAGTTCTCAACCCAGAGGCTAATGCCTTGAGCAGCGCCAGCAGTTCCCAGCGCAAAGGTCTGGTAGTAGCACAAGGATCCTGCCGGAGAAAAACATGTAGCATATGAAAGAACATCAACATGCAAAAAGACTAGCAAAACTATAAAGTTAACTCTAGGAATTGTAGCACATACATCAGGTTTAAAACTGGTAAACAACACAAATGAAACCAATCATTTCAAAATATCTTAATACAGGATGCAAGGACAGTTATAGAAGCAACTTATTGATGAGATGTGATCGATACTTCCTTACGAGGAGAAACTTACAAGTTAAGCAAACAGAAATATTAAGCTCTACTTAGAAAACGCAAAAGACACCAGAAAACATTAACCATACAGATTGCAAAGAGACACTACCTGCTCCTCTCACGAAATGGCATGTTGGTCAGAATACTTCTGCACATACTCCGACTCTTAAGTTCGTATAGACATCCCATAAAACCCATCTTTGTGCATACCATCAACTTAAGAACAACAAGTGAAATGTAAGGTCCTAGTTGAGATCCCACTCTGTTCCTAAAAATGGAGACAACTTTCATTAACATAGTACCAATATAGAGATTAGAAATCAAAAAAGATTAGCAAGTTCTGAGGTTGGTTGAGAGCAACATTTAAGCATCAAATCATTAAATGAACCAAACACCTTAGAAATAAAAAAGGCCAAATGCTTCTGTATCACATCAATGATTTCCAGTAGTGTGAATCTAGGCTTATTTGCATATATTTAAGCAGCACAAACACTAGTACAACACAGGAAAGCTTCTTTAAAACATTAACACTTGTAGTTAAACTTGACTGACACAGACAGAACCCCCTAATCAGTATATCAGGTACATGCTCTTCAGTTTTGTCCCAATCATTTCAATACAGTCAACTAGCTTGTATTCCAGAATATTCTTAAAAGAGTTACAGGAATATTATTTAATTCATGAAATGTTGTCAATAAATGATAAAAGATCCTTAAAAAATCTATGAGTTTTAAGAAAAGCAAAATGACAGCATGAAACAATTTAAGGCATGAGAAATTTGGTGATCACACGCCTACTTAAAATGTGCCAGTCACTCAATCCCGAAATAAACCAATTCAGTCATCTGATTTGAAGATTCACCATAAGTAATTCAAATAGTTAGCAACAATATCAAGCTACGAGCCCGTATTCACCCTTGTGGAGATTAAGTAGAAATTACCTTTCATTACAAACTGCAACAAGTCAACATGTCCCAACTTGATTTCTTCCAGAGTACTCCTTTACTAACAACCAATTGCAGGTGACAGCTCAAATGTCATAAGAGCCATCAGGAAATAGCATACGCCCAGATTTATCCAAATAGAGGAAAGAAATATGAACATTGACTGGATCAACTTAAGGGCCAACTCTTTTCAACTCTTGAACAAATTCTAAGCAAACCAAGACAACATATTGCAATTGCATAACTTTCTTTCTAATCATTAAATGGAGCCGAAAAAGATCTCCTTTGACTTTCTTTGACACAGTTGCTGACCAGTACAAACCAAGTCAAATAGTTGGGTACGAAGCCGTACTCCACACCTCTATGTAGAAGTAAATAGGCCTCATCAAGTGCACCCTCTTTGCATTGCCAACTGATCAAAGTATTATAAGTAACAGCATCAGGATAAATTCCTTCAACTTGTAATTTGTCAAACAGACTCAAAGCCTCCCTTATGCGTCCAGCTTTGCATAGACCATTTATCAGACTATTATAGGTTACTACATCTGGTGTCACACCTCGATGAATCATTTCTCTTAGAAACTCAAGTGCATTCTGCACTTTTCCAGCATTACAAAGGCCATTGATCAATATATTACAAGAAATGTTACTTGGAACAATACCGTTCCTTATCATTTCTTCAAACAACCCTAGGCCTTTATCAATTGCCCCAGCTCTGCAAAGTGCCTTTATCAGACCATTGTAAGTGATCTCGTCCAGGGGGCATCCTCTAAATATCATTTCGTTTACAAGTTTAAGTGCTTCTTGGATCTCATCACTCATTAAAAAAGCATGAATTAGTGTGTTGTATGTTACTTTGTTGGCAATAATACCCACAACCAGCATTTCGCGATACAGTTTTAACGCTGCTTCCATTTGATTGACCTTGCATAAACCAAATATAAGTGAATTAAATGTAAATATATCAGGCTTACATCCATTTTTTGACATTTCACCAAACATTTCCTGAGCTTCATGGATCTTTCCATCCTTGCATAATGCACTTATTAGGGTATTATATCCCACGATATTCAGCTTAAATCCATTTGCAGACATTTCATTTAGAACATCACCAGCTTCCGCTAGTCGGCCTTCCTTGCATAGCCCATTAACCAAAATTGAGTATGTTATCATGTTGGGCTTGCATCCCTTCCCTTTCATCTCATTAACCAACCCAAGAGCTGAACCAAAACATCCTTTCTTGCAAAATCCATGAATCAGAATGTTGTATGTAAAAACATCAGGCTTACAGCCAATGCCTAACATAATATCATACACAAAAGCCTTAGCTTCATCAAGCCGTCCACTTGCCACATATCCATTTATCAAGGTATTGAAGAGAACAACATTTGGGCTGGGGACTTTGTTTAATAATGCCCTTGCTTCATCAACCTGGCCAGTTTTACATAATCCTTGCATTAGGAACCCATATGTAAATTCATCAGGGATGAAGCCCCGGAGAAGCATCCGATCAACCACTTTCAATGCCTCATGAACACGGTTGAGCTTGCAGAGTCCATGGATAACATCATTAAAAGTTTGAACACCAGGAGTGCAACCCATCAGAAACATTTCCTCCAAAAGTGTCATTGCCTCATTGACTCTGTTGCTCTTTGACAATGCATGAATCAGAGTACTGTAAACCACTGAATTTGGCACACATCCATGCTTCGTCATATCCCTAAGCAGAGAGCATGCAGAATCCACTTCCTTATCCATACAAAGGGCCTTCATTACCAAACCAAACGTATAAACATTAGGAGAAATACCTTTATTCAGCATGTCATAGAAAACATTCGGTGCAACTTTATGACAATTCCCATCCACCAAAATATTCAAGACAACATTATAAGACATAACTGTTGGTTCACAAGAATAAACACTCTTTATATCCAATAACAACCTAGTAGCCTGACCAGGCAAACCGGCTTTTCCATAATATTTCATAATCAAAATGAAAAGGGATTCTCTAAAAACGACCCCTTCTTCTTTCATTTGCTTTAGTAACCTATCTATAACCTTAAATTCCTCAGCTGCCCCAAGTTTATCAATAAGAACATTATATACCTCAAATGTATGGCAATAGCCTTTCTGGGAACCTGCCCATTGAAACAACTTTAAAGAAGTTGGAATATCAAGTGGCAGTTCAAGTAATCTACAAAGCTGATAAGGAGTAATCTTATTGAATGACTTTCGAAGCTCATCGAGATCAAATGGTTTGAGTAATCTCTCCCATTCATTTTCAGACTCTGATTGATTGCTCTTGGATGAAAACCCAGATAAGCAAAGTGAAAAACAAGTTTCAGAAACAGATTGCAGGTTTTTGCTGACATGGTATACAAGGTTTCTTGACCTTCTTAACATTACTCTAAATGAGTAGCTCAAAATCTGCACATTTACCTCTTTTATTTATGATGAAAATTGCTGAAAAAACATTGCTGAAACGCTCCTGCTCGTGGAGATTGAATTGTGGTTTTGGCTTACCGGGAAACCTATCTGCTGCTCGGAGAGGTTGGCTCTCTGCGTTTGAGACAGTGGAGGAGGAAAGAACCGAAAAGAGGGAAAGCAACAGGGGAGTGGAAAATCTAGTTTTATTGTTGTTTGGGTTAAATATAAAAAATCCCTAAAACTTTCTCACTTTACTCGAATAAGTCCCTATGTACTTTTATTCTAGTCAAATAAACCCTTATACTTTGATTTGTACCCAAATAAACTGTTACTATTATACTTAACTAGTACCCAAATAAGCCTTTAAAATTGATGAAATTATAAGTATAATCATTATACTTTTTGTGAAACGAAGGACTTATCTAAATATAAATAGAAGATTACGGATTAATATAAATACAATAAAAGTATAAGAGCTTATTTAGAAAATGTTGAATAGTTCAGGGGCCCTTTTTAGTATTTGGCCAAAAAGAAAGAACGACAAAAAGTAATAAATCACAGTTTTTACTTGTATCTGTCGACCCATAAGATGGTCGAATTGGAGAATTATACTTCAGAGTTCAAATTCATGTACACAAAAAAGGTCGACGTTTGTCTCTACTCGGTCTGTAGTCTGTGCCATACATTATAAGACAAATTCTCCACTTCATGAGAAAAGTGACAAATACAGCCAACATTTATTGGCAAGGACCAAACTCCACTAAGATTTCATCATCACTTCATCCTATATTGCGCTACCATGAAAATGGAAATTGACCCATTGCCTCACTTTGTGCATATCCCGCACGGCTAAAAGGAAAAGCTAGAGTATTGAATCAATGGAAGATACAGAGAACATGGAAAAGGGCTTGATACTTAAAGAAGGAGACGGTTTTAGTACTGTTACATTTCGTGTTTTCTGGGAGGAAGTGAAGAGAATTAGCTATGTAGCAGGACCTATGGTGGCTGTGAATTTGTCTCAGTACTTTCTGCAAGTGATATCTGTGATGATGGTGGGTCACCTTGGTGAGCTAGCTCTCTCCAGCACCGCCATAGCTGTCTCTTTCTGTGCTGTCACTGGCTTCAGTCTTCTTGTGAGTCATTGATTTTTTCTATAGCATTCCATCTATTTGTATCTAGGTTCTTCTTCAGATTCAATTTCCTCTGGTTTAATCTTTGTGAGTGGGGAAAATGACTAATTGGTCTTTCTGATTTGTGCAAGTTAATCAGTATGGAATGTCAACAGCAATGGAAACTCTGTGTGGACAAGCTTATGGAGCCCAACAATATCAAAAACTTGGGATTCTTATTTACACAGCCATAGTTTCACTGATCTTAGTTTGCCTACCTCTGACTTTGTTGTGGTTTTACATGCCAAAATTGTTTATTGCCATGGGCCAAGACCCTCTAATTTCGCATGAAGCTGGGAAATTCACATTGTGGCTGCTGCCTGCTCTTTTTGCCTATGCAACTCTTCAGCCACTAGTCCGATACTTTCAGGTCCAAAGTTTGACATTTCCCCTGCTTGTTAGTGCTTCTGGTGTAACCTGTTTTCACATGGTCATCTGCTGGGCTCTTGTCTTCAAGTTTGGACTGAAAAACTTTGGAGCAGCTCTCTCCATTGGTGTTTCATATTGGTTAAATGTGATATTTCTTGGATTATACTTGAAATACTCTTCTGCATGTTCAAATACCCGCGGTGCCTCAGTTTCAGTGGAAGCTATATTCCAAGGAATGGGAGAGTTTTTCCGCTTTGCCATCCCTTCTGCTTTCATGATCTGGTAATTAAATCTTGTCTGCCTAGTTGAAAACTGTTTGATGAAACTAATTAAGACTTTATTTTCTTAATGATCTCCATTTAATTTAACTTCATGTTGATTACAGCTTGGAATGGTGGTCATATGAGCTTCTTACAGTGCTGTCTGGGCTTTTACCAAACCCAAAGCTGGAAACTTCAGTTTTATCTGTGTGGTATGTTCACTATGAGATCAATTCCGAAGGCTGAAATGCATACAACTTTTATAACAATTAATGAAACATTTATTAAGACTTTTTTTCTTGGCAGTCTATCAACAGTCTCAACAATTTATGCAATACCGGAAGCACTTGGTGCTGCAGCAAGGTCTGCTCTATAATTCAATGCTTTATAAACAATTAATATGGTCGTTTTTATATAAAAAATTTATGATCAATATTAACTTGTTCTCCTTTGTCTTTTCATGGTTGCTTAGCACTAGAGTCTCGAATGAATTAGGAGCCGGGAACCCAAATGCAGCGCGGATAGCAGTCTGGACAGTGATGATTCTTACAGTCATTGAGACAGCCATTGTAAGCTTGGCTCTCTTTGCTAGCCGCAATGGTTTCGGTTACATTTTCAGCAACGACAAGGAGGTTGTGGATTATGTCAGAATCATGGCTCCAATGGTTTGTCTCTGTGTCATTTGGAATGCCTTCCAAGGGGTCCTTTCAGGTTAGTCTTGTTTCATGAAATTTATGTAGTAAGTTAATGAGTTTTTGGATCATAATTTGATCCATCACCTATTAGTTAACACTTAGAGTACGAGAAAGTATTTAACTGCTGTCCAACTCAGGTGTTGCCAGAGGATGCGGGTGGCAGGACTTGGGGGCTTATGTAAACCTTGCAGCATACTACCTTTGTGGGGTCCCAATGGGTGCTGTGTTGGGGTTTTGGTTGCAATTTAGAGGCAGAGGTCTTTGGATAGGAATACAATCTGGTGCTTTCTTGCAAACAGTTTTGCTCTCCCTCATCACGGGCTGCACCAATTGGGAAAGAGAGGTAATTTGTTCTCCCACCTCTAATCTTTATAAGCATTGGATGAATAGATTAGCTTAGAAAGCGTGCATTAATCTCAAGATTAGCCTATAAACTTATTTCGTAGTTCTCTAATTCTGGTCTACTAATTAAAGAGGACATGCTTTCACTTTCTTTTTACTTTTTCTGCATTCTGTATTCATAATACAGGCAGCTAAAGCCAGAGAACGGTTATCTGAGGAAAGATCTGAAGAGTAGGCAAGTGGAGACTTTTGAGTAACTGTAGCCACCCAATGTAGTAGTGATTCATTATAAAGACAAAATTTTATGTTTTACGAGATTTTGTGACCTTTTACGCACATATTTATGTGGAACAGAAGCATTTGCTGTTCAATGTTGTTGGGGGTTGCACTTTGCAGTGCGTTATGTTAAACAAAACAGCCAATAAGTCTGCCGAGGGAATAATAACCAGAGATCCAATTGGAACCTAAACACAAATTCAATGGGATAATCTCTTCATATATTATCAATTACTCTTTTTTTTTCCCCAACAAAAGGGCTATACCTCTTAAGAAAGGGAGCAGGTCACCATTTGAATCTCAGTCTTTTTTTCTTTTTGATTTCTCACCTGATATTCAGAGTTTCGCTCTGATTAATCCGAGTTCGAACCCCAGACTTGCTACATAACTTCTCTATCTTGTGGCCACTATGCCAACAAGGGGAAGTTTATACTGTTCTATTCTTTTTACATTTTAGTGATGTTATTTCCCTAATTCAATAACGTTTGATCACAAAAGTGGGGCGTGATCTCAGAGGAGGGAACAACTAACAAGTGTGTGGATCTTTTGGCAAATCTTGTTCAGAATTGTTATCATGGAACGGCCATATTGTCATATGAGCCACAAAAACTTCTATCTTTGTTGGATAATGATGTTTCTGGATCGTCTATTATGACATTATTATATATCAGCCACCAAACTTGGGGGATTGACCAAGTTTGGTGTTACAACTTAATTTTAGACTAACTCAATTGGCAAAATTCTATGTCAAAAAGAAAATGATTGTGATTATTATTCTAATAAGAAAGGTGGAATCGATACTTTTTTTTTTTTTTTAAGTTTCAATATTTAAGAAAAAAAAGTTACCTATCTAAAAAAATTACCCACCGTTCATTTCGAAAAACAACCCTCATTTTAATCATACCAACAAGAATAAGGCTAACTCAAGAAGGTTATGGATAATGGCTCGTTACTCGTCAGGTCGCAGTTGCAGTTAATCTAAGTTGAAATGAGAATTTAATGTTGGGCTCTTTTTGGGCCTTTTAGTGGCCCCTGGATTTTATAACAAGTCATTGCCTTATAGACTGTGGGCTGCAGGTTAAATATTAACTTTTTAAATTATTGGTAAGTTTTAATGGAAGTGATGGTAGTCTCCATTTTAGAAAGAATGCAAATACAAATTTGATTCTCCTCAAGCACACTTATTGATTTTATCCTTTTTATTCTTTATGCGAAAGAGATTAATCTCGGATCAATAGTGAAGGTACGTTCGATTTATAGAAAAAGCCACACACACAAGCACAATTCTATTAGCTTTTTTCTTCAAAAAGAAAATCCTATTAGCTTTTGCATATAATTTGACACTTAGCTAAATCAACAATTTAAAATTGAAAAGTCATAGTAGTATATAATTGCATGTTGAGTAAATCATTTACATTGATCACACAAATAATATCTGTCTATGAGGTTATTTCGGTAGGCGAATTTTCTCATGTAATTATAAATTACCCATGCCATTATTTACAAATTTTAATCACCATAGATAGGCTTCAAAAGGGCACTTGATCCTCCGAAACTGAATGCCAATATCAGTTACTTTAGATGATCAATAAGAGAATCATCAACTAAAGGATGTCAGCCGATCAAACCTGTCATTAAACCTAAAAGTTTAACACTCTTTACCAATCAACCATGCGACTTTTAAAATTAACTTAATTTCTCAATGATATGCCTCATTTATTATCTATCACTAAGTCTAACTTTATGTAAGTTTCAATCTTTTAATGTCGAAACAGGAAACTTGGGGAGTGAGAGAGGTCAGGCAATCTACCCTTCTCTTGAAAGCAATGAGTAAGGTGAGGAGGAGTGATGGTAGGAGTAGATAGAGACTCATAATGAGCCAAACGCCCAAACCTAAAATCATGTGAAGAGATCAATTTTTATGGATGAATCTTTGGCATTGCAGATTGGGGACTGGGGCACTTCAGCCAGCAGGCCATGTGCTATTCAGCTATATGTTTTTGTATGCAAGTGCAGTATATTCAATTTCAAAGTGCCCCACCAACCGTCTCAAGATCAATTATTAGGCACGACACGTGAAATCATGGTGGCAAGCAAGGGTACTCAATTAGGACTTCAATATGACAATATCAAACCCATTCCCCATTAATTTAATCATATGTTTATTGGATTTGAGCTTTGGTTTCTTAACTCTATCTGAAAAAGTATAATAAAATTTCCATCAAGGAAAATCAAGATCACGTGTGACCTTATAACTTGAAATTTAACTAGAGTTTATTTAGTTTATTTATCAAATGATAGTTAATTAGTAGTCATTAATATAAATTAATTTAAAAAAGAGAGATTTAAACCGGATTTATGTATTCATTTCCAATTATATCAAGTACATAGCTAAGGGCAGTGATAGGTAAATATGATGGGGTAATCAACAATTAATCGATTTAAGTAATTTAGCACTTGTTCTCTTTAAGTAAGATCTCGAATTTAAATATTGTGAATAGAGAAAACTATTGTGTGGAGAATTTTACCTTTATAATAGACCAACTCAGCTGGCAAAAGATTAGTTTTGAACCAAAGATCTGAGAATACCATTGGTTAAAAAATAAAATGATAGGGTAGATTACCCAACAGTTCAAAAACATTATTTCGATCCACTCCAAATAATTTTGATTATTTTAAAATGAATCTTTTATTTTTAGCTGGTGATTTTTATTAATTATATCAACATATTTTATTCTAAAATATTATTCATCATCCCCAAAAATAGAGTAGAAACAGGAAAAAAGGTATTGTAGCCAACACCAAACATGATATATATGATGTGGTTTGCGTTGATAAAAATCAAGCAAGTGTAAATGAAAACCCAAATTCGACGGTCCTTTGGTTTGAAAAGAAAAGGAGATGGTATGATTGAAGTTAAATTTTAAACGCTTTCAGTAATATTTTAATTTTAACTAGACCATGATAAGAAATAATTTTCCTAACTTGGGGGCATATACACAAGGGATTGATCGTTTCATTCTTAAGTCTTAACTCAAAATGCTTTAATTAGTAAATGAGATTAAATCAACATAATTATTCTAGATATAGAAGAGTAAAGGGTAAATTATAAATTTAGTCACTTAACTTTTAAACGGTTTCTGTTTTGGTCACTTAACTATAAAAATTTACGATTTAATAACTTATCTTTATAAAATTAATTATTTTGATCACCCAACTCTTAGAAAATAATAATTTGATGACGTGGCATGGCCATATCATTCAATATGCCACATAGCATAATGATGTGACATGCCACATCATCTCCAAGGTCCTTGAATGATGACGTGGAAATGCCATGTCATCCAACATGCCATGTGGCTTATCAGGTGATGTGGCATTGCCACGTCAGCGAGTCAAATTTTTCTAAGGGTCTGATGATCAAAAAATTGAATTTTACAAAGATGAGTGACCAAATCATAAGTTTTTATAATTAGGTGATCAAAACAGAAAACATCTAAAAATTAAGTAACCAATTAGGTAATTTACCCAAGAGTAAATTATACTAGGAGTCTATGACGGATTATTATTTTATATATGAAGTTTTTTTACTATAAGCGATATAAGAAAATTGAAAAGTGTCCCACTAATTAATTAAGTAGGAAAAATTATCTCATATATATATATATATATTGTCAGTAGGGTTTTTAAACTTTATAGACGGGTAGCTCTAGAAAAAAAAAACTTTACAAGTGAGTTTAACGGATTAACATGAGTCCCTATAAGGTATATTTTAATTAATTAAGTAATCAAGTAATGGAGTATATGTCATTCTTCTAACACTGCTTGTGAAGTTTAAAAACTCTATTGACAGTGTATGAAATAATAATACAGTAATTAATTAATTAATTAATTTTTATAAGGATTAATATATCACAACAACACACTTGTTAACTCTTTAACTATGCTTGTGAAATCTAAAAGTTAAATCACATTAATAGTGTATAAGATAATTTTTCATCATACTAATTATCACTAAACTTTCACTTTAAGGAAAAAAATTACAGAAATGATTGCTAAACTTTGTGAGAAATGGTTCGGATGATTACTCAAACCTTTTTAAAAAATTCTATTTAGATAATTGATTTTTTAAATTATTCTAAATAATCATATGAGTTTAATTAGAATTGATTAAATTGCTCCAATTCTATATGAAAATAATTATCACTCTCTCCGTTTCTATTTATGTGATCCATATCTGATTTTTTTTATTTGTTTTTTTATAGTATTAAGAAAGTATTAATTAATTATTTTCAAATTTACCCTTATTTAGAATTATTAGAACCCTTAAATGCAGTAGTTATAATATTAAGCCAATTAACTTGTAGATGAGAGAGAGAATGAAATAGATTTAAGATAAATTTAAAAAGTGAAATAAAATTTGTATAAAATTTTGTTATTTTACTAACTTTATTAGATTCTATTATTTGAGTCATATATATAAAAACGGAGAGAGTATTAATTTGAAGAAAAATGATGTTATAGAATGTTAATATAAATTTTCAACTTTATAAACGAGGTTAAATGATTAATAATTAAGTAGTAACAAGATACTTATCAGTCGAATTTTTTAGCTCATTAGTTACTTAGCAGTCAATTAATTAAAAGTAGTAGTAATTTAAATAAGGAGGGAAAAAAATCGAAAAAGCGAAAGGTGCAAGGTCACCGACCGGGCTTTTCCCCGCAATATCCTAGATTTGCAGTACGGTATTTAATACTTTTATGAAAGAAGATCAAAGAAAAGGCGCAAATATGCCGCGTGTCCACTCACGCACTCCATTCGTGACGTTCGGCGCCAATTTGAAGACTTTTGAACCAATTATCAACAGCCACGTCACCCGAATACTAAAACATAGTACAAAAACTACCTCACCAGATTATTATTCATGATTCATTTAAACAAAGCCCAAGTCCAATTGAAGGTCCAAGGCTAGTTGAAAGTTGAGACCCAAAAAAGTCCAAGCAAAGTCTCCTCTTCCTCTCTAGTTGAGCCATTTTCAATTTTCAAATTTGGCCACCGCTTTAAAGCGGATTTTCCTAAAACTACTAAAACTTTAGATCTAACATCCATCAATCTTCTTCCCTAGACAAAGAAGACAATATACAGACAAACAAGCAAAGCCATTTCCACTCTGATTTTCTCTCGCAATGGCAGCGACTGGTGCAACCTTGGATCTCCGGGTAATCCCTCGAAACCTAA
This sequence comes from Microcos paniculata, assembly GCA_030664755.1. Classification (NCBI taxonomy): domain Eukaryota; kingdom Viridiplantae; phylum Streptophyta; class Magnoliopsida; order Malvales; family Malvaceae; genus Microcos; species Microcos paniculata. Next base: position 29,449,696 of record CP131459.1, on the reverse strand, counting down.
AACCGGTAATGAACTCTCCATTTTGCTCTTTATCTCTAACTAACTCTCTCTTTTTCATCTTTTTTTTTTCTTCCGATAGCCGCCTCCTCACTCCGCCTTCACCGTCGGGTCAGTTCATTTCTCCACCGAAACCTGTCTCTTTTTTGTTTTACAACCTTTTGTGTTTAAATTTTATTTTTTGTTTGGGTTGGTGTTGCAGAGAGTATAATACATTTGCGGATGCTGGAAACTTGGAGCATTGTGCAAAGTACTTGAACCAGACGCTTGTTACCTTCGGCTTCACAGCTTCTCTCGATCTTTTTGCCAATGATCCGGTTCGTTTCTCACTTCTCTTCTTCCTTTTTTCCTTTTTTTTTTTAATTTAAAGAAACTGATTTATTGTGATCCGTTATTATTGAGAGTTAGAAAGGTACATTTTTGTTTTGATATAGGTTTCGATCGCGAGGACTTGCAATTGCATTTACTCATTGCTGCAGCAGAGGCAGCGCGATATTGAATTCAGAGAGTCTGCTAATGAACAAAGACAACGGTAAGTAAGGTTACTTTTTTCCAATTTTGATTTTGATTTTTCAAATTTTCTTATATTTAGTAATTGCTCACCGCCTCCAAGTCACTTTCCTTTATGGAGAGCTTCAGTTATTTTTTGGAATGGAAAAACCTACGTCTTTATTTGTTTGTTCTTATAAAAGTTTGAGCTGATGTTTAGTGCATCGTAGTCTTTCTACTGTAATTTGATTTCAGATTCTTTTCATTGTTTTTATATCAATGTTGTGAGATTAGATTATTTACCTCTTTGGGTTATTTCTCTGCGGAATTTAATAAATTATTTTGGACTAATATTTGTTTTCATTTTTTTTCCTTTTTCCCTTTCTCCTTGTAGATTATTGTCAGATATATCAAGATTAGAGGCCAAAGTAGAGAGGCTTGAGGCTCAGTTGCAAGCTAAAGACAGAGAGATAGCAACTATTACCAGAACGGTTCGAAACTTTTCATCTTTATTTGGTTTATTTTTATTATGATTATATTTTAGGTCATCTTCATTTTAGTTCCTATTAAAATTGAGGATACATATGGTGGTGCTTCATGACTATAGGAAGCAAAAAACACAGCAGCTTTTAAGTCACAGATTGAGAAGCTTCAGCAAGAAAGGGATGAATTTCAGAGGATGGTGATTGGTAATCAGGTTAGGCTTATTTCTATTGTTTGTGATTTGATGTGTTTTTTTCTTTAATAAAAGGAAGGTGTAAAGTTGTTGACCATTGTTGTTTTTACTTGATACTGAAAAGCAAGTGAGAACTCAACAAATACATGAAATGAAGAAGAAGGAAAAGGAGTACATTAAGTTGCAGGTACAATCTTATTTGTTTATTTCTTGATCATTTGAGGAGAAAATACGAGTATACTATAAGCAGGAAATATAATTTGCATTTATCTTGCAGGAGAGACTGAACCAAGTCTTAATGGAGAAGAAGAAGGAATCAAGATCAGGGATGGAGATAATGAATTTGCTTCAGGTATTTATTGCAGTAGTTCAAATTGTAGTGCTGAGAGAATGTAAATTTATACAGCTAATGGATTTTATGATACATGAAAACAGAAAGAAGGGCGGCAACGTGGAACTTGGAATGGAAAGAAGGCAGACAATGATTTTTACAAAAAGATTGTATGAAAAGTGACTGACTTTATAGGATTTCTGGCCTCCACAAAACCATGTTTAACAATGTGCCATCTTTCAGGTGGATGCCTACGAGGCAAAAAACCAAGAATTAATGGCGGAAAATGCTGATTTAAGAGCATTACTGCGATCAATGCAGGTATGCACTGATTATTTTAACCCTGTTGTCTTGCTTACTGCATTTTATCTGCTCTTTTCGTAGGGTAATTAGATTTGGTTGCAAAGCAAATTGCGATTATATTGGAAAATAATTTTTTTTCCAGATATGGTGTATAACTTTTATTGTAGTACAAAGGTAGACTAGATTAACCTTTGCTTTCAAGTGCGGAAATATGAAATTGGATTCACTTCATTATGTGCTTTACAAATTGCAAACAATGCAAGGTTATTTAAGAAGTCTCTTTGCTGCATAATGGACCCGTACAGCTCCTAATATCTGTTTGACAGTAACAATGCGATTGACCTAACATCTTCTTCATTATCATGGCTTTATGAAACAATATTCCTCCTGTAAATATGGATAGCATTTTAAAAGGGACTTGGATGATTACAGAAGTGTGTAGCATAAGAAACACGAAAGAATAGAAGAAATGACAGATTCCAGTGTTGCTTGGTTGGTTATTTCGTTTAATGATGAGTGATATATCGGCAATATTTGATGGTACAACTTAGCGTCCAGTGTATCAGGATGCTATCTTATTGGCAATTGGATCTGGTATTGTGTCTAATGGACAAGTGATGAGTCAATAAATCTTAAATGTGACCATCATTTGAATAGATGGGACAAATGCTTTTACATTCTATGGAATTTTCTGTCTAAATGTAATTGGAAGGAAGCAAAAGGCTTCAGAAAGACAGTGTGTGCTGTAAAGGGCTGTCCTATAATGTTAACATTGTGAAGTCATAATCTGTTAAGCATTGCCACTTGGAAACAGTGATCTGCACTGTGAACCAAAAACTACAGAAGATAAAGAAGATCAATTGATAAAATTAATCATGTGTGTATGCCTGTTGGCCTTTTGGGTTTGTCTAAATATTTAGTTACATTATACTTTATCAAAGCATGTTCGGTATATTCGTATATGGCACTGAATTGTTGGTAAAATAGTATATTTAGTTACATTGTAATTAATCAAAGCACATTCAGTATATTCATATGTGGCACTGGATCTCCCATGGAATCGGTCTCTTTCCAAATTAACAAGGCTCACTGTTTTCTTTCTTGGGCTGTGAACACTATGTCTGCACTGAAATTGAGTAGTGTTACCTATTTAGGAGTTGGGTATTTTCTGTGCTTGGCATCCCAAGAATATGCATAATCCTGCAAATGTCAAATTTATCAGTTCCATGGTATATTATTATTCTTATTGTGTGGAGGAATTGGTGTAGCTTTTCTTCCTCCAATACCGTATCATCTTTTGAATGTTACTCCAAGTTTTCTTAAAAATTTTTGTTGTGTTATTTGTAGTTCCTGGTGTTTAATTTTCCTCAGTTTGTTTCTATGCCCATGAACTCTGATAGCGGCTATGGTTACAGGTGGATATGCGTGATTTCTTTAATGCTCCTAATGGTTTGCCCAAACAATCTTTGCCTGTCAGTGAAAGACATGAAAATGATCCCTCACAATCTCCGTTGGGTGGGAGGACGGTATGACTTACTAAATGAAGCAAAACTGCTATTTTCCTAATATGTAAAGTGCTGCTTCTAAACTATTGTTTTATTGTTTACAGGATGTCTTTGACCTTCCTTTTCACATGGCTAGGGATCAAATTGAAGAAAGTCTTCGCACTAAGATGGCTTCTATAAAGGTACTCTCTCTTTTAAATATGTTAGTAATTGTTATTAGGATCATCTACTCAGGTGGATGTGTTAAAATTTTGGCATACATCATTTGTTCACTTCTTTGTTTAAAGGAGCGCATGGTTCAATTACAAGATGCACAAAAAGGTGCAGAAGTCACTTCTGAGGCAACAGAGAGGGAGCTTGAGCTGGAAGCTCAACTTGTTGAAGCAAGGAGTATAATACAGGAGCAGGTAGTTTACTTACTGAGTTTTGAATCAGAAAGAAAAATGCAGTGTGTTAATGAGTTAATTTGAGTAGTGGATACATAATTTGATCCAGTTTTGTTAGCTGGATAATTAAGCATACTGCAGTACCTACATGTTTTGTTACATATATTTATGATGGATTCTGCTATGATCTCGATTCTGCATATTTTCTCCCCTTTACTACATAGAGCTAGAGATTTTAACTTTTGATGTCTGCTAAGTGTTATGACCGTGCAGAATAAATTGTTTGTCAGAATTTCCGTCCCATTGTTTTATGACTAAATGGGACTCTATATTTGACTGTCAAACATTCTGAATGCATGTCTTACTAATGAAGTTTTGTTTATGTTTAAAAATATTAAATAACTCAGTTAACAATCTCTATTATCATTTTTAATTCATTGAGCTACTATTTGCTTCTATCTATTAATTCTTTGTTGAACTCTGCATACGTACAACTCAAAGGTCCAGCAGTTAATAATGTTTACTTCCAAATTCACTTGTCTCTTTTTTGTTATTACTGTTTTAGATATAGATATGTATCTATAACAAGGGGTCTAACTGCAGGCATCCATTATGTCCAAACATCTTTCTAAGGCAGAGAGACCAAGGTAATACCGACATTTCTTGTTGTCCTCTGGAGTATGCATTTATGCTTTGAAAAGTCTATGTAATTACGTGAGGAACTAAGTGGCTGTTTGAAATTTGAACAGGGAATCTATTATTTCATCACCAGGCGAGGTATAACTTGGTTTCTTTTCCTACTTAAAAATTTATCCAATGTGATTTCTTTTTCCCCCATCTAATTGCCCGATTGATATCTTGGTCTTATTGAGGCACTCTTTTGATCTATTAGGTTTTTCATTTTGATGCTACTTACATTGCAGTTTGCTTAGGAGGCTTAATGGGCTTATATTCACTCAGATGCTTTCGTTTTCTGTTTAAGAATATAACAGTTGTAGTTTGTTTGCATTGCTAAAAACATGACTACTAATGTAGGGAATAGAGTAGATATAGGAAATCTACTTATATCTTTAGTTAGACTTTTACACTTAAATGTTTTCAGTTGTTATACTCCATGTCGTTTGTGGTTTAGGTCATGCTGATGTTATCTTGCAATTTTCAGGGGGTATAATGTCGGAAGCCTAACTGCCATAAATTTTCGGATTAAGATCAACTGAAGTTGGTTCCTCTTAAAAGATACATGGCAGCAAAGCAAGCTTGTAAAGTTTGAGGTCTGTATGGTCTTGTTCTGTTTGTAGTAGCTATATTAAGTCTTTATTCTAAAGCTGTAGTGGTGATGTAATTAGTGTCGTAGGTATCTTCGGCTGCATCTGTATGCTTACGGTTGCGTAGTGAGATTTCTTTATCCTATCATGCTAGTTGATAAAAAAGAACAATGCCTATTGATATACAATAACATATGCATCTAGCAACTAGACACTTATTGGCTGTAATTTGTAGAAGATAGTAGTTGAAACTTGAAGGGCCGTACATCAACACCAGACCAGCAGTGCAGCTTCCAAGTTCCAGCTTCTTGTCTGCTTGGTTAGTTTTAAATTTTAACTAAAAGTGGTAAATGGGCGAGTTGATTTGGGCGGATTCTGGTAGGGTCACTTTGGATTAGGGTAAGTTTCACATACTTTAATTACGAATTCAGTAATTTAGTGGGTAAAATTTCCTTCCAAAGTTGATCTTGTTCATCTATGGTATTTTGAACATTGTTTTTAACATAAGCAAGGCATTTATGGGAGTTGAGTCACTCGTCAGGTTGCAGAGTTGTTTTTTCACTTGCGTCTTTGAACGTAGTAATTTTCTAGGAATTCAAGTCTCTGTATAATTATATTTAAGGGTTGGTTTCTTTGATTGGATGCATTAATTTTAGTAGCCGATGTTGTATGAATGAAGAATATTGAAGGGAAGGGAAGGGCAGGTAAGGGGTTAACTTCTTATCACGTTCCAAGATGCACAACCAAAGGCTTAAAACGTAAGTCTATGTAGTCGAAGCAATCTTAGACAAATACCTATCAAAATTATAAGAATGGTTAGATTTTCATCCTAAATCTTCTTTAAATTAGACTTGTTCATGGGTTGAGTGTTACGTACCAAGTCTATACCCTTGCTCGAATGATCGGGGCGTTTCATGAAAACTTAATGAAGCCTTCGTTTGGGATAATTTAATGTTAATAAAAAATAATTTTAATTTTAAAATATAATGTGCTTGCTTTGACCATTCAAATGTTACCATTATCGAAATTTCAGCTAAATTTCAATCCTTCCTTGAACCCAAAATCACGTCCATCTGTCCACGTTTGTTAATATATAATTAAATAATTTTATTTAATTTTAAATCCAAACATATTTTTAACATTTTAATAAAAGATAATAAAGCTTAGCTATCGAGAAACTTAGACAATTTAGTTTCTCTTACATTTTAAAAGAGAAATGATCCCACGTAACCAAATTCATGGGATGATGACTAATTCTAAAGGTGTTACTCGGATCCATGTCCCTGTCCCATGAACATCTTTAAGTTCTATCCACATATGTTGTTGCATGTGGCTGTAAGTAATATATATAAAAGAATAGTAATGAATAAGACAATAGTCAAGTAACGAGGTGGTAATTAAGGTGTCGAAGTTGAACTCTCCATTCCGATCGATACGACATATTGTGTTCGCGCGATTGATCCTTGACAACGTTAAACACCACCATGAACAATCAAGAAAGAGGAAGAGTTTTTATTTTAAATATTTGGCCGAACACATGGAAAACTTTATTTTATATATATCTATATATATATTTCAAATCCAATGATTTGGTTTGGTTAACCACCTCCTTCCATATATAATTAGACCTTTTACTTTGATTAATTAGTGAAGTTTCATTCACATGCATTAGCAAAAATTCAAAAAGTCAACCGAATACATTAATTCATAGATATGCATGTACAATGAATCAATCTAATAAAGGTCTTTCACCAAAAAACGGGTTGGTTCCTTGGCCATGAGAAAGGCCCTCAATTTGCTCCGAGGCCCCGGTCACATTGTTGCCATTTGGTCTAGAAGACTACAAGTCTAGGCCAATTTGAGCCTTCATTCTGAGACAAGATGAAACAAAAGGGCAATTTCATGCTATCGTGGCACTGGGTGGTGGTAACTGGGCAATAAATGGCAAATTCATAATTTTAAAAGAACATCCTTTGCTTGGAGAGAACAATGGAGGGGTAAATAGAAAGAAAAGTTGGGCCATTTCTTAAGGCTTTGGTAAGTGCACATGCTATAGAAACCGCCCGACACGCCCAAAAAAAAAAAAATTTAATGTAATCTTACGAGGAAAGAAAATTTCATTCTTCCTTTCTTTGTCAATTTTCTCATCTTTGATTTGCTTGACCATACAATTAGCTAGTATTCAAGTCACTCAAAAGAGAAGTAATAGAAAGAGTAACAGATTTGATTAATAAAGATTAATCAAATTTTGACAAAAGTTTAATCATCGGCAGCTGCTAGTCAACTGTCAAGACAATAGGAGCATGTGCTTGCACTCCAGCATTTGACGAAAAGATCGGAGAATTAGGAGCTTGTAACCTTCGGCTCCCTCTATATATACTCAATAATTGATCATATGAAGCCTAAAAGCTCTAATAACATTGTTTCAATATCTTGAGAAAACTCTTTCTAGATATATATAGGTTTCTTTGGAACAGCAATCAAACAATTACTGGAAAACGTACGCGAAATGGATAAGGATCTTCATCGTAGAGGAATAGAGAAGGGAATCTCGGTGATTCAAGCTGAAGATCAGTTGTTCTTCAATAGAACCATCTCAAGGAACTCTTCTGTTGGTTGCTCTTCTCGGATATATTACTACCGCAGTTCCGAAGGGATACCTTTTAACTGGGAAATGCAGCCAGGGACGCCAAAGGAGCCTCAAAAGGAAGATATTCTTCCACCAATTAGTCCTCCACCGGCTGTTCTTAGCCTGGGGTTCCCTAAACCATGCATTAACATTGAAGAGCCTAAGCCTTCGATGAAACTGAGGCTCAAGTTTTGGAAGCAAGGCAAGAAAAACCATGGAAAGAAGAGGATTCAAGCGGCAATGTCCAAAAGGGATGACAATTTAGATGGGACTCATGACTATCATTCTGATAAGTACTCGAATTGTGAGATGGGCAGCTCTGATGACGGTGACTTCATGGGGTGGCCACCGCGGATCTCAAGCTCTTTATCCTCATCATCATTCTCCTCGAATGGCTTGTCTTTTCGATCATCGAGATTCACTAGTCCATCCAGGAATTCATCTCTTAACAGGCGTTATGGTTGCAGTCCATTGAATTTTTCTTCTATTCTAGTTCTTGTGTCAAGGTCAAGGCGAGTTTGATATATTATAGAACCATGGGTTTTTATGTATTTTTCATAAACTATCAGACTTGAAATGTTTGTCTTGAATTTGTATTGTAACATAATTAAAACGTTAGACTATATTAGTTTCTGATTAAACATATATAGTTAGACAAATTCTACTTCTTTTTTTTTTTTTAAATTTACACAATTCCACTTGCATATGTGTTATTATACGATCCTCAACACATGCTTTTGTGAATGCTTTTTGTTTTGTTTTTCTTTTTTAGTTTACAAGGATGGGAGTGGGGGAGTCGAACCCGCGTCATGACTTACCCAACCTCTCGGCCACACCAAGCCCGGGAAGAGGGGGGAGGGGTTGTGGTGAAGTCTTTTGTTTTTGTGTTTGGTTTCTATAGGCAAATTAATATTTAAATTAATATTACCCGGCCCAATATTAAAGTGTTCATAAACGATAAAATAAAGAATAAAATTACCATATAGAACGTATATATGTTTTTAAGTATCAACTGAGCGAAAATCCCCGCCAATCTGAAGGGTTTTGAAAAAAAAAAAAAAGAGAGTAAAAATCAAAACATTAATTTCTATCTTAGGAAATTGATTGTCAATCAGAGCTTATTTTTAGGTCAATTAAAGATATGAAAAGATTTTCCGGGAATGAAATTCTCATTCTCAAAATCAATTGTTTATGACCTAATTGACTTTCCCTTTTCCAATCTATTAATCTCTCTATAAATTCTTGATTGACTTGTTTCAAAGTAGTATTGCAAAAGAGAAAAAAAAAAAAAAGAACAATGGATCTTGAAAATGCCATTGCCGAAGAGAAACCACATTCTCTATTTCAAGTTGATCAAATGTTCATGAAAAAGATCCTCGGAAGAAAGTCTGTCCAAGGGAATTCCATGCGAATGTTTTATGCTGAAAACGTTGCCGCGGTTCCTTTCCAATGGGAGGCGCAGCCCGGAACTCCCAAACACCCTCAAACCGAGACCATCCCACCGCTCAGTCCACCTCCGGCTGTTCATAGCCAAACCTTGAAGAAGCCGGCCTTTGCTTCGTCCCATGCGACAATGTCTTGCTTTAGGAGGAGCAAGAGGAGATCCAAGAAGGGCAAAGCTAAAGGCCAGCGTAAGGGACACGCCTCCTCCGAGGGCGAAAGGAGCCCCGAAAGCCTCGAGTCTTCAGATTCGAAGCCCTCTTCGGATCACTCCAGATCTTCGTCATCCTCTTCATCGTTTTCCACTACTTCTTCGTCGTCGTCTTCGTCCTCAAGTTTACGTAGCCTTGCTAAGGGATTATGGGTTAAATTGGCTTTCTAGTTTTGATAATTTCAACATATGTTATTCTCTCTACTTTTTCTACGTTCTATGGGTTAGGGTTGCCTTTCCTTTCTAGAGGCTTTAGCTTTAGGTTTTGGATCTATCATCTATGTTAGCTCTCATGGCTCCTGTATAAAAAGTACTTCATCGTAATAATAAAAGCCGATTTTGTCAAGTTTCCACCGTATATGTGAGCTTTATTATACATATTTTTTTTCTACTTTTTCACATATCTTTCATGTTACACAATGAAAAGAAATCGGGTTTCCTTCCATATACCCTATCACTCTATTTACTGTAGAATTAATCCCAAAATTAAGTTTTAAATTGAAATCTGATCAAGTTCAAAATTTACGTGTTGATGTTGTTCGATTATAAAATTTTTGATCTTTATATTTTCATATCATAAGTGCTCAAGACGTTTTCTTTTTTTTTTTATGATACAAAAGACTAGGCCAAACGGGTTACACTTACAAAACTACTTTGAAATATGCTCGATTTCCGAGGTTTTAAGAGGTTTAAGAAAGTTGAGTGTTTAGTATGAGCCTCCTAAACTAATAGAGGTGGTTTTGATTAGTTGTCATTGCTTTGCAAAAATGTGGTTTTCCTTAATTGAATGTTCTCCTTTGGTTTCTTTCCTCAAATGTTGCTCTCAGCTACATTTGTGTGAAAGTAAAACCCAATTGTACGCTATGGATATGGAGTAAAAGATTACCATGTCTTTTAGACGACAGCTTGGAGTAGTGGGAAATTTTTACAAATGTGAAACATTTAATTCCTTGACAAATATACTATATGAATGGAAAGGCCACAAAACTGGGGGTGAAGAAAAGGAAGTCAAACAAATTTCAACTTCAGCAATTAATTGATATTGTGAAATCATATTAATTAAAGCAAGGAAAATAAATATCAATTAAGCATGATAGAGGGAAATAATTTTCTAGGGTCAAAAACCTAATTTACTGCCTACGACGGGGGGTGTTTGTTCTTTCCTAATAACAAACTAAAACTTTTACGGATAACTTTTTTCTTTTTATTTAGCAAGAAAATTAATAAAGAATGGTAATTACCTTTAAGATAGTATTTGTAATTAAGGCCTTCATTTAAGTTTTTAGACACTGATGCTTGCTTGGGGTTTAACTTTCCCAATGGGATTTAGAATATCTCTTAGTAATTTGGGTCAAAACGACGATAGATGAATACTGAAATCCATCTAAATTCAATACTATTCCAAATTATCAATTTATCTTCTTAAATTACTTTTTATTTATCTTTCTATTCAATTTAGGGAAATTAGATTTTCAACTTTTGATCCATTATTTTTGAAAGGTTAAAAAATTATTAAACGAAAAGAAGTTACAACTAAGCTAGCAATAGAGCTTGATGATCTAGAAACACTAAACTTGACTAAGGGTATGTTTGGTTAACCGGTTCGGTGCGATTTGCACCGTTTAGGGGCCAATCGCACCCAACCGGTGCTTAAGTGAAATTCCAGTGCGGGGAAGTTTGCCAGGTTCGCAAGCTTCCAACTGCACTGGCCCCTCTTTTTGGTCCCATGGAACATCAATGAGCCGATTGATGGCTCTTTCCCATGTTATACCCTTTTTTTTCTCTTTCTTTTATATTACAATCTTTATATTTCCTATATTTAATGTATTTTTTTGTTAAATAATATTTTATTATTATATAAATAATTAGTTTTAAATAAATTGTTAAAGGTATTTTTAAATACCTAAAATCATAATTAGCATATTTGTTAATTATATATATATATATATTTAAATTTCCTATGTTTAATATTTTTCTAAAAAAATTAATATAATAAATTATTAAAATTAAAGGTAATTATTTAAATTGAATATTAATAACAATTATTAAATATATATACATATATAAAGTTAATAGTAATATATTAAATACAAAAAAAATATATAATGCTCTTTTATGCTAATACCCTTAATTGTCATTTTACATTTTCATCGCACCGCCACCGCTGTTTTCATCAAACACATATTTTCTCACCGCTGATTTTAATCTCACCAATCTCACATGTACAGTAACTAATCTCATTATTTCAATCGCACCAAAGCCAATCTCACTGCCCTTCCAAACATAACCTAAGGAATTAGAAAAAAAGTTAACCTCCGTATAAGAATGAACAAAAATGACTAGATATCAAGCAGGTTCGAAAGCCTATTGAAGAAATTGTTATGCTTCCATAGCAATGTTTTGATTAATAATTCAAGAGATCACAATTTTAGAATCACTTTCAAGAATAAGCCTAGGGGAAGGAAAAAGCATAGAAAAGGCTTCAATAACTGCAAGGAGCACAGCTAAGTTTGAGGCAACAACGACTATATTTTTAGAAAAAATCATCAAGGACTGCTGCATTTCTAATAACTCTAGCTATACCATCGGGGTCTGGTTTGCCAAGTGAGGATCCGTCGTCGACATTGATTTTACAAGAATTGAGAGGAGGTGATGTTGACAAAAAATAATTTAAGAAATAGAAAATAAATGAAAGGCTTTGAGGTGTAAAAGATTTTCTTGAATGCAATATTGCTTGGCCATCTAAGTAATTTGCTTCAGGATATAACAAAGCTTCTTGGGAGCAATACTTGTGGAGTATAAATCCAACAGTTTCCACTACTGAATTTGGACTCATAAACCAAAGCCCAAAACACTAAAATCATAAGACTGACTCAAACTCAGTTGAAGGCCTGCCAAGCGAAGCCCATTAAACTACACCCATATATAAGGTGAAGTCTAATGTTGATGAAGTAAGATTCTTCCTATAATTCACATATTCTCCCCTTTGCAACTATTCGGCCTGACTTAAGCATCGAAGAGGGATCAATTGGCTAACACTGACCCTTCCCATTTGTCCTTGCAGATTCCCTGGTTGTTGCACTATACCATTGAGGTCCTCTTATCCTGACCTCTACTAAATGAAAATAGAGTTGTTAATTGATCGTATAAAGAAAAATCACTTTATTTATAACAACTAAAAAAGTATCAATTATTAAACATAATTGTTCAGATATATCCCAATCTGAATAGACATCTATTCAAGTTTAATTTAAAATAAACTGTAAAATAGTTTTTACTTAGATTTTCTTTGTCATAAGACTTAGAAGAATTCTATGTCACTTTTCAAATGTGTCCAAAACCCAAACGAATAACAGTGGCTTGGGCATTTGCCAATCTATCTGTGGACGGTTCATGATCAATTCATCCATGGATCATTTTTCCTCTCGTTTAGTTTTGTTCTGTCTGAAGAATCCATCCACGGATCATTGTTCTTTTCATTTAGTTCATCTCTACCCGAAGAATCTGTCCATTAATTGATCAATATTAATCCGTCCACGGATTGCATCAAAATTATCTAACTATTTAACAGGTGATACCCAAGAAACCCATCTAGTTGTGTCTATGGTATTAAGAAACCTTTGATGGATTTTAATATTGTTATCACCATCGGATTGAGTCCGCTGCTACAGGTATGCTATAGCAATAATATATATGATCAAAGATACATTTTAATGCATTTTCTTTTACTTTTTTTTTATAACCAAAAAATGCTATTTGATTCACCATTTCATCCCACGTGACATGGCATAAATTTAACCACATATAGGTAGAAGCAACGAATATATAGGATAAATCCCAACTTTTAAGACATTTATTGTGATAAAACTTTTAATGGTTATAATATATGTTGATGGTAGTTGTTGTGGGCATAGAATTTAATATCCGTCGATATATTCGTAATCGATATTGATATTACGATATTTTTTTTGTGGTCTTCAAACGTCAGGATATCCGTCGATATATTCATATATCCGCGATATTTATTGCGATATTTTAAATATCTGTTAAAATGTTTAGTTCAATTTTGTAATTCGGTCCAAATGGTAAACTAATTTGAAATACTTAAATGCTCGACTCAAATGGAAAATTGTTTGGCTTACGGTGGAAACAAAAGGCTTAGGCCTAAGTGTCAAATTCAATTGCTTTCTTATATTGTAGGATTCACTTAAGTAAATTTCAAAGTTGATGTCCTAAATACTAAAACAGGCGCTCCACACTTGGACATTTTTCTTATTTTTAAAATATTAATGGAGATTTCTCTTTATTACATCGTATATTTGGCTTGCATTTACTTAATGGCAAAAACTTAGTTAATGCAATATTAAACTTAAATAGTAATTTGGGAAGCAGAAAAAAATATAGCATTTTATAAATTATTATATATATATATTTTTTGTTATGCTTTAATACACACAAAGCAACGAAATCGATTAGCCCATAAAACTTTACAAAATCTCGTTTATTTTTACTATAATATGAAACTGCGAGTTAAAGATATGGATGCTGCGCAAGATGAGATGTCAGTGCTAAACCCATTGAATCTTCTTGATGTTACTGTTGAAATTGGTGATGAAGATGGATATCCTCTTTTTTAATGGATTAGGCCTGCACATTTAGATGGCCGTGATATGAAACCTAATCTTGAGATCAGTAGTCGTGCTCAAGAATTTGATATTGATGTTGATAAAGTGATGTCCGAAGAGCTTGGCTTAGATTCTTAATCAAATGAAACCATTGGTCTTCCACCTAGATTCGAAAGTCATAATGAATCAAGATGATGATGATGGAAGAAATGGGGAAAGGACTACAATAACAGAGACTCAAGGTTGGGGTGGAGAAAGAACTACAGAATATTGTCCAAGGTATGATTTTTCATATGACAGTGATCATTATAGACCATTGAATCCTTTTACCTGTGAGGCAACTTTTACACATGCTACACAAGATGAAGACCATGGGTCTTGCAAAGCTGGTCATGGAGTTAAAGGAAAAGGGGTGAAAATAATTATGGGTAATCTTGCTGATGATTTTGATTCCATGAGCATAACTACAGAACAAAGTTTAATCGATTATAATGCACCAATGGAATCAAAATTTGGAAAATGGACTGATGATAGATGTGGGGAATATATTTTTGGAGCATCATATTCATCAAGTCAGTATTCGTCAGATTATTCTCATGAACAATAAACTTTTCATGATGATCAATCAACACAACCACAAGTGAATTATGGTCACTTCCCTCGCCTTGAAAATCTTTTGGTAGCTAGTACAACTTATTATTATGCCTATGTGCACAATTATATGAATAATTATACAAATATCATGACTTGGCATGAATATTGCTGCTATATTTAACCTACCGATAAAAGTCAGGTTAATACTTTTGAGCCTCCAAGAAATTCAATATGGTGCTAAATGATGTTAAAAACTTTGTAATATCAGTTAAACTTTGTAATATTTGATGTTGTTGGATATAAATATTTCAAAAATATACTTGGTTATCTTTTTTCAATTATATTTCATATATTTTCACCGATTTAAATATTTATCAATACATTAATCACACATCTAAATATACTTTAATTAAGATATTTTGACTCTAAAATATGTAAAAATATGTAAATAAACATAGGATGAAATTTCATTTCAAAATTCCAATGTTTACTATAAATATCCGTGATTTTTTATCATTTTTACCACTTTTTTGCTATATATCCGTCAATATATCCGTAATTTTAAGGATGCGATATCGATATTTGATTCCATGATTGTAGCCTTGTAGGTAAAAAATGATATGTCGTATAGCAATAGCATAACTCTTATATTTGTGTACAAGTTCTTTGACAATTGAAACTTGTCTACTTTAGTGGTGCTTTCGGTTTGGTTCGATTTCGAATCAACTGCTTTTATTTTAGGTTTGGAGGAATCGAAACTGTAATCTTAAGATGATTATTTGGTTTCAATTTCGGTTTCGATTACAATTCTAAACGATTTAGTTCTGGTTCGATTAAGGTTCAGTTATGGATTTTTATTTTTTTAAATTTTTTTAGAGAATTAAATTTATTAAAGAAATAAAATAGATTAATTCTTTTTTACTCCAAATAAATTAATTAAGCGTAAAAAATTTCTTTCAAGTAAGCAATAAAAAATCAAATAATTATTTTTACAAGAAGTAATAAAAATAAACTAAAATATTTATTTAAATTTCTTTCTTTTAATTGTTCTAATTGTTTTATTTCATTCAAAAATAAATATTACAAAGACAATAGAGGATAAAAACTATATATTATATTATATACAATATATATTTATAATATTATATATATAAGTAATTAAATAAAAATATTAAAAAAAAAAAGAGGAACCGAAACCGGAATCAAAACGGATGGTTGCTATGATTTATTAATAGAATGTTGCGAAATAAAGGCTGCATGTAATTTTTTATTTTCCCAACTATATGTTGAAATAACAAAAGAAAAAGAAAAAGAAGTTTTGGTATGTACCGAAAAGAAAAAAGTTTTGGTAACCAAAAGGGGTCAAAAATCAAAATAACGAAAAGCTGTCAAGTTTCGCCTTTTTGGCCCTAAAAAAAAAAAGATGACACGTCATCATTAACAGTAGAAGAAAGAAAGGAGGGAAACGAAAAGACAGTATGGCGGGAACCCCAACTTTCCAGAAACCGCAAAGAGTTTGAGTTAAAAAAAAAAAAAGAAGGATTCCCCAAATTTTAATTAATTTGTTAATTGTTGAAGTTTCAGAAAAAGGAAATTTGAAAAAGAAGAGGAAATTAGAAGGAGAAGAAGCGATGATGCAGGCGAACGATTTCGATGGAAACGCGGCGTTTTCCGGCGGCGGATTCATGCCTTCCGAGTCCACCCAGACCGTTCCCGATCGTCCCTCCTTTTCCTCCAAAGTATATTCTCCATTCTTCTTTACCTATTTCCTTATATTTGGAGCTTTTCCTCTACATACTTTTCTTAAAAATTATAGTATATTCTTTTTTGTGTTTAAATTAAATAATTAATTTGTGTTGAGGTTTTTTTTCTTGCTTTTGTTTATTTATTTGTTGCGTTATAAAACAAAGGGCTAAGGGAGAATTTCGAATTTAAGTGGAGGGTTGGGTATTCTTTTTTTTTTTTCAATTTATTTAAATGGTGAGAGTTTTGCCGTTCTATTTTTTATAAAACAAATCATTTTCCCTACGTTTGAAATAAAAATTAAGTAATAAAAGTAACAATAAAATCAATTGTAGGGATTTTCCTCTTGCTTGAAATATGAATGGGAAGTTTGGTTCCATTTCACCAAACAGGTTTTGATATTTTTCTTTCTTCAAATTCTCAGAATAGTGATGCGCGGTGCTTGATACCACTTACAGTTAAGCAGCTGAAGGATCTGTCAAGAGGTGGAGAATTTGGCATTTGCATTGATGGTGTTGAAGTCAACAATGTAGGCTTCATTGTTTTATTTAATTTTTTTTCTCTTTTCCCATATCTATGTCATGTAAATATTTCTACATGGGTATTGAATTTTGAAACTTTTGGGTTTTTAGATTGTGCTTGTTGGGATGGTATCCAAGATAGACAATGCTGTTTCAGATTGTACTTTCAGAGTTGATGATGGCACAGGATGGGTTGAATGCACCAAATGGTCTATTTTTTAAACTTGCTTTTATTTATTTCTTTCAATTTTATTGTTTGAGTAACTTCATTTTCTACTAAATGCTTTTCTCTTTATTCCTGTAGGATTCATGAACATGTAGATTCAGCTGAAGTAGATGTGATCTCGTAAGTTATCTCTCTGTACCTTTTTAAGTTTAGGCTTAATACATAAAATAGCCCTCGAACTCATACAAAATTGTTATTTTGGCCCTTTAACTTTTTATTTTGGAATTTTTAGCCCTCGAACTTTTATTTTGTGCACAATGTAACCCTTTATGCTGACGTGGCATAATGAGAAAATTCCACGCATCAATATATGGTTAGGCCACGTCATCATCAAGGCTTATATTGTCCACAAAATAAAAGTTCGAGGGTCAAAAATTCTAAAATAAAAGTTGAAGGACCAAAATGGCAGTTTTCTACAAGTTTGAGGGCTATTTTATGTATTAAGCCTTTAAGTTTATGTAGCTTTATTGCGGACAGATATGAATTGCTTTCATTGTTCAAGGAAACAAAAATACCACTAAGCTCTGTGTTGCCAGTTTGCGGACTACTGGAGTTTGGTTTTATTAAAAGTGTTTGGGCAAAACAATGAACTATTTGAATAATAGTAATGCGTGAATTAAAACTCACCATGTCTCTTCTGGTATTTTAGGAATTTTTTCCCAAATGCCTTAGTTTGGAAACTGTTAAGGGTTATTCCATATGTCACAATATTCAAGTATATTGTTCTGTCTCAGGGTTGGAATGTATGTTCGTGTCTATGGCCAGTTGAAAAGCATCCAAAGCAGAAGGACCTTACACACCTTTTCGATTCGGTATTAATTCAATTTTATTTTGTTCACTACATTATGTTTCTTCTTTTTTCTAACTTATATTTCTAAGGAGGGCGAGGCAATGGTCTTTGGGACTTGGCAGCTTTATTGATAAACGCTTTTCTTGGAGGATTTACGTCTCCTTCTTTTAGATAAATTTATTTCATAAGTGATCATTGCTGAAAAGTAATCTTATTTGGCATATTATTTGTATTACATTTAGAAGATAAGATGGAGTAACAGAAGGCAGTCAGAGACAGCATTTAATATTGGTGCTTCCCTGGGAATTTTAATTTATTGTCATGATTCATGTGTGCTGAGGTGGCTTATCAATCGAATTGGAATTACTATTCATTGTTAACTTCAATTTTTAATAGGTTCTTTTCATAACGATGTGTATGATTTAATTAGGCTCAAAGTGTTACTGGTCTATAAGTAAATATATCTCTGTATCCAAACCCCTTCTCCCCCTTCCTGTTTTTTTTTTTTTATGCTTTGGCTGTTTGATTTCTGGCTTAATACCCATTTTCGTCCTTGAACTTGTCCATATTGACAATTGTCACCTTGAACTTAAATTTGGTCAATTTAACCTTCAACTTGCCAAATCCAGGACAATGCCACGCTTCCGTTAGTCATGTCCGTTAAATCCCCGAAGCATCACTTGAAGGTTTTAACGGAACTGTTAATCATATGACTAACAGAAGGGTGGAATTGTCTCGGATTTGACAACTTGAAGGTTAAATTGACAAAATTTAAAGTTAAGGGTGATAATTCTGAGCAAGTTCAGGGATGAAAATGGGTATTAAGCCTTTGATTTCTACTTTTTGAAGAAATGTAACAAAGCAAAAGCAAAATGTAAAAACAATAATGTAATTGCTTAAGATTGACAAATAATTAAAAGGTAAAACTATTTATAGCATAATTAGTGTATGTAGAAGTAGAATCCTACTTTTAGTTATATAAAACGATTACTTATTTGATGTATGATTGCTTTAAAATTTTATTTGCTTTTGTATTTAAATGCCTTTTGCCTTTTTGCTTGTGGAAGCAAGAAACGAATGGTAAAAGAGCCTACCAGACAAAGTTTACGTGAAAAGGGAATATCTTGTAAGAGGATCGATTTTTTTAAACATTTGAAAGAAACAAAGGAGACCACTTGCAGGGTTGTTTGTAAACATTATTGATACATAAAGAAATGGACTTCCCTTGATTGTTCAAATGCATAAATATAAGCTTATTCATTATTACTATTATTATGGTTGAAGAAATTGTTTGGAATAATGTTAAAATTCATCCTAAAAGTTTGGAATGTGTTATGTCAAGGCATTTAACAATTTCACATCTCCCTTGCTACTCTTGAAATACTTTACTGTAATTGAGTGTCAATAAATATTATATTTGTCATGGAAAACTATCTTAATTTACAGCTTGTGATAGCACGAGGAGGATGGCACAATAGATTACGGATGAGTTTTAAGTTCCTGCTTTATGTCTTACTCACAAAACTTGTTGACCATTGATGGAATGCATTTGGAATTTAAATTAATGATTTAAGGATAAATTTTAATGATAGGTTGGGTGAAGTATATGGTCACTGATTCTTGCTGTTTTCTTTAGTCTTGATCTTTCATTAGTGGAACAATGGATTTTGGTGGATATAAAATAATTCATTGGTTCTGTAGGCAGGGCAATAGGCCTCACATGATGGTTAACTTCTTTATTTTTCATCACTGTGGTGACCGGTGAAAGCATCTTTTGAGAGGTGATATGGCAGTAGAGTTGTATGTAGCCTTCTCTTTTGAGAGGATAATATGGCTGGAAGCAAATCTGAGTTGATTTCAGTCGCATGGTCTATCTCCTCCATCATAACCTCAGAGGAGAAACTTTCTGTGATCAAGTGTTGGCATGTTGCTTATTGATTTTCTTCTTTTTCATCAATCTTTCTCTTGATTTCTCATCCAATAGCGCATTCAAGTGTTTACAATCATTCTGAGTTTAAAAGATGCCCATAATAAGGGGGTATACGTTTTATTCTATTTCTTTTAGATCGTGTAATACCATCTCCATTTTAGGACATAAGTATAGCAGAAAAGTGTTTATGAAATATTTGGAAGGAAAATAAGGCAGTTCTTTACCATGATTGCTACTATTTGTGATATTTATTAAAGTCTTTCCCTTTTTGTTGTTTGTCTACAATTGCTGAAAAGTCAGCAAATTTGATTTGGTATGGTTTATACGAACTAAATTACGCTCCTGCTTTTGTTTTCTTCATTTCCCCTAGCTTTTATTGGTTTTGTTTGATTAATGGCTTCATTTAACCAGAACTCTTATTAACAGCATAAATGTGATTTATCTATGCCAAAAGGCCATTAACACAAACTCTTTCCCTTTAGTCCATTACATTTTATAGTTTTGTTAGCACTATAATTTCTCTTATGATAAAGCTTTGATGAAGGAAGATATAAGTAATCAGTGCACCCTATTATGTCTAAAGTTGAGCTTACTTTTGAATGGAGGGGAGGGGTAGTTTGAGAAGCGAGTGGGACAATGAGGGCATTCGTTTTCCTTAGAGTGAGATCCAGGCCTAATATACAATCACAACTACACATTACTACCAGATCTATTGCAGTGTGTTTAGTTTTACTGTTATGTTTTCTCTACATGATACTGCAACAAAGGCATGGTTCATTAAGTTCCCAGATTGTTCCATGAATAAGGTGGTTTTACTCAGTGTCATTCGTAGCAAGATGTGTGGGGACATTTTTTGGTTTCAAAATGAAATATTTTGACGTGGTTTTGAGTGGAATACAATAAACTTTTCATAGTATTGACGCTTAATCAAACTATGTACCAGTCTAAACGCATGGTTCTTTTTTCCAATCCATGTTCTACTCTATTTCTTGTTCTTATTTTTAATTTCTCTCAAACAGGTATTGTTGGTGCTGGTCTAAACTTTGGTGGTTAGAAGAGGCTTTATTAATGGTTTCTAATGATATTAGATGGCTTTTAGAATATTTTAGGACCATCATTTTACAAAAAATCAATCCATATTATATGTATATTATTATTATTAAGCATGTGGATAAGATAAGGCAATACTTCCACCCAATTTCCTCATTGCTAGTTGGAGTTATCTGCCCCATATTGTTATCTCTTTTGTTGCATGACACATATGCGCATATTGATTTATGCAGCCGTTGTATACCTGTGTTTAGAGTTCTAGATGAACTTTGGTGTGCCTTTCTTTTCAGGCCTCATTGATTTTAATGAGATTAACTTTGACCTTGGTGTGCCTTTCAGGCCTCTTACTGATTTTAATGAGATTGCAAACCACTTCGTGGAGTGTATATATGTTCATCTTTACAACACCAAGTTGCGGGTAAGAATCCAACAAAAATGATGCTTTATTTTACCAACTGGCATCCAGCTTGTTCAGATGTATAATGTTAAAATATTCGTTGTTGGGCACTACATTGCTTTATCTTGACTTTGTGTATGCTGCAGGGTAGCATGACCACTCAGCCTCAGTCAACTAATTTTACTGGTGGTATGACCACTCAGCCTCAGGTGACAAATTCGTTTGGAAGCAGTCCAATGAAAGGCTACAAAACCAACCAGCCCAATCAGGTGAAGGAACTGATTAGCAGAGTACATGTCTAGTTCTTCAATGGAATTGATCCTCTAACATATATTCTTCTTTCCTTTTCTGTTATCGTTATTGTTTACAGTTTTCTGGCCAATATAATACTGAAGAAGAACAGATCCTTAGTCTTAGTTCAATGGTCTTGAATTTCTTGCGTCGACCAGCATGCCTGTGAGTTATCTATGCTGTCATATAAACTAGAAATAGTGTCTGGTGAGCCTGTTCGGTTATATTGATCTTTTTGTATATAATTGCATCTTTTTAGTTTGTTCTTGAGTTGGGTTTTGCATTTAAACTGAACTTTGTAATCACAAGGACTATGAGCTAGTATAACTTTTATCCAGTTCGCCTTTGCTAATAACGAATTATAAAACAACTAATTTTGATGAGGAAAAGGTACTTAATACAGCCCCTTAGATGTCAAGTATTTCTGGTCTTGGCACTTAGTAGTGCACAGTTGGTAAGTTGGCGACTTAGCATGTATAATGAACATTTGCATGTATCCTATAAGTAGCTTTCACCTGGCATGTATCATAGTTTTTTTAGATTACATCTGTCGTAATTTTGTTCATGATAATACGGTGAAAATACAGTTCCTTCTGGAATTTTGTGTTCATTAACTGTGTTTAGGATAAAATAAGCAACACTTTATTTTCCATTCAAATGTTTACCCCCTTTATTAATTTGCCTCAGACCATTTGTTGGGCTTGGTTTATTTCAGTCTAAGTTTACGTTATGGATTAAAAAGTCCATAACTCGACAGTAACGATGCCACTAAGAGGAAGCTTGTGGTGAAACTGTGGAGGTCCTAACTTACTGAGCTTGACTTGTCTGGATGTTGCTCTTATTTTCACTTACTTACAATTTACCAACATATGGTTCAAAATGAACAAAAGCTGATCCAGCATAGTGTTGCTGACTGGCTCTACTGATGGATGTAAGAAAATGTCTGGAAGATGCAGGCATAAGAACCCTCACCTATAGTGGTGAAATTGTTGAAGACCAATAGTTTCTGAATAAGTTGGGTTGGATTTGACTATTTGTTGTTTTTGGTGGTTTGGTTAGTACTGAGGGTAGAATAGTTGCAACTTGCAAGCATATTCGAGAACATGCATAATAACATTTGGAGACATTATGCTTTAAATTTTTGAATGTTATGTCTCTGTGTATGTATTAGGTCTAGATTGCAATATTTCTTTGTTCCATATCGTTTGTGTTTTGGTCCCTGTCTGCTGATATTCAGATGTTAATATCTCTCCATTTCAGTGCATCTGAAACTGGGGTACGCTCTGATGTTGTGGCTCGAGAGCTAAATATTTCACTGGATAAAATCAGGTTTGTCTTTTTGCAATCATTCTCTTCCATTAATTCCTCATGTGTGCACATTTTAATTTGAAATTTGACAGTAACCATAAGTTCTCAAACCGCAAATTTTGGGTTCGACAGGAAAATTCTAGAATATCTTTCAGCCGACGGCCTCATTTACACGACCACTGATGATCACTACAAATTTACCGATGCCTGACATGTGATGCATGAAGTAATGGCAGTCAGTAGAGCCAAACGCTTTAGCTACTTCATAGTATTAACCCCCTCCTTTTGACTTGTGTGTATATGATGCATATCAGAAAAGGTAATGCTTCTACCAGGAAAAGGAAAGATATGTTTTTGGAATTTGGGTTTTATATATTTGTAGAACTTAGTGCTGTAAATGATATTTGCTTTGATGAGTTCCTCAGTGCCCGCAAGCAACATTTTCCCTCTTAAAGTAGGATCTTTAGTTCTTTTCCTCTTTTTTTTTTTTTTTTTGAGGAAAGGATCTTTAGTTCTTAACTAGCTCTTGAAATAGTGTTTTCTTTTTGGGGGTCCTATATATATTAGTATATTGCTAAAGTGTCCGGCAATCCTTCATTTCAAAGAAAACATAGGCATGACCTAAACTAGTGTTACTCAGAAGTGGTTTTTTCAGGCCAAATTTCAGTAATTTAAAACGTGGTATCTTTTTTTTTTTTCTTCAATAAAGTAGATAAGAAATGTATAACTGATTAGGGCTGCAAGTGTTTGTAAATCTCGGGTGGACTTGTGATGGAATGTATCTGGGTTCAAGCCGTGATAAATTAGGGTCTCTGGTTGATAGATGATCTAAGTCCAAGGAGCAAAAAAGAATCCATAAATCACTAAGCCTATGTTTGATAGAAAGGAAGGAAATGGTAAAGAAAAGAAATAGGTGAAGAAAGGAAATAGGTAGGGGAAGGAAATATATTTATGTTTCCTTCATCATGTTTGGTAGTAAGGAAAGAAATAAGAAGGAAAGAAAAAAATTTATTATTTCTTTTGTTTGGTATAACTAAAAAATAGAAAAGAAAGAAAATTTATTTTAATAACTATGATCATTTTACCATTGTTAACTCTTTAGTTAAAAATTTATTTTCAATATCTTTTACTTGTAATTGTAAATTTTGTAATTAGAAATAAATTTTAAAGGTGTAATAGTCATTTCTATTTGTTAGATTCAACAACCATTTTCTTTCCCTTCTATTTCTTTTCAATTTGAAAGGAAATAATTTTTAAGGAAATTGACTCTCTTATTTCCTTCCTATTTCTTTCCTTAGGTGTATTTCTATCCTACCAAACAAAGGAAAGTTGTATTTCCTCACTCACTTTCTTTCCACACTCTTTCTTTCCTTCCTATTTCCTTCATACCAAACACAGTGTAAGGAGTTGGTGATGTAGCTGACTTAAATTAAAGGTGGAGGACCTCATTTGCTCGTAAACTTATTTCTTACCCCCCACTCCTAACTCAAAAAAAGAAATAAATAAGAACTAAGGTTTGAATCTCTCTCTTCTCTCTTCTCTTGATTAAACGCAGCTAAATTTTCCCATCCGTAAACAAAAAGGAAAAAACGAAAAAGAAGAAAAATTCTGATACGCAGAATGTGGAACCTATTAAAATATTCCGAACAAAGACAAAACAGTATATATCTCCTAAAAGGATAAGCAACAAAAAAGAGTAAGAAAACGGAAGATTATGGAGAGAGGATCGATCATGGAGAAATAATTGAAAAAACAGAAGCGGCAAACGTGAGGAACGATTCGTTTCACTGACCATAAGATTTTACTACTACATTAAAATCCAACAATTTTGAGGCAGGGAGTTTTGACCAGGGAGACAAGAGGGCCATGAATCCAGAAACACAACCCCAACCCCCCACTCTGTTCCTTATTTTAAAGGTGATTATAGTAGTGGGTGGGGCTGAGCCTACCTTAGCTTAGCTGCTGCTTGTTCTTGTCTGTGACTTCACATTATTATTATTATTATTGTTATTATTACTACTACTTTTTCCCAAATGCAATCACGTTCCCCGCCGAAGCCTCTGCCAATCTCCTTCTAGTTTTCTATGTACTCGGATTTTTGTTTTTGTTGTGACTCAATCATAAGTCGTGAGTCTGAAAACATTTTCAAGGGCTCGTCCGGGTTTTGAGCTACCTAATCCAGTTTTGTCCTTCTCTTTTTGCATGTGGGCTTTGCTTCGTTTGTTGAGTTTGGGCTGAACAGGGGGGTGTGCTTGCCGCCTTCTTCTTCGCCACTCGAAAACAATAGGACAGTTTCTTGTGTTAACGCTTTGGGACAGGTGGCCTCGGCGTCCGGAATGGAGGCTGCCATTGCTGTGGTGCAAATGCAATGCACATCAAGGAATCTGATATTGTTTTTCTACCTAATTACCTCAATCAGTTTCCATTTTTTAACTTCGTTTGCGGGTCCAAACTTGATCTTTGTGAATCCAAACATTTGTTTGAATGTGGCTTCCTCCTCGGCCGCCCCATTACCTTGCAAACACTTGGGGTGAAATTCATAAAATTTTGTTACTCAGAATGAGTTCTAACTTTAGAAAATTTAGTTTGTTTCTTTTGGATGTTTAATCGATCGTACATGCTTTCAACAAGATAGTATAGTAATATCAGAATGTGCCCGGTGTTTCGTTATCGGATAGTGTGTTTTTTTTTATTGATTCCTTGACCAAATTAAGGGGGTCTCACTTTGTAGCTTGATGGTAATTTCTCCTTTAATAATAAAATTGCTTTACTTTACATTTTTTCTTAAATACAACTCAATCTTAGACGACAGTTTGAGAAAATCCTTAATTATATCTTAAAAAATTAACAAATGAACATGAATATAACTAACTTTACTTCAATTCAATTTGTTCACAAACCTAGAAATATATAATAAAAGGGGCTTAAAAAAAAGGAGAGAGTCTCATCAGTTATGATACTACTCGAATAGGATTAGTATAGATTAATAAACAGATATCGTGATTATAAAAAGAGAGAGATATATAAAACTCACCTTTACAAAGCAAACCTTACCATGTAGGAATACTATTACTAGTCTCTCACATGACGAAATCTTCATGATCTAGGGCCTATTGCTCTAGATCTTCCAAGGTCCTCTTTTGATTTCTTTAAACATTAGGCAATTATATGGCCAAAAAATATGTATAATTTATTAAACTTGGAATCCAATTAAAATCTTACCTGACCTTCTGTATATCCCTTTCTGGCATACACTAGGTACCACATATATATATATATATATATATATACCCTTTTAAAAGATACACGAAGAATTGATTGTAAGCCAAGCTATGTATATGTTGGCATGCCCAATGACACGTGTGAATTCTTTTTCTTTAAAAAAAAACATTATTAGTTAAATATAATTTCACACGTGTCTCTTGGGCGACATGCAAGCATGTGGTTGCCATTAGTAAAGTTATCCTTTTGCAGTAACTTTGGATAGGTAGAACACTCCTTCCATGCCTCCTCCTTTATTATGCTTTGTGATACTTTTTTATCTCTAGGTTCCCTCATAGCTAGGAAGCCACTTGCATCGCCCTTTTATTTATCTTTTACACTCTCCTACGGTTAAAAAAAAAAAAAAAGAAGAAAATTCATACATATTTACTTTAATTTTCTTATTTTATCTTTATCGTTCTCACTCTTTGATTTTTCTTTCTATTTAAAAAAAATTCATTTTAGAGGAAGAGAAAATAATTTAAAATGATAATTTTAAAAAATTAATAATTAATATTGGAATAGAGACAGATAAAAAAAAACAAATGAAGCTTCTAGAAAAGGACAAATAAATAAGGACAAAAGGAGTACTCTCTCTATAATTTTTTATCTGTCCTTATTAACTCTTTTATACAATGTAAGAAAAACAGTTATGGTATAAAATTCTATATATATTTATCTTAACTTTCCTATTTTATCCTTATCTCTCTCCCCTTTTAATTCTCTTCTATTTTGACTCTAATTACATTCAAGAGAAAGAGAGGAATTTGGAAGAATAATTTTGAAAAACTAAATAATTAATATTGGGATAAAAATGGACAAACAAAAGTTCTAGAAGATGATAGATATAAAAAGACAAAGAGAGTATTTGTTGATTTAGTGGGCAATGATTGAGAGGAACAATTAATTGCCACCAAAAAGAGAGAGAAAGGAATAATTAAATAAAAAGGGAAAATTATCTTATATATTAGGTTAATATCTCAATTTGGAGAAATTATTAGGTAGGTCTGGTATATCACGTCATCCATAGGCCCAATCAATAAATTTGTGCCAACTCAAAAAGCTTTCTAAAATTAAGGCACTAATTTGACAAAGGTTTAGTCCCAAGTTACAAAGAAGGAGAATTTAAAGGGTAAGTCCTTAAATTCATGCTATAATTGTGGTAGGGTTTTAGTAAACGTATCAAAATTCTTGAGTTATCATAATTTAATTGGTCGGGCCTATGGTTGACGTGGTACACCCGGCCTACCTAATAATTTCTCCTCAATTTGGGTTCAACTTTTTCGAAATGATCTAATTTGCAGTCAAACTTTTTTATTTCTTAGACTAATAGTTAAACATTATAGAATCCATTTAATTAAGAGCCACTTTGGTATAATGGAAGGTTAAAACTTTTCATAGATTTTAAAAGCTTAGAAAGACTTTCTCTAGTTTGGTATATTTTAAAAGGAGGGAAAGTTGTGGTCTCTTTGGAATCACTTCCTTGATATCAGAAAAATTCTAGGGGTAGAAAAGTAGATTCCTTGATGTAAAGAAAAGTACTCTCCCTAGAAAACTTTCAAGGAAAAGCACCAAACGGGTAGTAAGACTTTTTTGTCAATTTATATTTTGACAAATAAGCTAATTGCTCAATTCAATAAACAATATTTAGATTTTTCTCAATTTGGTGCTTAATTTGAAGTTGACCAAATTAGAAGGTTTGACTCTGAATAGAATAAGATCGTAAACGTTGAGTCCTAAATTGAAGCCCTTAATTGAACCAATTTTGCAACTTCTGGTTCTCAATCAATCAAATTAGAAGGTTTAACCCAAATAAGATCATTTTGAAAAATCTGGTTCCAAATTAAACAATTAAACCATTTTTTAAAAGATAAAAATTATTATTAAGAAGAAAAATCCAAGTTAGAAGGACCTTGGTGGAGGGAGGACAAATTAAAACAAGCAGAAGTTACACCCAAGCCACTAGATCAACCTCTATTGATATTCCCATTTTTGCTGAAGAATCAGCAAAATAATTGGCTTCCCTAAATATGTGAATACAGTTAATACATATATTATCAATATAGTTCTTAAACTCCATAAATTAGAGAATTGACAAGTGTAGATGTAGTATGTTAAAGAGGGTGAATGTCATTATTTTAATATTATATTTGTAACGTTTAAAAATTTTAAAACTCAGAGTAAAACATAGTAAGAGCAAATTTGGATGTGCAGCGGTACCTTGGTATACTCAGCTTTCGAGGCTTAGTCTTCGAAAAATTCTTTCTTGCTGAGTGCCATCATTGCTAGGTAGCTCCTTATCTTGAGATATCCTGATGTAACTAAGACATATAGACCATTATCTTATAACCAGTTTACATGCTGTCAAATAGGTATTTATAACGAAAGACTTGTTTTGTTCTGATGACTTGAAAACCATTTGACACATATATACCTACTTCGTCCTCCTATCCTTGTCGTTCCAATTCATGTAAACCATTATTTTATAACTAGTGTACACTAGGGGTGTAATCGAGTCGAGTCGATCAAAATTAAATTATTGAGCTCGAGCTCGGCTCGAGACAAGTAATCAAGCTACTCGAGCTTGGTACCTAAACTAAAAAAAGCTAGTTTTTCCAACTCAAACTCGAATTCGAGCTCGAGCTTGATTTTAAATATGTCAAATTTAAGTTTAAAGGGGGCAAATTAGTAATTTAATAATTAAATATAAAACAAATTAATACTATAGTAAATACTCAAGTAGCTCGATGAGCTTCGAGTCAAGCATCCAAAAGCTTGAATTCAAGCTCGATTCGATACTCGAGCTACCCGAGCTGGAGCTCAGCTCAACTCGACATTAACCGAGTTGAATTCGAATTTGCTTCGAGTCGAGCCCAAGTAACTTGCGAGCAGTCCTGTATCAGTTACACCCCTAGTGTACACGTTGTCAAATAGATGTTTATAATGGAAGACTTGTTTTGTTCCAATGACTTGAAAACCATTTGATACATATCTACCTACTACGCCCTTTTGTCTTTGTTGTACCCATTCTCCTTGAAGAGTATATTAGCTTGACACTCATTCTCCCCGAAAAGTACATTAACTTGACCCTAAAATTGCTTTGTGTTCTTTCACATGCCACAAGTGTGACGGTTCATATGTTGCACCATGTGGACTTAGGCTAGCTTTACTGTGCTAGTATGCCTAAGTCAAACTTACTCCATTATTCCCTTACTATCAAGATACCAAGAACACTTACAATGGATGCTATCAAGATATCAAGGCCACCTATGGATGTGAGACCATGGCGTGTTCTTCTATTACTTTACCAAATTAGCTCTACAATATTATTAATGTTACAAATAATGGAGAATGCATCCTATTTATAACCACCCCACCTTCTCATTGAATAGTGAAGATCTTGCTAAGTAGCAAATCCTATAAAGCATCTATAAGGTTTCATGTCTAGAGAGTTTTTAGCATTCTTTAGATCATGGTTCTCTATAATACTACAGAATACTCTACATAACTCTACATGTGTATACAAACTTCCAGAGAGTTCTAGTATATATTAGTCCACACAATCATAGGCAATTCTAGGCTCATTCAGAGTCTTCTAGAGTCCTTCAAAATCTTCTAGATATTATGTCATGCCTCGACTCGGAGGTCGACAATGTGACAACTGTCGCGACACCTCAAAATACGTGCTGGTTGCTCACGCACCCCAAATCACCGTAACGCATAGGTTGAGTATCGTCACTGCAAAACAATTAAACTAAAACTTCAATTAGAAAATATTTATAATAATTGAAATTTATTTAATAAAATAATTTAATTAAAATTTGGGTACAAGTGGATAACATGAAAGAATATTTACGCAGCAAAATCTACTAATTCCTGAGCCACCTACAATTCCTAGTAAGCCTCTGGACATCTAACTTGCAAAACATTAAAGGATTTGAGGAGTCGGGTAGTTCCAAAACAAATTAGAAAACATTGATATTTATCTTTTAAAAACCTTTCTAAAACATTTCCTCAGAAACCTTTTTATTTAAAACAACAACAACAACAACAACAATAATCTTAATAACTAACTATGGGCTATGTCATGCCTCGGACCCACTGGCTCGGCCACATGACAACCATTGTGACACCTCGAAGTACTTGCCCGGCTACTCACTTACCCCGAAGCACCACGAGGCATAAATTGAATATTTTTACTACAAAACATTTACTAAAACTTTAATTAGAAAAAATTTATAAGAATTAAAAATTATTTAATGAAATAATTTAATTAAAATTTAGGGTACCAGTAGATTAACTTGAAGAGAATACCTATGTAGCAAAAACTACTAACTCCTAAGCCATTCACATCTCTTAGTGAGCCTCCGGACATCTAGCCTGCAAAAACATTAAGTGACATGGGGTGAGTACACCTCAATGTACTCAATGAGTAGCCTCGGTTCAATGCAAAGTCAAATAGGGTTTGAGGAGTCTGATAAATCCAAAAAAAGTTAGAAAACATTTTATATTTATCCTTTGAAAACCTTTCTAAAACACTTCCCCAAAACCTTTCTAAGACTTTAACAATAATAAAAAAATAATAATAACAATAATAATCTATAGGCTGGTTGTGAAAACATAACGAAACTTGACCTTGCACATCGATTAAGGATCTCCTACCGTCGAGGACTATCTTATCTCTTTCTTTCTTTTAAAACTTTTCCTTTAAAGTCTTTTCTTATAAAACATATATATATATATATATATATATATTTCACTCTCTAAACCTGTTCCCTTGATAATGCCATTTGTTGTGGATGGAGCACAGCTATATCTGTCATAGGCGAGTTTTCTTATGCGCCTCTCTACTCTAGGGTCTCTCACTCACCGTACCCCTCGAAAGCTGGTCCATAGCTATTTGGTCGTATGCATGCTTCGCTCGGTCCATTCACTCTCTCATAGAGCAGCGAGTCTCATCTAGTCCATTCTGGAACTCAATCTCTCATCTTATATGATCATGCCTAGTCGGGCAATCATCTTATATCTCTCACACACACACACACACACACACGCACACATACATATATCTATATAACCAAACATACATACATTTTAATAAATTAAATTTACTTTAAAACATGCTACCCTGGTGTCATGCAATAATGTGTGTCAGCGTGAGGGAATATGTAAAACTTGTAAGCCTATATCTTCCGATCTAGTGCATGGATTAATGTAAATCTAGGTATGTTGGAAAGCCCTATAAGTCTAGTACAACATACTAAAATATCATCTTGATCTGCCAACCAGATTGTGAGATATGGTTGGATCTTTTCAACAGGGCTTAGGGTTTCGTTTTGCTCCGTTTTGCTCCATTTTGCTCCATCTCGATTTTCTCCTTGATTTGTTGAAGGAAGAGGGTAGGAAATTGATTTGGGAAGCTTAGGGAAATGTTTAAAGGGTGTTTGAAGTTGCTTTAGTTGAAAAAGGCAGAGGAGGTCGGAAGGGGAAGAAAAGAAGAGGAAGAGGAGGAAATGGGGGTCTCGGCCCGTAGAGGCTCTATAATGGCTCACTTTTGGCAATGGTTATGGCATGTTCCAGTGCCAGAACTGAGTTGGATATTTTTCTGTCTCTTCTCCTTTTGTTTTCTCGAAGCTTCCTCCTCAAACAACAAGATTTGGCACCGGTTCACTTCAATTCCGACATCGGAGGTCTCCGTAGCCTTTGATTGGTTCGATTCGTTTCCTAATTCAATCCAATCTATTTCCCGTACTTTAATAGTCTTCCCCAACTCCTTCCTAAGCTCCTTTACTTCTCTAATTAAAGTTCCATTAGGTCATGTAGGTGTTTTTCTTAACCGTTGATCGGGATTTTTCGCAAGAGTACGAAATCAAGTAATATAGCTTGGAGTATTCCAAGGTCGATCCCACGAGGACTTGAGAAAACTAACAACCTAATTCTAGCAAAGTTTGTAAAGAAAACTGAATTTAATAAAATCAAATTGCAACAATTAAAGAGAAGATGATTGTAAAAATTAACTAAGAAAGCAAAGATTAAGTAATTAAGAGAAATCAATAGAATAAATGTGAGGGTTTAGGCTTCTCTTATAGGTATTTAATCCAATTATGTATAAATTTAATTATCAGGGTTAAAATAACAATCACTAATCTACTTAGGAGCCCTCTCAGATCATCCTAAGCTTTTCTAACTAATTGATTATCACCTCTCAGTGTATAAACTAATTAGCTAAGAACATTAAGATCGTAGGATTAATAATTAAATCAGTTTCTCCATGACCCTAATTCAATTATGGTTATCACAATAAACTGAATTACTCTCGTATTCAATTAGATTGTGTCTATTTCCCTAGAGCACGAATTATATTTCACCTCTCAGTCCTTCATACAATTCCAAAGATCTATTCTATGTTGGCCAGACATAAAACGCATTAACAACAAAGAAAACAGATTTAACCCAGAAAATCAATCCATACAAATATTGAATTAAAATCCCTAGAAGATCCACCCAAATCCCCAACAAGGAATTTAGCTACTCATATCAAAGAAAATAAACAATTGCATTAAGGAAGAAAGTAAAGAAGAAAATCTCCCAAGTTGACAAAGTTGCTCCCTTGAGTGCTTCCCTCTTCCGAAAATTATCTCTGGTCTCCGTTTAAAAACCCTAAACTATGGTATTTATATTGGAGAGATTACATCAAATTAGGAGATTAAATCGAGTTGGACTCAAAAACATAGAACCGGCGCCGTTTCTATACAATTCTGGCGCCGTTTCATGTCGTAAACTATCGCACTTTTCGGCTCAGAAACGGCCCCGTTTCATATATGAAACCCACATCTGTTTCAGGCAAGAAGTAGGGCCGTTTCATATATGATACCCAAGCCACCTTCAGGTCTGCTTCAATGTTTCTTCATTCTATGCACTTCTCTTGAACCAAACTTCAATCTATTCATCCTTTTTGATCTTTTCATCCCAAATCTCCTTTGTTTTCTTAAAGTTTCACCATAAAAGTTTCCTACAAACAATAAGATAAAAGTGAGAATAATAAATATAGAATGAGCTATAATATTAATAAAATCATTCAATTATGCTCATAAAATAGCTCATAATATAGGTATAAAATACACCTATCAAATTCCCCCACACTTACCTCATTGCTTGTCCTCAAGCAATATGTATCACTCTAATATATTAACTAATCCTAAAACAGAAAATAATTCCACTTTCGTAGGTGTACGGTGACATTTAGCATATGCCACAAGCCTTTAAACCTCTAGGTGTCCCTAGTGGAGGAGTTATAGTCTCCTGAGGGTTTACCAGGACGATACCCACAAACATGTTTGAAAAGCATTGGTTAGCTTCAAATTAACAATACAAGATATATAAAATTCAAAGTACCAAATTAAATTGCCAATAATGAAGCACATAATAATTCATAAGCAAATTACTTCACAATCTAAATATTGCAAACACTATTCAACCTCATTCACTAGGATCAAACACTTCAAATTGACTATTCTCTCACAAGTGGTCACTCAATCTCTCAAGTGTTTATAAAGTTTTGCGGTGAGTTACTCTCATCATCTTCTCATGAAATTGGACTTACCATAGGCTTGAAAAACATCTATTCTCCACTACTCCAATATATACATACAAGCAAAATTCAAAAGGTCTTCATAATCAGGGTTGTGATGGGGCCAAAAGGGAATATCATAGGTTCTCAAAGAAAAGGATAAAGGGAAAAACAAAATAATTCAAAATTAGTAGAGTAAGGAAATCAAGAATGTCCTAGGATATCTTGATAAAAAATCACTCCAACCAATGTCTTAATATTTTGCAAAAATCATCACCCTTTTTCTTTACTTTTGAGCTTAAGAATTACATGCCAATCAATTTTCAACTCTCCTTTTTTTTTTTTTAATAAGGCAAAATTTCAAACTTTATGCCTTTTCATTTTCAATTTTTTTTTTTTCAATTGGCAAGAATTCTCCCTTTTCTTTCCATCACCACCTCATACACATTACCAATTCCCCCCACACTTATTCTTTTGCAATCAATCCAAAGAACATCAATTTAAAGAAGTAAACACTCTACTAATAATGAATAGGGTGCAAAAACTTGTTTTTCATTTTAAGCTCAAGGTTCTTTTGGATAGGCTACAAAGAAAAAGCTAAAGATATATCAATAGGCTCAAATGGACTCACTAATGGATTAATGAATAAAAGGTAGGCTTTTTGGCTCAAACGAAAATCCTAAAGACCTTTCTCTTAATGCTTGCACATATATTAAAACATGTAATCTCAAAAAGATGAATCTCAAGTTCTAGAAATCCAAAATCATAGAAGGAATCAATATCAACAAAAAATATGGCATGAAGGCTCAAAATCTCACTAGGTAACTCAAGTCAATTCAAAGCATTCTTTCCTAGCAAAATCAATCTCATAGCATTCACAAAATCTAAATCATGAAGCAATCACTTAATCATATTATGCATTGAAAAATTAACAATTAATTCAGCACCAAGAAAATCATATACTCATATCACCAATCTAAAGTAACCAATAAAATCAGAAAATAGTTAGAAAATTTTGTGACAAAAGCTTTCACAAAAAAAAAAAAAATCAAAAATTTCAAAAATTTCAAAGCCATCCCCCCACACTTAGAACAATATTGTCCCTAATATTGTGCAAAAATAAAAATAGATAAGAATTCAGAAACTCCCTGAAAAAAATTGTTAGATGAAACAGAGAATTCTGAGTACCAATCCATCCAAATCACTGCACAAATAAAAATCATAAAGTGAGTGTAGGAGTAAGTATGAAATTAAGAAACTAAATTAATCTAAACTACATGTATACATAAAAATTAGATATTCAAAAATTCACCCCCACACTTAACATGAACAATATCCTTAAGGCAAAAACATTGATAATTAATCAAGAAAACAAAAAGGATAAAGAATACTCCCTTTGCCCATGAAAAGTTGGTGAAGTAAATTGAAGGAATCTAACAAAAATTACCTACAAAAGAAAATTAAAATAAATGTTAGTAAGTAGAGAAACAAATGAAAGAAAATAAAAATAAACTAAAAGAAAAGTAAAGTTAGATTATTGGGTTGCCTCCCAACAAGCGCTAAATTTAAATGTCTATAGCTAGACATTGTTTTCCAAAGAAGGTCACGTAATTCCTTGAAAATTATGTGGAGGTGTTCCACACAATTTATCTCGTTCTCTAAGCACAGACATGGCCTTTTTGAACTCCTTCTTATCTTTTTCCTTAGGCCCTGCATCCAAAAGCATATGATCATCATTAAAATATTGAACTGGCAAAGGTTTAAAAATCTGAAATACTTCCCTTTCATTGCCAATTCTAAATGTGATCTTTCCCATTGGCACATCAATTAAAGCTCCACTTGTTGCCAAGAAAGGTCTTCCAACAATCACAGGAATATCAACATCATATTCAATATCCATTACAAGAATATCAATGGGAAAAATTAATTTTCCCACTTTCACCAATAAATCCTCCACAATCCCCACAGGATATCGAATTGACCTATCCGCTAATTGCAAAGCCACTGTAGTCGGTTTTAGTTCTCCAATTCCAAGTTTCCTGAACAAAGATAAAGGCATCAAGTTAATACTTGCACCTAAATCACAAAGACAATTGTAACTATTGGAAGAACCAAATTGACAAGGAATGATAAAACTCCCTGGATCCTTTAACTTAGGAGGTAGTTTCCTTTGAAGGATTGCACTACATTCCTCTGTTAAAGATACAGTTGCAAACTCTTCAAGCTTCTTCTTATTTGAAATCAATTGCTTCAAGAATTTGGCATAAGTGGGCATTTGCGCTAAGGCTTCAACAAAAGGTATATTGATCTTCAATGTTCGAAGGAGATCCATAAATCTCTTGAATTGGCTTTCATCTTGCCTTTTCTTTAGCCTTTGAGGGAATGGAATTGGTGGAACATAAGGTTTAACCTCGGGTTCAGGTTCCAGGACAACTCCGGGGCCGTTTTCTTTCTCCTCCGGCGCCGCTTCATCTTCGTTTTCAACAATAAGATGCTTCAGGGAAGAACCGGCACCGCTTGTCTCATAATCCGGCGCCGCTTCCTTGCCGTAATCGGTGTTTTGAGGTTGATTTTCAGAACCGGCGCCGCTTCTTATCAGATCCGGCGCCGTTTCAACTCTGCTTTGCCCCTGGCCATTTTGTCGAGCAGAACCGGCCCTGCTTCTATCATGATCCGGCCCTCCTTCTTCTCTGCTCTCAAAAATCAAATTTTCAGCACCCAAATCTTTTTGTACAACCTCTTGATTTTCTCTTTTTGAAGGATTCTCAAGTATCTTGCCACTTCGAAGTGTGATTGCCATAACATGTTCCCTCGGATTGATTTCTGTGTTGCTTGGAAGTCTACCTTGACCACGCTCACTAAGTAATTTCGCCATTTGACCCATTTGAACTTCAAGGTTTTTGATAGCAGCAGTATGAGAGTCAACAACTCTATCAAGTTTTCCCAAATGATCTTCAATTATATCCAGCTTATCAAGCTTTTCAAGCTTTGAACCAATTTGTGTCATAAAAGCTTCAAGCTTATCCTCAATACCAGAATTTTGTGCAGACAATTGAGATTGTTGAGGATGAGGCTTTTGTAAGATGGATAGAGGTCTATTGGCAGCACCTTGATTAGACCAAGAGAAATTCTGATTGTTTCGCCAAGCTGGATTATAAGTAGGCCCAAAAGGATCATTCTTGACACCTTTTTGTCCTCCATAAGCACCCATGTAATTCACATTCTCAGAACACTTTTCTTCTTCATCACAAGGATTCTCATTCATACAAAATTTCGGAGAATGGCCATACATACCACAGCGGAAACATACCTCCGGTTTCTTTGGCTTATCATCTAGAACCACCTTCATAATCACATCCATTTTAGAGGCAATGGCATCAAGCTGATTCTGATTTTGAGGTTGATAGGTACTTGATCTAGATTTCTTCTTCACCATTCTTTGTTGAGAACTAGCAGCCAAAGATTCAAAGACATTCTCCAATTGTTCAGCAGTCCTTATAGAAATATACCCTCCAGTGGCATTGTCTACAGAAGATTGATATTCAGCATCCAAACCTTCATAGAAAAATTGATAAAGAAGATTGATTGGATAGCCATGATGAGGACATTGGCACACCAATCCCTTAAATCTGTCCCAAGCATCATGAAAAGTCTCATTCTCTTCTTGTACAAAGTCTTGGATCTTCTTTCTCAATTCACTTGTCTTCCTAGGAGAGTAGAATTTCCGGAGAAAAGCATCAGTTACCTTCTCCCAAGAATCAAGAGAATTCTCTTGTAAGGTTGACAACCAACTCTTCGCTGCTCCTTTCAAACAATAGGGAAAGCATCTCATCTTTAATTCTTCGATTGAGATATTGGTGAGTGGAAGAGTAGCCACTATATCATGTAATTCATGGAGAAAATTAAGTGCATCTTCCGAAGGCAGCCCATGAAATTGAGGAAGAATGTTTAACACCGTGTGTTTCAACACATAGTTCTTTGC
The DNA here is from genome assembly GCA_030664755.1 of Microcos paniculata. Lineage (NCBI taxonomy): Eukaryota > Viridiplantae > Streptophyta > Magnoliopsida > Malvales > Malvaceae > Microcos > Microcos paniculata. The sequence goes on along the minus strand of CP131459.1, from coordinate 29,412,176 downwards.
TCTGTCTGGAAGTCGAATGCATGATGAATTATTCCCCATCTTTGGTCGCTGGATGTCAGCCATTGGATGAGTAATTGGAGCTTGAACATTCTGAATTGCAGGTGGATTATTGTTAGCTCCAGTATTGGCACCTTGGGGCTGATTGTTAGGCGCATCGTTGACTCTATCGTCAGCCATCTCTTTTTCTCTTAAAAATCTCCTTTCTACTCCTTGAAGTCTCACAACTTCAGCTCTGAGTTTCTTTGCTGATTTTTCTATCTCAGGATTCAAGGAAACTTCCGGATTTAATCCTTCAGTTCGTCGAGTCATAAACTACCTAAGGAACAAAGAAAAGAAAAGGTAAGCTAAATTAAATTAAAACTAAAAACAGAAAATAAAATTAAAATTACTAGAACTAAATATATTAGCAATCAAATCAAGTCCCCGGCAACGGCGCCAACTTGATCGGGATTTTTCGCAAGAGTACGAAATCAAGTAATATAGCTTGGAGTATTCCAAGGTCGATCCCACGAGGACTTGAGAAAACTAACAACCTAATTCTAGCAAAGTTTGTAAAGAAAACTGAATTTAATAAAATCAAATTGCAACAATTAAAGAGAAGATGATTGTAAAAATTAACTAAGAAAGCAAAGATTAAGTAATTAAGAGAAATCAATAGAATAAATGTGAGGGTTTAGGCTTCTCTTATAGGTATTTAATCCAATTATGTATAAATTTAATTATCAGGGTTAAAATAACAATCACTAATCTACTTAGGAGCCCTCTCAGATCATCCTAAGCTTTCCTAACTAATTGATTATCACCTCTCAGTGTATAAACTAATTAGCTAAGAACATTAAGATCGTAGGATTAATAATTAAATCAGTTTCTCCATGACCCTAATTCAATTATGGTTATCACAATAAACTGAATTACTCTCGTATTCAATTAGATTGTGTCTATTTCCCTAGAGCACGAATTATATTTCACCTCTCAGTCCTTCATACAATTCCAAAGATCTATTCTATGTTGGCCAGACATAAAACGCATTAACAACAAAGAAAACAGATTTAACCCAGAAAATCAATCCATACAAATATTGAATTAAAATCCCTAGAAGATCCACCCAAATCCCCAACAAGGAATTTAGCTACTCATATCAAAGAAAATAAACAATTGCATTAAGGAAGAAAGTAAAGAAGAAAATCTCCCAAGTTGACAAAGTTGCTCCCTTGAGTGCTTCCCTCTTCCGAAAATTATCTCTGGTCTCCGTTTAAAAACCCTAAACTATGGTATTTATATTGGAGAGATTACATCAAATTAGGAGATTAAATCGAGTTGGACTCAAAAACATAGAACCGGCGCCGTTTCTATACAATTCTGGCGCCGTTTCATGTCGTAAACTATCGCACTTTTCGGCTCAGAAACGGCCCCGTTTCATATATGAAACCCACATCTGTTTCAGGCAAGAAGTAGGGCCGTTTCATATATGATACCCAAGCCACCTTCAGGTCTGCTTCAATGTTTCTTCATTCTATGCACTTCTCTTGAACCAAACTTCAATCTATTCATCCTTTTTGATCTTTTCATCCCAAATCTCCTTTGTTTTCTTAAAGTTTCACCATAAAAGTTTCCTACAAACAATAAGATAAAAGTGAGAATAATAAATATAGAATGAGCTATAATATTAATAAAATCATTCAATTATGCTCATAAAATAGCTCATAATATAGGTATAAAATACACCTATCAACCGTACAGACAAAATAATTAGGGTCCAAGTTAGGATTTAGGTCTCCTGGACGTATCCTAGGCCAATCCATGCATAACCTAACTCCTATTCTTCTAATTCTATCTAATCCTAACATAATCTTCTCTTCCATAACCTATACTAAAGTTAAATTTCGAACTTGACACACCCGTCTTCTGTACTTACATATCATTTTTTACCATTTCGATTGTACGAAAAGGTTGAATTGGGTCCGGGTGTGTCAGGTTGGCTGAGAGTCCCTTGTCGGACTCGAAATAGAAACCCAAAAAATCAGGTTTTGTCTTGATTTTTGAGCCCGTTTCTCTATGGATCAACTTACAAATTAAGACAAACAATCTGCACAACGTTCACAACAGCTTCATCAAAAGAGAAACCGAAATCATCGGCTCAAATTTCTTAAATTTCAAATCTAAGCTTAAATTTAACTTAAAACCTAAATCTAACTTGGAGCCATGATTTTTCCTAAATCAATGCATGTGTTTATATGCATAGCTAGGGAAATTGAAGATTGAAGTGAGTACAATAACATACTAGAAACTCATGTTGATCTGTTGGTCTGATTATTCAGATTGGCCAAACCTCCAAAATGCCTCCTTGAGGGCAAAAAGAAGAAGAGAAGGAAAGGGGGGAGAGGCCTTTATAGAATAGGTACGAAGCCGGAATTGTACGTGTCCTGTGCCACACCTCCTCCTTTCTTTTCCAATTCCTCCCATTCTCAAGCATTAACTCTAATCTTCGACCTATTACACCAATGGGCCTTATAACTATTAGTTATGACTTATAGGAAGTTCGATTGGTGTTTATTTAATTTTCATTCATTGGAATTATCTCATCTTCTAACTCTGTCTTATCCTATCTTTAACATCTCTTTTTTATCAGATACACCTGGATCAACGTCTTGTCCGTATCCATTCACCGTCTTCTACTATTCTGACTGGTAGGAAAATTTTAATTGGATCTGGGTGTGTCAAACTAGACCTTTTAAAACCTTCTGCGATATTCTAGAGCTTTCTACACACTTTCAAATTTCTCCACAAACTTTTAAATGCTTTCGAACTCCTCCAAAGTCTCCGAAATTTAAATTTGTTCTATTATATTTGTTGATTTGTTAATATATCAAACTATATAATTCTATTCATTAGTTCATGTATATATGATATATTGTTTGATGAAAATAATCATAATTTCTATTTGGACTAGTAACTTCAGCCCAAAAGAATAAGCATCGGATAAGAATGGGTTTGGGAGGGTTTTTCAAGGATTGACTCTAAATTAATTATGGACTAAATGCTCAATTAAGGACCTTAACTTTCAAAATTGACTCAAATAGGGGTCCAAAAATATAATTCGAACAAATTACAACCCATATTTAATAAATTGTGAGAAATTAGATCATCCTTATATAAAAATCAATGCTTGTCATATGTATGCATTAATTTTGATAGAAAAAAGATGTCGTCAAATTAATTAAAAATTAAATAATATTAATCAAAATAAATTCAATACACGTAGTATGATATAAAATCTTCAAGTACTTTTCACTTTATATATATATATATATTTATATATATTACACACTAGCATTAATTGATAATGAGTCCAATTTGTCACAATTTACTAAATATGAGGTTTTAATTTGTTAGAATTTTATTTTTGGACCTTTATTTGAGTCTATTTTAAAAATTTAGTCCCTTAATTGAGCATTTAGCCTTAATATGTTCAATGTGTAATTTTATTAAAAGGAAAAATTCTTTTAGGCTAATGCTGTGAGTAAAGACCTAAGGGAAGGGACGGAGGAGTGCAGGATAATACTGTGCCACCAATCCTGTGAGGAACATCTAAATAGGGGTGAGCATTAGTCGGTTCAAACCGATTAGACCGACCGAATTGATTGAAGTCGGTTTAAACGGTTCGGTTAGTTCGGTTTTCGGTTTTAATCGGTTAAAAAAGTTGGTTAGTTCGGTTTAATCGGTCGGTTTTCGGTTTCTAAAAATATAGAACCGAACCGACCGAAAAACCGATAATATATTACAATATAAAAAATAATTCTTTTATTATTTTTTTAAAATCTTACTTATTCTTATTATTATTTATATATGTTTAGATTTTTCAAATATTGCATTGGAAAGATTATATGAAATAATATTTTATAAGAATATTATTTATAATAATTTTAAATAATAATGTTAAATGATAATAATATTTTGTTTATAAAATTAAATGATATTAGATAATAATATTTTAATTTGTATATATTTATAATATATTTTGTTTATTGTTATCATTGTTAAATATGATGTTTGTTTGGGAAAAATATTAAAAAATATAAAATTATCTTAAAACCGAAAAAACCGACCGAACCGACCGATCAAGTTCGGTTTTCGATTTTTCGGTTTACATAATTAATCGGTCGGTTTTCGGTCGGTTTTTATGGCAAGTTAGGTTTGTTCGGTTTTTCGATCTTTTCTACCGAACCGATCGAATGCTCACCCCTACATCTAAAGTGAGCCCTTGAGAGTAGGGCTGTGCAAGAAACCCGAAAAAATCGATAATCGAACTGAACCGATGATTTAATTAGGGTTTTTTATTTTATATCTGGAAATCGAATAGTCCAAATGAAAATGAAATTGAACCGAATTGTCTAAATGAACTAAAATTTTAAAAAAATATTTGATTTTATTGACCCAAAATTGAAGGATCTAAAGTTTTTATAATCTTATTTAAGTTTTTGTCAAAGAATAAAAGTTCAAAATTAATTTTATTAGTCTAAAATTGAATTATCCAAAGTTTATATATATATATAATTTGACTTTTGTAAAAGAATATGTTCAAAATTGAATTAACTCTAACTATCTAAAAACTCACAAAAATATCTGAACTAAACCGAACCTAAAACGTTAAACGTTAGTATATTAAAATTTTAATATGTCAGCCAAACCGTTTGCATCTTTACCCGAGAGGCGCCAGTTGTCCTCTAGTCCGAACAATTTATGATGAGTAGTCAAAAAAGCTGAAAATAAAAAAGAAAAGCCTTTTATTATAGAGACAAATAAAGGACACGCGGCAGTCGTCGGGACCAACTGTAATCATGATTTCAAATTTAACCCAAAAAACTAAAAAAAAAAAAGAAATCCTCCTCCGTCCTCTGTGGGTTACGGTTTTCCCGCACTCTCCCTCTTGCTTCCCTACCCTCGTGCACCAATCCTTCGCATACATTCCCTTTGTTAGTTTGTTTTTTTTTTTTTACTCGATATTCAGAGTTTTACTTTAATTAATTCGGATTTAATTTGCATCACATATTTAGATATAATAGATATAATAGGTGAGACTTTCAACAAAAACAAAGAAATAATTACATATATGAAATCTCGAATATGAAATTTATTTAAATTAGAACAAACCACTTAAATCCATCCAATCACATTGCTTTATTAATTTGTCTTTTCTTAATTTGTCTTTTCTTCCTTGTAAAACGAGGAGAGTTTACAACCATTCCTAATTCCAAACTCTTCCTAATAGGATAAATTATTATACACAAGTCTGGTCTAATACATTAACGGTGATTTTAACTTTTAAAATTATGATTATTAAAATAAAAAATCTCTTGATCCACCTAAATTTATTTTACTTTTTATAATTCTATCTCTAAATTTTTCCAACATTTATATATTTCCTAAATATTTAATCACGGTTACAAAAAGTAAATTTTAATTTTTTAAAAATTATAGTAATAAAATTTTAGAATGAAAAAAAAATAAAATGAATTAATAAATAATCACGTCAGACAGATTACAAACATAGTAATAAATTTAAAAGAATAATGTAACAAAACTTTATTAAACCCCCGCCACAATAATCTCTTAAATTTAAGATTGCTTTACAATCTGTTTTTCATGAATCCAGTTAATAGTAAAACAAATAAATAGCCACAAAAGTTAATAAATCAGACAAAAATCTATCAAATTTCAAATCGATTTCAATCCGAATCCAAAGTAAATTGAATTAGAAGTAATGCAATTCTAAGGATCCACCACAACCATATGATCCAATAGATGAACTGATTTGAAATAACTCCGACATTCTTTTTTACCACCTCTTTATATGACCCAAGGCTTCATGGGCATTTGTTAGTATTCAACTAAAAAACGAAAGCATATAACATTATGTTTCTTTCAAATTATATTTTTTATTTTAATTAAATGTATCTTCTGACCTTAGATTTAAGATTAATTTGTTTCAAGTCAAAATATTAAACGTAAAATTTTTTTAACAAATACGTTTCCGAAAATCGAATTTATATTTTTACCTTTATTCAAATAGAATTTATTATTACTTTAATTAATATTTGTTATTTTCTCTGTTCCTTATTATATATTATACTTGATTTTTTTATTTGTCATTTTATAATACCAAAAAAGTATTAATTATTTATTTTTAAATTTATTCTTTTTTAAAATTATAAAAACACTTAAATTTAATAGACAATAGTTGTAATATTGAACCTAATCTGTGAAGATGAGAAAATAAAATAAACTTAAGATAAATTTAAAAAATGAAATAAAATTCACATAAAATTCTATTATCCAATTAATTTTTTTAATTTAATAGATTCAGATATTTAAATTACATCTATTAAAATACTTAGTGAATAGCGTCTTTCTTTCGAATTCGCTCTCTCAACTTTTGTTAATTAATTAATTAAATAATGGTTTGGTCAAGCAGAGTGAAGACGAATGAGAGAGAGAGAGAAGAGGCACCGCACAGTCATCCCATGAAATGCTTCCACTTGCTCTCTCTCATTCTTTTCATACAATATTAAATTTTGTTAGCTCAGAAGGAAGAGCCTCGATGTCCGTGCGACCTCTCTGCCACACTCTCTCTCTCTTCTTTCTTCACATTCATTCAGCCTTCTTTTCCCCGCTCTCTACCTCTATATCTGTGTCATCTCCCTCTTTGTTCTTCTCTTCATTCCCTCAGCTCTCTCTGTCTCTCCCCATGGTTTCATCAATTCTCTCTTTCTCTCCCTAATCAAGACTACTACTCCTACTGCTAGTTCTTCCACTATTCCCAACGAAAAAACTCTCTCTCTCTCTCTCTCTCTCTCCTTCTTATTGAAAACTTCACCAAAGCAAAGCATAAACTAAAGTAGTATTATGGATAGGACGAACATGGGGAGCATGGATTCTAATTCCTCCCCTCAAAATTGGCTTGCTTTCTCTCTTTCCAATCACCACCCGCAACAACAACCATCCCCTTCTTCTCACCTCTGTCTCTTTGAAGCTTTCACCTCCTCTTCCTCCACCCCCACCGCCCCGACCTCCACTACCAACACATCAGGTCCTTACTTTACAGTCTTTTCTTTTTAGAGCTTCGGAAGCAATTAAAAAACCTAAAAGAAGAAAAAGGAAGCAGTTTTTATTCTACTGTTTAGGTTAAAAGAGATTGTTGTTGGTTGTAATATTAACTATTGCGGTGATCATGTGGTTAATACAGCACAAGAAGAAGATGCTGCTGCAGCAGCAGCAGCGGCAGCAACAGCAACAGCAGGTGCAACAGAGTTGTCCATGTTCAGAGGTGGCCCAAAACTCGAGGACTTTCTTGGCTGTTCTTCCGCCATGGCAGCTGGAGGTGGAGATGAAGTTGCACCCCACCAGCAACAGCAACAGCAGTTGCCTCATCATCATCATCACTTCTCTGCCGAAACGCCCGTGACTGTTTCTGACACCGATATACTATATGACTCTGAGCTCAAAACCATAGCTGCTAGTTTTCTTGGCGGATTTTCCTCTCAACAAACCGACACTCACAAACAACAACAACAGCAGCAGCTACAGGTCGTACCAACGGTTACAGCTGAGCATGCTGCATCGAAAAGAGCTGTTGATACTTTTGGCCAACGTACCTCTATCTATCGTGGAGTCACCAGGTAACTATATATGGAGTATAAATAAAACAATACTATCATGAAATCAATACCTAATAAATAAATAAATTTCGTTTCGTTTCATTTTTTTTTCTTTTCATTTTATTTAGGCATAGATGGACCGGAAGATATGAAGCTCACTTGTGGGACAATAGCTGCAGAAGAGAAGGGCAAAGCAGAAAAGGAAGGCAAGGTAATACTAAAAAACAATCTTAAATGTTTTAAGATTGGGTCCATGAGATCTAGGTCTCTGATGTCTGATCAACAACTGACCATAACATGGTCCTCGAGGAAGGTGGTGGTTAATTGAATAAGTGACCGGAATAAATGGGAGTCAAAAGCATTAATATTAATAACGGACCACGCCATGCAAATCCCTTCATATAATTAAATAAATAGCCATTAATTCTAGGGCTAAGCTTTTTGTTTGAAATTTTGAATACCAACGGCGGGCATTAGATTTTTTTGGGCTAACTCATCGTCCTTTAGTGCTCATTTCTTTATTATGGATGCTGAAGATTATTCTAATATGCTAATGTTGGCTCTTTACGTGGCATCTTACATAACGACATGATTGCTGCCATGGATGCTCAATTTTTTCATCATTGGTCTTTTCAGTTTATTTGGGTGAGTTCTTCCACTTCTACTGAGTATAAGATCATCATTTTCTTTTACTGTGTGGCAAAATATTCTTCTTGGATGATCATCATGATCCTCATCAATAATAATTACTTCAGATTGGATTCTTATTAGATTTGGTCACTGTAACACAAGATTCCTCTCTTTTGCATGGATATGTCTATCAGAAACTTCACCTTAATGACGATTCTCACTTCGATTTTTTTTTCCTTCTTTCTCTCTATTTTATTCTTTTAATTAGGTGGCTATGACAAGGAAGAGAAAGCAGCTAGAGCTTATGACCTCGCAGCTCTCAAGTACTGGGGTCCGACCACTACTACAAACTTCCCGGTATATATTTAGCACTGTTTCTCGGATTCTGGCCTGCATTAGCTCCCTTTAATCTATACGATCTTGCTAGAGATTCATACCCTTTGTGCTTTATAGATTTCTAACTACGAGAAGGAGTTGGAAGAGATGAAGAACATGACCAGGCAAGAGTTTGTTGCTTCTCTCCGACGGTATAACCATTAAAATATCCCATTTTGCTTTTAGATTTAGATCTTTTTGGTCGTTCACTCGTTCTGGGCAGAGATTAAGCTTTTTCTTTTCTGCTTAATTTTATGTTTCAGGAAAAGTAGTGGGTTTTCAAGGGGTGCCTCTATTTACAGAGGTGTCACAAGGTTCGTTAATAATATATGTATAATATTGTTCCTTTATTGTGTTGTTTTTTGGTTTGTAAATATATATGATTGGTTATATTTCAAGTGAACATAAAAGATAATATCAATTAATTTTCTTCTAACTTTATTTTTCAGGCATCATCAACATGGTAGGTGGCAGGCAAGAATAGGAAGAGTTGCAGGCAACAAAGATCTTTATCTCGGCACATTTAGTGAGTTTTTCTTTCTCTTTCTCCTTTTTATTTTGGAAAGGTTTAAACTTTAAACCACTATTTGTCTTCTTTCTTCTTCTTCTGTTTCTATTTTTAAAACAGTCTGTTGGTTTTGCAGGCACCCAAGAAGAAGCAGCTGAGGCCTATGATATTGCTGCAATCAAGTTCAGAGGGCTAAACGCCGTGACAAATTTCGACATGAGCCGCTATGACGTTAAAAGCATTGCGAACAGTAATCTTCCCATTGGAGGACTGAGCAACAAATCCAAAAACTGTTCGGATTCAGCTTCCGATAGTAAGAGCACGGACGATGACCGAGATCAGTCCTCAGCATCATCCACCATGACTTTTGCATCTCAGCCTGCTGCTGCCGCTGCTGTGAGCTCTACTCTCAGCTTTGCAATCCCCATCAAGCAAGACCCATCTGACTATTGGTCTAATATTTTCGGATACAACAACACAGGCGCTGCTTCTTTGAGCAGCAGTACCAAGAGCCCAAGCGTTGCACCGACTTTGTTTCATCTGCCATCAAACAACGGGTCCGGTTTCCAAAGTCCAAGCGGTTTCAATATGGACTTTGGTGGGAATTCCGCAGCAGTCAACGAAAGCAGCAATGGGTTATTCAATGGAGGAGGTTATGTTCAGCCAACTTCAACATCTTCCCTCCCATTTGCCACACCAATTGTCTTAAATAACACCAGCAGTATTAATTATGAGGGCTCTTCTAGTTCTGGCTACGGTAGCTGGATTGCACAATCTTTGCATTCTTATCAAACTGCAAAGCCAAGCCTCTCAGTGTTCCAGACACCGATTTTTGGCATGGAATGAGCTCATGATCATTGATCACTTACAGTAGAAAAGGGTGAAATGTTCAAAATCTGTGAGAGGCAAAGGCTGAAAGGGAAATTGAAGATAGGGTGGTGAAGTTTTTTATTTTGGGTGTTGAATATAGTGGTGAGGTGGACTGACAAGCATTTCACACAGGAGCTGACGGTACTAACTCAACTTCTCTTGTTAAGGGGGCCTTTGCTTCCTTTCTTTTTTGCCCTTTATTTAGCGTTTATCCCTTTACTGACATCATTTACATGTGGGAATAAATGAAAAAGGAGATCCTTTTCTTTAGTGCTTCCATCTTGTAGTTTTTTTGTTTTTTGTTTTTTTTTGGCCATCCATCTTGTAGTTGTTAGCTGTTAGTATCAAGTCATCAATGTGAAAATTTTCCCTTCAATTTCTATTGGCAAAACGCAAAAGTATAGATAGAGTATGTATCCCCTTTATTATATAGTAATATTTTTTGGTTACATCCTTTGTTATATAATAGTAATAAATTGAATGCATGTAATTTAGACCATTAATTTAGATTTTAAATTAAACAAGATTTTAGGAAAATTAATATTTGTATAATTATCTATCTTACAAGTTTTGTCACGTTAAAAATTATAAAATTTTGAAAAAGATGATAATTTTATTTTAGTTTATTTTTCCTTAAGTTACTTTTTAAGGGATAAATAAATGACATTAAATTAAAGGTTGCACTTAAAGCTGGTATCAATGACCTGAAATAATAATCCCATCAAAAATTTAGTCACGAAGGATATAATTGTGAAAAAGTATTTACTATTATTGTAAAAGAGTAGACATTAGAATCTTCTAAAATATTGAATACTTGACGAGGAGAGGAGCGAAACCGGGCGAGAAGGAGAGGTTGCTTTAAAGTTATGTGGGCTAAAGAAGAATTGTAGGAATGGGAATATTTCTTCGGATTGGAATAAAAGAATACAATTGAGTCACAGTCGAAGGATATATATATATATATATGCATATCATTAGATCCATCCGAAACAACCTTCGAGGAAAGAACTTAAATGATTTCTGGAAGCAGTGATCCAGGTCAATTGGCTGCATGATCAAGGAGGATATATGTAGATCAGACACTTCTTTCTTCCATGCACAGCATATTCTCCAAGAAGGCAGGCTAATTTTATTGATTTTTTTCCCTACCATCATGCAGTTACTCAAATCGTAATGAAGAATATGTATTAGCTTCTTATTTCTTGGTAAAAAATAGAAGACCAAATATCGAAAATACCAAGGGCATCCCAGGACTAATTAATCTCTTTTACGAGGAAGCATAGTAAGTCTCTGCTGACAAATGTGTTTCTCAAAGATCAAATTTGTACTCTCACTCTTATCAACGTATAGGCTATTACCATACTCGACAAACATTTATGGATGAAAATTCAAGTAAAATGCAAATGGGCGTTAAATCTCAATTTATCCAACATGGATAAAGTAGGTTAATTATAATATCATGTCCATATATAGATTAATTAAAATGAACTCATCATTTCTTTTCATATAAGAACAAGGCTATATATACGTACTACTTCAGGGCATTTCAAGATAAAACAAAATCGACTTAATTTTTAAAAATATAATTAAAGTTAACTATTTATATAACTGGTTACAACTTAAGCATGCACTATTTTAGTTCATTGAAGTAGTATGTGCATATACCAAATACCAATACCGGTTGGGTCGAGTGAAAAGAATTCGATACCGATTAAATATGTAATATTTTAGGTTCAAACACTAGTATAAAAATGACTTATAGGGACAGATATAGGGACAGAAAAACAATAAAAATCGGTCCTTAAAAGAAATATAAATAGAAATAGGGACGGAAAACATTCCGTCCCTATATGTTCGTCCCTAATACTTAGGGACGGAATTTCACATCCGTCCCTAATTCTGTCCAAACAGGCGATACAAAGTCCACGGTTTAGTAATGGATTTAGGGATGAAAATTATAATTAGGGACAGATCTTAGGGACGGATTTTAGAACGGTATTAGGAACAGTTTTAGGGACGGAATATCCGTCCCAAAATCCATAACAATAAACTTCGGATATCATTCTCGCTACCAATTAGGGACAGAGTTTGCAATGGATTTTTCATATAGGGACGGAATTAACGATGGTTGGTAAAAGATGGGATAAAATTAGGGATGAATTTTTATATTATTAAATTATTATTATTTATGATTAGTTATTATTATTATTGTTGTTGTTGTTGTTGTTATTATTATTATTATTATTATTATTATTATTATTATTATTATTATTATTATTATTATTATTACTGCTACTAAATAGAAAAAGCACCATATGAATAAAAATTAAATATATATAAAAATATATATAATTTACCAATGTCATATATATACATAATCCCATAAATCTGTAAATCCTAAGGATGCCATAAATTGGGATCGAACTCATCAATGTCTTCCCCAAGCTCATCAATGTCCTCGTCCTGATCATCCCCATCACCCACGTCATCGTGCTGCTCAACTGCAAGATCCACGTCCTTGGCCCGATACTGTGCCTGAGATATGGACTCTCCAGTACGAGCCTGATCATGCTAAGATGGCTCGGGCATCCGAATATGCACTCCCGGAGGCTGAGAAACTGGGCCATCATCTGCTGAAATCGAGCATCCTACAATCAATCTCTCTCGGCCAAGGACTGTGCAAACACCTATGGTGCCGCTTCCTGTGCAGTCTGTGCTGCCTCCCGTGCAGTCTCTTTCAACCTCCTATCAAAATCGGCAAGTAGTGCATCAAGCTCTTGTCGCAAAGAAATATTTTCTTGCGACTGAAAGGGGACGGATGATGGGTTGGCTTGAAAGTCCAGGTGCTAAGCAATGTTGCTGTACCCTAGCAATGAATAAAAAATTGAACCGATGCTTGAACCGATGAGGCTGAAGGTTCAATGGTTCAACTGGTTCAATCGGTTGAACCGTTTAGACTGATTACTTGAATATTTTAGTTTTATTAATTTCTTAAAATATTTAAATTTCAAAGTTTTAATCAATAATTTTTTAAAAAAATTCATAAAAAATAAGAAAAAGTATAAAATATTAGTGCATCACATAATATAAATAAATAATACAAATAATTTTACATCACCAATTAAATTTTTATTATAGGAGTACATTAGAATAAAAAAATAAAAAATTTAAGGTCAAAAATTCAAAATCGAAAGTTCAAACATAACAAAAAAAAATTTAGATTTTTCATTAATTTGGGCTTTTTTTAGATTTGGGTTAGTTAATTAAAAATAACTTAAAAAATAAAAAATTAATTTTTTTACTAAACCAGTCCAATTGGTTCAACCAGTTTAAAAACGGTTCAAACAGTATACGGTTTTAAAGCCCTTAAAAGGCCAGATCGATGGTCGGTTCACGGTTGAATAGGTTAAACCGATCGATCCGGTCCGATTTTTTATTCATTGTACCCTAGGTATCGCTCTCGACTATCGCCAGCTACCTTCTGCCATACCTCATGCAGGTTGACCCTCGATGGATCGTCGCCAGCCTCGGCAATGGTCTAGCATACTTAGAATCGAAGTTTTCCTATAAAAATAAAAAATGAACAATTAATTACATAAGTTGATATAAGTTAGGATAATCATATTGTAAAATGATTATCAAAATGCGAATAGTAAACTTAACGAAATAAGCAGTTATGTACTTAAATGATATAGTTAAATATTTTACTAAACTTAATAACTTAGTAAAATGAATTAATGACTTAAGTGTATGTGTGTGTGTGTGTGCGCGCGCGCGCGTGTGTGTGTGTGTATAAGTATAAAATTAAATTGTAAAATGAATGAAATTTATATATATAAACTTAGAGCAATGGTCCATGCACGACCCTCAGGACAAGTGCCCTCCTTGGTGGTGTAAAGCCTCTTATATAAGGATGCAGGACCGGGATCAGCATCTGCTTCCTTAACCTACAAAAGTAAAAATTTTAAAAGAGAGATTAGATAAATATTTTTGAAATATTAAACTTAATCAAAACAAAAGATGTATATATATATATGTATATATATTTATTACCATATCAGACCAATGGAATTGAGTAGCCTTGCTGCCACCCTGGAAGACAATAGCCTGATTAGTGTCACGATATTTCTTGTTTTGCTCACTGATCCATTAGAACGTCGTGTCAGCCCAATGATCCCTCAGTCTCTACAACATCTCATCCGATATCTATGGGGGTCACACATTCTTATTTCGAGCATTTGTAAACTCGTGCCTAACCCAATTGTCGGCAATCGTTTGGAAGAATGCCTGCATGTGCTTAAGCTCCTCGGGTGGGAAGGAGTAATGTCTCTGAAAAGGAAAACAAGATATCATTTCATTAAAACTTTAGTAAATTGTATTGCATAAACAAATAATTATGTAATAATTAAATTAACTAAACAAATAATATAATTTAAAACTTCAAAGATGAATTCTAATAATTGAACTTACCAGCCAGGAATCGTACATATGATCCTGGGCCTCACGCGGGACCTTCGTCCAAGAACTCCACGGCTTTCTCCAATAACTGCTGACTGTGGCCTTAATTTCCTTCTTGATGTTCTTGTTTGTGGTCTGATCCCTTTGAAAGCGTGAATTAACAAAGTTAGTTAGTTTGAAATAAATTAACAAATAACCCAATATGGAAGTATGTAAAAGGTTAACATCTTACGTAAGTATGGATGACAAGAACATCGGTGTCGGCGCCTCTAGATGGGATAGGCCGGGGACAAAAGGCTGGGCAGGCTGGGATGACTGACCGGAGTCATGCTACGATGCCAGATCGGGTGGCACAGTCGGTATGTTAATCCACCCACAGGAAGGAGCTACTCATGAGGTGGCGAGGGAGATGGAGATGATACTGGAATTGTGTGTTGGGATGGTAGAGTACGTAGATCGGGGACCATCGGATGCGACGTCATCTACGAGTATAAATCAGTACGTTAGTGTACAATTTTATTAAACTTATAATCATTAAGACTAAATTCCAAGCAATAATGACTTAAATTGGAATAATAACATTCACTGAAATAGAAAAAATAAAATTGATACACAGACCTGTGAATGAGGGGATACATGCATGGACGAAGAGAGGATCATGTCTTGTGGAAGAACAATGGTGGGGTGGCGATAATCCAACAGCGGCTGGTATTCCTACTGAGTGTGAGCTAAAATGTGGCGAATGACTGTGCTCCGACGTCTGTTAAGCTCGTTGGGAGTCGGACGGCTAAGCTCGCTGGAAGCCGGTTGGCTAAGCTCGATGGGACCTCGTCGGCTGAGCACGCTGGGACCCTGTCGACTGAGGCAGAGCTCAATGGGAGCCCGAGTCCTGAGATCGCTGTCGAACCTACAAATTAAAATTTGAGTTGTTAAAGTTATATAATTGTATACTATTGGATAGTACACTTATTTATTATTAAAATAAAAGTAAATTAACTTATTATAACTAAACTAACAATATTATATTAAACGTATATATTATAACTAAACTAATAAATTTTGTTTAAACTTATATATTATAACTAAACTAACAAATTTATATAAAATTACTTATATATAAGTAGTAAATTATTTTTAACTCAACTTATAAATTATTAAAACTAAACTAATTTACCTATATAATAGATTCTAATAAACTTATGTTAAACTATAGTAAACTTATAATATATTATACTAATAAATATATATTATAATATAATAAACTTATATTATGTTCTACCAAAGTAATATAATATATTAAGCTATAATTTATAACACAATTAATAATTGACATAAATAAACTTATATAATAAACTTAATTAAATTATCTTATATATTAAACTTATATATTAACATATATTAAACTTATATAAACTTATATATTAACTAAATTCACTAAATTAACTTATTTATTAAACATATATATTAACATATATTAAACTTATATATACTTATATATTAACAAAATTAACATATATTAGAATTAATTAAACTAAATTAACTATACTAATAAACTTATATATACTTAACTAAGTTAGTTAATTAACATATGAATTAACATATATATATATATTACAATTAACTATATATATTAACTATATTAACATATATTACAATTAATTAAATTAAATTAACTTAAATTAAATTAATTACAATCACCTAAATTTAAATTAATTAAACAAACAATTAATTTAGTTAAGTAACAGCATTTAACCATAACTGTCGTCGGAAATATAAATTTCAAAAAGCGTAATGTTTAGGACCGGCTTAGGGACGGTTTTTCAATTTTCCTCCCTAATGCCGTCCCTATTTTATGTCAGGCTATTCCTGGGCGGGAAAATTTCATGCTCAAGGGGTTTTCATGTTGGTGCAGATATGGGGACGGTCTGTCCCTATGTCCGTCCCTATTTGGAATGGATTTAGGGACTGATTTTGCCTTTGTTAGGTTTGAATTTAGTTTTTCTTCTTAATTTTAACCAGAAATCAAAATTTAGTCCCTAAATCAAATTGTAAATGCACTCAAACATGTGCAATTACGAATAAAAATACATTATATAGGTCCTCGAAATAAAATATTGACAATGATTTAATCCGTTGCATATCGAAACTAATAACATCTATTCTTTTGAGTCACCATCATAAAGCTAGCTAAAATTCATTTGGATTATAACGAATATCATCATCGTCATTGTCATCTGAACAACTGGATGATTTAGCTGAATCGAACTCATCCTCTGATTCGTCGATTTCTTCGATTGGTCGAAGCTCACCTAAGTTCACAATCAAGTTGATGCCAACCATGTCAAACAATTGTATTGCATCTGTATTAGTGGTAACGGCTAGGGATTGCACAATTTTCTTGATTTGGTATGGAGCATCATTGTTAGCTTCTTCATTCACAATCTGAACAATTTTCATCGATTTGGTTTCGCAGGCCGCCAACCAATTAGCTTTGTCCCTGCTAGCACCCGGATAATCACAAAAGCAGACTTGAATGACTTGTTATGCTAGAACAAATGGATCATATTTTTGGTCTATCTTTTGTCGGTGAACATCAACTAGCCTGAAATTTTGATGTACCTTTATTCCATGTACAGGGTCAAACCAATCACACTCAAATAGAACTACAGTGGCCATGGAGTCTGAACTATTATACTCAAGGTCCAAAACATCTTTTAGTAGTCCATATAACTACTGGATGGACCGTCGGAGTTAGACCTTCTAAAACAAACACTCCAGTTCATTGTGGCCTTTCCGACTCCGTGTTGAACAATGTGGAAGTTATACCTGGTAGTAAACATACCAGGCCATGATGTTGCCTTTCTAGAAGGTCCCCAAGCCAAGAGCATCAGAATTGGCAAAGCATCAATATGCTTAGCTCTATTAGCCGCGATATCTACTTACAAGTCATAAAATTCATTATAATATCATTTAAAGAATTCAAGTTTCATATGTTACAATACAAAGCACATGATGTGTTTTCTTTTTTACTTACATACTGCTTAAACCAATTGAAAAAGTAGGCATTGATCAATTCATCAATGGCACCCTAATTATACCCAGCATTACGATAATACTGGATAAAGGCCCTGTTCCAAATGATACAACTTAAGTTCCACCAACAACAATAAAACAAACAATAAAATATATCATCTCCAATTGACTTACTCAATGATTAGTTGCAATTTTGGACAATTTCACAAAGCATATGTATGTACAATGCATTACTCTCTCTCATCTAGGCATTTGGTTTTATCTTTATCTTGAAATCAAGTTGGATAGTTAAAAATAGAGTAGGGTAAGAGAGTGGAATCGTTCAACCATTCATCGTTACGCCTAAGTCTCCTAATATGACTGTAGACATCCGAATCACATGAGTAATTCTGTGCAAAGTAGTTGATTTCTTGTGTGATGTAAGCTTCACAGATTGAACCCTCAACGTGAGCCTTATTACTAATTGTTTTCTTCAATTTGTGAAGGAACCTATATCCATATGGTAACTTTATTAGAGAAGTATGTACGCCATATAAATATAATTCAACTAGCATAAATACGAATACCTATATAAATTAATGCGAATCGAATATATATTTTTTATCTTTCAAAGGGACACATCCATATGAATTGAACCAAACCTCCAACTAATGCTTTGTATGGTAAGTGAACAATGACGTATTCCATTGAATCGAACATGACTGAAGGGAAAACCTTTTCGAAGTTACATAGTATGAGTGGAACATTGTCGTTTAAATCCCGAACCTTCCCTAACTCCAGCATACTTGAACAAATGCATCGAAAGAATAGGCTAAGTTCCGTCAAAGGTTTCCATACGCTAAAAGGCAACATCTCTCTAAATGCAATTGGTAGTAGTTTTTGCATAAAGACATGACAATCGTGACTCTTCATACCAGAAACCTTCTTTTCATTAATGTCAATAACTCTCCAATATTTGATGCATACCTATCTGGAAATTTCAAGTTCCAACTCAAAATTGTTGTTTTCTGGGGTTTTGTCAAAGTGTAAATGGCTTTAGGTTTGGTAAGTTGCTCACTTTCAGGATCAACTGCAATTGAACTTCGAGAGCATAGAACACTGATGTCTTTTCTTGCATTCAAAGTGTCCTTTGTTTTCCCACTCAAATCCATGATAGTTCCAAAAACTGCATCAAACACATTCTTCTTAATATACATA
Source organism: Microcos paniculata (assembly GCA_030664755.1). NCBI lineage: Eukaryota > Viridiplantae > Streptophyta > Magnoliopsida > Malvales > Malvaceae > Microcos > Microcos paniculata. The sequence goes on along the minus strand of CP131459.1, from coordinate 29,393,450 downwards.
ACATCAAGGGTATGGCGAATCAAGTTTGTTTTCCAATAAGGAAGATCCTTAAAAAATACTAATTTTTGTCCATTTGTGATGAGTGCTGTAATAATCAGGCATACGACTCGGATCATCCATCACGGTAGGCATATACTAAAATTGTGCATATATTTTTTCCCCTGTCATCCTCGATGTTGCAGCCATCCTCTCAACCCGACTGTGACAGAAAGACTTCTTATCCTTTCTATACGGATGATCAGAGTGAAGGAATAACTTGTGACAATCAAAATAAGTTGCCTTCTACTATGTGGAAGCACGAATACTCTGCTCTCCTGCATACATATAGGGCAACCTAGAGCTCCAACAGTACTCCACTCGGATAACATGCCATAAGCAGGAAAGTCATTAATAGTCCACATAAGAGTAGCCCTCATGCAAAAATGCTCATTCCTCTAAACATCATACGTTGAAATCCTATCTTCCCATAATTGCTTCAACTCATCAATCAGAGGTTGTAAGAAAATATCTATGTTTTTCTTTGGATTTCTCGGACTAGGACAAATCAATGTTAAGAACATATAAGGGCTTTTCATGCGCATACCCGAAGGAAGGTTGCAAGGAGTTATAACAACTAGCTAGCAAGAATACGTCTTTCCGAACTAGCCGTGCAGTATAAAACCATCTGTGCATAGTCCCAATCTAACATTTTGAGCCTTTGAACCAAAATCAGGATACGTTCCGTCAAAATGTTTCCATGCCTCAGCATCAGACGGATGGCACATAACCCATCTTAAGCTTTATGTGTAGCATGGCAAGTCATATGTTCTGCTGTGGTAGAGGTATGATACAATCACTGGAACCAGGGAGTCAATGGTAAGTATCTCAAAATGGCAGCTGGAATCCTTTTATGAGTTCTGTCCTTACGTCGACCAATGTCTTTAAATCTAGGTTTACCACAAAACCTACAACAATCAGAGTTCAAATGTTTTTTCCAATACAGCATACATCCATTCTTACAAGCATTAATCTTTATAACCAGTAAACCCAAATCATTGATGATTTTTCTATGTTGATAATATTTCGGAGAAAAATTATTTTTTTTCTGGTAATACTTTCCTGAAGGCTTCATAAAAAAAATTAATGCACCTTCAAACAAGTTAAACTCTGACTTCCCATTTAACAAAGTCGAAACAAAGGACAACTTGGACTCACTAGACCCTCGAACAAGGTTGGTCGGTATTTTTCATGATGTCAAACCATCTATCATCTAAATGTGTCACATGCTGGCTTGTAAAAAGATTTTGTTCATACCCAAACTCATTTGTTGCTTCCCCACTGAGTCGACTTCATCTTCATTACGGTGGATAAAACTTTTTTCTCCATCTTTCCATGAGGCATTCACCTGATTCGATGCCCAACTAATGAATTCTCCAACACCGCCATAAACTGTTCTGTCACACCTTTTTGTCCCGGTTTCTTCGGATTGTACATCCACTGTCGGTTGTTAATCAACCCATCTATTTTTCCTACATAAATATTTTAAATTAGTTCTATTAATATCCCAAAATATAATCGACATTGTTAATAACTGAATCTATATTCAAATACTTTAAATGTTTTCTGATAGTTTTCAACACAATTACATTCTGTATATAATTAAAGTATGTTAACAACCAGGACAACAACCAAATTAATTGCTATCGATGAATATATATTAAGATTTGCATTACGACATTCTGATTAAATTAGTTTCACCTAACAACTGAACGCATTTTTACATACTTTGAAAATTTTACGTCCTTAATGTAATTAATTTCATAATAACAAAATTCAACAAATGCGTCACAATCAATATCAAGCTCAAAACAATAGCCAAAACCGATATATATTAATATTAATATTACAATTACACCTAAAACAATTAGAAATAACTCAACATTATGTCATATTATTATGATTAATTAATATTAATTACAAAATATGCAACATAACCAACACAAACCCTAAACATTCAAGATCTAACAAATTAATACTAATGCAAGCAAACAAAACCCCAAAATAATCATTAAAGTCTAAAAAAAAAACCCAAAACCCAAATTCTAACATATGTTAATCATCAAAATGAAATCATATACAAAGAGATTTGAAGATATTACCTTAATTTCCACCGAAATCTATAAAAACTTGAACTTCTCTAGTGGTTTCTTAGGAAAAATGAGAGAAAATGAAGAAGAAAGGAGAAGAAAAAGGAGTGGGAGGCAGAGAAATTGAGGGCTCTGCTGAGTTCAGAAACCTAAAAAGCATGGCCAGCCAAAACATTGTATGAAAGTTTAGGGACAGATTTAGCGACGGATATTTTTTGTCCCTAAACCTAAAACATAAGCCAGGAATCCTATTTATTCTCTCTCCCTTTCCATCCCTAAAGTTATCCGTCCTTAAATCTATTTCTAATTTGCGACGGACATAGGTGCGAAAAACTTGTCCGTCACTACTTTTGTTGCGCTGGTGCTTAGGGACAGATTTTGGCACCGAATTTCTTTTTCGCCTCAAATTCCATCCCTATGCGGCTCTTTCTTGTAGTGAAATATTGTAAATGGAGAGAATATGTTTGAAAAAACTTCTTCTATTTGGAATCTGATACATTTCGATTCCGAATTAATTAGAACTCAATATGATTATCGAATATCAGTGATTTTATAATAAAAAAGTACACATGTATATTTTTCCTTTCCTTTTTCATTTTCACTTAAGATGAGCTCATGTCTTGCAACATTGATAGATAAAAGGATCAAAATTTTATGACTAGACATAACGCATTTCATTTTATTGGTTATGCGTCATTGGACGGTGTGAAAATATATACTCCATCCATTCCAATTTAAATGTTCACTTGATGAATGACACAAAGTTTTAGAAAAAAGTAGTATTTTAATAGTTGTTTTTCACTTTTATCTTTTGAAAATATAGAAAGTAGTGGGTCTCATTGAAAGTTGATGTTTAAATGAAGGGTAAGGTTATAAAAATGCTTTCCATTTTTGAAAAGTGTACATTATTTTGAAATATCATAAAATAGTAGGGTGGACATTTAATTTAAAATAGAGGGAGTATTTGATAACTTGGAAGAATTCTTTTACTAGTATTATATGTCAAATAAATAATTTCATTAATTTGAGCATTTGGTTTGACGACCCATATATATATATGTATTGTGTCTCTGCTCATTATGTGTTGAGTTTAGAGGTATCAAAAATTGACCCAACCCAAGAGACCCTTTAACCCATCTGAATTTGAAATTAATACCACAGGATTTGATAAAAAAAATGACTTTAATCCAACGGATCTAGAGCCCCTCGTTGATCCGAATTCGATTGACCTAAAACTTAATTAACTCGAGAGGTTAATTAAGTACTTCCTCTATCCCTATTTATCTGTCACAATTAACCGTTTCACATAGGGTAAGAAAAGTAGTTATTTTACAAAATTCTATACATATTTACCTTGACTTTTCTTTTTTATCCCTATCTCTGTCCATCTTTGATTCTCTTTCTGATTTAAGAAAAATATTCATTTAAGAGTAAGAGAAAGGAGTTTGAAAGGGTAATTTTAAAAAATCAATAATTAATATTGAGAGAGGGATAGATAAAAATGGACAATCAAAACTTCTAGAAGGGGCCATATAAATAGGGATAGAGGTAGTAATTTTTTACCTTTCCATCCTCAAACATCAAATTTATTAAACAGATTTGATAAAAAATAAAAATAAATAAGTTGTTAAATTTAAATTGTTATTGAATTGAAACAACAAAATATTTCACATTTAAATTTTATTTTTATAACTATTAATTTCACCTGTATTATATACATTATTAGTTAGATGTAACATTAATGTTAATAAGTTTTAAAAGCAACTTAAAAGAAAAATAAAAAAATTTAAATGAGCACATTCAAGACTTAAATAGTAGGTATATATGAACTTAAAATAAAAATCTAAAATAAATCCGTAATTTAAGAGTTATATATCCATAATAAATTTATAATTAAAATAATCTTAGAATTATTACATAATAATTTTCACGTATATCACATAATTATTTCTTTTTAGCTGAATATCCAAATTGTCCTCTAAACTATATTTCTTGGATATATTAGGCCCCAGACTTTTATTTGGGACAATGGACCCCTCAAATTATTATTTTGAGATAATTAACCCCTCAAACTATTATTTTTGGGATAATTAATCTCTCAAAACTATTATTTTGAGACAATTAGCCCTCAAACTTATTATTTTTGAATAATATAACCCTTGAGGGTTCCACGTAATTAAGGTTATATTGTGGCAAAATAAAGTTCAGGGGTTAATTGTCCCAAAATAATAGTTTGAGGGGTCAATTATCCACATAAAAGTTTAAGGACCAATTTGTCCATTTTGATATAATTTGAGGGCTTATTTGGGTATTCAGTTATTTCTTTTTTCAAATAAATAATTAGAAATTCAAACAAAAATCATCGTATGGATTAATTCGAAAATCATCCGAAAAGACCCGAAAATCAAACTCGATTAACCCAAAACTAAATTAACCCGAACCTAATATTTTTTTTTGAGTTAAATTGACCCGACTCAACTGACTCGAATCTGTAACCTATCAATCCCACCCATTTGAGACCTCTTGAGTTAAAATCCCGCGCTCCAACATGAAAAATTAAAGTCAACAATGGGAAAATTTTGGGATGCATATGCATGATCTGGGGCCGGCTTGTGTGCAATAATACAAATAGAGGTTATAATGTGAGCACAATACCTAACATAGAGACAGACAGTCTAAACTCTTGATTAAGAGGGCCAATGCAATGACAAAAAGCGAAGGGAATCCCAAAAGTGAGATAACAAAACTTTAACAAGAGAATAATAATATACAATGAGACAAGGTACAAAACCCCATTGTGTAGGGGTTTTATTTTAGCTTTCTTTCCAAAAACATGAAGAGAGATTGAATTCAAACAAAACAAAAAATTACTGTCTTTTCTTGTCTCTTACAATCCCTCTTTTCTTTTGGGATGATGGTTGTGTCCTCTGTAGTCTGTACCTTTCGGCGCTCATTAGATCCTCGCCCAAGTCCCCACCACCTTTGCCATTTCGCTTGACTATTACTTCTTTCTTTCTTTGACTGTTGCTTCTATTGCCTCATTTTTTTGTATAATAAATATTGGCTTCTTTTTGCTATCATCTCTGAAGGACTTTGCTTTTATCTCTTTCCATGCATTAATAATGGATGAGATTCACTATTCAAGCTTTGAAAGTTAAAGAAACTCAGACAACATCTTGAGTTAGGCGACTTACAAATCCAGCTAATTAAGAGTATAAGTTCAGAAAATATATATATATTACCTAACATGTCTGCACCCGAACATTTGACTCACCTAGTTGACCAGTGAATATATCCTTCTTTTCGAAGAGCCTGATCCGAAACATTGATTATTAGATTAATTGAGATATAATGTACCAGACTTCTAGATTATCACTTACTTTTATAGCTAATCTATGTACGTTTAAATTCCTTTAATTATGTGTATTTGCAGAATCTAATGCATGTGCAAAGAAGGGTCAAAGTATAGACAAGAGAATAATGAAGTTAACTTTGGCCGTATTGGATTATTGGAGCTAAAGCAATGAAGAGCACGTGAGCGATGGTAAAATATGTAATTAATCTAACTCCAATTAACCCCGCAAGCGCTACATACCTAGCTATCCATCTTTGCCTTTATATAGCTTCTACCATTATTGCTGATCCTCCTTAAGGAAAGCTATTTCCATCGTCTTTGTCTTGTACTTAAGATGGTTTACAAGGAGGGGAGGGTGGGATCGAATCCGCTTGCATGACTTTTTCAACTTCTCGATCACCTGGTCAAGAGGGAAAAATCCATATAGACAAGAGATACATGAAGTAATCATCTATATGTATACATGTCATGATTTAAGATACTACATGTTAACAAAATTCTGTAATAATTAGCAAATGAACTGATTAAAGAGCAAAGTTTATTGATAATTATTTAAAGAATAAAAAGAGAAAGTAAGTGTATATAAAGAACTTTGCACTTTGGTCTAGTTAAGTTTTTCTTCAAAGTTCGAAACTTAAAACAAGTTCATTCACATAAAGAACATGCCATATTTCCCTGAAAAGGCTACGTTTTAAAATGCGAGAAAACTATTAGTCAAACCTAACACTGCAAAAGATCATATTGATCAGTACTTTTCCTTTTATTTTTTTTTTCTTTTGTTTTCCCTTTTATAAGCTTTGTGGGGGGGAAGCCTTTCTTTTTTAAAATTCTCTCTTTTTGCTGAGTTTAGTCTCAATCCTTGCTTCCCCCCTTTTGTTTTTTCCTGCATATTCAAGAGATGGATGTCGGCCACACACCCTTCAACTTTTTTAATTTTTCCCTTTGATGTGTTTGCTTTGACTGAAAACTTTTTATAGAAAAAAAAATATCCATCGCTATCTCAGCAAACAGAACTGCTTTTTTGGCTCTCTATTTTGTATATTTAATCATTAAAGGATTAGGGTTTTGCCTTCGGCTATGTGAACAAGAATTCGTGATTCAAGGCCACTCACTATACATCTCTTATTCATAATTATCTCTTCCCAACTTTATTAATTGCTTTAAATTCCTTTGATGTGTTTATGCTTGTGATTATAATAATCATAGGCTAATGAGGCCGCACGTGCTCGTTGACCGGCTCATCGGCGAAGCGTGCGGTTGAATGTTGGAACTTCGAATTTCATCTTCAATTAAGAGTACTTTCCTTCGGATGGAATCCTTTGTTTTCTTTGAGAGCTAATCATTTAGGAATATTTAATAATAATGTCATTAAAAAAGGGAAAACTTAATTAATGATGCTTGCAAGTTAAACAAGGTTAAAGTTTTCACTCAATGGATAAATTAAACCAATCCCTAATTAACATATATAGAACAAAATAAAGTTCTTATGGTCAAAATATCTAGCCAAGTTGAGGCCTGTATATATATATATATAGCAAAAGCAACATTAATTAATTAAATAAATAAATTCTACTGTTGTAAGCATTAATTTAATTTGTTATTTATTTGCTTGTTGATAATGGTGTGCATCATGCATGGCACTTAAAGTTCGTCTAAGAATATAATGAATCCATGACTTAATTAACCTGAACGTTTTCATCTAACTTCATTAAAGAGTTGGATTTTACACAGGTTTAAGTTCGAATTCCAGGTGATTAATAACCATTAAAATCACTCATGTCGTAAGATTTCTTTTGAATGCAAATCTTATTTGACTACAAATCATGAACAAGACTTTTTTTTCTCTTTTTTCTTTTGTTGAGTAAATGAACAAGACTTATTTAGGTACAAATAAGAAAAATAATGACTTTTCTCAAGAATAAATGGAACAATTTATGTATTTATTTAGGATATCTGATTGTTAAATACTTTTACGCTATTTAACTTGATTTTTTATTGGTCAAATTATGAAATTGGTCCCTCTAGTATACAGAAAATACGGATTTAGTCCATCTATCATGATTTAATTAAATTGAGTCTATCTATTATTATTTATTATCAAATTAAGTTTAAATCACTAACGCTGTTAAACTTCTACTATTAACTATACTAATGCGGCCTTGACTATGAATGTACTTGAAAATTTTTTGGAAGTTTCACATGACTTTTTGTTTTATCACATGGAATATTTGATATGTGTGTTTAAAATTTTTTAAAAAGTTTCAAGTGATTTTTTTTACCATATGGTATTTTTTTGGGTCATTTTTTAATTTTTTTTTTCATGTTTAATGCTTAGTTTCATTATTTTTAGTGAATATTTTCAATATTATGATCAAAAGATATTTCATGAAAATTTTATAATATTTTCTAGAGGTACACATCATCAAAGTCAATGCTATGTCAATATAGTTAATGTCACATTAATATAATTCATGGTGGAAATTTAACACCATTAGTAATTTGGATTTAATTTGATAATAAATGATAAAGGGATGACTCAATTTGATCAAATTATAGTAGATGGACTAAATCCATATTTTCTTTATAGTAAAGGGTCCAATTGCATATATAATTTGAACTTTTCTATTCAACGGTTTATGTATTTAACTTTATTTTCTATTTATTTAGGATATCTGTATTTTACTTTTACTTTTGCTGCACTTTTTTTACTTTCTATTTTTTGTCAAAAAGAAAAAAAAGGACAAAAAATAAAAGGTAAAATATCTACCAAATGAGTTTGTCATTTAGCCTATAGATTTCTACCACATAAAAGACGGATGATTTTGGAACTTTTTGGCATTTCAGACCAGCAACGATACGTACAGCCCATTCACAGCCATTGGGCTATTTCTTTATTCGAAAAGCCCTTTTGCATGATTCCAAGCAAGGCTTGGGTTCAACATTCCGCATTGCATGGGCTCAAATCAAACCCATTACAGCTACTATTGGGCTCTCTCTCTTGCAAAATCATCGTGCCTTCTATTGGCGCATTATCACAGGCAGGATCTTTTTATTTTTTTTTTCGTAAAAGTAAAAATCAATTCAATTAGAAGTCTCGAGTTTCAATCTTAGGGTAGTTGGTGTAGAATTAACAGATGGCAGAGACTACCTTCTATTTTTTTGGCTTAAATAAGGATATCTCTAAATGTTGATTCAAAACTAAACTTTTTCGGGATAGAAGCGTTAAAGTAATGTAATGCCTTCTCAACAAATGCAGTTCTAAAAAATCAAACTTTTATCCTCACTTTTTTCCGGAATAGAGGTCGTTACCACCTGTTATCTTAACTCAATATTTTCCAAACCCTCACTCCCAAAAAGTTTTTTTTTTTTTAAAAAGATCTTAACATGATAACATCTCCGTATTTAGATTTATAAGTTGTACTTGGGTAGTTACTACTGTCATTGCTAGTTTTTCGAACAAAGAAATTTGTCATTAGTTCTTCGAACAAAGAAATTTGTAGTTAGTAACTGCTTAATGAAACAAAAGCAGTTCATCAAAAAAACAAAAAAACACAAAACTGAGTAAATGGGCCTGGTTCGGATTGAGGTGGGTCGATAGGTGAAGATGGGAAATATTTTTCTTCGGCCTAGAGTAAAAGGTGGTTTAGATGCGGGCATTTTTTTTTTCTGGGTTATGTAGGAGGAAAGTAAGGGGTGTGGGGTATCAAACTCGAATCCTGGGTGAATTCCAACCTTTAGTCATCTCAATCATATGAAAAATTCTAGTCACATATTATTGGCAACAAAGAAAACCAACATGAATCCTTAAGAAAACCAACATGAATCCTTGGAACTATTAATTAACATGGGACCGTCACATCATTCATGATTGTGGGAACGTCCAGGTTTTATCGAAAGAAAAGCAAAGAAAAGAGTAGAGCCCGGAGATGATTTTCATGGTGTGAAATGGTCTTACCAGGTCGACAGGAAGTATTTGAATTTTGAGGAAGAGAAGCTACCAAAAGAGGGTACATGATGACTTTTTCTTTTCAGTTCCTTGAAATTCAGGTAAAACAAGAATAATTTTGATTTTCCTTCAAGCGTGATAGATATTGAATGGGCTAATTTCCCACATTTGTACCATCATTTATATGACCAGGTCCTTTGTGGTCTCTAGCAACAAATTCAATGATGTAATTCTGAGAGGGATCATTGCACATGGCCTAGTGGGAGCCATGCCATGTTTGAACTTCACGTGGGGTGGCTAACTTCAACTCTAGATCAAGCCAAATGAGGCCCATGACTTTGTTTCAACTAAACAATCGTATGTTGGGACATTTTATTGTTTGGAAAAGTGAGGAAGCTGAGGAAGAGAGGTCAAATTTGGTGAAACATACAGAGCCCTGGCTTCTTTATTCTTCAGGCTGCATCCAGCACAACGCTTTGACTCGAAAAATCGAATTTAATCAATATAAAAAAAATCAAGTCTAATTCAAATCTCTTCTTCGTAAAAGGAAAACAAATTCAAAGAGGACGCATTCAAAGAGTGGGTCAAGGGTTGAAATTTCGCTTTTCTCAATTTCTTTAATCTCATGGTTTAATCAATAAGTTATTGGGATTGGCTAACAGGAGAATTTTCCCCTAAAAGGATCTTACTCTATGGTCACCAAAAGAATGCCGATGGTTATATTTACGCATTAAGTAGAAAGGAAAAAGTATTTTTTTTTCTTTTTGACTGTTGACCTAATTTTCTCCTCATACGATCTTTAAGGAAACCCCTCCACATTGACATGATGCGCTTAAAATTTTATTTCCAAAATGCCTCCCCAGTCCCCGGAAGGGTCAGGTTGACCAAAATAATGTGTTCTGGTTTCGGCCAATGCTAGTAATTTAATTATCAAGCCCATATATTATTGACCCGCAACCAATGAATAAAAAATCGAATCGGTTGGTCATCCGGTCATTGGTTCAATCGGTTCGATTAAATAAATAATTTAATTTTATTAATTTTTTTAAATATTAAAAAAAATTAAAAAAAAAGAAAAAATCAAAATATTCCTTAAAAAATAAGAAAAAGTAAAAATATCAATTAAAAAAATTAAAAAAAATAAAATTCGGATTGACCGGTTCAAAGGCGGTTCAACAGTAATTCGATTTTGTGATCCAAAAAAGACCGAACTTATGACCGATTCTCGGTTCAACAAGTTGAACTGACCGATCCGGTTTTTTATTCCATGCCCGCAACCCCAATTACACCCCTTAATTATTATTATTTTTTTGAAAGATACACTCCTTAAATTTGAATCCCTACATCATGGTTACAACAAAGACAAGAATTTGACGTGTTGTCCTATTTGGATTGAAAATGTAAATCCGATTAGACCGACTACTTGCGATAATAAAAAAACGATTGCTTTGTTTCAACCCATAGAGAAAAAAATATTGTTTTATATATAGATCAATAGGGATTGGTCGAGATTCTAAGAATTTTGCCATACAAATACTGGATCAGGCCGTACATCCCATTAGTATTATAGGACCTGAAACCTTCTAAGAATATTATTAGAATTATTAGAACATTTTTCCTCCTAATAAATCTAGGTTATTGGCACATCAAGTAAACACTTAGCACAAGTCAGGTAACTTTTGCCTATAAAAAGGTATTTACTACAGGGGTATGAACACAACACTCTCTAAACTCTTTAATTACTGTCTTTCTCATAATTAGTATTGACTGAGGGTAAAGTTGTTCAAGGGCCGGGCTATCCGCCCGAGCCCGTAAGCTTATCCGATATTTGAGAGGGTTTGGACAATAATTTTAAATTTAAAGGCCGAGTTTGGACAAAATTCATAGGCCCGTTTAGAAAATGGGTCGGGCTTGGTCATAGGTATAAAAGCCCGAACCCGACCCGGCTAGTTTTACAGTTGATTTAATATAAATATATTTTTATATATTTATTTTATTTGTTAATGTATTGTTTTTCTTTTTTTTTATATGATATTGATATTTTCAAATATTATTAGTATTTAGACTTTGTTAACTTTGTAAAAATTGTTTTAGATAATAATTTTTTAAATGTATTGATTTACTTTTATTTATAATATAAATTAATGTAAATTAATTTTTAAAATTAGTGTATGAAAAAAATTAAAAATGGGCTTTTAGATGGGCCTTGGGCTTTCATAAATATTTTAGAATCGAGTTTGGACAAGCAAAGTTTTTGTTAAATTTTTACTCAAACCCGGCCCGAACCCGGCCCATGGACACCTCTAACTGAGGGTCCAAAGCCCATTGTTTTACTGAGTGAGATTACAAGTTGATCACCCAAAATCGCACTTGTTAGGAGTGTTTTATTTTTTACATTTTCTACCGAAAAGAGTTTAGTCTTAGATTAATAGGTTATAAGTTTAATATTCTATTCAGTGGCAGATAGAGCTGCTCAAAAGTTGAGCTATCTATTCAAGTTCAAAGGTCTGCTCGAAAAATGGGAGGATTTGGACAAAAAAATAAGGTCTCAATTTCGGACATTGGACGGGCTAAGTCTTGATTTTAGGCTTTGAAGCTTGAGCCTATCCCGTATTTCCATATAATATAGATTTTGTATTTTACTTTTAAAATATTATATACATGTAAGATTATTATTTTAAATATTATATGTTAGAAACATTTTTGATATAAACATAATTCTAAACAATTCTAGAGATGGCAATGGGTACCCTTTAATCGGGTACCTGTGTATACCCGATCCGTTTATATAGGGTTCGAATACTTTATAATCAGGTTCAGGATTGGTATAGGTAGTAATTTTACTACCCGTGTCAGGTTCGGGTAGCACCTCTAGGGTACTCTATATCCGATACCCGATTATATATCACATGAAAAATATATAAATATGCTTTTACAAGGGTTGGAATCTTAGTCCAAAACATCAAATTTTTGAACATTGGATGTTAGAAACATTTTTAATATAAACATAATTCTAAATAATTCTAAAGATTTTTTGGCCAAAAAAATTCTTAAGATTATTTTATAATACTTAGAAAATAATGCTATATATAAATCTTTTTTTTTTAATTTTTATCTGGGGTAAAAAAAATCTGGGTGACTTTTTGTGCAAGTCTTAGATAAATAGATTGAAATATGTGCAAGCTTTCAACAATAGATTAGGCCCGATTAGTAGGGCAGACTGGGTCTGGATAAGCTCATTTTTCGTTTTTAACAGTCAAAGCCAAGTTCGAATCTGGTCCGGCCCGGCCTATGATCACATCTAGTTATGGGTCGCAGTTATATTTTGTTGGATATCTAATATATATTTGTATACATTTACATCAAAAATCTCAATTTGGCCTCCCAAAATATGACTTATTTCAAGTTGACCCTCCAATATCTTAAGCCAAGATCCACCATTGATTCTGTCTATAGAGAGAACTACTAGCAGGGCAAAGACAAATTATAACAGCAACCATGAAAGTTTTAGTATATTTCTTCGTTAATAAAGGTCTCTATATATAGGTTGGACCTTTCTTTTTAAAAGTCAAGCTCGAGTTTCAGTCCATATATACATTAAGTTTTTATTCGATTATTACTAAAATAATAAAATATTTTTATTCATATAACTATTAATACTTTAATATTTTAAAATTAAAATTTTAGAGAGATAACTAACCCAAGCGTCAGAATTATCAAATTCCAATGAGCAGTCTATTTCACACATTATTATCTCTTAGAGCTTGGATCACATGTTTGAGATTGGGCAGTTGCGAGATATATATTAAAGCTAATATAGTATGGCGAAGGAAAACGGCTTAGAGTTAGGGATGACAATCCCCGAATCGTCCCATTGATTTCGCACCAAGTCGCATAGTTTTTTTAGGGGTGAGACAGTTTTGGTATATGACTACAACCGTCCCGTCCCGTCCCGTATATATAATAATTAATAACTTTCACCCAAATATATATTTTAGTGACTTTTAAATAAATAAATAAAAGATATTTGTATTAAATTTAAAGAAATATAACTTAACCATTAAGATTATTATTTTGCTTTATCAATATTTTAAAAAATATATTAAATTTGATATATTAAGTATATTTTATATAATTTTATTTTATTAAATGTATTTTTATAAAATAAAATATATCTTAACGAGGTAAACCGTCTCCGTCCCGCCCCCGCCAATAGAGGGATGGGACGAAGGTGGTTAAGATAGTTCCTACTACCGCCCCGTCCCATTGCCATCCTTACTTAGAGGGGGAAAAAAACAAAAATAATCAGCAAAGCCATAATTTTTTGTTGCTTTGATCACATCAAAAACTTGTTGTGTCAATTTCAGGCTGCAGTGCATGGATATTGCCTTGTCGGTATTGGTTGCAATTTTAGGCAAGGTGGGACATTCTCATCGATGTGCTTTTTGATATATATATATCTGTATGTATATATCACGCGGAGTTTTAAATTTGTTCAATTCCTCACTTTCTCAAATGCTTGAATTTACCCTAAAATTTGGCCTTTCCAGTTTCCATTACACGACACAGCTGATCAAAGTTTCAATTAACCCACAAATATAATTATAATATCATTTATATATTACCCTATTTGATTTTGCGGATGACTCTCTTTCAATTTAGATACTTCCTTTTTGTTTTACAGGAGCTGTGACTGTAAAGTTTTGTACAAAAATTAAGGTTGATATTAAGAAATTTTAAAATCTAAACAAAATATTATAAAAAGACAATTTTATCATTTTACTGGGATGACCAGATAAAGCAATATTGCTTCAACAAATTAAAGCAAATCTCAAGTTAAGCCATCAATTTGATGTGAGGTAGCAAATTACGGAGTAGTTCCAATCCCAGTGAAGTGAAAGTAATTCCCAAAACTCATCCAAATTTTCGAATAGAAAATATTTTGATGGGGGAATTCTTAATTTTTGTCTTAGAAATAAGGTCGATATTGAGTCCTGGGTCGATACCGGTACCCAGAGTTCTAAAAATATTAAGATGTGGTTAATAATTATCAAATAATTTATAAAATAAACAAGAAGGGCTTTTTTACAATTTATCAAGATCAAGAAAGCAACCTATCCAATAAAAAAAGAAGTCCTTTTGATTATATGGGAATGAATGAAGAAATAATAAGCCATTCTATATCGAATCTGGAACTTTGATTCTTCCCAGAATTTGTGTTACTATATAATGCATATAAGGTTAACCCGTGGATTATACCAATAAAATTACTTCTTTAAAATTTTTATGAAAACGGAAACATTAATAAAATATTATTGAAAATAAAAAGGGACCCACTTATAGCATCGAATGAAAAAAAAAAAATTTTAAGATGAGTTGTCTTCGGATTCCACATCAATTTTATGTGTGAATATATTGTAAATTATAAAAGATTTCATGCTTAACAAAATTATTACTATAATTTTATTAAATGGTATGTTATGTGATTAAAAAAAATCCCAAACATCATACTTATATTTTACTCTGTAATTAGCTGTTTGAGGTTTGCATGCATTATTAAAAGTTGATTAACACTTTACGGTTGGAAAGATAGATACTGATATAAGATAGCAAGATATCGTCCATTTGTCATCAGATAAGGTGGCTATGGCTCCTTTTTCTGGGGGTGAATTAGATATAGCTTCTTGGAAACATTAAAAGTAGTTGACGAATTTGATTTAATAATAATGGGAAAATTAATTAATCAAATGAATATTGGTAAAGTTACATCAAGATTGTGTAGAAGGGACAGAAAGTATGCTTGCCAGGTTACCGACATTTTGACTAAGGACAGCTGCTTACAGTTACTAAGAGATCACCTAATTCTTATCTATTACTTTCTCTTTACTTATTTATTTATCCACATTAATTATTTTATATATGATAAAAAAAATAATTTAGATATAAAATTTCATAAACATTTATCTTAATTTTTTTATTTTATCTCTATCTCTCTTCTTCTTTGATTCTCACTCCTATTTAAGAAACTATTCATTTAAAAGAGAGAGAAAAATGAGTTTTAAATGATAAGTTTAAAAAATTAATAATTAATATTAATTATGGAACAAATAAAAAGAAACAAAAAATATCCTAAAAAAAGACATAAATAGGGGCTGAGAGAGTATTACACAACTGTTATTATCAGTCTTTTTTCCCCTCAATTAAGCAGCATATTTTTTTATATTAAAATTTAATACCGAGGTTTGAACAAATATTGATTTATTAGAAACATGCCTATAACTTGCAGTTCATGTCGTACGATAGACACATCATCTATGCATGTGTTCATGTTACAAGACGTTTAGGGGTATTTGGTTAGCTTTATGTTATATTCTATGTGGAAATATGTATTATGTTAAATTATATGTTATCGTTTAGTTTTTTTTAACAACAGTGTCAGAAAGTATATGATTACCATAGACGTGGTAATATAAGTGGGAATGTGAATGTTGTATTCCTTTTAGGTTATGTTACATGTTCTACCTTTTTGACTCAAATCTTCCTATTTTGCTCTCACTTATTTTTCATTATACCAACAAACAATGTTATTCTTTTTGGATTTGACAATATTTATATTTAAACTAAAAACAATTGGTAATTTTAATTGAAGGAATTTTAGATTATTTATATCTTTATATATTTGTCAATTATAAATCTTATTTATCAAATTATTATTTTGATTGTTAATTTTTTGATTTTATTAATATTTACTTTTTGTTATTGAATTTGTTTAACAATTTCAAATTGTGTTAATTTAGTTAGAATACAAGTTTAGAAAGCTTTTTATATAAGTGATGGCAAACTATTAAAATAGTCATTCATATATGTCATATTCCCACACCAATCAAACATGATAATCTAAGATGTCCACCTCTCTAAACAAATACAAAATGCACACATTACCAGAAAATTACATTATAGGGTAATGTGATGTTAATCTTATATCTATAAATAATGTAACATCATCCCAATCAAATGTACCCTTAACGTTAGAGGTATATTGAAGTGGCCATATAGAAATCCCACTTTTATTAATCTTGTAATTACATCCTGCAGTCATACATTCATCGAGAAGTCACTCCATGTATATTTTTTACTAATAGATTGTTGACTTCTTGTTTTTGAGTCTTATGATTAAAGAAAACATGTCTTGAAAAGATTTTCATTGTTTGAGATTTGACGTGGCTAGATATCAAAGTAGTTAGGATTCGATGTGACTATAAGATATCGAAATATATATATATATATATATATAGTTATTTTCTGTGTTTCATATTAATTGTTATTTTAGGAATTTTTAATTAAAAATTATGTAACTTTTTAGACTCGATGAAGCATTAATTATTTTTCTTTCTTCAATTTTACTCTTATTTCTCTAAACTAATTACCTCATAGAAATATTCTCAAAAAAAAAAATCTCATAGAAAGAGTAGTAATGGAGTAAGTAATTCCGATAAAAGGTTAAATATATGTCATAATGATTTTTTTTAAAATTTAGGAATGTTAATATATGGCATTCTTAATCTTTGTAGAAAATTCTAAAATCTGTCGTTCCAATTCAAGATTATTTATCAAAATTGAAACCCCTCTTTTAATTCACCAAATAGAATAAACAAAAAAGAAAACTTTTATTCAAGTTGAACCTAGAATAATTAGCGAGTTGTTCTTCAAAATATATATATATATACACACGCGCGCATATATATAGACACACATAT
Source organism: Microcos paniculata (assembly GCA_030664755.1). Classification (NCBI taxonomy): domain Eukaryota; kingdom Viridiplantae; phylum Streptophyta; class Magnoliopsida; order Malvales; family Malvaceae; genus Microcos; species Microcos paniculata. The sequence continues at coordinate 29,376,266 of CP131459.1, read as the reverse complement.
ATGTTTCCTTTTTTAAACGTTGTTTGAGTTGCAAACAAGTTTATCAAAATTTCAAGGCGTAAATATAGACTTTATTGAATATGAATGCAAATAAATACTTTGCCAAAAAGCTGACGTGTTTTACACTCAAAGATTTGGCCTCCTTCCATGCATTCTTCTCGTCATGCACTTTTTAAGTGAAGAAAAGCAAATGGAGCAATCATCCGTTCTCTCAACTTTTATTCTTTACACACTCTCGACAAACCCAAAAGATTCACATTTTCCATTCTTTTAATTTAGTTTTTTTTTTCTTTATAGCTTAATCAAGTGGGTGGGTTCTTGCATCCTAAGGCTTCCTCTTTAAGGAAAAACCTTTTCTTGTCTGTTATCATTTTCCGCTTCTTCGACATTAATCATAGATGGATCTTCCCCTGCTAATTGATGATTGATAAGGCAAAAGGGCAAATATTAAATTTTCTTTCTAGAAATAGTTAAGAGAAATTATCAGTAATACCATGCCAGGTGGTAAGTTAAATGATTTGGTCGGATGATTACATTATTAAAGTTTATAAATAAAAATGACCAACTTATAAGTTTTTATAATTAAGTGATTAAGACAGAAAATCTCTAAAGTTAAGTGATTAAATTTATAATTTACCTAAATAATTAAAAGTGGTCTCTTGCAAACGGTCTTTAATTATTGATAATTTCTCATCCAGTCCTTCTCATCAAACCATTCAAATGAACCATCGAAATGGGGGTTTTTTTTGGGTGAAAAAAATGGTATTTTTCATTCTCTGATGTATAGATCCCATGCGTGAAGTTAATCCAAAAAATAATATTCACTATTCCTAGAATAGTATCAGTTGTCCCTAAAATGATGAAAATAAACCAAATGAAGAGAGGACTGAAGTGAAGAATCATTTGTGAGACTCCACCATTATTAAATTTGTGTGACAATATATATATATATATATATATATATATATTTACAATTATTTTTCCAATTATATCTTTTCAATTTTCGTTTTTTTTGTGTTTTAATTATTTTCTCATGTTGCTTGTGACATATATAAAGAAATTGGGCCCTACGGAATAGAATTACTTACTGTGCTTGTACATCAAGGAATGATCGATCTCTTGAGTTTAATTGATGTCACTCCATCAGAGCATTCTAGATTCGAAAAAGAATTATGAAATGAGGAGAATAGGATAATTAAGAATATGAAATGGAACAATATTTTTCCTTTATTATATAGATAATTTAAGATAATGTATGTACCAAAAATTAACACAAAATGACCTGCTTGAGTTTAAATGTTGTCAACATATTTCCTAACTTGCGGTTTGTCATTGGTGATGTTTCTTTTGTTCATATCTTTAGGGAAGCAAATTCTTTTGTTGATTCTCTTGCTAAATTTGGTGGATCAAGAAGCAGTAATTTGCTTGCCTGATTTTAATTTTTTCTCTCTAATAAAATTTTTAATTTTAAAAAAAAAAAGCTTTAGTTTACATGACCATATAGTAAAGGTTTCCGTTATTTGGAATTCGAGTCTCAACCTACTATACACCCTTTTTCTCGAAACATAACCATCCAAATTAATGTACACCATAAAAAGGTTAACGTAAAGTCATCCTCTTTACTCTTTGTTCTTAAATTTTCTTACACAAAAATGTTCAGATAATAGTTATGAAAACTAAAGTTATATGTGCGCGTCTTTGATTTGGGTTAGTTCGAATGAAATTACCGCAACAATATTTTAAATTTCACATATGGTTTCAGATAACAATGATTAATCTAAGTGGCATGATTGGTAACCATGATTACGAGGACCACAAAAGATGATAACATTGTTTTTGATTGTTGCGTAACGGCAAGAACAATAATGCCAATTAAATAACAATTTGTATACCTATATATTTATAATATATATCCTTCTCTATATTTTTACAATTGATCTCCACATGTTCATCAAGTTGTTGAGCTAGTGTGAGTACATGAATCTACTTAAGTTGGCAATTTATTTGGGTTTATTTTGGTTTAATATCTATTTTGCCCTTGAACTACCCAAAAAGTGACAATTTCGGCCCTTTAACCCGAAATAGTAATAATCGGAACCTATGTTCACCCAAATTTGAAAATGAACAAAATTGAAAATGACTTGAACCCGAAAATGATCCAATCCAAACCTATTATGCCTCGAACCGTAGGTCGGACAATGTGAAAATCATCATGTTACCTCGATGTACATGTCTACAGACATGCTAACCGAGATCACACAAGATATATCACCGTTGCTAAACCAAGAATAAAACCAAAACTTTATTAGTAATTTGAAAATAATAATAATAAAAATATTTAAGAAATAAAATAATTTAAAATGCACTTTTTTTTTTGAGAAAATCATAATGGAAACAGTACCAATGGATCTCAAATACGCATAAAAGGAGTATAAATGCCACAGAAATTGATGCGGTCATAACGCCATATCACCACAATCACCCACGCCATGAATCTTGAGTAAAATTGAAATCATTGAACAAAGAAAGAAAATTACATATTGAGTATAGGATACTCAGTGATGTGGATTGAAAACAATGCCAAATCAAGGAAAGTTTATGGGTACACGTAAGATATCCAAAACCGAGTGGAAAGCCAATACTTTTCTTCTTTTCAAAATTTGGTCCCCAAAATCATTTTGCTTTAATAAAAAAATTTTTTAGACAGATCTACAAATAAAACACTCCAAGGGACGAACTATGACCACAATTGTCCTGTTAGATCATCAAGTGCATCATCATAATTAAATTATCATAAAATGAAATACAGATTACATTTCACCATTGATCACTTAACTTTGATTACTGAATTTAATTTGTCACAATCAGATCACGAAAGTTTGATAAGTATACCAAATTTGGTCACCTAACATTTTTTATCCAACTAATTAACGGAAAAAAGATGTGGCAACCATGTAATTTGCCATGTAAGTTACAATGCCACCGAAAATCCACATCAAACTTTTTATTTTCCTCTTATTAGCAAGTTAATTCATTTTGCACTCATATTTTCTTTGTTAAATTAGAAGAGTGAAGAAGAGAAGGGAAAAAGAAAGCTGATATGGATATTCTGGGTGATGTAGCTAATATGGATATTATGGGTGATGTGGTAATTTGCATGGCAAATGATGTAACTGCCACATCATTTTTTCGTTAGTTGGTTAGATGGAAAATGTTAAGAGTGACCAAATTTGGTATACTTATTAGATTTAAGTGACAATTGGGACCAATTAAACTTCAGTGATCCAAGTAGGAAATCTATCAAAATTGAGTGACTAATGATGAAATTTACTTAATAATGCGTAAGATTCATGGTGAGAGGGAATTTTCTCTTGGTCACGTTAGCATGGCTAATGTAAGCCATAGCATTTTCTTGTGATTTCCCAGAGTATGTCATCGATATCTTCCATAGATTTCATATAGCATTTTGATCAATTTCGTAGATTTACAATTTGTTTCTTTTTCTGGTTGTGGATTATGGCATCTGGCAAGAGGAATTCGACTTTGTCGAGTAGTGCTTCCAAAGCTTCATTGGCTACAAAGGCACTATTGGATGAATCTTTCTCTTTCTATTTTGAAGATCAAGACCTTCTGATGGATATGCTTCAATGGCATTTCAAGTGTAGGACTTTCATGTTGGTTCTCATCTGAGTTTGGAATTGGAATTTCTTGCTCTTAGCTCAAACCCTAGATTTGATTCAAAAATAGCAATTCCTAGCAAAAAGGACAAGCAAATTGGAGTTGATACTAAGAGTGGGGACAATGAACCTGGGGAAAAAAATCAAAGAAAGCATCTAATACTAGATTGATTGCCAAGTGTGATGTTGAGAATTCAACTACTGTAAATTGGGCATCTCTGCCTAGCAACAACACTAATCCATCTTTGAAATTTTCAAGCCTATTGTAACAGAGAATGATCAGGTAAGTGTTTCTCCACATGTAGATACTTATAATGTTGTCACTAAATGGAAAAACAGTCATGTTGGGCAATTTTGTTGGTTAAAGATCTAACATCAGTTTAGGGTAGAAAGTGGCAAATATGTTATGGGGTAAAACTAGGGCTATTCAAGGAACATTAGTTGAGGGAAACTTGTATATATTTAGTTTTGTTAACCCTACCACTAGAGACTGCATGTTAGAATCTAGCTCATGGCATATTCAAAATATTCCTTTAATGTTAAAGAAGTGGTGGTTAGGGCTTACTTCACTAAATTTTCTAGAAATTAAATTCCCAGTGTGGGTAAAGCTATATGGAGTTCCCTTAGAGCTATATATTTACCAAAATAAGGGTTAGCTAAATAGCTAGTGCAGTGGGAATTCCAGTGTACATGGATAAAGCTATAGGTGAATGTGAAAGGTTAGCTTATGCAAAAGTTTGTGTGGAAGTTGAGGCTCGAGTAAGAATTCCTTCAGCCATTTCAGTCTTTATGCCTTATGGCATGAATATCCAGATTATTGTGGAAATCCTTTGTCACGCCCCGACCTGTCGGTCCGACCACGTAATAACCACTATGGACCTTGAAAAACGTGTCAACCACCATGCACCTCGATGCAACATGAAGCATTATTGAGTATCATCGCTGTAAAATAATTTAGAAACAAAAGTTTAATTAGTAACAAATAAAATAAAAAATAATAATAACAATAATAGAAAACCATTTAATAAAATAAGCTAGAAATCAAAACGAGTACCAGTGGATGTAACTAAATAATAACCTACGAAGTAGAAGTAAAAGAACTCCTAGGCCACCAATGATCCTAGTGATCTGCATACGCAAAAGCTACAACTAACAAAGTTGACTATAAGTGAGAGATAAAAGTTCAATGAATGTTCAAAAGGGTTTGGAAAAATGGGTATAATCCAAAAAAAGTATAAAACATAATAAATTTATTTTTAAAACTATCTCACTAAAACATTTTTATCTATTGAAAGCAATATCTTAAATGGGCTAGTCATAAAATAAACTCTAGCCTAGTCGTTGGCCTCGAATCGTCTAAGGCTATCTCTTGATGAAAAATACACATACACACACACACACACAAAAGTACTAATATAATGTCACGCCTCGACACCATGATCGAGCACGTAACAATCACTGTAACTCTCGAAATGTATTCTATTATGTTGGAATACACCTCAAGGGTTGCAAGGCTAAAATGGTCATTTTTTTTATTTTTCCCTTATACAGTTTTCATCCAGTTCAATAGTTAAAACATTTAGTTAACATGCAGACAAGTCAAAACAGTTTAAATGTCAAACTGTGGTGGCGTAAAAATTCATGTAAACACAAGACACCAAAACTTCAAGAAATTTAGGAAAACGCCATTGGTTATTCGACATATTTTTCCGTGAAATTTTAAACTAAGCTACAGGATTCAGAAAAATACGGTAACAGTTTCAAAATATTTTAGACACACTAAAGTCGTGAAATAGCTATTTAAACCGACATTTACTTACTCGGTGGGCCCTACACGAATTTTTAAAAAATAGTACAAAGTTGACTTTTTCACCTCTGGTCAAATTGGTGCGAAGTGCCAACTACTTTCCCACCGCAACGTACCCTAGCAGGGCGGTCAACTAGCTACAACCTGGAAAATAAGTTTTATGAAAACGAGTGTGAGTAACTATGTTACTTAGTGAGTGGATAACCGATAAAAACATTTATAGTAAAATTGAAGTTCACTCGAAATAAGGATAAGTTTAAATACTTTAAAAATTCAAATATTCAAAATGATATAAAGGAACCATTAGGAAAAGAGATTTCCAGAAAATAGGCCCATGGGTCAAAGATAATGTCCGTCAATTTCTCTACCCAAGCTGTCGCCTTGACTCGAGGTCGACACTGGGTGACTGAGTTCCATCCTACATGGCAGTGCCGCAGAATGAACTCTCAAATACGTTGTGGGTTACCCTCCGCGCCTCCCGATCCAAGGCTAAGCACACTCACGCGCGTCCCTCAAAAGGCGGTCCGCAGGCTGCTTAAACTTAGTTACTGCAGTAACGATGAATTCCCCTCATGGGGCTACCGCGAGTAACAAGCTTACGACCCAGATGGCCTTTCCACAGTATTATTTCATCACACAAGATGCTAGCATCAACACTTTCCAAAACACAAGTTCCTTTCTCAATCCATAAATTAAGAAATAATTTCGTCTTAACACAGTAGGATTTTATAAAATCTCATAAACCATTAATCAATACTTTAATTTGAGAAATCCAAGTAAACCGAAGCATTAAATCTAAAAATATTAAATCAAGTATAAAAGCAATTTTGAGTTAGTCATTCACTCACAGTGAGGTCCGAACTATGCTTGGTCGTCCTTGATCGGTTCCTTATCCCTTGGAGTTGTCCGCACTCCTAATTATTCATATATTGATTAGGTTACCATAACTTAATGAAATATTGAGTTAGAACCTAAACTACATGCAATGTTATGTAATGTGATGCAATTTTTTGGCAATCTAACACTTAATTAATCTTCCTCATTAATAATCTCACTTCAATTTACTCCAAAGTAACCACATTTCACTTAAATTCACAAAATGGCCAAATGCCATTTCTTCTAGACAATTTCGACACCCACCTCACATATTCGCCAATTCTTTCTTCAATACATCTAACAATCAAATTATAATAATTCAATTCTCTACATTTACACCCAAATAATCCCAAGAATACAATCAAACTATTTAAATTCTTGAAAAATTGAAATCTTACATTTTTCTCCTAAGAATTTCGGCTTAACCATTCCATGTTACACCTTGTCCATTTGGCACTCTCCAAGATCAATTTCTAGCAAATTCAAACCTCTCATATTATTCTAATTCAACTTATAAACTTTCTTGCCAACTAAATTTCATGAATCTAAAATCCATAATATAACAATTCCTTTCTTTCCTTAATTTCATATACATAATTAACACTTCATGCAAAATCAAACCAATATCCATGATGAGCATGCTAAAATCTCCAACATAACTCAAAATTAGGTATACTTACCTTATGATTTGTCCAACTGCAACATAAACCCTAATCTTTCTTCTCCAAATTACTTCCAACCAAGCTCAAATTCTTCACAATTGATAGAGGGTTATTGATGGGCTTGTTGAGAGCTTCAGTTTGACTATAAACTTGTAGGGGTTTGGTGGATTAGACTAGGAGAAATCAAAGTAGGAAGAATTTTGGTGAAATTGGAAGGAAAATGGAGAAAATGAAAGAAAATTCAAGAATCGTCTTGAATTTTCCAAGACATGGCCGGCCACCACCCTATAGAAAAAATCTTTTAGCAAAATTACTATTTTGCCCTTATGGACGGTTTTGCCCCTAAAGAATTTATAAATTTCATTTATGTCCTCAATCAGTCCCAAACCTTATACACTGTCTCAAATTATTTTTCAAGCCCCATTGAGTTATTTTACGCGTAACAGAATTTTTAAATTCCTCACCGTTTGTAAGCTATACTAGTCCGAACTTTTATCGCATTTTTCACCAAATTTCCTAACTAGCCATCTTACACTATAATATTTTTCCATACTCTAGATTATGAAATGCATGATACTATCTACTAACATGAAATTCATGAAGCGGGCAACTGCAAAATTGCAGAGCAGGTGTTACATATAATTAGCTTTCAAGCCTATTCCCTTTGATACTTGGATTTTCTGCAAGAGAACAGAATTGTGTAGTAAGTAATCTAGGAGTATTCCTAGGTATCGAACCCAAGGGAACCGGAGAAGCACTGACAATTAATCCTTGTAAACAAATAAGTGTTTTGATGAAAGGTTTGAGAACAATTAAATATAAAATTAAACAAAAGAAATTGGAAATAATCAATAATGAGAATGATCAAGGTTTGGGTTTCTTCCTATGGTCATTCAAATTAATTAAACATGATTGATTCGAATTAGAGGAGTAATCACTAATCTAGTTAAGGGTTCTCCCAAACTCACTTAACCTTTCCCAACTAAGTGATTATGACCTCCCAGTCTATAACCTAATTAATCGAGAACTTTAAGATCCTAGGATTCGTTACCACCACAGAGAATTATAATATCCCTAATTTAATATCTAAGCGTTTTCCTCCCTAGTGCACGGATTCTACTCCCCTCCCAGTTCGTAGATTTCCTAAGATTGACTATTAGGTGATCAAGCTAATAACCAACAATTAAGCATAAAGAAGGAAAATCTAATCACAAGAAATATAGAAAATCAAATCATGTTTATATTAAAATAAAATCCCCATTGGAATCCACCTAAACCCTGATTAGGGTTTAGTTAATCATAATATAACTAAACAAAACAAAACAATGGGAAGACAACATCAAGAAACTAATGAAAAATAAAATCTAGAAGAACTCCCCAATCGATCTTGGTGAATTGCTCCTCCAATCTTGATCTCCACTGGTCTTTTGAACGGCTCCTTCTTTATCGACTTCTAAAATCCCTTATATATCATCAGCTAAGGAGAACTAGTAAAAAACCTAGAGTACAAATGTGCTAAAATTCCTATTGGCAATGTCACATTAAACTCGACCAGAGGCTGGTTAAATGTCGACGTGACCTTGGTTGAAGTCAGAATAACGTTTCAGGTTGCAGCTCATCTCAACTAGCCCTGGTTGAACTTCGTTCGATCCAGGTCGAACACTTTTCTTCATTTTCTTTAATTTTTCACTCCTTTAGTTGCCAAATAGCTTCATTAAGCATCAAGAGCACATCTTCTCCCTACACAACAAACAATTACTAAAGTGAAGAACAATTAACCAAATTTTACTTTAAATTACACAGACATATGCACAATTGAGCTCTAATAAGGTATAAAATATAGGTGTTAATCACACCTATCACCCTCGACGGTGCCATTCGCTGTGTGTGGGCATAACTAGAAAACCTCGACGAATTACCCTATGCTCTTCTCAGCCTTATGGCTTTCGTGTTCATCGTGCCCTTGTGCTAGGTGGTCCACAATTGCTCGTAGGATGGCATGGCTCATATCAATCCACTCATCAAGAAACTCGCAGTCAAGGGGACTATTCACTTATCTCAATAAAAATCTTACCTAGAAGAGCGTCGCCTTCATAAAACATATATTTATATTTATAAAATATATAAATCAAATCAATTAAACATCCTGCCCACTAAATCAGTGTAACATAAAATCACATGTGTACAAAAAGAACTTCCCAAATCCCAAAAAATTTATAAAACGTTTAATATTTTGAAACAATTGAAAAATATTTAGCTCTAGTGACTAAACAATAAAATCTAGGCCATTCATGGTACTGGGAGGTTCGTATATTTCTAACAACTCCATAGCAATCGGTCACCGAAATGTCATCGCACTTGATCGCCTGGAACTAATTACATGGAGAAATGAGTTAGAAACATGATTCCAGTCTAAAATGCACCTGCGGGGCTCCAGTATGCTCTAAGATGAGGTTTGTAAGTGATTTGGGGTCTTGGAAAGTGTTTAGGGTCAATTCGGGTGAAATTGGGGGTTTTGGGGGTGAAATTGAGGTTTTTTGGAGTAAAATTATCATTTTATCCTTGGAGGGCCACAACTGGCACTGGTATATAGGTGGTCTAACACCAGACCTTCTCGAGTAGAAGGCCATTTTACACATCCGGTGCTGGTTCATTACACAACCGACTTCGGTTGTGCTCTTTTTCACCCAAGAATTCTCTCATTCCTTCTTTCTCCCATTTCTTCTCAACAGAGTCCTGGATCGAGCTAAAATTTCATACTGTTCTATTAATGTTGTTAATTGTGTGTATTTATGTATGTTAATTAATATAGAGTCCTATCTATACTGTTCTATTAATTATGCACTCTGCAACTACTTTTTCATATTAAGTTCTATTAATGTTGATTTAAGTTCTATACTGTTCCCCTTTAGACCCGTTGAATAGGTTACATGACAACCGTTGACATACATGTTAGCCACTATGCACATCGGTACAATGCAAGGCATACATTGGCTATCATTACTGTAAAACAATTTAAAACTAAACTTAATTCGTAAAAGTAAAAAATTTAATGAAACAAATTGAAAATCGATTTAGGTATCAGTGGATATGACTAAAGGGTAACCTACACAGCAAAAATCAAATAACTCCTAAGCCATCGACGTCCTAGCGATATTTACCCGTGAAAGCTGTACTCAACGAAATTGGCTATAAATGAGTAATAATGGTTCAATGAATGTTCACTAGGGTTAGGGAAAATAAATATAATATAAAACATTATATAAAAAAACCATATATATATATATATATATCTGTATATATACATACAGAAAACATCTCATAAGCTTGTTCTTTTGAAAGTGCTATTGCTATAGGTGGACATAGCTATTAACATACTGACGAGTTATTCTCCATGCCTCTCCATTCCAGGGTATACGAATTAGTGGCCATCCATAAAGCGGCCCACGAAATGCCCAATTTCAAGCTAAGATGCTCCCTCTTGGTTCCACACGCTTCTAAAGAGCTTGGAACATCGTCCTAAAAAGACGGCACATCATAATATAAAATCTTGCCATGAAGGGCGTACATCTCACACACACACACACATACACACACATGTATACATATACATATGTATATTTATATACATATATGTAACAACTTTATAAATCATCCCACCTACTAAACCATGTAGCATAATATATTGTATGTATACATGGGAATACCCGAATCTCAAAACGCATACAATAATTTATAAAACATTTATTAAATAAAACAATTTAAAATGGCTAAATAATGAAATCTAGGTCATTCACAGTACTGGAAGGTTTGTATACTCCCAAAGAATCCTCCACGATCGGTTTCCAGAGCGTCGGCGCATTCGATCACCCAAAAATCTTAATACATAGAGAAATGCATTAGAAATCTAATTTGAATTTATCTAAATGATTTCGGGGCTCTCAAAAGCTAAAACTTAGGGTTTGGAAAAGAGAAGTTTCGAGTCAAAATTGGACATTATACTAAAAATGATGAACATTCATCTAGAAGGCTAGGGACAAGTTTGGTGCTGGTCTTGCCAAGTCTGGCATCGGACACTAGGTTAGAATCCTAAAAATAGGTTTCTTCCTCCCTTCTCAAGCTCATTTCTTTTTAACCGAGTCATGGATTGAGCTACAACTCAATACACAACCTTCTTGTAACACCTATAACAAGAATATGGTAACAAAAATTGGAATCATTGGCCCAAAATACACAAACCTCAAACCTACCTCTAATTATACCCTAAAAACTAAACTTAAACTTTTAATCTTAATAACTTTAGATCGTTCATGGATTGAGGGAAGTAAATAGATGTTTTAAAGCTTGAGGAGTCTAAAACAATATATTAAAATCTCACCTTGATCCATCAATTGAATTGTAAGATCTGGCCAAAACTCCAAAACATCTCCAATGGCTCCTCTAGTTGCCCTTTTGAGATTTTTTTTGTTTTATCTTTGATTTCTACTTGAAGGAGGCCTATGGTTTATTTAGAGAAGTTTAGAGAGGTGTTCAAGAGGTGGTTGAGGTGGCGGTTTGGGTGGAAAAGGTAAAGAATAAAGGAAAGGATGAGGAAGAAAAAAAAAGAAAAGAAAAGAGAAATGAAGAAAAATAAGGGGGAAAGGCTCGGCTCTCTATTTTATAATGATAGGTCCAGTGCGAAACCCGTGTAAGTCTGATGTCGAACCTCCCTTCTTGTTCTTTTTTTTTTTTGCTTCTTATCGAAGGACACATTTTTTGAGGTTTATACCCGACATTGATTAATACTTACTTTAGCGTTGGAGGTCCTTAAAGCCTATAATTCACTTCCAATTTGATTCAATCCCTTCTCCGAACTTAATTACACTTATTCCAATCCTCTCTAAGCTTGATTTCTCCTTCGATTGATGTTTAATTAGGTCACATACAAGCTTTAAGAGTATACAGACTATATTAGGATTTAGAGTCTTCAATTCGCCATTGATCATCCATACATTATAAAATACCTCATTTTCTAACTCTGATTAGTCATATCCTCAATAGCTACTTCATTTCCAATAAATTTCCGAGTTCACTTAGGTATTAATTATACTTAATCGCCAAATGCATATTAGATCAATAGTCTTAATTATACCTTACACCTTTAGACCTTAATATCATTTAAATTTAATTCTTCAACTTCTATTAAACTTCAATCATGCTTATCAAGGTTTAAATTCTCTTCGGACTAGCACGTTTTCCCTACCAATTCACCGTCTTCTACTATTTTGGTAGTATAGAAAGTATGAAAAAAGTCCGGGTTTTACATACATAGCCTTATCCCGACATCGACAATAAGCTTAAGGAAACAAAAATCCAATTCAAACGCTCAAAATTTACAAATTTCTAACCTAGCACCAATTAACACCCAAAAACCAAACTTAAACTTTGAAACTTAATAAATTTCAATCTAGTGTATGGATTGATGCAAATAAATAATCGATTTACAATCCAAAAATCACCTTAATAGGCCAGCTAGATGGGAAGATGAGGCTAGAAATCCAAAATGGCTCTAATTGCTTTTATTTACTTTTTTTTGTGATTTTTGAGTTTTCTCTTTGATTTCTTGTTTAAGGAGACTTGGGATTTGTTTTGGGATGATTAGAGAGGTGTTTAGAAGGAAAGAGGAAGACAAAAGAGGAAATGAGAGAAAATATGGAGACTCGAGTCGCCCTAACCATTTAAAGGTGTTTTCCGATGCTAGTTGTGATGTCTTATGGTGTCGGTTGGCACAAGGATATCTTTCTCTCTCTTTTCTTGCCAATTCTCAAACTTTTTCCCACCTACTATCAATTTCAACATCGGAGATACCTTAAGCCTCTGTTTCACTTCAATTCGATTCCGATTCAACCCAATGTCTTTCCTGAAACTTAATACACTTCTTCCAAGGGTCTGATTAGGTTGAACACCCTAAGTGAAAGGTCACATTGAAGATCCATGAGTGTATAGACATGATTAGAGTCTTGCTTCTTCGATTTCTATTGTTTGTCCATATGCACAAGTGATCCTTTATCCCTTGACTTGAATTCGTCATATCTTCAATATCTATATCAATTTTAAAAGATTCTCAAGTTCACTTGATGATGATTATACTCAATCCTTAAATACACATTAGATTAAATTCCTTAACTAAGGACTTGGGAAATTTAGTTTGGTTGAAAGTCAAGCTATAAATTATCCATTCTAGAGTCTATTTTGGTTGAAAAGGAAACTTATCACCATCCAAAACTGATCAAAGAATATACTAGTCCCATAAAGGTTAGAGCAGCTTATGTTCGTGTTCAAATTACCGCATAGCAAGCCTTGACGAGAAAAAGAATCAAATTAAACCAAAGGGTCAAACTAGAGTAGTAAGCCACATGATGGTAATTCCACGTCCACTTCCATATGAATTTTATTGTTTGGAATGCTACCCTTTAAAATAAAAAGAAATAGCTAGAAGAATTAACGTGTTGCATATAAATATTGTTTGCTTGGTTGAAACAAAGATGAAGGAAAAGAATGTAAATAAAATTTTAGAATTGAATTTTAGAAACTGGAGTTTTGTCTCAAACTATAATTTTGATGCAAAGGATAGGATTTAGGTTTTTGGCAGATAGAAGGGAGAGCTAAAAGTAATAGCATGCATTGATTAGGCTATCACTCTTACTATGTTTCATAACAACAATGATTTCTTTTTTCCTTGGGTGTATGGGAAAAACAAAGGTATTGAAAAGAGAAAATTGTGGCAACATCTATTAACCCTAGACATATCCTTGAAAGATAAGCCATGGACACTTGTAGGAGATATAAATGTTATTAAATCTCTTAAAGAGAGGTATGATTTTAATGGAGACATGAGCCACTTTACTAATATAAGGGAATTTTAAATTGAAAGAGCTTAATATCATAGGCATTTTAGTAATATTTCCAAAATGGTTTAGGAGAAGAAAAAAGGTTGAAAAATATGCAAATGGAAATACTATAGAATCCTATGGCTGCTGGTTTTAAGGAGTAATAGAAGCTAAGTTTTGAATTGCATACTTTGATACTAGCTGAAGAAATATTTTACAAGCAAAAGTCAAGAATCCAATAGTTTAAAGAAGGATACTAGAGCATAAATGCAAAACAATCAAAAGGAATTATAAAGATGTTGATAAGTGAAAACAATAAAAGGCTGGAAACTTATAGAGAGATCTTTTAACAAGCTCTGAACTATTCCAAAGAACAGTTAGGCTCCTCTAACATTGGTATTTTAGAATACCCTATGGATAGCTTGTAAAGATTTATGCCTGAAATGTTAGAAGATGAAGCACAATAACCATAAATGCTAGTCACTGCAAAAGAAATCAAAAGGGTTATGTTTTTAGTAAAAGGAGACAAGGCACCTTGTTTGGATGGCTACATAGCCTAATTCTTCGGGGATACGTAAAGTATAGTGGGAGAAGATGTAACCAGGGCCATATTATATTTTTTTAACTCTAGAATTATGCCTAAAGCTGTGAATTCAACTATTATAAATTTAGTTCCAAAGGTTTCCAACCTCACAAAGATGATGGCTAATAGATTGAAGAAATGCTTCCTTAGCATCATAAGCCCAAGCCAAAGCACTTTTGTTGAAGGAATAAGCATATTGGAAGACATACTATTGGCACAGGAAATCGTGCCAAGATAACAAAGGAAAAATCTATCATCAAGGTTTGTCTTGAAGATTGATGTAAGAGAAGCTTTTAATTCACTAGGACTTTTTGATTAAAGTTTTAAGAGTAATTACCTACTATATTTGTAAACTGGGTTGCTTCTAGCATTGCATTACTTCCTCTATGGTTTCTATATTAGTAAATGGAAGCCTTGGGTACTTTCCTGCTGGCAAAAAGGATAAGGCAAGTTGACCCTTTATCACCATATCTATTTGTGATTGTAATAGAGGTTTTTTCTCAACAGCTTAATAGAGAAGGAGAAAAAGGAGTATTCAAATCACACTTTAAGTGTCACAAGCCGGGGTTAATACATTTGGCTTTTTCAAATGATCTCTTAATATTCACTCATGGTTCTAAGCAATCCATTCTTACTATCTTATCTATTTTGCAGGATTTTCCCTTTCTTTCTGGGCTATAAATAAACAACTTCAAGTTTGAAATGTTTTCATCAGGATAGAGCATACTTTCTGAAAGTCATGGAGTTTTAGGTTTCAGAATTGGTATTTTGCCCATTAGATATTTAGGAATGCCCCTGATCATAAAAAAGCCTAGTGAAAAGGATTGTGGACCACTTATAAAGAAGATTGCTAAGAGAATCAATAGTTGGTCTGCCAAGCCTTTTTTTTTTTTGCAAGCAGACTAAAGCTAATCCAATCGGTGTTTTTTATGTTTGGATTTTGGTGCTCTCATTTCTTATTGCCATAAAAAGAAATGTAGAAAGTCTCTTAACTTTGCTAAGCTTTTTTCTGAAATGGTAATGTAGGTCTTGCTTTTGGTGCAAGAATTAAATGGGAGGACATGTAAACCAAAGGCAGAAGGTAGGTTAGGGCGAAAATGTGTTAAGAAGTGTAACAAGGCTTGTCTGATAAAAAACATATAGATACTGCTCACCAAATCAAGATCATTTTGGGTTGCTTGGATTCAAACTTATATATTAAAAGATCACTCATTCTAGGATTTTAATCAAACTTTGAATGGAAGTTGGGCATTTAGAAAGTTGTTGTAGATTTGAAACATAGCGAAAGGAATGTTGCATCAAAGAAATGGCAGATTTAGAATTCAAGAAGCATGATTGAAACTCAGAAAGAAAAATCTTAACGTAAATTGGCATAGGCTTGTCTAGGTGGTTTACACATCATGTACCCAAACATGCTGAGGTTATAATACTTGCTATTAAAAATAGACTACCCACAAAAAACAAACTTATCAAATTTAGGATGTTGATTGCAGATGCAAATTATTTATTATGCCATCAAGTCACTAAATCTAGGGATCATATGTTTTTTAGCCACTATTATTGAAAGGAAGTTTGGTGTAGAGCCTTCAAATTATGTGGTTTACAAGGTTGCCATGGATTGGAATTCACAACTATAGTGGGGAGCTAGCCATCAAAAGGAAGGTCCTTCTTACACTCATATGCAGATTAGCATGGAATGCACATGTCTATTTACTATGGAGAAAGGAATCATAGATTGTTTGGGGGGTTAAAACAAATGCCTCACAAATGTTGACAAAGATTGCCACCATTATACAAGAAAAGCTAAAAGGTCTCAGATCCATCATAAGGGACTCGGTAATCTAAAATTATGTAGGAGTTGGGGACTTTGAACAAACATTTTTTTATGTATAGTTTATTTTACTTGTTTACTATACTATACAGAATGCAATACACTATTGTATAGTTCGTAAAGTTGTAGCAGTTTTGCTGCTTCTTGGATAAATAAAGCAAACAAATTTATCCCAAAAAAAAATACTATACATAATGATATTACCCATCCACTTGATGTTACCTTTGCTATAGATGAACATAATTACATCGACCTCCGGTGGATTTCCTTACATGACTCCCACACCTAAGGTTCACACTCACCTATCCCTCTCATCGAGGGCCATAGGCTACACAATGTTAGCACCCCTATAAGTCACACACCGCACCTCACTTAAGCAACCTTATGACCAAATTGCTCCACTTGGGCCACACATAAAAACATAGATATTGAGTAGGCCCACACAAAGGCATTAAGCCTGCAAAAATATACATTTATATATGTGTGTGTGTGTGTATCCCATGGAAAATCATACAGCAATCTCATAATAAGTGTTAAAACATATCTCGTACTCATGGAACTACCCGTAACCTAAAACGTATAAGAACAATTTATAAAGCAATTTGAGTAATTAGAAAAAATTTGCTTCTCAATAAATTAAGCTTTGAGGACAATCAAACTCATAGTTTCGAGAGGTTCGTATACTCTAGCAACACCTTCAATGTGTATCCAAAGCCATGTCATAATTGAACAATCCTACTCCTACTGCTATAAAATCAAATTAGAAAACATATACTCAAAATTAAATGCACCTATAATGCTCTATAACAGTTAGAATACGATTTATGAAGACCGAAAGAGGGTTTGAAAGTTAAACGAATCAAGTGCATGTGAATTAAAAAAAATTGATATGGCTAAACTACTGGTAACCAACGGCTAATAAACCATACCTTCATTTGGCCTATTGGTGACCAGTAGCCAATATAGACCCTAACTGACATTGGTCACGATTATTAACTGGACCCCTTTTACGAACAATTTAGCCTACCACTGATTTATAGCTCAATTCATTATAATTAAAATTCAAAATAGGACTACACAACCTCCATTGAGTCCTTCACAAACTTATTAGCTCTATTATCACTATCAACAATTCAATTTCCTTAAAATTCAAATATAACACTAAGCTATAACCTCCATTTCAAACTTAACATTTAAATGCTCATAACTTTAAGGATACTAAACCAAATTTAGTAGGTTATAAGAGGTTTTTGAAGCTTGTGTTGGGTGGAACACAATATAAAACTATTCTTTCATTCTGATGAGAGGAGAGACTTTTATTTTTTTGTTTGCTTTCCAAGTTATGGATCCCACACATAACGTGGACATGCACGTCTGATTGGGATCTATTGATAAAGGCCAAGTTAGTGCCAAAGGGGTGGCTTAATGGAATTGTCAGTCACGTGATAGCACATAATTAATTTGCACCCAACGAAGGGTTAATTTGTCCCAAAATAAATGTTTAAGGATTCAAGTGTCTCAAATAAAAATTTAAGGATTCAAGTGTCTTTTTTGGGATAGTTTATGGGCCATTTTAGATATTAAGCCTTATTAAAATTTGCAATCAAATATTTGATGTAAGAGCCGTGCTACCAGAGCACTCTTTAGGAAAGCTTCGGCCTCGCCCATGGCTTTACCAGCCTGCACCAAGCTTACAAATGGTGTTGGGCCTAAAGTATAGTTCCTTGGCCCACGATGATCTAGTACCAATGTGCTTGCAGTACTCCTCTAACCTTGGCCCCAAGGGTTTTCTTACTCCTAAGAGCATCCTCTTAACCATTTGAGCTGCATAAAATTATCACACATCGACCCACATGCTTGGGTAAGCAACAGCTGTTGTATTGTCTCGAAGTAGGTGTGGTGCACCACGCATCTGAAACAGCACAAGGTATTTATTGAATATATAATGTCAAAACAAATATCAAATACTATAAATAAGATTTTGAACTAAAACATATTATAATTAATGCATTACTCAAAATACTTTAAATACCACAGAGCTCTTAAAAATCCCCAAGAATGAAAAATCAAAACACTGAATGTTAACAATTGTGTGGATATGGATAAAACAAATTACAACAGAATAAAACCACTAATGGATCACTAATACTAGGAAGGAATACACCTATTATAGCTAAAAACATAGCTCACACAAGCGATGGACCATCCACTCTTCAATAAGCCTCAATTGCCTAAAAAATATAAAAATCGCGATGGTGAGTCCAACGACATATTGATATGGTTTGAAAATAATGTAAAAGACAGAAATGTTGACAAATACAATTATACCAAAAAAAATCTTAAAAATTTTCAATTTATTTCTTAAATCATTCCCATCAATAAATCATTTAATTTAAAAGCATATAGCATATACAAAGGTGGCAATAAAGTGACCGAGTCCTATTCGTTGCTGGACTTACACTGTTGGGGGCAAACATCTGTGAGAGACGGGCCCACAGAGCCTGCTCCAGTCCAGCCAGCCACCTTGGGCCCCGGTCCACTGGGTCTACGCTCAATTGGTGAGAGGCGTGCTCATAGGAGCAACAAAACCCTTGGTGGCCAGGGTTCGAGTAGCGCTGCAGGCGTGTTGGATTCGAACTGGCTGGGCCAAGGGACAATACTTGGATTGTGTGTAGACCCAGTGGACCGGGGCCCAAGGTGGCTGGCTGGACTGGAGCAGGCTCTGTGGGCCCGTCTCTCACAACATCAAATAATGATCATATAAAATAATATAATATACTGTGCCCACTCTCCTAACGTTGCCATTCATTGCATCATGCAACTACAAACCCTCTACTGAGTCATCCTACACGTCATTCCACTACAAGGGCATACTTACATATGCCTCTCTTAATAGACGGTCCATAAGTTACAAAGTCGCTAGCCAATGCTCCTTCTGGTTTGGTCCCTTCTGGGCTGATATAAATCACCACAAACGGACAGGTCCCTCATAGACCATAATCACACTTCTTAAGGGTTAATATCATACTTCAATCGGATAGTTCGCACATGGAGCATCATCATGCTACGATCAGGTGGCTAACTGTATCCTCAAGATAGTTAAACAATTGAAGACATTTGCCATCAATACCATTGAATATTGAGGCCAAACCACTCACAGTTCGGAAGATTCGTATACGCCCTAAACCAGTCCAATTACATAGCTGAAGTTCTACTACGATCTTTCATTGGTGCTCCTAATTTACGTGAAATTTCATTAAAAATCCATTTTGAAAGCAAAGCACGCAAATACTAGCGCAAGATAGCCTAAATAGCCTTTTGACATGCCCGAGAATGGCCCTAGGCTAAACCTGAATCAATTTCACATAAACTAAGAAAATCAAACCTAAGTCAAATCATGGTGGTTAACCCTACAACCGACCCTTGTTACACCTTTATCCGGACCCATTTCTTAGGTAGGCTTCTGCCTACCCTCTACTTAGGATAGTCGACCCCAGTTTCACTACCTATCCGAGCTCGATTCCATCAAGCAAGGAACAAGGTTCTCTTGCTCTAAACATCCGGCCCCGATTTAGCTTCTGCCACCACATATGATGGCTCTTCGCCTCTCCAATGCCAAGACTTCTACTTCTAACACCTAAAATAACCTTTTAAGGCCCCAAATAAGCATTATATCTCAGTCCCAACGCCAATAACAACCAATTTAACTCCTAATAATATTTTACATTGGAAAATAGGTCAACTCTCTTAAAAAATTCACAAAATGCTCATTAATCCATGATTTTAACATGAAAAAAAAAAATTTGTAGCTCTTAAGCTGGAAAGCAACATACCTTGGTGGTTTAGTTTAAAACTAAGCCAATTTCCCCAAATCCACCAAGAAACCCAAACTACCTCAAATTTGAGCTAGTTCCTTTGAAATTTTCTAGAAATAAACTCTATATTCTTGCAGAACTCAAAATTCTCTTCAATCTACTGTGTTTCCATGCAAGATTTGGCTTAGGATTGAATAAGTTATGGAAGAGAGAAGTTTAGCCATTTTCATAGCTTTAGGAGAGAGAAAGCTTGGTTAGAGGCTTCAATAAAGGAGAAAGGTGGCGAAAGAGGGCTGCTGGCTGCAGCTCATGCCTTCCCCTTGCCTTTGATAGTTTTTTCCTTTTTGGGAAAACTAAGAAGAAGCCCCTTCACTTTTTAACATTATAAAATCGCCCCGAAACTTTATAAAATTTTTCAATTTAGTCGTGAATTTCACCTTTTAAATATTTTAAATTTCACCATTAGTCTTCCATTATCCAATTAAATTTCACAACTGTGCCTAAATATCAAGTTTAATTAGAGTCAGAGTCCACAATTGAACTTCCATTAAAGTAAATTTATACCTGGCATTAACATCGTTAACTATGATACTGATGTGCCATAATTAAAACTAGATGAATAGCCATCACAAATGCTACAAGTTTAAACAAAAATGTGTATGATACTTATAAATATATTAAAAGAAACATCAATAGGCATTGAAAAATATATTTCTGTGTTATTTAATCTGACCATGAAATACCCCTCTCTTCTAATCATAAAGAAAGCAAAATTTAATATTTTAAAATTCGAATATCTCAAACTTTTACCATAAATCCTATGATTGAGATGAAAAGGTAAAGAAAATAAGGGTAAATTACATAAATTGTTACTTAACTCTTAAAGGTTTTATGTTTTGATTACTCAACTATAAAAACTTACGATTTCATCACTTATCTTTATAGAATTTAATATTTCTATCACAAAATCGTTAAAAAAAATTGATCCACTGACATAGCAATGCCACGTGGCATGTTTGATGACTGAGCACTACCACATCATCATGTCAAGTGACATTTTAGATGATTTGGCATGCCTTATCACCATGCAACATGGCATGTTGAATGATGTGAGCATGTCATGTCATCAAGCCATTATTTTCTAAAAGTTAGGTGGCTTAAATATTTAATTTTACAAAAATAAGTGACTGAATTGTAAGTTTTTATACTTAAGTGACCAAAAGAGAATACCTTTAAAAGCTAAATGACTAAACTTGCAATTTATCCATAAAACAATTAACAAAGTATTGCAATTAATTGCCTTTGCATTTTTGACCCATCATCTTCCTCAATGAAAGCGATCTTAAACTCCTTGAAATGGAAAGAAAGACAAGTAAATGAAAATAACAAGGAAAAAAATTGTTTTTGGAAGAAGTAAATATTGGATTAATGGTAACTGTTCTAAAAATTTTCCAGGTCTCTTTTTTTTTTCTTTTCTTGAGGTAATTAAATGACAAATAAAATGAAAGATTTATTTTACTTATAAAAAATAAAGTTAAATTCATTTTAAATTTTTTAGAATAATTCTTTTTCAATTTTTCAAATAGAAATGAAGAGTTAATTAATAGCTATATAGAGAGAGAAAGAGTTGTTAACTTATACAAATTAATGTAGGAGCAAAATTAATTTAAAGAAAAAAAATTTTAAATGCTTACATGGAACAACCACAAAACAATAATTAATTTAAAGAGACATTTCATGTGTCGCTTAATGAAATTAATATATATATGTAATAATTAAGGTTGATATTAAAATCTAACGCTTATTAATAATGATTCTATTGATTTAAGAATATGGGCACAATCTTTGAAGTTCTTTACGGTAAAGAAAATATCCTCTGATTCTTCTTCTCTTGGTCTTAGGAATTTACTTCAAGGGTCTTTGATGAGTTGGTCTTGAATGGTTTGGAGAATTTACTTCAAGGGTCTTGGCGACTTGATCCTAAATGATTTTGAGAATTTTCTTCAAGGGTCTTGGTGACTTGATCTTGAAAATAGCTTGAGAAATACTTCAAGGTCTTGATGACTTGATCTTGAAATGATGCAATTTAATCAATATCCAAGGTCTTCCAAGAATGATTTAATCCCAAATAAAAAAGGATTTGTAGCAACAATAATTGAATTGGATCTAGATAAAAAAGGATTTATAGTGATCTTTCAGTGTTGTTTGGAGACTTGAGAATTGGATCCCAATATCAGGGATTTGTAGCAATTCTGCTTTCTTGATTTGAATACTCCAAATGGATCTTCCTTCTTATATCTTCTTGATTTGAACTCTCCTTGGATCCTCCTTTGATTTGAATTCTCCTTGGATTTTGATGGGAATCTTACTTGGATCTCCTTGGATTTCAGGATCTTCTTAATTTGTGAGAACTTTGGAGACTCTGACTCTTCAGATCTTCTTTTCGTAATTGTGTGTGTCAAATGACTTAGAGGAGCTTGGTATCTATAGTGGTAGATAGAGAGTTCAACGAGAACTTAATCTCCCTTAGGTTATTTATCTTTATAAATTTAATTTTAATTAGAGATAAATATGATGACATAGAAGTGGATTATGATGGATGACCAATGCATCTTTGAAATTTGATTGGTTAGATGATTTAATTTATCTCCCAATTATCTCAAATTAATTAGAGACAAAAATTAATTACTCATAGGTTCTTTCTTATTGGTTTAATCTTAAGACTTTGAATTTTAATTGGTCAGGACATATGTCTTTATCTTGATCTTCCTAAAGATAATCAATTAATTTATCTAAAAACAAAATTTTTTGAATTGTCACTGAATAAAATTTAAAAAAAAATTTCTTGGAAGACAGGTGGCGATATCTAATTGGTTGAAAAATTTTGGCTCCACAAATGCTCCTTCAAGACTTGTTTACGTACACAATTTTAAGTGTAGCAAGTAGGCATGTCTTAAGACTTTATCAGCTTTTGATGCTAAAATTTGCTGGCACCATTACATGGATTAGAGAGGATCTTTAGTGCAAAAATTCATTTGCGTCTTTGAATGAACTTGAACAAATTCTTGCAAGGAAATTTTTGTAAGGCTTTAGTTTTCCCAAATTGGTTTCAATGAATGCGGACCAAGATATTGGGGAAATTTTTTTTTTGGTCGCTGAACTTGACAATTTGAATCAACCTGCCTACGTACCCTCGAATATGACAGATCAAGTCATAATGCAGTTCATTTTATTTTTCAAGGAAATTTTGTGAATTTTTTTTTGGAATGTGCCTTTTAGGCTCATGCTTAGGAGTGAATATTGCCCTCATTGGTTTATTTGGCATTTTTGTTAGGAGTTTACTTGACTTGCATTTCCATAGGATCAACAGATCCAAATTTCATGTTTGAAGTTAGAGTTGAACTTGTTGTTATGGTGAAATTTAATGTTGCCACATCATCTTCAAACTTAGTTGCTTCCTCTTTGTAAAACTCCATGATTTTATCCTTTAGAACGAAGCACTTTTCCACTGGCCGACTGATCAAATGGTGGTGCTTACAATAATTTGGATCATCTAGTTTGTCAACTTCTTCTAATCGTTTTTTTTTCAGCAATTGAATGAGGTTGAATTTCAAAAGCTCTTCCAACATGATAGGGACATTAGAATCAAGGACGGGATATTTCTCCTATTTCTTTTCCTTTATGGAGATTTTGACTTTTCCTTAAGGGAAACTAGATTTCGACTTTTTGGAGTTGTTGGCTAACTTGAAAAGTTTTATGCTTACTGCCATAAACTTCTTACTTTCATCTTTTTCAGTTGAAACTTTTCCCCTTTTGTTTTTCTTTGGTTCTAGCAACTGCAATGCTGAGTTACATGTCATGTGCACAAGTTGCCAATTCTTCAAAAGTTTTTGGCTTAATGCCTTGAAGAATGTAACCATGAGTCATTTCATACCTTGGATCCACATACCAAGTGCAGAAGCTTCAGACAATTTCTCTTTACAATTAAGACTTAGATTTCTCCACCAATGGATATAGTCAACCAAAGCTTCATCTTTCCATTGGCTTGCACTTGTAAGTTCAATCATACTGACTATATATCAAGTACTATAGAATCGATTTAGGAATTTACATTCAAGTTATTCCTAATTGTCGATTGATCCAACTTCAAAATCTATGTATTAATCTAGAGCATTGCCTTTTAGGGAGCAAACAAGTTGCTTAACCATAAGGTCTCCATATGTGCCAGCATTGTTGCAAATTTCCACGAAGTGGTCAACATGCTATCTTGGATTTCCTTTGCCATCAAATTGTTAGAACTTTGGTGGCTGATAATTTTCCAGCATTTTCTTGCTATCAATCCTTGAAGAGTAAGGCTTTGCATAAGTGTTGGAGAGATAAGCAGCATTTTCAGCTTGTTCTTTGATAGCTTCTTTGATGAGTTGCTTAATTTGATTAGAACAACTTGATATTTCATAGCTTCTTTAATAAACTCCTTAATTTGATTAGAAAAAATTGTTTGAAGATCTTCTATAGCAACTTTGGTGGAATTTTCACCAATTCTTGAAAAATTTGATTTTCATTTTGATTTTTAGCATCTTTGTTTTGATTTGTAGCAGCTTGATTTTCATTTGTTGCAACTTGGGCACTTTAACTAAGACTTTCAATTTTTGCCATCATGAAAGCAATTTGGTCATCCCTATCTTTGATAGTCTTTACAAGGGATTCTATAGTTTTGGCAAGAGCTACAACTTGTTCTTTCACTAAAGCCATTGGATTTGGAGAATTTGAAATTTAATTTGGAATTTTGAGGAAAGAAGATGAGAGGCAAAGATCGTCTCACTTGGCATGCCAAAAATTTGTACACACAAAATTTCGTAAAGAAAATTTTGGAAACAAATAATAGTTTTATTGATTTATAATAATTCGGGTTTGAGACAAATAATAATTTTATTGATTTATAATAATGTGGGCACAATTTTTGAAATTCTTTATAGCAAAGAAAATACCCTACAATTTATCTACTCTTGATCTTGGGAATTTGCTTATCCCATTATTTTTCTCCTCTTGATCTTGGGAAATTGCTTTGCTTTTAGCATGCGTCAAAGGTCTTTGATGACTTGATCTTGAATGATTGAGAATTAACTTTGAGTGTCTTTGTGACGATCTTGAAATGATATGACATGATTTAATCCCTATCCAGTGTCTTCCAAGAATGATTTAATCCTAAATAAGAAAGGATTTGTAGTTATCCTTTAGGGTTGCTTGAAGACTTGAGAATTAGATGTAAAATAAAATATCAAAATACCCAAGATCTTAAGTGAATATTAGAAGACTAATTAATAATAAAATAATATACGTACCTGATTGGGCAGACATGATAATTTAGCGGAAGCAACAATGTGTCTCCGGTCAAGTTATGGCCTTCATCTCGTTCTTCTTTTCAGATGGCAGATCTCAACGGGAAGAAACTGATGTTATGAAGAGAAGAGGAGACCTTAGCCAACTATTTATATCAACCCTAATTACCCCAGTAGTAATCCTTCCCATAAAAGGCCTACTGGGTTTGGCCTACACAATTGTCATACCACACTAACCCAAAAGAGATGTGCAAAGCCCATACTATAAAGATCGCTTAACTAAATTAGGCCTTTATGCTTGTTCCACACATGGACCAAATTACTAGCCCGTTTTAATAAATAACAAATGACCAATTAATATTAGCCCACAAAATAGAAAATTCTAACATTCTCCCACTTGGGCAATATTAATTAGTGTTTATTTTAAATTTTACAACAACATTTTGAAAACATGACACTAAGATAGTTAACTTAATTTTTGATGCGGCCACAATTTGAAAAACAATTCAGTCCATAAAAACATCTCATGATCCTGTCCAACAAGACCAACAAATACCGAATCATGGCCGCCTTTATACCCTTTAATGATACGAGACCGATCCATTGTTACAAGTACAACTAATCTTTTCCACAATGGATCTTAGTGTGGTTGTGTAGCAAGAAAATAGCACCAAATGTGATCTTAATGTGCTACTTTCATTGTCGGCCCTCTTTATGATTTCTCCAAACAATATGAGAAATCTGTTTGGCATCAACAATATGCATGTATGTCTTCCACTAATCCTTGAGATCACTACATGGTGCCATTTATGGGACATACGCAATTGACAAAATAGTCCTACTTAAAATAGACACCAAGTCTTAAGATTTTAAATATGTATACAGCAAATATTCATCGAAGTTTATGAACACATAAAATAGAAGATAGCATGGATTATTCAACAATAAGAATCACCAATTAAACATCATAAAAATGTCTCCAAGAAAAGTTGGTCTCAACATAAAATAATGTAAATCATAATGTGAGAATTCATAACTCCCACTAACCAAGTACACCAAAAGACCTAATAACACCCATGCTCTCAACAAGTCTACTAAATACTGTAGGTCTCAACTCTTTAATTAAAGGATCAGCAAGCATACTATCAGTATCAATGTGCTCAACAACTATGTCACCATTTTTCATAAAATCCCTCACCTTAAGGTATTTTATCTCCAAATGTTTAGACTCATTAGTACTTTTGTTGTTCTTAGAAAACAACACTATAGATCTATTATCACATTAAATCATCAATGGTTTAGAGATATAATCAACAACACAAAGGCCTAAAATAAAATTTCTAAGCGAAATAGCTTGCGTAGTAGTGACACACTCGGACCTAATTCAACTCTTCTGTACAAACAAAATAAAATAAGATGGCGTATTAACTCGATAATACATCGGTCCGGATGTGTTAGATGAAGAAGAGAAGTGGAAGTTAGGATCAGACGGGTTGGAAGATAAGATAAGTAACCATGCATGGAAGCACTAAATGGACATTCTTTAAGTCCATAGCCAATGGATTGGATATCCATTGGTGCAGAGGTCGGTAGGTTAGGCCAAAGATCGGCATTATGAGGGGTTGAAAAGAGGGGAGAAAGTCTGTTCTGGGGTCCAAGTAGGCCTGGTGTTGGTCTTGCCTATAAATAAGGGGAGTTGAGCTCTCCCCGTCATTTTCTCTTCTCCTTCTCTTCCTCTCCCCTCTTTTGCTCTCTCGGACCAATTTCGGACTTTTGGCCGATCTGAACAAATCGAATGATGAATCAAGGTGAGATCTTGATATGTTATCCTGCTCACCTTAATCTACGTTTTACTTCGTTTTCACGCATTTCCATGGATTGGTCTAGGGGAGATATTAGCTCAAAGTTAGGTTTAGCTTTTTAGCTAGATTTTAGTTTAGATTTGAGATTTAGGAACTTTGAACTTTTGATTCTCATTTTTGCTTCGATAAACATGTCATGGGAGACATGAGGAATGCTCGTCTCGAATTTTAGGCCAAAATATAGAGCAACGTGGTGGAAAATCTAGGAAAACCTTGGGAAACGAGCCAAATGGACGTCTCCTGCGTGGGAGCCGAGGCACTCTTCGGATGGCCATTCTGGCCATCTCGACTAGGTCCCGTGTGTGAATTGGTCCAGTCTAGAAGGGGAGTCACTTTTTGCAATAGGGGTAAAATTGTAATTTTATGTTAAGTGTCTAATTTTGACCCGAAACCTTCCCAGACACTTTTCCAAAACACGAAACACATCCAAACATCGTCTTAGATCATGTTAGAGCTTCATAGGTGCATTAAAAGTTTTATTATGAGTGCTAACACAAATTTTCGTGTAATTACGGTCCCGGACAATTGAGTGCGGCGATGCTCCGGAGGTTAAGTTACGTGGATCCTTTAGGAGAATACAAACCTCCCAACACTGTGAGTGGCTTAGATTTCATTGTTTAGCCACTACAAAAAAGTGTTTTCAAAATATAAAAGGATTTTCAAATGTTTTATAAAGGTATTGGGAGACGGGTAATCCACCACACATACTTACTCTGTTAAGTACCCACATAGAGGGTGGGATGATTTCAAAGAAAATATAAAGATTTATGTATGTGTGTTTATGTTTATATTTTTATACATATATATATATATATATATGATATTTCATGATGATAAGAGGCAAGATGAGCGATTGAGTGGATCTCGGTGCTCCGATGAGAGGGAGTGAGTGGACTGAGTGAGACATTCATGCAACAAAGTAGCCGTGGACTACCTATCGAGGGGCACGGTGAGTGTGAGACCTTGGGAGAGGCATGTAGGGAAACTCGCTAGGGCTCGATATAGCCATGTTCCATCTACAGCCACTGGCACCACCGAAGGAACGGCTAGAGAAAGAGAAAGTATAAAAATGTTTAAAAAGAAAAGAGATAGCCCTCGGTGCAGTAAAGCATACTACCGACGGGTCGAGCTTTCAGTATATTTGTGGTCAGCCCATTTAAGGTATTTATTTTATTTAAATTGATTCTACTTGGATTCTTATTAAAGAATCTAAAACGAGTTTTGAGAAAAGAAAAGGCTTTGAAAATAAAAATATTTTTTTATAAATTATATTTTGGATTACCCGTATTTCCCCTAACCCTGGTTGGAGATTCACTGAACGTCTGCCACTCACCTGTAGCCAACATTGTTGGATACAGATCCGCATACAAGAATAGCAAATAGATCAGAGGCTCACTAGAAGGCATCTGTGGCTTAGGAGTAGTTATTTTCACTGCGTAGCGAAGATACTCAATTCATGCCTTGCAGTGCTTCGGATGCGTAAGTGGTTGACACGTACTTTAAGGTAACACGACGGTTGCCACGTGGCCGACCTTCCGGGTCAGGGCATGATAAGCAACCCCATAATAAGCAATAAACTTAGCCTGCATAGTTGAAGAATCTAAGAGTGTTTGTTTAACACTCTTTCAAGAAACAGCTCCTCAAAGCAACATAAAAATGTAACCGAGGTGGACTTCATATCATCCTGACATCCACCAAAATCAGAATCTATACCTAATAATCTTAAGATTATCCACCTTTTTGTACACTAACATACAATCTTTAGTCTTCTGTAAATACCTAATCATTTTCTTAGCAGTAACCCAATGATCTAAACCAGGATTAGAAAGATATCTGCCAAGAATACTTACTACAAAAGCAATGTCAGGCCTGGTGCAAACCTGAGCATACATGAGACTCCCTACTGCACTGGAATAGGGAATGTGAATGCTCTCTATAGACTTCCTTTCCAAATCATTCTTTGCACACTGATTGAGACTAAGCTTATCACATTTAATGATAGGTGAATCTTCAGGCTTACAATTCTGCATATTAAACCTTTTAAGCATACGATCAATATAAGCCTTCTAAGAAAGTCCCAATAAATCTAAAATCTATTTCAATGAATCTTAATCCCAAGCATAAAAAGGGCTTCACCAAGATCTTTCATGTTGAAAGTCTCGATCAACATCTACTTAGTCTCATGCAACAATCCAACATCATTACTAGCAAGTAAGATGTCATCCACGTACAGTACAAGAAAAATGAATCTAGTCCTACTAATTTTAAGGTATATGCACTGATCAACCTTGTTTTTCTTTAAACCCATGGAAGAAACAACCGCACGAAATTTCAAATACTACGGTCTAGAAGCTTGTGTAAGTCCATAATAGACTTTTTAACTATACACACCAAGTGTTCACCTCCAAGCTCCTCAAAACCCTCAGGTTGCTTTATATAAATCTCCTCACTAAGATCGCCATTCAGAAAAGCTGTCTTCACATCCATCTAGTGAAGCTCTAAGTCAAAATGTGCTACCAAGGACATAATGATTCTAAAAGAATCCTTGGAAGACATTGGTGAAAAAATCTCATTATAATATATTCCTTCTCTTTGAGTAATTCCTTTTGCCACCAATCTAGCTTTAAACCTCTTAATTTTCCCTTTAGAATCTTTCTTGGTTTTATAGACCCATTTGCAACTAATTGGCCTGTAACCTTTTGGAAGCTGGAAAAGCTCCCAAACACTATTTTGAGCGTCTCATCTTTGATTGCACCCATCCACATATCAGACTGAGAATAATTAACAGCTTCATTAAAGCTCACAGGATCCATAACATGACTAATATCATAATTACTTTCTCCAAGAAAAACAACATAATCATCAGAAATGGCTGACTTCTTTTTCCTAGAAGATCTCCTTAGGGGCACTTTAATCTCAATATCTTGAACAGGAAGAACTTTAATTGGAGCATTATCAATATTTTGAGAAAGAGGATTAATAGTGTGTTACCCAAGATCTTTTCTTTCAACATCCATAGGCACTACATTGCCTTGTGGAACAGGTAAATGAATATCAACGTATCCAACAAGCTCACTATCAACACTAATTTGCTTTCATCAGCTACATCCCATTGAAAAAATTTCGCCACTTGTGACTCCACAACTTTAGTGCCACGTGTAGGACAATAGAACCTATATCCCTTAGAATGGGCTGGGTATCCTATGAAGAAACAGCAAGTAGTTCTAGGTTCAGTTTTCTTTTCAGAAGGATTATAGATTCTAACCTCAGCAGGACAACTCCAAACTCGAAAATGGCTCAAACTAGGTTTCCTATTAGTCCACAATTCAAAAGATGTTTTGGTAACAAATTTACTAGGTACTCTGTTAAGAATATACAAGGCAACGTTAATGGCTTCACCCCAAAGAGACTCAAAAAGGTTAGTTCTACTCATCATGCTTCTCATCATATCTTTAAGGGTGTGATTATGCCTTTCGGCCATACCATTTTGTTCAGGACTTCCAGGCATAGTATATTGGGCAACAATCCCACACTCTTGCAAGTATTTGGCAAATGGACCCATATGCTGCCCAATTGTACCATGTTTGCCATAATACTCACCACCATGATCAAACCTAACAACCTTGATGACTTTCATTAATTGTTTCTCTACTTCAGTTGTAAAAACTTTGAATTTTTCAAGAGCATCAGATTTTTCATCAAATCAAGTAAAGATAACCCTAACAAGAAAAATCATCAATAAAAGTAACAAAACATTTGTTACCACATAAAGTAGGTGTAAGAGGTCCACTAAAGTCAGTCTGCACAATTTGCAAAAAGTTAGAACTTCGAGTTGCCCCTTTTTTGCTTAATCTTAGTCATTTTTCCTCTAATGTAATCAACACATGTGTCTAAGTTTTCAAAATTAAGAGAAGGTAAAATATTGTCTTTTACGAGTCTTTTAACTCTTTCATTTGATATGTGACCTAATCTCTTATGCCACAACAAAAAAGACTTCTCTTTAATCAAAGGTCTTTTAGATACAATGTTTTCAACATTCATGCAACTATATTCATTATTAGGAGATAAACTCCATTTGTAGAGACAATCAACAAGTTTAAAATTTCCAACAATATTTGAGTTTAAAATCAAATCAACATTTTCATTTCCAACGCCAAAATAGTATCCAATTTTGTCTAAAGTAGAACTAGAAATCAAATTTCTCCTAAAAGATGGAATGTGGAAAAAATAATCCAAAAGAAGTTCAAAACCAAAACTCAAATTTAAACCTATGGTTCCTACATGCTTAACATCTACTTTAGCATTATTTCCAACTTTAAGCTTGGCCTCACTCTCACTTGGCTTCCGTTTGCTTTTAAATCCCTGCAATGTACAAGCAAAAAGAACAGTTGCACCATTAAGAATTCGGTGGGGTACTAACAAAATAGGATTCATAACAAAAGAGAGCTAGTGAGTTGAGGGTTAATGAGTTATCTCCTTATTTATTCTTTTTCTCTAACCAAGATTTAAACCTGAGGTGATTGACCTTGACATGACCTTTTTTCTTACATAATAAGCACTTGACATCTTTCTTAATGGCAGTATTTGGACCTTCTATCCCTTTGGTCTGACCACTAGCTTGTCCCTTATCATCTTTAACCTTATTAAGGCAATTAAACCTAATCTTCCCAGGTTTTCCAAGGTTCTTTTGGTAATGAGGTTTGGAATGGGTGGTAAGTAAGGCAATCTCGTTTTTTTCTTTCTTGAGTTTTTCTTCTTCAAAAACACATTTGGCAATAAGGTCATTGACACCAAGGTTTCATTCACAACATTATAGGCAGTTTTGATTTTGGTGAACTCATGAGGTAAAGCATTTAAGGCATGGTGAACAAGAAATTGGCTAGGGAGAGAAATTTGATGGGCATGTAGTTTGGTTTGAAAGTGGAGCAATCTCATAATGAAATCCCTAACACCTTCTTCACTATTGTACTTCATACTCGTTAGGTCACTCATAAGAGGCCCAGCCTTAGACCTATTGGATTGTTCATACCTATTGCCTATAACAGCATAAAGTTCCTTAGCATTTTCAATCTTTTCTAGACATCATCAGATGTTCAGCAATGGTTCTCCTAATGGCCTCTACACACATACGGTTTGCCCTATCCCATTGAGCAAACAATTCCTTTTCAGTAGCAGTGCTCTGATCAGTGAGAGCTACAGGCTTATCAACACGTAAGGCTATGTCTATCTCACTCATAACAGAAGCAAAGTTCAAGTCCTTAGACCACCTATTATAATTAGAGCCATTAAGAATCTCAATAGTAGATTGATTCTTATTCACACCAAAGTCACTGATTAAGACAAAAGCAATGCAACTTGTTAGTTAATGGGCAAATATGTTAAGCAACAATTCATAATGTGCCAATGAACAAACAAGAGCCCCAGTTTATCATCATAAGCTCCCCTTTAGGCAGAAAATGTAACATACTAATATGTTGTCAGAGCCGTGTCCCGTAGAACCAAGAAACCCTAGGCAGGTTTAAACCGCAGCCCAGCCACCTTACCGCTTACTGTTGGCTATTGGACCGCAGCCCACCACCACCACAAGCCCACTCGAAGGTATTGTCCCAAGGCCCAGGCAATTCGAGTCATGGCGCTGCAGCACCTCCTCGAACCCTCGCCACCAAGGGTTTTGTTATCCCGCAAGACACGCTTCTGACCATCTAAACTGCCGGTTTTACTCACTCCCACGTGGGAGTGAGCCAAATTGGGAGATTTTTCCCAAAGGCTTGAGTCCAGCACGGGATTGGTGTGAGTCCCATGCGGGACTCGACCCTGTTGGAGGTCGAGGAGGCAGTTCCTCTTCCTCCAGGCTTGGTTCTACTTTATCCTTGCACCAATCAACATGAAATTCAAAACACACACATTTCAACACTTACACTAAGAGCCTATAGCTTTAAAAACTAAATTAAATGGTTGATCATGCAAGAAATTCGGATCGAAAGTCAAAAGGGTGCAATTAGTTTTTGAGCAAAATGAACTTTAATTTTCAATCCAACATATCTCCTAGCTCAATCCATGAAATTCAGTAAATAAGTAGTCAAATTAAAGCTCAAAGAGTCTAGAACAACATACCAAGAAATCAGCCAAAGCCTATCGTTGGATTGGAAGATATAGCTCAAAGAACAAAATGACTCCAAGTTGTCAACTTTGAAGACTTGAAGAATTCTTGATGAATTTGATGTTGTTGATCTTCAAGGAAGCTAAAAAAGTTGTTGGTGATGTTTATTGAAGTGTTTGAAGGTGAATTACAGTGATGGAAATGGTGGAGAGTTGAGAGAATTCGGAGAGAAATGAAGAAGAAGAAAAAGAGTAAAGGAAGCAAGTGGGGGGTTGGGCAACTGACCTCCCATTTAAATTGTCAAGCCCCAACCTGCCCGGGTCGGCCACGTGGCAACCGTCGCGCTGGTTCGAAGTACATGCTGGCCGGTATGCACCAGAAGCACCGCAAGGCATTGAAATGGATACCAACACTGCAAAACAACTAAACTTTAACTAAAAATCTTTTAATAAAATAATAAACTTAAAAGTAATACTAGTGGATTAAATTAAAGAAATACCTACGCAACGAAAACTGCTAAGCTTAAGCCACCGACGCCTCTTAGTGAGCCTCCATTCTAATTGCTGACCCCGTACGCGGATCTGCATCCATCCACAGTGGATACAGGTGAGTGACAGAGGTTCAATGAATCTCCATCGGGGTTAGGGAAAACAAGGTAATCCAAAAAATAATAAATCAAATAAAAATAAAATAAATAAACTTGTTTTCAAAATCTCTTTTATAATTCTCCCAATGAGAATTTGATTTAAAACCTTTAAAATAAAATATACTATATGGCCTGGCATCTAATACATTGAAGGCACGACTGGCCGGTCGTATGCCTTACTGCACCGAGGGCTATCTCTTTTCTCTTTAAACACATTTTTACAGTTTTTCTTTCTCTAGCCCGTTCCCTCGGTGGTGGTCAGCCATGGTGGAACACAGCTCTGGAGCTCTGGTGAGCTTCCCTACACACCTCTCCAGGGGTCTCGTCTCACCGTGCCCCTCAACAGGCGGTCCACAACTGAGAATCTAGCATGCTTCTCCAACTTGGTCTACGCTCCCGCATATATTGGAGCCCGAGGAGCCACTCAATTACTCATCTCGCCTCCCATTCATATATTTATCATCATATATATAATTATACATATATGTTTAAAACATTAAACACACACAAGCTTTTATATTTTTAAAATCATCCCAACCTCTAAATGGGTGTATCACAAAATAAAAAGTGTGTGTCGTGGATTACCCTTATCCCAAAACAATTGTAAAACCTTTTAAAATAATTTATATTTTTAAAACATTTAAAAACATTTGTCCCTAATGGCTAAGCACTGAAAACAAGGCCACTCATAGTATTGGGAGATTCGTATACTCCCAAGCGCTCCATGTAACTTTAACCTCTGGCGCATCATCGCATTCGCTTCACCCGGAGCCCTAGTACACGGAAATACGTTAGCATTCATAATTAAACTATGAATACACCTATGAGGCTCTAACATAACCTAAGACTGGACTTGAATGTGATTCGGGGCTTAGAAAAGTGTCCAGGAGGTTCCGGGGTAAAAATTGGACACTTGAACAAAAATTACGAAAATACCATCGGGGCCCATGGGCCACCCACTCGGGCTGGGCCAGGCACTTAGAAAAGTGTCCAGGAGGTTTCGGGGCTAAAATCGGACTCTTGACGAAACATTACCAAAATGTCCCCGGGGGCTCGTGGGCCCCACACCTGGACTGGGCTGGGCCCCACCCGGGCTGGACCAAGTTCTACACGAAATCGAGCCCAAAAAGCCCTCCTATGAGATATTTATATATTATAATGATATTATATATAAATATCTAAGATATATTAATATAATATATAAATATCTAAATTATAATAATATAATATAAAAATACCTAAATAGGGACTCAATCGGCCTGTTCCTCGGTCGGCCTGTTTCTCTCCCTGGGATTTCACACTCGTTTCTCATCCTTTTGACGTATAAACTTAGACAGGCGATCCTCATGGCATCCATGACGGATCCGCCGAGGCAGAAACGAGAAACACCGGTCCAATTTTCATAAAAACCGAGATTTAGCCCAAATTGACTAAATCTCCAATTTACTCTCACCCGGTGTACAAAAATACATGAAAACGGAGTATGACATAGATTAAGGTGAGTGTTATAACATATTAAAAACTCACCTTATTTCACCAGCCTAATATCCATCGATTTGAGTTTTAAAATTTAAACCGGTCAAAAGTTGAAAACTGATATCTACGCTAAACCAATACATGGAAATGCGTGCAAACTTAATATAACGTAGATCGAGGTGAGTAGAATGACATACTAGAAACTCACCTTGCTTTGCTAGCCGGTTTGTCCGGATCTGCCAATTTTTCAAAATGTCTCCGTTTGGCTCCAGAGAGAAAAGAGAAAAAGAAAGAGAAAAGAAAAAAGAAAAAGAGAAATGAAGAAAAAGCTTCGGCTCTCCTCTATTTACAAAGGAGCCCGACACCGGGTCTACTCGGACTCCAGGTCAAACTTTTTCCCCTTTTCTAACTTTCTTCCATTTTCACCTGTTGGCTAAATCCTTTGATTTCTTGTGCCAACGGGGCCTATAATAAATTTCTAGGGACTTAATTGGAGGTCTTTTTGGTATTTACTAATTTCCATGCACGGTTAATTACTTTATCTTCCAACATCGTCTTATCCTAATTTTCACATCTCTTCTTAATTAAACAAATTCGGACCGACATATTATCCACTTAATATGTCGTCTTATACTATTCCATTTGTACGAAAAAGTCATATTAGGTCCGAGTGTGTCATAAACTGTTGAGTCCAGCGCCGAACTCGACCAAGATCGGCATCGGAGTCAACATTTTTATGTTGACTTTTGGTCAACTTGGCCCAATCGTCTCGGTTTCAGAACCCTTAGTGCACCCAATCGACTCCGAACTATAAATTAGGGTTTCTAAGCTAGAAATTGAGCTAAAGGAAGTTCAAAATGTGCAAAGCAAGTTCCAATTCATCACTTAGCTTTACAACTATATACAAATTTCATAACTTGATACGTGCGGACTAGGTCCGGGAGTGTCAAGTTTCTCGACACGTTCAGGTCAGCTTTAATTTTTAGCCAGTGTTAATAGATTTTGACTATTAAACTTAATGTAATCTAAATTTCGACATGTTTATACAAAACCCATGTGTCAAAACTCATTAAAACAACAAGAATTGAAATAATAAGCAAGAAATATTATGGGTTTTAAACTAATTCGTAACCCATTTAAAATCTTGATATTTGATTTACACAAACCCAAAATTCACTCATTACAAAATACTTATAGATTCATATTTAAAAGAAGAGGAATAAAATCCTAACTTAATTTCAGAAAAGTTTGCCCAAATCAATATAATACTAAAATTGGTTTATTAAAAATAAAACCGAAAAACTGATTTAGGTCCTAATATCACTTAAGACCTAGCTCGATACCACATGTAAAATAAAATATCAAAATATCCAAGATTTAAAGTGAATATTAGAACACCAATTAATAATAAAATAATATACGTACCTGATTGGGCAAACATGATAATTTAACGGAAGCAACAATGTGTCTCCAGTCAAGCTATGGCCTTCTTCTTCTTTTTATTTTCAGATGGCAGATCGCAATGGGAAGAAACTGACGTTATGAAGAGAAAATGAAACCTTAGCCAACTATTTATATCAACCCTAATTATCCCAGTAGTAATCCTCCTCGTAAAAGGCCTACTAGGTCTGGCTTACACAACTGCCATACCATATTAACCCAAAAGAGCTAGCAAAGCACATACTATAAAGATCACTTAACTAAATTAGGCCTCCATACTTGTTCCACACATGAACCAAATTATTAGCCCGTTTTAATAAATAACAAATGACCAATTAATATTAGTCCACAAAATAGAAAATTCTAACATTGGATCCCAATATTAACGATTTGGGCCAATTCTTCTGTCTTGGATTGGATCATCTCTCTTTGCATTTCTTTGCATCAATTCTTCATTCTTGGATTGAATTTGATCTTCTGTCTGGCTCCTTGACGTGAATCCTGCTTGGATCTTCTTGATTTGAATTGAATCCTCCTTATATCTTCTTCCTCCTTGGATCCTCTTTGGATCTTCTTAAGAAATTTCTTTGGATCTTTTCAACTCCTCGCTGGATCTTCTTGAGATTTTTTTTTTTGAATTGGATCTTTTCAACTCCTCACCGGATCTTCTTGAGAACTCCTCGCAGGATTTTCTTAAGAATTTTCTTTGGGTCTTCTATGCTTGTGAGAATTTTGGTGATTTTGGCTCTCCATATCTTTATCTCCCAATTATGTGTATCAAATTACTAAGGTAAGCTTGGTATTTATAGTTGTAGGCAGAGAGAGCTCAATGAGAACTTAATCTTTCTTAGGTTATTTATCTCTAAAATTTTAATTTTAATTAGAGATAAATATGAGGACACTGAAGTAGATTCTGATTGGATGACTAATGCGCATCTGTGAAATTTGATTGATCAGATGATTCAATTTATCTCCTAGTTATCGCAAATCAATTAGACAAAAAAAGTGATAACTCACAGGTTATTTCTGATTAGTTTAACCTTGAGACTTTGAATTTTAATTGATCAAATCATATGTCTTTATCTTGATCTTCGTAAAGATAATAAACTAATTTATCTAAAAACAAAAAAAAAAATATTTTGATTGGTCACTAAATATAAAGTTAAAAAAAATTCTTGGAAGATATTTGTTAATTTCTAATTGGCCGAAAATTTTTGGTTCTACTCTTATAAAGCAAAGAAATGCTTGATTTCTTAGTATATATTCGTGGAGTAATAATTCGAATCAATCACTCTTCAATTAACTTTGTTTTGTTGTTCTGTTGGTCATATATGTGAAGGAATATTGAAAATATGGACGGAACATATAAATTTGTCAAACCCATTTATATGTATATGGATTTAGTCAAGATTCTATTCTTTCTTTTTCTCCTTTATTTTTCACGATTTTAATTTGTAAAACGCCGTAATATAAAAGATATTCCTCGAAGAGGGTATAAAGGCATTTTGCCGAAGAATGGCTAATTTTGCAATATGCTATTAATTTAATTTTAATTATTCTGTTCAAATTAGTCAGGCAGCCGATTCTTTTGAAAAGAACAAGTCTATTTCCAACTCGTTTATTTATTCCTTGGTTAAAAAATTTTAAGACCAGAGAAAGGTTTATACCCTATCCATGTCAGGGTAAGTCGCTAAGTGATCTATAAGATCAAACTATAAAAGTCGTTAACCTATTTGGAAATTTATGAATCTAATTATTTTTCAATTATGAAATTTCCAAGCTCATAGGTTACCTGCTACCAAGAAATTAAGGCAAGAGAGATACATTTATGGTGTGTTTGGATGATGATTTTCAAAAGTTTTAGGAATTTTAAAAAAGAAGGCATTTAAAATTCTATTAATTTAAAATGACGGCATTTATCATTATTTTGTTTAGATGAAAGAGTTTTTAGGATAAAATTATAAGTATTTATCAATTTAAATGAAATTAAAATCTTACTTATAAAAAATAAATATTAAAAATATAAATATATGCAATATATGTATCATTGAATTTGTAAAAATATTTAGTATTACTAATAAAATAAAAAATGAAAATATATATTTTAGAAATAAGTTTATATCATTAAAATTAAAAATATAAAAGTTGCACTAAAAAAAGAAACTAAATTAATGTGGATAGATAACTATTTACATGAAGGATTTTGAAAAAAAAAATCTATTTAGGGGGATTTTGAAAGAGGAATTTGAAGAATCTTAAAATCTCTTTAAAAAAGTTATAGATTTTGAAAAATCTCTTCATTAGATAATTCAAATAAGGATTTCAAAGTTTAAGGCTATATTTGGTACACAAAAACATTTTCTATTTTCATTTTTCAAAAAATATAAAGAAATCACCATCTAAGATATGTGTAAGTTA
Source organism: Microcos paniculata (assembly GCA_030664755.1). Taxonomy (NCBI): domain Eukaryota; kingdom Viridiplantae; phylum Streptophyta; class Magnoliopsida; order Malvales; family Malvaceae; genus Microcos; species Microcos paniculata. Next base: position 29,336,865 of record CP131459.1, on the reverse strand, counting down.
TAGAAATGTATGCATGTGTTTGAAACTGAAAATGAAAATGGATCTAAAATTAGGAACAATTTTTTTAATCTCATTTATAGGTCCATTTTCATTTTCTAAAATATGTATACATTTCTTCTTACAACACCTATTTTAGATGGTAGTTTCTTTGTATTTTTCAGAAATTAAAAATAGAAAATATTTTCTCGTACCAAATATAGCCTAAATTTTTCAAAAACTGGTTCAAAAGGAAAACCTTCTTTAAAAAACTTAATCCAAACACACATTTAATTAAAAAAAAGGAAGAAGAAGAAGAACACAAGTCCTTTGGGAAGAAATAGAGGTGTCCATGGGTCGGATTAGGATCAGGTCGGGCCGGGCTTAAACAAAAATTAAAAAGAAGAAGAAAAATAGGTGTGTCTTAAATCAACTTGGTGATGTCGACTTTTTTCACTATTACTTGTCAACCATTCATGATTTACTTGTATCATTATATGAAGTTGACTTAGATTGGATTAATAATAAGAAGGTTGGACATATTTTTCATCGTGATGTTGAATGGCAAATATACTTTTATTTGGTGGTCAGTCGCTTATTGTTTAACAAAGAACATTGATGGTGGGATAAGAAAGATTTCTTAATTATTTATTCAAGATTTAATACATTCTATATATCCTTGTTTAGATGATAAATAAATAAATTGTAATGACTTTTTTTAGTGAAAATTAATTTTCAATATGTATAACCCAGCGAGGGAAGTTATTTAGCCAAAATTTATATTAACCAATTAGCTTTTAGAATTTGAACACTAGATATTTAATATTTTAAATAATAGAGAGGCCCAAAAAATTAATTAATTAATAAAAGAAAGCAAAATTCGGACATCTTTTCCATACAACAAACACGTTTAGCTTCATCTTTGATTCTTTATTTTCACTGTTTGCTATCTTTGGGTTGGCAAAAGGATTGGAAATACATGCCGCCCATAGGACAAGATTAGGCAATCATTAATTTTTTTTTTTTAACACATTAAGGCAATTATTATTTATTCTATTCGCACGATGCGGTCTGTCAGGTGGGAGCATATAACAATATTCCATCTAAATTGGATTAAATTGATCCAAAATAAAAGATTTTTTTTTTTGGATTAACAGATACATTGGTGTTCATATATACTTTCATAACTTTAAGTAGAGCCTTTTTGATGTAATGAATAGGAAAAAAAAGATAAAAGAGAAAATTACGTATTAATTAGTTTTACTATGATTTTCATTATTTTATATATGATTTAATTGTCAAAATAATTACTTGTTTCAATAGTCTAGGAATGAAAAGGATCAACTAATCTTATACTAATAGAATGACTAATTCTCTCCATAATTCAAATCTATGTAAATTTTCACACCCCAACCCATTTGCTCGGTTACATGTCAATTGCCGTACGTGCTACCTCGAAGTATGTGCAACTAGCACGCATCTCGACACAATGTAAGATTTAAATTGAGTATCATTGTTGCAAAATAAGTAAAACTAAAATTTAATTAATAATGAAATACACAAAATAGTAATATTAATAATAATAGAAAATTGTTTAGTAAAACAAATTGAAAACGAACTTGCATATCAATCAATTTATTCAAGCAAAACCTATACAGAGGAATAAATAACTCCCACAGACACCGACACCCCTTAGTTAGTCTCGCATCTTGAGTTCTCTGAAAAGCAGAAAACGAAGGAGTGGTGACTACACATTGTGTGTCTAATGAGTGAACCAAGTTCAATAAAAAGCATGGAATTAAATATTGGTATTGGTATCGATATCGATATTGCACTATTAAAATTAGTGATTGTCAAATGTCTATCAAGGGTATGCCTGATGCAATATCGATTTTGTAGAGTTGTATGAGCTAATCAGTTTCGCTACTTTGTGTAAATTAAAGCACATGTGTTCAAATTTTATTCGTAAGTTGAAGATGAAGCAATTTGATATCATATTCGTAGAGTAGTTAACTCCAACCAATCAACTACACCAAAGAAAAGAAATAATTTATTCTTAGGCCTGAGCCTTCCGTTTCCGCCGTAAATCTCAAGCATTTCTCCATTTGGGTCAAGCTTTCAAATATTTTGGGTTGAGTCATAATTCGAGTTGGGTTAGAAAATTTTAAAGCACAATAACAAACAAAATTCTTGTAACATACTACTGATTTTTATAGATATTTAAAATATTACAATATATCATGAATATATGAATATATCAACAGATATCCTGTGAAAGAAAAAAGACTATCGATATATCACAATATAGGTATCGATATTGGATATATTGATGGATATTCAATTCCATGATAAAAAGTAAAATAAGGTTAGAGAATAGATAAAATCCAAAACAAGTTGTTTATACCATAATTTATATTTTTTGGATAAAATAGTAATTACATTTATAGGCCGATGGATCCAGAAGATTGGGTTGGTATTTCTAGTTTATGGTCATTGGCTTGAATCAAATTCATAAAGGCCACGTGAATCTTGGAAGATTTGAAAGATTTCGAAGACTAATATAAAATTGACTAAGATTAAGGGGATGCGATTTTAGGACAAAGATTTTGGATTTAATATAGCAAAGTTGACTTGGAGCTATGCTAGCTATAAAAGCTCTTTCCTGAAACTATATAGGGGCATCAACAACCACCTTTCAACACTCAGGGAACCAGACCGACGACTTCGAGTTTTTAGCATTTCCTTCAAGCTTTTGATCTTTGGCCCTGTTCCTTTGTTGGTCTTTGTCTTAAGCTTTCTTGATTTCTTCGTCGACTTTCTCTTTTACCATTTAGCTTGGTTCTTTTACTGTTTCATTGATCAAGTTTCTATAAGCCTTGTATTAAGCTTTCACCTAGTAAAATCTCCTTTTATTGATCTTTTCCTTTATCATTGCAAGCTTCTACACAAATACAAATACCCAGTAAGTTTAATTATTAAAACAATCCATCTATGACTTTAAATTAGAACTCATTATCTAGTTTCTTTTGCTATTTTTTGAAAAAGTAGCTGGCACACCTTTACAATCGACCAAAGAGATTTTTGAGTGAATAGAAATATAAAACCATTTCATATATTTTATTTTTAAAAAAAAATTTTTGCTAAAACATATTTTATTTATAAAAAATAATTATCTCAAATGGGCTAGTAGAAAACATTTCAACATGTGGCACCATCACACTTGAATCATCAAAGATTATCTCATTACATTATATACATATATAGAAAATCATCTTAAGAAACTCATTTCCTCGATGTTATCTTCGATGTGGGTGGACACAACTACTAAAAGTCCTGGCAAGTTTTCCTCCATGCCTTTCGATCCCAAGGTTGTACCGATCACCGTACTCCTTTACTAGGTGGCTCACAGCTACTTAGTAGAATTGGCATGCCTACTCTTGATCCACTTGTTCTCAGAAGAACACCAAGCAATGTCCCATGGGGACCACACGTCATCGCATAAAATCTTGCCCTAATGGGCACTCATTACTTAAACATATGTATATATGTATATATGTGTATATATGTTCTATGTGTTTGCACATATATTTGTATTACCCATTTATGTATATATGTGTATACATATATATATGTGTAATATGTATACACATATATTTGTAATATATATACATATATCTATATGTGTTATACATATAAATGTGTACACATATATATGTATACACATACATAAACATAATCATTAAATCATCCCATTTATCAAATACATTGTCTAATAAACTATACATGTGTAGGGGACTACTTTAATCTCAAAACATAATAATACATGTTATAAAACATTTAATATTCAAAACATAAGACATTTACCTCTAAATGGCTAAACACCGAAACTAAGGCATTCATTAAACTGAGAGGTTCGAGTACTCCTAAGGACTCCACAACGATCGGTCTTCGAAGTATCACCGCACTTGATTGATCCAGAACCTAATTACATGGAAAAACATATTAGAACTATAATTCAAATACATGAATGAGCCTATGAGACTCTACCATGCTCTAAGATAAAGTTTGAAAGTGATTTAGAGCTCCAAGAAGTCTTTCGGGTCAATCTAAAGTCAAAGATGTAAAATTACCAAAATACCCCTGTTAAGGTCTAGTCCCCTATCATACCACTTTTGGCCCACAATCCTTAAGTGTCTAGAAGACAAAATGAACAAGGCAAACACCGACGCTGGTCTTTGCTCGAGTGTGCCACCTGAAAATGTTTCTTCCCCTTTTCTCTTTGATTTCTTTTCAATTTGGCCATGGATAAGTTACAAATTGAGATAAACAATCATCATAACATCCGCGACAAGTTCACAAATTTAAAAGCTAGAATCATTGGCTTAAATTCAATAAAAATCTAACAAATGCTCAATATAAGCCTCTGAAAAACCATTTTGATCTTTAAACTAAGATATCTCTCTTGATCCAATGCATGGAATGCTACAAGTAAATAGGCGTTTTGAAGAGTGCAGAACAACATACATAAAAACACATTGATCCAATGGCTAGATTGAGAAATCCAACCAAATTTCCAAAATGTCTCCTTTAGGTTTATTAGCTTCAATCCTTGAAATTCTTTGATTTCTTATTTAAGACGGTGCAATGGATTTTTAAAGGTATTTAGGGGCGAGTTTAGAAGGTAGTTTGGGTGGAGGTTAATGTCAAGCCCCAACGGCCAATCCGACTATGTGGTAACTATCGTGTTACCTTGAAGTACGTGCAAACCACAAGTACCCGAAGGCAACAAAAGGCATTTATTGGATATCATGCCGTAAAACAATTAAAGCTAAAACTTAATTAGCAATTAGAAAAAAAAATAATAAACAATTTAATAAAATAAATTGAAAATAGAATCGAGTATCAATGAATAAATCTAAAGAATAACCTATGTAGGAGAATAAGGTAACTTCTACAACCACCGACAACTCCTAATTAGCCTCCAGACATGTAACCTAAAAAACATAAACAAAAATAGTTGTGAGTACACATTATGTTCCAATAAATGACTCAGGTTCAATAAAAAGTCATTGGAGAATCGGGTAAGATCCAAAACTAGTGCAAAATAGCTTTATATATATTATTTCCAAAATCAATGCCCCAAAACGTATTTTTATTTTATTAAAATAATCATTTTAAAATGGGTTAGCACTCTGAGTATAGATCCAGTATACCTGAATCATCAAGGGCTCTCTTGTCATATCATATCATATATATAATTAAAACATCTCAATAAACTCGTTCCCTCGACGATGTTGTCACTATGAGTGGACACAACTACTATGTATACATATATCTATACATATACATATACCTTGGTGAGTTATCCTCTGTGCCTCTCACGCCGAGGTTCACTCAATCATCGTGGCCTTTTGCTAGGTGGCTCATGGCTACCTAATAGGATGCCAAGCCTCCTTTCGATCCACTAACTCTTGAAAAAGCATTGAACAAATGTTCCCGAAGGATCACACATCACACAACATAAAATATTGCCCCAAAGGGCCCACATTTCATTACATATATATATATATATATATCATATATTAAAAACATATCATCAAATTCTCCACCCACTAAAATTTATGTAGCATAAAAATCGAGGGTATGAAATGGACTGCATGAATCTCAAAACAAGTAAAATATTCTATAAAACATTTTGTTTAGCCCTAAATGGGTAAACATTGAAACTAAGCCAATCATAGTACTAGGAGACTCGTATACTCTCAAAACTTCACCACAATCAATCACCTAAACATTGCTGCATTTGATCCATCCAGAACCTAATTACACAGAGAAACGTGTTAGAGCTCTAATCCAAATATAAGAATACATCTATAAGGCTCTACTCTGATCTAAGATGACGTTCAAAAGTGATTTGGCGTGTCGGGAAGTGTTTCGGGTCATTTTAGGTCAAATTAGTTCCAATTATGCAAAATGACCAAAATGCCCTCAGCCAGGACTGACACCAGTTATAGGTTGTTCTGGCATCAGAATAAGCTAGCAAAAATGCTCTCTTGGCCAAGCTTCACATCCAGTATTGGTTGATCACACAACCATCGAGGTTGTGTATTGGGTTCTTGGCTTCTTTTTCTCGCTTAGCCTAAAATCCATTCCAACCACCATCAATCAAGGTGCAAATTAAGACAAACAATTCCTACAACATTTATAGCAAACTCATAGTTTCAAAAATTAGAATCAATGGCTCAAAATCCATAAACTTTTAACCTATTCTCATCTGGTGCTTAAAAACTTTTTGAGTTTTGATATATTTTCATTTAGTATATAGATTCAAGTAAATAGGTGTTTCAAAGGTTGACGAGTCTAGAATAACATATTAAAATCTTACCCCAATCCAACAGTTAGATTAGGAGAACCATCCAAATTCTTGAAATGTGTCTAATGGCTTATTTAGCTCCATTTTTGTGATTTTTTTTATTTTCTCCTTGATTATTGCTTAGAAAGGCTAGGGAAGTGTTTAGAGAGGTATAGGGACGTGTTTTAGTGGTGGTTTAGGTGGAAAAGGCAGAGTTAAAGGGAGGGAAAAGAAAGAAGATGAAGCAAAAGAGATGAAATGGTGATCTCGGGTCCAACCCAGACTACTCAAAGTTGAGGTCTAGCGCCAGACCACTCATGGGCTAAGATTTGTTCATTTTATTTCTTAATCAAAGCTTCTCTCCTTCGCTAGTTAAGGTACTACGGCAGTTGATGCATAATTCAATGCCAGAGGTGCTTTAAGCCTCTAATTCCTTGAAATTCAATCCCAAATCAATTCAATCTCTTCTATAGACCTCAATACTTTTTACTAATCCTATCTTAGGGTGATTAAATTTCCTCCGAAAGGTATGGCTAGGTTGATTACCTTAAGGGGAAAGGTCACGTACAAGCTACATAAGTGTAAGAACTAAATTAGAGTTTGGTCCTTTGGGCTCTTATTGATTACCTATGAACTAATAATCCTTGATCTTCCTACTTGAATTAGTCTTATCCTCAACATCAATTATGATTCCAAAAGAGTTATGAGTTCACTTAGGTGATAATTACATTTAATCCTCAAATACTCATTAAATCAATTCCTTAGTCACACAAGGTACCTATAGACCTGAATATCTCTTTAGATCTTTCTTAGTAACTTTTATAAGGCTACAACCATCTTCACCAAATCTTTTATTCCATTCTAATAGACCTCGACTTAGCATTCGATTTACTTTTCCAACTTCATCACTAACCTATAAGTTTAAATTCTCTTCGAAATTTAATATCATCCATATTGATAACCAATTGTTATTATTCCAATTAGTATAGAGGGTACGGAAATGTCTGGGTCTCACAATTAAGGTAGAAGAGGAGGAAAAGAAGAGAGGAAAAAGAAAAAGAAATAAAATGGGGTGGCTCCGGCCAAACCCTAAACATAGGCGTGGTCTGATGCCGTATGTTGCATGGTCCAACACCAAACCTTGCATGGACCATTACTCTCCATTTTTCTCATCTCTTCTCAAAGTTTCTCTCCTTCCCAATTAAGGTACAACATCGTTTTATGTGTACTCTAGCGTTGGATGATGATTAAGCCTCCAATTTCTTGAAATTTGGTCTCGAATCAATTATATCATTCCCCGAACTCCAATAGACTTTTCTAGCTCAATTCTCTTCCTTTGAAGGTCCAATTAGGTTCTACCTAAAAGGAATAGTCACGTATGGAAATTATGTTCTTACGTACTAGATTAGGGTTTAGATCCTCTGGCTTCCATTGATTTCCCATGCATTAGCAACTTCCTTGTCCTAGCTTTTACTTAAGTTAGTCATGTCACTAATATCCATCACTCATTTATCACTCTTAGTCCACACTAATAACAATAATCATGATTTCAATGAACTTCTGAGTTCATTTAAATAATAGTTATACTTAACCCTCAAATACACATTAAATCAATTTTCTTAATTATATATTATACCAATAAACCTCAATATCATTTAGATCTACTTCTCCAACTTCTATTAAACTTCACTTGTCCTTAAGTATTTCTTATTCCAATAGACCACAATATCATTTCTAATTTACTTCTTTAGTTTCATCATTCAACTCAAAGGTTCAAATTCTTTTTGAAATTTCACATCTCTCATTCTAAGTTAAACTATCTTCACGGTTCAAATTGGTACTGATAGCATGGTAAAGTTCCGGATCTCATATAAATAATACAAACCGTACTACAAAATATACGTAAATTCTCTTCTTATCTTATCTTATCCTATTATGCGCACCAAACATACCCTAGAACTACGATTGCAAGATTAATATGCATGACTCTTTTATTTGAAACTAAAAAATAATAATCCAAGAAAATCTTAACTCAATAATTAAATTAACTAAGAACTAAAAATGTATATGTAATAATTTTGTTTTAGTTTAATCAAAACTAAGTAAATATATAAGCGGCTCTTAATCAATCATGTTGCTACAGGCACCCCTAAAAATGGTTGATTTTTTATTTAAAGAAATCGCTCTTCATCTAATATAATATATTTTGTGAATTAAAAAATAAAACATTAATTAGAAGAATCTTTTCACATACATAGCACTTTTTCTTTTGTACGGTATCTATTCAAATTAAAATCCTATAATAATAAGTATTATAAATTTTAAAACTTATATCGAAAATCAAAATTTATTATTTGGAACTGAATTTATAAATTTATTATAATAAGTTTAGTGTTACATCATGATTATGTGATAATTTCTATAAAATTGTGTAGGTAAAAGTCATTTCTCACTTATAAGTTTTCCCATTTATATCATCAAAATTATCCAATTAAGAATATATGTGGAGATATTTGCAAGATATATATATCTTCGGTGGTCAAATCAAAAATTATCACCCGCTAGAAGAGACGAAATAAGAAGAAGATAAGTCATGAGTGGAACCATTGACTTTGATTAAGCCAATAAAAAAAATACTTAGATCAACCGACAACCGACTGATTGACCGTCGGATGAAGGCTGGAAGGTGATTAATGGAGATTAATCCATGCTACGAATCCAGGTGGCAGATTACCAGGCGCTGTCATATCCCTCCCCAACCGAAAAGTCGAAAACTACTTGCCTCTCTTTGCTTTCCACTCATTCATTCATTTTTTACATCGTTTTTTTTTTCCGCAATATTTCATATTAATGTCGGCGTCCAATCGATGTGCCTCTTATCGGTCTTATTTTCTTTTGTGATCTGTTAGGCATACGTCGCTTTCTAATTCCCATAGTAAAATATTTGGGTTTTTGATAAGACCGATTTTAGGGCACTCCTTTAAGGTTATTTATTTAAAATTTCATTTATGAAAAACATATTTTTATAATAAATACTTTTTATAATTTATCCACAATATATATATATATATATATATATAATGAGGAGATATCAACTTAAATTCGGTGTAAAACTTTTAATTTTATACCTGTTCATATTTTTTTGTAGGATTAATATTTTAATATATATATATTATTATAAGATAAATTATATCTCAATTCCCATGCCATTCTTCTTTCTCTTTTATATTTTTATATCAAGTGAATATTCTACCAAAATTGTATGTAAATTCATGGTTTTACGTATTCTAATAATAATATTATGTTAGATCGGATTTTTTAAAACTTTTACAAAACCTTACAAAGAATTATAATACATGTAATTATTTAAGTGAAAAACTCTTTTTACATCTTTTTTACAAACTCAAAAAATCTCCTATAATTAATAAAACCTTATCCTTATAATTTCTTAAAATTTTAAGATTTACCCTACAAATTTAATTTTTTAAAATTTAGAATTAAACTTTGATTAAATAAGAGTTTCTTAGTGAAATAGTTATGTGTAATAAATACAATTATAAAATTTTGTAGAAACTTAAAAAAAATTGATGTGACATATTATTATTAAAAAGTGTCAAATTATAAATTTATAGACAATTTTAATAGAATATTTATTCTTTTTTATCTTCTAAAGTATTAACTTAATTGGCCATATCATTGACCTAATGGCCAAGGTGTAAGGGTTGGTTAACCTAAAGATAGGGTTGCAAATCAAATCTTTGATTCGTTTGTATGTTAAGTATGTAAATACCACGTTAGTCAAGAGCCAATATATATATATATATATATATATATATATATATATTTATTTATACACACACACTTAAAACTCGTTTGACATTGCGTTTAAGTGTTAAATTTTTTTTTTTATCTCAAATGCAATGCCAAATAATTCTTGGTTTGAATGTAAAGTTGGTTGGAACAAAAGAAACCCATCCAACATAAAAAAACTACTTCCTCTATACCTATTTATTTGACCCATAATGTTCCTTTTCATTTATCACTTTGTAGTTTCAATAAAAGCATTAATTTTTTTTTCAAATTTATCCTTCTTGGACTTTCAACTCTTTTAGTTGGAATTGTAAAAATCTTAAATGCAATAGAGAGAGAGAGAGAGAGAGAAAATGCGATAGATTAAGGGTAAATTTGAAAATAAAGTAAAATTTGTAAAAAAATTTAAAAATTAACTATTTTTCTTAATCTAAGATATTCAATTAAATATGTCAGATAATTAGAAACAGAGAGAATAATTCTTAGGTGCTTTTACATTTAAAAAGTACTTCTACATTAGAAACACATTTTTTCATAGTGATACTAAGCACTAAAAATTTGTTTAATCGTACTTTTTACGTCAATTATCAAAAGTACATTTAAAAAACAATTTTTTTAAAACCGAATTTTTTTCAAACCGTAACTATAATGAAAAATTAAGTCTTAATTATTAGGGTGCGTGCGTCCACAATAAAAGTGAGAAAAGAAAAAAGAAACCCAATGCCGTCTAACTATTTCCACCTCGCAAGTGCCTTTGCCCTTAAATCGGGACACAGGGGTTGATGGGGGCATTAAACCACCAACAAATATAAGTTATTACTTTAGATGGATTATAAAAGAGGCAGGCAACTTGGTGGAGTTGAATGTTCAAAGGACCATATCTTATGGTTATTTTAATAATTATATTGTCATTTAATTTCTTTAGAATATTGTTGAAATAATTAAGCATCTATCCATGAAGCTGACTTGGGGGCAGTAGAGTCTTTTTGTGATGTTAATGAATCTTATGTTGCTTTCCATGAAAATAAAAATAAATTATTATTATTATTATTATATATTAGATAATAGACCTAGACTTCCTTAAGTCTAGGGTAAGACATAATTCGAGTATTATTTTTCAAATGAAAATTACGTATTATTGAATCAAATATTTGGATGCGTACGTTAATTTTTTTAATAATAAAAACATTAATAAGTTTTGGGTTGTTCTAAAAGCTTCTTTATATATATATATATATATGTGAAATTGAAATTAATTGAGTGGGAACCATCACCCATGGTGGATTGAAAAAACGACGCCATACAAAATAGAAAAAAATGCAAGGCATGCATTTAGGTAGGTGGTCAAAGTTGAATCCTCCGTTTGTAAAATTCATGAATTGCATGTAAATAACTACTACTAATTATTATAATAGGAAAGGATTAGATTATTAATTATATCAGCTACCTATATTATTTTTATTAAAAAAGAAGAAAATTGAGAGAGATTAAAAAAAAGGGCTAAGAGAGTTAGGTACGTAGTTTAGGTTTGCATTGAAATTCATGAAAAAAAGCGAGTGATGCCACCAAATCCACGTCGTCAAGTCGTCGTGACTTTCAAAGAGCAGACAAAATTATGCACACGTTGCCAATTGCATGCCACATAGAAAATTATTAGTATAAGATTTATTAGATTATTATTATTATTATTATTATTATTATTATTATTATTATTATTAGATTTGTGTAAAACAAATAAATGAATATAAATAAAGTCTGCTCGAAAATTAGCAAATGTTGAAATGAGTAGTGCAATGATGTTACAAAACGTATCCAAAGCTAAGAGCACATGGACCAAATGTCATGCGCATTAGCATATTCAATGTTTCTACTCGAGGAGACGGTGCCAACCAAATTTTATACTATACATTTCCAATAATTGCCGGCTGTTAAAAATATATTGGTTTCACCTTAGGGTTTAAATAAATTTGGATAAATTATATAATTGTCAATTAATTTTCTGATATTTTCTATTCTCATCTCCCAATTATGAAAAATAAAAGGGATCACAGTTCAATTCTTATTTTTAATAATCTTAGAATCGAAACCGGAATCAGAACCGCTAAATAGTGGTTCGATTCCGATTCTGATTCTTGTTTGGATTCTAATTTTTTGCAACTTTTACTTTCAATAGATTTTGCCAAATTTAAAGAATTAAATTTTTGTTAAGTTGGATAAATGTAAAATTAAATTAGGTGTGAAATAAAATTATTTTCATATAATATTAAGAATTTATTTTGCAAAAAGAAAATATAAAATATGAAAAATATATGTAACCAAAATATATATATATAATATATTAGTAAAGTAATCTATCTATACAAAAAAAGAATATCTTATGTAGACCATGTGGAGTGCCATTTATGATTTATAGAAGAGAGATAAATATTTATTGTGAACTTTCTTTAAAAAAAAAAACCTAAGAAGATAATATTTGTTAAATAACTGTATTTAAAGTCTATTAAATATGTATAGCATATTTAATGTATTTAGGGAGAAATTATGTGGCCTTTTGAATTTCTTTTTTATTAACAATGATTTAAGAAGAAAAAAAAATTTGTTATAGCTTTTGCTTTATTGTTGATTATTCTAGGTTTTCTATTTCAAATTTGATTATTGTTATCTACTTTGCTCTAACAATATTTTTTTAGAGTTTTGCTCTTAAAATGCTACTCTATTTATTGTGAAAAAGAAAAAGTTAGCACAATTTTGTCAATTGTAAGTTAGCACAATTTCATCAATTGTATTATATTTATTTTTGTAATCCGAAATAAAATGAATTTACTTTCACAACTACTACTCTACATATGTATAGTAATAAAAAATTGGTCCAATTTCGTTTATTATATTATATTTTTTTTATAATTTGAAACAAAGTAAGGGGATTCTCCTCTAATAGCTTTTAGTTATAATGATAGTATATAAATAATAACTATAACACTAGAAGACGCACTCGGGCTTTGCCCTGGGTTTTTAAAAATTTTTAAATATTACTATTAATTTTTTAGTAAATTTTAATTTTAAATTTTGGAATAAGGGAAAAAGATTTAAAAAATAAAAGTAATTTTACTCAATTTTCAAAATAACACATAAACATATGAGTAAATTAATGTTATAAAAAATACTTTAAAAAATATAATCTATATATAACAAATATAATTAATATAATTAATAAAATTTTTATTTTAAATTGAAAAAAAAACTGGAGGAAAAATAAGAAATGATAAATAGTACCCAAAATTCTTTTTCATTGACTTTTAAAAAGTACAAATATAAATATTAATTAATATGAATTTTTTACAATTTTTAAAATTTTAAACATTTAACTCTTGTTTTAGAAAAAGTTTGAAAAAAAAAGATGATTAAAATGAAAATGACAAATGATACATTCTTGAAGTAAAGGATTGTTAATGATTTTTAAAATAAATTTTTTATGAATTTTAGAAAAAATTAAGATAAAATTTAAAGAAAAAGAATTATATAATTCTTATAATTTTATCTCAAGTAAAACTAAAAAGATTTGAAAGTCGTCATTTTTCAAAAGTTAAAATGACTTAAAATATAAATAAACTATTAAAATAAAAATTAGTTACTAAAACACATAAAAGAGAAATGGTTTCTAATTCCCTTCTTGTCTATGAAAGGAGGAAGAAAATTCTTTTTTAAAAAAATAATAAAGATAAAATTTAAAGAAGAAAAATTATGAAATTCTTGTAATTTTGTCTCAAGTAAAATAAAAGAATTTGAAAGACACTTTCTTTAAAAATATAAAGGTGGTTATATGGGATTTTTTTGTCAATTATTTTCTTAAAAGGGATTAAAAGGAATAATATTGTTGGAATTCTAAATATTAGAAAAAAATCAATTCTTTTTTTTAAAGGAATTAAAAGGAATATTGTTAGAATTCTAAGAATTATTATATTGAAAAAGACAAATAAAGGCATTTTCTTTTAAAATATAGAAATAATTAAAGGGATAATCTTGACAATTTACTTATAAGCATTTAAATCATTAGAAAAAGTTCAGAAAAGACATTAAACTTGTAACCACAATAATTAGTATATGGTCTTTTATGTAATTATGTTAGGTGTTAAAATTGATATATATATATATATATAGATAATATATTTATTATTTATATGATATGAGGATATAAATATAAATTGTATCTATAAAAGATATGTTGATTGGTATATTATATCTTATTATTACATTTGTTTAAAGAGAATAAAAGGAACCAAAACCTCCTAATTAAGTGAAGCCCACAGGAACTTTGTCAGGTTTCGGTTGACAGTTTCGATCCGATTTCATGGTTCGGTTCTAGGGATAAAATCCAAAAACCTCCCTCAAATCATCTTAAAATGACACTTTGGCCCCTCTTGTTTTAAAATGCTATTTTTGGCCCTTTTACTGTTAATGTAGTTAGTCAAAGGTTAAATAAAATAGAGACATGTTTGGCAAATAAATATTTTAAGACAAAATACCCTTTTTTCCGCTCTCCATAAAAACCTAAAGGTTCAAATTTCTATGTATGTCGTGTGTATCAATTTGCTACCATTTTAGAAACTTTTGCCTCAAAAACTAAAGACAAACTTTTGCTCCGACACAAGAATACCATTAGTTTAGAGATTTTCAAACCTTCTATACGCTGTCTTAGTAGAACTTTTGCTCTTCAACGCGAAAGTAACCTACCTAACAGTAAGTTTGTTTATTTTATTGTTTAATCCTAATATTTCCCAAAGTCCTTTTGATGTCTTATACTTTGACGTAACTTATGAACTTTGGCCCTAAAATAGAAATATTTTGAGTTTCTTTTTTGTTATTTGATTAATGCTTTAAATTGTTTGTAAAAATTCTTCACTGAATTTTATTGTACATTTTTGCATCATTTCAATCCGTGAATATTCTTCATCAATTTGGTTAGTTTGCTACAAGATTTGATTTTTTATATTATTGATGAAATTAATCTAATCTATGATTAAATTTGGATTTATATTTTTCATATCGTATGTTTTGTTTTATTGGAATCCAACTTAACCAATTTTATAGAAAAATTAAGTTTTTGGTGGCCCCACCCCCATTTTCTTTGTGGTAAAAATCTCAATAAAATTAAAATGATGAGTACAAGGATATTTTAGTCTTAAAATATTTATTTGCCAAACATGTCTCTGTTTTATTTAACCTTTGATTAACTATGTTAACAGTCAAAGGACCAAAAATAGCATTTGGAAACAAGAAGGGCCATAGTGTCCTTTTAAGGTAATTTGAGGGGGGGTTTTGGATTTTATCCTCGGTTCTAGTCTAGACCCCTAAATAGACTCGGACAAATATGTGAAGAATCAAGTCCAACCTGCCTGTTTAAATATTTTTTAATTATATTTTAATTATATTTAATTTAGTTTCAAAATGTATCTTTAATAATTAAAATATTAATATAAGTTATTTTTTTAACATTAAATTTAAAATAAATGGGCTTTTGTTTGCAATGAATAAAAAATCGGACCGGATCGGCCGGTTCAATCGGTTCAACCACGAACCGGTCATCAGTTCGGTCCTTTAAGGGTCAGAAAGCCGGTCACTGTTTGAACTGCGGTTGGACCGGTTGAACCGTTTGGTCCGATGAACCGGTTGGACCGGTTTAGTAAAAAAATTAAATTTTTTTACTTTTTAAGTTATTTTTAATTAACTAACCCAAATCTAAAAAAAGCCCAAATTAATGAGAAGTCTAAATTTTATTTTAATATTATGTTTGAAATTTTGATTTTGAATTTTTGACCTTAAATTTTTTAATTTTTTATTCTAATGTACTCTTATAACAAAAATTTAATTTGTGATGTAAAATCATTTGTATTATTTATTTATTTATATTATGTAATGCACTAATATTTTATACTTTTTCTTATTTTTTATGAAATTTTAAAAGAAAATTAATTGAAACTTTGACATTTAAATATTTTAGGAAATTAATAAATTAAAATATTTAAATAATCGGTCTAAACGGTCCAACCGATTAAACCATTGACCCTCTAACCTCACCGGTTCAAACACCGGTCCGATTTTTTATTCATTGTTTGTTTGGCTAAATAGGCCGGACCTTTTGCAATCGGGTCTAGCTTGGTCGATATGACTCATAATCACCTCTATTTTTCACATGAAAGGCAATAACATAGAGTTGTAGAGTCACTAATTAACTATCTTAAACCATTAGCGTGGAGTGGTCACTGGTCACTAGCATTCCTTGCTTCTTAATTATTTCTTATAAATTAAGGATTATGCTAATTAAATTAGAGTGATAGAATTAAATAAGGGAAAATGATAGCCTTAAGGGTGTGTGGTCCAATATTTCTTTTTTAACCACATAATTGCACCTTCTATGATGTTATGTGTACACGACGTCTGTATATATGTACACATATGTGTATGCATGATTTATATTTATGTATTTACATGTCTTTTGACATGTACATGTGTTTGTCCATGCCTTGTTTATACATGTAGTATTTAATAATTTTGTATTTATTTCAGGTTTCTATTAACATGCATGTATATATATATATATATATATGTATATATGTATATGCATTAATTAAGAATATCGTATCTGTCCGAAGATCAATGTTAATATATAGATGATCTAGCATGCAATGAGATTTTGGGAAAGGGAGGGGTTATTAATTTGATTATCACATCGGTGTTTAATGGCTATTATTATGCTCAAATCATAACGTAAGATCACAAATAGGATAATCTCATCATAATTAGGAGTTTGTTAGAGCTCTAATTTGTAGAAAGACCAAAAAACTCTTTATTTGAAGAAAAGGGAATTTCAAACAATGCCTATTAGATCGAATGGCATGAATCCAATGTCCTTTAAGTAAATTTTCACACATTGGAGTTTTATAAATAGAAAAAATAGGGTTGTCATAACTTCCTCCAACTTGAAATTTGACATGACTTACTTTGGATTTGAGACTCAATATATCTATCAAATATGGAGGGATACTTTATTCCAAAAAAGAAAAGGGAATTTAAACCCTATGCACCTTTCTATTATAATAAGGAACAATGCAAGGTGTCATAGACTAAGCCTTTCCTCGAACTTAGCTAGTCTGTGCAGTACTTAGATAGGTTCTCCCAAACAAGTTAACCAACAGATTGCTAAAATCTAAATAAGCACACGTTAAGTCACAAGTTAGTTTAAAGCACGCAACATGATCCCTTGGGGCATAGTGGATGTTAGCACGGACTGAAGCGAAAAATTAGTCTATATTATTAATATGATTGAGCATACAAAAGCAACAGTATACAACCAGACCACTTAAGGTGTAAGAGAGCGGCCCTAAGTGATTAACTCAACGTGTACCTTGACCATTGAGACAACTGAACATATGTCGACTGTTCAACATATGGGGTTTTACAAGTATTCTACTAAAAATCATTGGAATGTTTGAAATAGAGACACTTTTCTTAGAGTACAAAAGACTATTCATAATTGATCCTCTACCTGACCATGACATAGGGCAAGGAAGCTTTGCAAGTAAGAGCAAAAGAATAAGATAAAATACTACTAATGAGTCATATCCATGATCATGCATGGGGGAATTGGGAAATGTCTAGCATAGAAGAAACATTATCATGCATTATATCTCTTTGGTTTCCTAACAGTTAATCAGTAAATTCACAAATCCATCCGTTACATCTGGCTCTCATTGATCAAATCCATCCGTTACATCTTGCTCTCGTTGATCAAAACCCATTAAATATGATCAGGGGGCCATCCCATCTAAAGTGGCAAAATCAAAAACCTTTTTTATCTCTTTAATTTAATAGATGAAGAGTATATGATTTGTTTCTCTTATTAAATAATTTTGTGTGTGAGTGGGATGATAAGAATATACGTACGTATAATTATAATAAATCTTCTAGAAAGTGTGCTTTTGCTACATGCTTTGTTGCAAAACTAGCTAATGAGGAGAAGAGAGAATCATTTGATTTTAATTTGTGGTTGTAGGAGAGACGCTTTTAGGAACACAAATCATCAAATCATTAAATACTATTAAGATAGATTCTTTCTCTTATCTTATAAAGTTAACAACATATCGGTTGAACAAGTAAGGTTATTGGTTTGACAAGGAGTGAGCTGAGATCCGTGTTTTATTGATAATCTTTTTTGGAATTCGATCTCAAATACAATACCATGCATTTTGTTATTGTGATTAAGAGCATTGAATATTGCATTGTATATGATAAAATGAAAGAAAAAGATATTTTGTATCTCAAATTTTGTTTTATTAAAAAGACATAGAATGTTAAAAATATAGAGTAGGTAATTAGAATTTAGAATTTTTCCTCTAATCGAAATGATTAAGAGTGGGAATTTATCCAATAGACCCATTTTCTTATCTTTTACAGGGAAAAAGAGAAGAATTTAGAAACAATTACATAATATCATAATAGATATCACCAACACCTATTGGGTTGAGTGGAAAGAGTTCAATACCCCTTAAGTAAGGTCTCGGGTTCGAGTCTTGTGAATAAAAAAACAGGTTTTGGAGAGTTTTCTCTCATTTGGGGTCCGACGCGGTTTGGAGAGTTTTTCTCTATTTGGGGTCCGACGCAGCTCGAATATGATTAGTCGTAGACCATTAAACGGATACGGACACATGTGATTATACAAAAAAAAAAAGATCATAATACATATCCTAGCTTGTTGCCAATGAGTAGAGGTGTCAAAAGCTGACCCGACTAGAAAAACCCAACCAACCCGCCCGAATCCAAACTAACCCACCCCGATTTGACCAAAAAAAAGTAAACGACCCGAACCTTACCAATCCGAAACCCGATTGACCTGAAACTTGTTTAACCCGTAACCCGTTTAACCCTAGAGGCTAACCCGAAATAACCCGAAAACCTATTTAATTTATATTTTACCTTCTCATTCTTAAACATTATCAAATTTATTTAATAAATTTGTTAAAAAAAATAAAAAATAAAAATCTTGTTAAATTTAAATTTTTATTAAATTGAAATAAAAACATATTTCATATTCCTAAATTTTAATATTTATCCTATAATTTATAAACTATAAGTTATACTTCAATATATCCTCCATTATATTATACTTTTAATAAAAGATAGAATAATAGATAGTATATATTTGAAGAAATCTCCTAAATCTTTATCAGATGTAACGTGTCATAAGTTGATATAATCCATTATATTTATAGATTTAATACTTTAATTTATATATATATATGTTAACGTGTTATATAAATCTATTATATATATATGTAAGTATGAGTTAGGTAAGAGATTTATTTCTTAAATATCCTTTTTGGGCTCTACTTTTTGTATTAAACTTTTAAAAGATTTGGGTTCTATCTTTTGTATCGGACTTTAACAATAAACAATTAAACATTAAGATTTTCAAGAATTTTTACTCATTGGCGTTCAAAAATACCGTTGGTTAAATTGGGACAATTAAAAATTATAAAATATCATAAGCCATTGTAATTTAATTTAAATATCATTCTTATACACATTGCTTTGCAATATTAAAAACAAAGTAACTTGATTTAAATATTACTCTTAGATAAATTATTATAATCAAATGTATTCGAAAAATAAATATAATAATAAATAAATTAGAGGAGATTCTTAAAAAATATATTATACTAGTAATTATTAATAACCCATTGTATTACATGCCATGCACATAATACAGAGACAAATATATTGTAATTTAATTTAAATATCATTCTTATACACATTGTTTTACAATATTAAAAACAAAGTAACTTGATTTAAATATTATTCTTATATAAATTATTATAATCAAATGTATTCAAAAAAATAAATGTAATAATAAATAAATTAGAGAATATTCTTAGAAAATATATTATACTAATAATTATTAATAACCCGTTGTATTACGTGCTATGCATGTAACACAGAGACTAATATATATAAAAGTACGAATATTTTTAAAACTTTTGAATGGCTTAAAATATCTTTTTTCTTTTTGTATATTTCAAAAATACCATTAATATTATTGAATCAAATTAAAACTCTTCATTTATCTTTTACTAAATATTATATATATATATATATATATATAAATATATATTAAATGATGATAGCAATTAACAATTTTATTTTCATCATAATTTACTTATTACTATATTATATTGAAGAAAATGGTTTAATTAGAATCCAATTTCATGTATTTTAATTTAAAGCTTACTTTATAACTTAATTATCATTCACTTTAATATAATTTATTTTTTAAATTTTTTTTATTATTTATAACGCATTGTATCACGTGCAGCACACGTGACATGATGACTAGTATATATAAAAGCGCGAATATTGTTAAACCTTCGAATCGCCTAAAATATAATTTTTGTTCTATATTTCAAAAATGTCATTGTTATTGTTGAATTAAATTAAAATTCTTTATTTATCTTTTATTAAATATTTATTCAATGATGTCTGTAATTAACTAATTTCACTTTCATTATAATTAACTAATTATTATACTATCTTGAAAAAAATAATTTAATTATCATCCAATTTCATATATGTAATTTAATTTTAAGTTTATTATTATTATTATTAATAACACGTTCATATGACACGGGTTTTATTATTATTTGTTATTGAAGAGTTAACTTATAAATTTTATTTTTTAAAAATAAATAATTAGAAACTCAAATGAAAATTATTCATGGATTAATTTGAAAACCTGAATCGAACTTATGACTCGTGTCAAAATGATTCGATGAACAAATCTGAAAAACCTAAAATCAAATGACTTATGGGTTAAACCCAAAAAACCCGAGTCAAAATGACCCAAAACCCGAATTATCCGAGCGTCAAACCCGAAAAACCTAAACCCAAATGATCCGAAACCCGAATGACCCGTAACTCGATTGACCTGAAACTCATGTGACTCGAATCCAAATGATCCGAAACTTGAATGGCCTGAAATTTTCTTTGGCTCAGATTAACCTGATCCGATTGACCCGAACTCATAAGCCACCCAACTCGCCCATTTGACACCTCTACCAATGAGGATTGAAAAAAAGGGGGTTAAATTTTAGACTCTTATTTATGCACAATACTCAAGGTCAAATCTTATTGTTTGGAGTTACTTATTTGTATGTTTAAACAGTCCGAAGATGAAAGTCTAATTTATCCTAATCTCAAAAATAAGATAACCTTACTCCTAAACTTTTGTAATGTAAAAAGGGATACCATAGTTAATGGAATTTCAAAGAAAGAAAAAACAGGGCAACATATGTAGGTATCTTTGTTAATGAAGGAGAGCATGGTAGCTGCGGAAATAATAATGCGAAAAGTGACAAGTGAGAAAATAGAGTAGATGGTGTACTTTTACAGTTCTATAGTTTTATCTTACGACCTTTCTACCGAGTTGTACAAAACCAGAGCTATATATCCAAAGCATGAAAACAGTGTCAGACCAAAGGTCTATAGGACCACTTCCCTTACATATTTACGCCATTACATTTTTCAAAGAATTAAAAAAAAATTGACAAGGAAAATAGAAATTCATACGGTACTACTACTATAGAATTTTGCATTTAGATTAGTTTTATGATAAATAATGCTAAATCATAGAATGATTACAGGTTTATCATTAAGAAAAAAAATAAAAAATGTATCTTGTATAACAAGCAATTATTAAGCTTGTATAAAACTTTTAGAAATTATTTTTGCTTTTATTATTTCTAGTTACATGTTAAAGTTCACTAAGATTTGAGTTAAATTTATTTTCATCTAAAAACTTTATGTTACTCGTATTTCTTTCTCACTTTACTATGTATATCTTGAATAAGTCTATTTTATCTCAAACACGAGTAATAAAATTTTACAATATTTTTCTCAGTTTGCAAATATTAGACTATATTTAGTATGAGAAAATATTTTCTATTTTATTCTCTAAAAAATTAAAAGAAACTACCATCTAAGATATATGTTGTGAAAGAAAATGTATACAAGTTTTAGAAAATGAAAATGAAAATGGACATAAAAATGAGATTAAAAAAATTGTTCTTAATTTTAGATCCATTTTCATTTTCATTTTCTAAAATATGTATACATATCTATTAATTATAGATATTTTAGATGATGACTTCTTTATATTTTTTAAAGAATGAAAATAAAAAATATTTTCTCATACCAAACATGACCTTATTTTATATATATATATACTTTTAATACTCAATAATCACATTGAGTCTCCGTTAATCATTAATTCAAAGTTAAATTACATCACTTCAAATGTGAGAAGTTTTCTCTAATTTATTTATTTTCTTCATTTTTAGGATTCAAACTTAAGATTTACTTAAATGATTATTGAGTTTTTTGCACTCTGTCCAACAAGGAATTTTTTTTTGAAAAGGTCCAACAGGGATTGTTAATTTGTAAATATTATATGAACTATACTTATTTAGGTTTTGAATTATTAATTAATTGAAAATAGTTTTAAAATTTTAGTCGAATCTCGACTAAAGAAGATAAAAAACCCCTGATATTTTGACCTAGGAACCCCGATTTAATCTTTGACAATTCCAATTGTACATGAAATCACATGTGGTATCAATTGTATCTTTTTTACTAGGTAATATTGACGACAAAGAATCACAAAGAAACAGAAAAAAGAGCCACAAATATCTAACAGTAGCAGGAAAAAAAAAAAGGAAAAAAGAGAAATAACTGCATAAAACAAGTAAACAAAATACATAAATATAAATTAAAATAATTATTAATTATTAATTACATAAAGAAGTAACGTGAAGAGAGAGAAGGGGTGAAAAAGAAGATGACATGCAGCCGCTTTTGCCGTTCTCTCTGTCTCAAAGTCTCAACCTCAAATGAGAGAGTCGCTCGCTTCCCTCTCCTCTCTCTTTTCCTTTAGCCTATTGCAATAGCGACTCCCACACTCACTATTTTCCTATCACTTTTTTTTTAATTTATTTTTGTAGTAATAAATAAACCATTAAATTTCCTGCCTTTTCTTCTCTTTCATTGGAACGAGTCCTCCACTCCTCGAGTCTCTCTCTTTGATTCGGGTCCTCAAAGGAGAAAAAGGAAAAATAAAAGGAAAATAAAATAAAAATTCCCACAACAGAAAAGGAGGAGGACCCATTTGATACAACGAAAAATATATATTAAGTATCTGCATATATTATTTTATTTTATATTATTGTGTTTTTGTAGAAGAGAAAAAGAAGAGAGAAAGGAATAGGAATATCACAAAGAAGGCTTTGTTTCAACTCTCTGAAACCCAAGTAAGTAGTAAATGGATTCTTTTGTTGTGGCGGAATTTCAAGCCTCTTTTCTTGGTATTTGTTCTGCCTTATTCCCATCATCATCATCACCACCATCATCATATCTCTCCCTCCTCTCTCTCTATATCCTTTTTTCTTATCTGGGTTTTTTTTTTTTTTGGTTTTCAAAAAAAAAAGGAAAAAAATTTGTTTTTTTTTTAAATTTTATTGTTACTATTTTTGTTTCTAATTGGTGGGTTTTCGTTTAATGGGAAGTTTCTGTCTTTTCTTTGTCACAGGCTTCAAAAAGTTGGGGCTTTGATGGTAATGTGCGTCTTGTGTTGAGTGTTCTCTTATTGTTCCAGCTGTTATAGCCATGGATTCCTCTTTTGAGGGTAAATTTTTTATTTTTCTTCTCTCTGGTAATGTAATTTCTTTTTTCCTTTCGTATTTTATCAAGGATATGTAATCTGGGTATTCAATATTTTGTTTTTTGGTTTTGGTTGTTTTTAGTTTATTTGATGTCTTAAAGGTTAGATCTTTCAAAGTACTCCCAGTTTGCATGGTAGTCAAATTGCTTCAGTTTTCGGTTTAATTCTCTGTTTTTTGGTTCTGGGTGTTAATTAGCGTTATTGGGTTTCTCTAGACATAAGTGAAGATGTTCTTCTTCCCTTTTATTTTTAAAAAATTCAGTTAAATCGTTCTTTCCTTTTCTGGAAATAGGTGGAAAATTGAGATCATCTTGTCTTTTGATCTTGTTCAGCATTCTGGTATATTAGTTTCTCAGAAATTTATTGTAGTGGGTGAATTGGACTGTTAATTTGCCTTATTTGCTTTCATTTCGCATAATGGCAGTGGTGTCTTTTCTGTTCAAATATAATCAATACATTATGTAGACATATATGAGGAAGAACTAACCTTATTTCATAGTATGTTTTCGTATTTAATGAGCACGCTACCATCTTAAATAACCCCATGTGACAACCCTGATGAAAGTGAAGAGCCAGAGGTTTTCAAAAGTCAAATGCCATTGCGTTCAATTTCTTACTTGAGGCAGCTATGTGGTGTTCCTATATCCAATTATATTGGATTGTCCAAACAAACCATGGTTTGATGTGGTTGGAACGTCCTTTTTAATGCAAGTCAACTATTAGTTTTTCTGTTTTGGAAGCAAGTGGATTGGAATATACTTTGATTAATTAAGTTTATTAGGAAATCTAATATACAAGTTCCTGTAGGGCCTCTTGAATCACTGTCATTATTGGTTAGTAGAAGTAATTTGTTAACAGCAATTCTGGTGTGTTAGGCTGGTTCAGTGTTCTTGTTCATAATTCTGCTATCTTTCTGGGTTTGTTGTCATGGCATGTCAAGTGCATGTGTGAAAAAAAATCATTTTTACTTCCTAGTTGGGCAAAGATACACTCAAGGATATTGTTGATCTCTGGATTATTGACTTTACGTTGTGTGTGTGTGTGTTCTTTTTACTATTATAAAAAATGATAGATATTTCTTATTTTGCTTTTCCAACATTTTGTCAAGTTGATATAACTGTTGAGGTCTCTTGTTCCTGCCTTCTTATGCTAAAAGCTTGTTAACCTGCAATTTAATGTTCCCTTGGTTGTAGGACTTGCTCTTGATCCATCAAAATGTAGTAAATTGAGCATGGATGAAAAGAGAGAGCTTGTCTATGAATTATCAAAGAGGACGCATAGGGCCTCTGAAATGCTACAATCATGGAGCCGTCAGGAGATTTTACAGATCCTATGTGCAGAGATGGGGAAGGAAAGGAAATATACTGGCTTGACTAAGCTGAAAATTATAGAAAACCTTCTGAAAATTGTAGCCGAAAAGAATTCAGCAGAACATGAGGGTGTAACAGATCCTGAGTCTCAATCTTCCCCATTGAATGGCCAGAGAACATCCAAAAGGCAAAGAAAAGCCGATCATCCTTCCCGCCTGCCTGTTCCAGTGAATGATCTTGCAATCAATAATGGTGGCAATGACATGAGTAATGCTATTTACTGCAAAAACTCAGCTTGCAAAGCTACCTTGAGACAAGAAGACGTATTTTGCAAGAGGTGTTCTTGCTGCATCTGTTATAAGTTTGATGACAACAAAGATCCTAGCCTGTGGTTAATTTGCAGCTCAGAGCCTCCTTTCCAGGGTAATTCTTGTGGAATGTCATGTCATCTTGAGTGCGCTTTAAAACATGATAAGTCTGGTATTGGAAGAGATAGACGACATGCTGGACTTGATGGGAGCTGTTACTGTGTAGCATGTGGGAAAGTAAATGATTTGCTCGGGTAAATACTCCTAGATATTCTTTTCTTTAGCATACTGTTCAGTGAGCTTGAGTTTTTAATCTTTTTCTTTTTTCTATTTCACTGTTGAGCTTTGCTGATTTTTTTGTCCTTAGAAATTATGGATTTTTATCAACAATCATTAATGCTAATTTATTAGCACTTGTTTTTTACTTATAATTTTTCTAAGGAAGATCCTAAACTTTTCTTTTCGATTCTTTCCATTTTGTACCTCATGTTTTCTGTTTCCATTAGCACTAGGGGATGGAAACTGTGCAAATAAGTTTTACTGGTAGTTCATAATGTTATACTTTCCACTGATGGTAATTTTGCAGCTGTGTCTAATCATGTGAGTAAATGCGCGTTGCTGTTGCTTGTTGATGGTTTCTGTTCTTGTAGCATTTTCCAACTATTATAAATTTTTTCAATGTTTATTTGATTGTTTTGGCAATTATGTAACAGAAAAGGTTGAGATACTTCTAGTATCAGGCCCTGATGTCAGAATTAAGTTGCAGTTGTCCAGGGTCTAAGTGTGATATCATGAAGGATTAATTCAGTACTTTTAAATTTCAATTGATGAAAATAAAGCAAACTTTTCTAATGGAGAGAGCTTGATCTGGCTTGAAAGAGTAGCTGCCAAGATTGGATCTTCTGAATGAAATGAGCCAAGATGCTGAAACCAGATCTTTGCAAACCGAGATAAAAGTTGAATATCTTAATTCTGATTAGGCAATTTACTAAAATAAGGATGTTTTATTGTTGCTTTCCTTTCTTTAATCTTCTAGAGCCAAGCGTATTGGTCATTCATGCATTCTGGCATCAAAACTTTTCTTTGTTTTTTGCGTATTTTATTTATCTTTTGTGCATGTTTAACCAAGAAAGTTATAGTTTTTTACTTCTAATATTCTGTCTTTCTTGATCAATGCATTTTTCAAGCACCCTCAGATTAATTCTACAGGGCAGAGTTCGTGATTCCTTTGGGCTTAAGAACTTTGTATGTTTTCTGGTTAATCTTAACTGATTTTCTCCTTCAGGAGTTATACCGTCTTCACAAATTTTCAGCTCTAAAGTTGTTTAATGAAGATGAGGATTAAATGCAGTTAAGCCTTTTCTTTTGGCTGACTTGAACTTGGAGTATGCTACACCATCATGTCACATTGCTGACATGACTAAGTTCCACAGTAAAGATTTAATTTGCCATTCATTATTGCCATTTCTTGCCTAGCTTTATGTTTCTAGACTGGGATTGTACACTTATGCTGCACTTTGGTCATGACATTTGACGCTAATTACAGCATGAGCGACTACTATCTATTTGTTATTTTCTGTTGTTGGATAGGATACCCTTATGTTCTTGCTAGAGACAAAGTTGAGTGAATCATGAAATGGTTGATAAGGAAAAGCAAACATAGAAGATACTCAAAGAATGATGTTAAATTGCTTGTGTTCCATTATTTCTTTCCTCTTCAATGCAGCACAGATAAACACAGAGGAAAGGACAAAGGAAACTTGTACCATCTCTCTATTGAAACCAAGATAGTGTTTTCTTTGTGAAATTTTTGGTTCACGTTGATATACATATTTTCCACTCAGTAGAATGGTATACTTCATTATTCTGTTGAATATATTTGTGCATGTTTGAATTGCTCATGCTTCATTCTTGAAGTCTAGGGTAGGTCATTTATTTAATCAAGAATCTCAAATATATAGTCAGATCTCAATCTGTTGCATATGCATTTAGGTGCTGGAGAAAACAACTCATGGCTGCGAAGGATACGAGGAGGGTGGATATACTCTGTTATCGTGTCTCTTTAGGGCAAAAACTTCTTAGTGGGACTGAAAAATACCGAAATCTTTCTGAGATTGTTGATGAAGCTGTTCAGAAGCTTGAAGCTGAAGTAGGTCCGTTAACTGGTGTGCCTGTGAAGATGGGTAGAGGTATTGTCAACAGGCTTACTTCAGGACCAGAAGTTCAGAAACTCTGTTCTTCTGCTGTGGAGTCACTAGACAAAATGCTTTCTGATACAGTGGCACATTGTTCACCAAATCATTCCATACCAGGTAATCTTCAGCTTGTTGGACTCTTAGCACCAAAACTAACTGGATTTTGTATAGCCACAGATGAATGTTTTATCTTGTGTAATTTTGTCCCTCCAGTAAAATATTAATGGGATAGTTTTGTTGATTTTATGTATCAACTTGTCTTTCATTTTCAGCAGGTTCAAGTTCAATTTCTCCAGCAGCAGTACGCTTTGAAGATGTTTGTCCAACTTCCCTGACCGTGATTATGGGTTCTGAAGAACCTTTACCAGGCAGTATTATTGGCTACACGTTATGGCACCGCAAGGATCATGATAAAGATTACCCTGTTAAATCAACTTGTACCTTATTTGTGCCAAATACAAGGTTTGTTGTGACAGGGCTAACCCCAGCTACTGAGTATTACTTTAAAATTGTCTCATTTAATGGTACAAGGGAGTTCGGTCCATGGGAAGTTTCAATTTCAACAGCCTGTAGTGGGGATGAAGTCCCAAGCTGCCCAGTGATGGAAAGAAGTCAAAGTCCAGTGACCAACTGTAGCAGCCTTTCTAATCCATCTTCTGTGGAGGATGAAACTAATAACGTTACTCCATATGGTGATCAGAATGATGACCGGGCAGACAATTATGAATATTGCAAGGATAATGATAAAACTGTTTCCACAAATCTCTCTAAAGGTGCTATCAACTGCACCATCTTGGGTGAAGATGGAGTTCCAGCAGATGCAGATTCCCCGTTGGGTGAGGAACTGGCCATGGAGATAGTTTGTCCTATGCCTGGTGCTGATGTCCTAAATGTTGAGAAAAAGCACACATCAGAGGACCCAATTACTGTGGAGACAAGCACCGATGATGGCTCTGATGCTCCAGTGCAGACTGGTACCAAGTGTGTGCCATTTGTGGGTTGCTCAGAAGCTGGCTTGCCCATTACCCCCTGCAGGATGGAAATAAATAAAGAGGGACAAGGAAGGAGTGGGAGATCTAAGTCCAGCAACAAGGACCTAGAGAATGGGACTGGGAAAGGTGAAGATCCCCAAGATGGCAGCACCTCAAAGAAGAGAAGTGGGGAAAGGCGGGATGAAGAATGTGTGGAAAATGGTGTCTCAGATACAGATTTTGAGCATTGTGTGAAGGTGATCAGGCAGTTGGAGTGCGAGGGGTATATTGAGAAGAACTTCAGGCAGAAATTTCTCACCTGGTACAGCTTACGAGCAACTCCACAGGAGGTAAGGATTGTAAAGGTCTTTGTTGATATCTTCATTACAGATCCAGCATCTCTGGCAGAGCAGCTTGTGGACACATTTTCAGACTGTATCTCAAGCAAAAAATCATCAGTTGTGCCTGCTGGCTTCTGCATGAAGCTTTGGCATTGACATTAATGGGTCCCGCTGAGATGTAGTAGTTTTCGAGTGCAAACCTGCTCAGGGTTTGTGTTAGCACAATTCTTTAGAACCCATAACATTCTTCATTTTGACTGCCACCATGATTTATATTTTACGATTAGCTTTTGTCATTCTTATGATTATGTAAGAATGCCAGAATTCTCATCCTTTTATAGAACAGTCCTCGGCTCATTCTCTCCTGGTGTAAACCCAAACTCTGTTTCCACTTAGTTCATTATAATTTCTTTATACATGTCTCAAACCAACCAAAATAATACAAGCGATCAACATTCACAAGCATTTGTAATTGATGCATTAACATTTAATGACAGGCATTTTCCCCTGAAATTTCTTTCCCCTTCCAAATATGTTTCCTGGTGTAATTGTTGCATTCACAGAAAATCAAAACCAAATGTCGGTGAAGCTCTTATATTATTTGTTTAATTATTATTATTTAGCTTGTAGTATATAATAATGACAACTTATAATTAGTACGGTTAATATATCCACAGCATTGAAGATGGTGTCTAACTGGCTTGCGAAAATGTCAATCTGGCTTTTCGCCCAGATATGTGTTAAACGAAGATGCTAGTATAAAACAGTGGAGACAAGACCTTGAACTTTAGCTCAAATTGTTACCGTTGGAGTTCTAGCAGGTCTGAGATCCAAATCTGAACTTCTGCATCCCCGGCCTCTTCCTTAAGCAGAGACCCCCACGATCGTCGGAGTTCTAGCAGGTCTAGGATTCAAATCCCAGCTTTTGCATTTCATTATATCAAAAAAGATCTGGGGACAAAAGGAGGTTTCTAGTCTGACAAAAGTTTTATTTATTCAGTTGACAGTCCAACTGAAGCAGATCCATTCCGGCAATCTCTCTTACTCCAACTTACACGTATCAGCTGGCAAAATATATCTCAGCATTATTTCTAATTCTTGCATTTTTCAGTGTAACTTTAATGCAATTATTTTATCTTGGGGGAACTTACTGATCTTGTTGGAATATCTCTATTTGAATGCAATCTCATGTTTTTCGCAGCTAAAATCATGGAAAGGATATCATTCAGTTTATGTTCGCGGGCTCTCTATGATAACGTACGCGGGGAAAAAAATCAACCAAATGCTCATATAATTGGGAATTAAGTTGGCTGCATGCTTTTATTCTCTATACACTTGGGCTAAACACCGATGCTCGATCGAGTTTGTTTTCAAGAAGCAAAAAGTAGGGAACTCGAGGATTCCCCCCCCCCCCCCCCCCCCCCCCCTCCCTCCCTCCCTCCCTCCCTCCCTCTCTCTCTGCCCATATGTAACAAAGTGAGAGATGCACTGCTGGAGCGATGTCATACTTGCATGAACTTCAATTTAGCTTTTCGAGATGCAATGCAGTTTTTCGCATCTTTATATAGCTACCTAGTCTGATTAACAATGCACCCTCGATCAGCCTGCTCCTAAAGTTAGTCTCAACATTATTCTAGTGACTTTGAGGTCAATATTTCCCTTTGAAAGGACCGGCCAGACTCTACCAATCTTAGCACTTCACATTTCAAAAGGCAAAAAGGTACCCATATGATTATTCGACGGCTGTTGGCTATAAAACTCTCTATTTTCACATAGGTTCTTCGCACCTGTTGGGTGCATATATAAGCCCCTGATTCCATTCCCCTGGGTGTTGGCTAATTTATTATTGGAGATTGATTGTTACTTTTATTACTACTTATTAGTTAACTCGATTGCCTGCCTTCGTGAAAGTTTAAAGCTAACCCTCTTCCAATCTGCTGCAGCCTGCAGCCGTGGAATATACCTATTTTTTTTTTTGGTGAAAGTGGAATATACTATTTGTAATCAGTAAACAATTTCAACTTGGTACCTATGTCCGCATCCCACCGATTTTAATATATTCAGCTCAAGAAAGAGCCAAGGGAAGAGAAATGAATCATCGAGTCATATCATATCCATTGTTTTCGAGTTCTAGCGGTTCTGTTGGCTGATGTCTTCAACTTGGCCTTGGTATGTCTCGAAGACACCTCATGAGCTTGAACCTTGGCTTTGGCCTTGGCGGGTCCCGACCTTTTTCCCTGTTCGCCAAATGTACGTGGCTGGGTGAAATTTGGGTAAAAAGCAAGAAGAGAAGCTTTTGGTGATAAAACCGAAGCCAAAGAGCCTTAAAAGCCCCTCCACCATCTTTGTACAATTCTGAGTGACTACTCTCCTTTCAACAAACCACACATCAGCTGACAGGGCATCAAGCCAACTTCTTTTGTCCTTTTATATACTTTTTTCCCCATTTTCCGTTTCCCCTTCCTCAAAAGTAAACTATTGATCACTTATACTAAACATACTCAGTCCTGTTATAGTTGTTCAAGTTTCTTTCAAGTTTCCAAGATGTCTACCGGAATCTTTGCAGCTCCAGTCGCTGTTCCTGGCTATGTTGGGTTGAAGACAACCAATGTTCCAACGATGCTCCCAGCTAATGATTCTGTTGCATGGAGCAGGAAAACTGTGTCCAATGGTTCAAGAACTCATTGCATGAAGGTACTAATATATGATCAGTGTGAAATATGCGAAAGCTGTTTAACTTCTGATCTTAAGTTTTTAAATGTTTTTCCTTTTTCTTTGCAATTAAATTATTATTTAACAGACTTGGAATCCCATCAACAACAAGAAGTTTGAGACTCTATCTTACCTTCCACCTCTCTCAGAAGAATCAATTGCAAGAGAAATTGATTACATGATTAAAAAAGGGTGGATCCCTTGCCTTGAATTTGATGAGGTAATAATCAACCTTAGTCTCTATATATATAAATAAAATTTTCATTTTTCCACAAATCAATTTACTATCTTGCAATTAGAGTTCTCTGCATGATTCCATCAAAGCCAATCTCCAACTTTTCACCATGAATGCATCTGTGGATAACCATCCAGAGTATGTTTGAACACGATTGACTGCAGACAGAAGACTGTAATTTGCTTGTTCACTTTTCATGAAACCATGTTTCTTCTGGTTCCAGATCCCAACTGCACATTGTTTTGGCCAGTTAGTTACTGCCATCACATTTTTAAAGTCTTTCTCTACTCTATATAGCCAGATCAACACAGAATTAAAAATTTAAACAAAAACCAAGAATCATATAATTAGGTCTCCATCATTTTTACTCCCTGATTCTTCTTGGAAAACAGACATCAATTCCCCGGAATATTCCTTTTTGTTAATTAAATATATAAAAATACAATAAGAGCTATAGCCAGGTTTTGTTTTCTATGGTCTCTTTATTAGTACTCAGTTGGGTTGTGTCAACATCTAACAGTGTGAAAAAAACAATAATGTTAGGTGGGGGCAGTGCACAGGGAGAATAGTAGAATTCCAGGGTACTATGATAGGAGGTATTGGACACTATGGAAGCTGCCAATGTTTGGGTGCAATGACTCAGCTGAAGTCCTCCGGGAAATTCACGAGTGCAGAAAGGCCTATCCGAATGCTTATATCCGCTGCCTGGCGTTTGACAACAAAAAGCAGGTTCAATGCATGGCCTTTCTCATTCAGAAACCTACCTAATACTCTGAAAATGGGCTCTCTCCAAATCTTCCTATTATGGGATTTCGCTCCACTACCGTCTTCCTGGATTTTCATTTTCTATGGATGCAAATGTAATAAGACTCTGGATGAGACTGTAAAAGAGTGGGTTGTTTTGTACTGAGGAACTGCGTTTAATATTATTCAAAAAACAATAATAATGTCTTGGGAAGCTATTAGTATTACTATTCTCTCTATCTCTTAAATTGTTACTTTTAACTTTTAAAATTGTCCCAATCAAACTCTTTATGTCCCTTTATGTTCCTTACATATATCCCTTAAATTGTCACTTTCAATTTTTGAAATTATTTCAATCAAAAATGTTACTCAACAAATGTCAAAAAGTTTTAATATGTACATTTCCTCTTTTACCCCCACATTACTAAAGTTTTATAAAAAATCACTTTCAAAATTTTTTTAATTTTCAAAGATAATAATATTCAATCATACTTTTATCTTTTAACTTTTTTACTATCTAAAATTTCATAAAAAAATCAGTAAATGACCATTTTTATAAGTAGCTAGTATTAATCTTTGTGACATTTGATTTGATTAGCACATGGTTTTGGGCTTTCTTATCAGTGGGTGCGTGGGTGGTGGGGGACATAAGAGCTCCCAACCGATTTCCATCGACAGTCCCCACAAGCTTAATAATTTGCTATGCTTTCTACCAATTTTATCATATGATTTCTGACAAATTTCCACTGAAGGCGTAGCATTTTCTGTTTGTGATTGAGAATCCAACAAGATTTGATGTATTCATTAATTATTTTTATGTGGTTCATATATGAGTTCATAATTAGCCTAAACTGTACCTGAAGTAGGGGGCGAGAGAAACAACAAAGCCACACCAAATGCAGAAAAAAATGGTTCTGGCTATTCAACGAACATCCGATATTCAAAGATACCACATCCAAATCCAGCAGTTGCCATCACTTGGCGCTGTCAGATGCTACAGACTAATACAAAAATCAGAATTTGAGATATGGGTTCCTAAAGCACCATGTAAAGAGCCCAAAATCTCACATGTTACATTGTTCGTCACCCCTGATTCAGTTTGACTAAGAGGCCGCTGTCAATCTGCCAAAAACACAAACCATAATTAAATGACAAAATTTACACAAACAGATTAACAGGGTTCATTATATCAAATACCATCCAAATGGCTCAAAAATATCGTAAGACTTTGGCGTACCAGAACACGAACACCAATCCATAAGTTTATTTTCTCCTGAAGTACTCTAATGCAAAGACACAATTCGAAGAGAAAGGGGAAACTAATACTCGTCACCAGAAAATATGTTCCATTCTTAAATGGTTTAGAATAATTAAACAGAAGGCAGTAAATGTCTGAATCCCAGATTTTCTTCCCCTTTTTTTTTCTAACTTTCACTCCCTGAATATAACAGAAAAAATTGTTTAGATAATTACATTCAATAGAGCACCAACCAACTACATGTTCACTTTTTCCAGACACATGCCATTTTAAGCTTCTGCGCATCTTGAATGACAGCAGATCTATCATCTAAAACAAATTAATGCCAAGATAAATCTTAATAAGACATCATCTAACCCAATGAGAACCACCTTATAATCTTGCCATCTTTACAAGCCAATAAGAATCATCTTCATTTCTAACAAATATAACAAATTGCAAATACATGCACACGCACACACAGCATCCTTAAAAGTTGTGGATGCATCCATGACTAATGACCTCAAAAACAACCACCATAGAAAAGAAAGATCAATTATGGCAAATCAAGGTGGGCAAAGGGTGAATAATCAATGGAACAAGATCTATGATCATACAAAGGTTCAAACAAAAAACAAGTAGCCTATTAACAATAAAGGTAATGCAGATTGGGGGAGAATATTCTTACATCAAATCCAAGGATGTCCAAGCAAGTTAATAATGAATGAAATCTTACTCTGACCGTGTTATCCCAAATGTATTCAGGAAATCTAATGATGATGTTATATACTGATTGTAGAAGTCTATGACAGTGAAAACTTAGGCAGACTATTGAACATGATATATGTCCAAATCCTTCACTTTTAGCCTACCTTTTTTTCCATGTCAACTACGTGGGTTCCATTAAAAAGGGATTTAAAAGCTATGTCGTTCACATCATGAGTGACAGCTACTTAGTAATGTATGAGAACATTCAATTCTTTGTTAAGTCTCCTTATATTTGGAGGGTTAACACCCTATTCTCCAATTTGAGTGCCTTGAATTGTACAGCTTGATTACTTTTGGAAAAATGATAATTCGAGCAACATAATTCAGAGAACATATAACAAATGGAATAAATAACTATATCTACATCTATAGCTTATATATATGTTTAAAGGCCACATATTGATGTTATTTTGAAGAAAAGCTTAACTGGACCAATCTAAGAAAAGAAAAGTAAACTTCGATGTTATCTAGGCCTAAGGCCCATTTATTATAATTATTATTACTAAATTCAAGAGAAAAACAAATACTAATCAACATGGTGTGCATATATTTCAGTCTTCAATAGTTCTTGTTGCTACATCACAAGCTCTTAACTTCCAGCTCTTTGAGTTGATTTACGCATGTGCTGTCAAAAATTATGACTTAAAGAAAGACAAATTCTCTAGCTTCCTGCATTGGCTTCTACTAGTATAACTGTATAAGATATTCAGCTCATCTCCATCATTATCGATGCAGATTCTAGATCAGGATCACCAGGGCAAACCCCATAAACTACTCTGGGAACCATTGATGAGCTCACAGAGACTATGGACAATAAATGACATAAAAAAGTTGCTTGGGGGATTAAACTACTTAGGTTGTCATTTTGTTATTTAATTATATATTAGAAGCATTATATAACTCTATATAGATTAAAGATATTCTAGTTTTTTCCATTTTCTTTTGGCCAAAGATATACTAGATTGTTTAGGCCATTTTATATTAATTAACATTTTTCAAGGTATTAGGCGTTAAGGTTATAATTGATATTTTGCAAAGTTTATCAAGGTTCTAAAATGTCCTTGCCAAACTAGAAATGCTAGTTCTCATGCAACTATAGATGCTGGAATATATATCAAAGTACTATTTCTATATAGATATAGAATTATTCTCTAAGATTTCCAGCATTTTAGCATTCACAGTTTTGTGATGCAACACACCAATTGAGGACAACTAGGTGAATAGGGTTTGTGGCAATTTCCTGGTCTGAGCTCTTGAAGAAACAGAGGGAATTGACTAAAAGATACAGACTACCAAGAAAGCTAGTGACATGGGTGTAATTATGCCAAGGAAACTGAGTTCAAATAAATCTTCCTTCATTGATCTAAAAGATATACCTCAGCAAAGTATACCAGGGAAGTCAGCACACATACCATCAAATTTTGAACCTTGTAACTAACTCACCAAAATTTAACATCTTCAAACAGCTTGACGTCTTTCAGGCACAAATTATCATTTACATATATGCCTTGCTTTTTCATGCCAGCACTCAATGGATGACCATCCGCAGTGCTACAAAGATGACTAACCTGTATGGAACAACAACTTGGGATAGACTAATTCTGAGAGAGAAAAAAAAAAGACAAGCACACAAAAGGTCATACTAGGATAATTAGGCTTCCAAATCCTAATACTGCACGGTAACTCTAATAAGAACACAAATGCCAAGCTAAATTCTCTTAGAGCTAGTTAGCTTCAACATGAGTCTTCCTTGTAGTAGTAGCAGAAATAAGGACATTCCAAGTTCAACAACTAAACTGATAAAACCAACAAGCATGCACTTATAATAACATGAAAACGAGATAATCCAGAAAAAGAAATCATAGAAACAAATAAACATCCCAATCAGCAGAGTCACAGATACAAAATACACCAAAAAATAAAAGACTCATAATTACAAAAAACCTAACCTTGAAAATAGTTTCAATCAATCAATGAAGGCTAACGATTGCGCTCAGCAGGCAGTGGACGATTAAACCCGCCTCTTCGATTCATATATTGCCTGGGTTGCCGCTTAGTCACAGCCCTAACTCCACTGAGATCAGCCCCAGGCACATGCTTTCCTTTTGTGGAATCAAAACCAACTGGAATCCCTAATTTCTTCATCATCTCCATCTCATCCTCCTCCCCTCCATCTCCATTCTCATTCTCATTATTGTTGTTATCCTTCTTTTGCTGCTGCTCTTTCGCTATCTCGTCCACAAAATCTGAGACCGCCTTTTGCCTATCCTTGTCTTTCTCCCTCTCCTCGCTTTCGTGGCGATGACGTTTCCTAGGCGGCTCAGCTGACGGGGTTCGGTGCCGATGCCGGTGAGGACGGTGAGAGGAGCGTTCCGGGGAGCGGGTCTGAGAACGGGAGCGTGAACGATACCGGTCACGCTCAGGGGAACGCGTGCGGGAGCGCGTGTGGCGAGAACGGGTGCGCTCCGGTGTACGAGATCTCTTGCTTCGTGTCCGTTCTCTATCTCGATCGCGGTCGCGTTCTTCCTTGTCACGCCGGCGTTCCCTGTCGCGCTCGCGGTCTCTGTCTCGATCTCGGTCTCGCTCACGCTCCCTGTCTCGGTCTTTGTCGCGTTCCCTATCGCGTGGCCTATCTGACATTGTCGTGGATGCCGGTTAGAGGAGGAGGGAAGATATTGCGAGCAGTAAAGTAATTAACGATGGAGTGCAGTGAGAAACCCTGCGGTTTTAGATTCGGTTTGGTAGAGTGATAAGATTGGTTTTCAAAAAAATTGAAATTGTGAGACTAAAATAATAATAACTGTGAAATAAAATCGATGATGGAAAAAAAAATTCGATAAAACAACTATAATAATAACTGTGAAATAAAATCGATGATGGAAAAAAAAATTCGATAAAACAACTATAATAATAACTGTGAAATAAAATCGATGATGGAAAAAAAAATTCGATGAAACAACTATAATAGTGAGGTGAGAATATGAAACGATCAAAAAAGAATATTAATTGTTAGATTAGATATTGTAATAGTGAGATTAAAATAATAATAACGGTGATGTTAAAACTAATAGTGAAAAAATATATATTGTTATGAAATATTGAAATATTGAGTAAGATTAAAATAATAATAACGATGAAAATAAAACTAAAAGTGAAAAAATATATATTGTTATGAAATATTAAAATATTGAAGAACACTTAAGAACAAGAAATAAGAGATGGAGAGAATAGAGAAAATATTATTGAGAGATATTTCTGTATGAGATGAGATGAATACAAAGAGTGGAGAGGTTTCCTATTTATATTGGAGAACCCCTTTAAAATAACATAGGTTTAACCTAACTTGCAAGTCAAATTTACTTCCAGGCCAAGTAAAGTGGCAATTCCTAAAACCCTAGATATATTCTCCTTGATTTTCTCTATCCATTACTCTTCAATATGGGCTTGTCTTCTAGACAAGATAATTGGGCCTGAGATGTGAAAGTCCATTATTCCATAACACTCCCCCTTAGACTAAGCACCATTATGAACGGCCTTATTAGACGTATAGCTATTGCCTCGTTAAAAACCTTAAGTAAAAAAAATCCAGTAGGAACAAAAATCGATCATAAGGGAAAAAGAGTACAGAGCAATTAAATTCGTCTAATGTGTCTTCAGGACATTTAGATGTGCTATTATTGCCTCATTAAAAACCTTTAGCCTAGAAAACCCTGTTGGACAAAAGTCAGACAAAAGGAAATAAGAGTACAATGCACTATATCTATAATTCGCTCCCCTCAAACAATAATAGTTGGGATATCTATTTATTGTCACTTCTAGGGCTTCTATCTATTGCCTCTTTGGGCCTCTTAGTATTGCCACTTCTAAGATCTATATGTGTAATCTTGCAGCTTATTGACTCGCCACATACCAATGTGATTGATTAGTTTCTCGAATGTTGATGTTGGCGATGATTTGGTAAAGAAATAAGCATGACTATTGTTAAAGCGAATTTGTCTAATATCAACTTGCCGACTTTTCTGGAGTTCATGAGTATAGAAAAATTTCGACGAGATGTGTTTGGTCTTATCACCTTTAATATATAAACCCCCTTACTTATGCAATACAAGCAGCATTATCTTCATTAATTACAGTGGGGAATCTATAACCGATTTCAATCCACTAGCATTCTAAATATGTGATATCACAAATATTAACCAAACACACTCTCTTCCGGCCTCATAGAGGGAAATAATTTCAGAGTGGTTAGAGGATGTAGCTATAAGTGTTTGCTCAGTCGAACGCCAAGATATGGATGTATCATTATAACAAAGCAGATAACCGGTTTGAGAGCGAGCCTTGTACGGATCAAATTTATATCCTGCATCGGCATATCCCACTAATTTAGAGTTAGTGGTTTTCTTAGAGTAAAATAACCCCAAATCTATGGTTCCTCAGAGATAGCGAAAAATATGTTTAATTCCATTCTAAGGTCTCCGAATTGACTCAAAGTCAGACATGCCAATAAATTTACCGCAACAAGGATATCCGGTCTCATGTACTGTGCCAAGTACTTCAATCCCCCAATAACATTAAGATATGGTACTTCAGGATCAAGTGTATCCTCATGAGGTTCTTTAGGATGAAACAGATCCGTTTGGGGATCGAGAGACCTTACAACCATGAGGGTGCTCAATGGGTTAGTCTTGTCATTGTCAAAATGTTTAAGCAATCTATCTATGTATGCTGACTGATGGACAAGTATTCCATTTGATTTATGCTCAAGCTCTAGACCAAGGCATAATTTGGTTTTACCCAAATCTCAAACTCCTTTTTCAAACTTCTAAAGAGTTTTAGATAACTATTCAGGAGTTCTAATCAAATTTATATCGTCGACATAAACTGCTATTGTAGCAAATCCGGTTTGAGATTGCTTAATAAACACGCATGGGTAGATGGGATCGTTTATGTATCCTTCCATAATTAGATAGTCGCTCAAACGCTTATACCACATGCGGCCGGATTGTTTCAACCCATATAAAGATCTTTGCAACTTTATTGAGAATAAGTTGTGGGGAATGCATGCTTCAGGCATTTTTAATCCCTCGGGAATTTTCATATAAATGTCATAATCTAATGAACCATACAAGTATGCCGTCATAACATCCATAAGACGCATGTCTAATTTTTCTTGGACAACCCAACTTATGAGGAAACGAAAGGTAACTATATCCATCACAAGTGAATAAGTCCCATCATAATCTATCCCAAGTCTTTGAGAGAATCCTTGGGCTACGAGTTGGGCTTTATATCTCACAATCTCGTTTTTCTCATTTCGGTTTCGAACAAAGACCCATTTGCATCCAACGGGTTTTACGTTGTCAGGGGTTTCAACAATAGGTTCAAAAACATCACGTTTGGCAGGGGAATTCAATTCAACCTAGATTGCTTCTTTCCATTTAGGCCAATCATGTCTTTGACGACATTTGGTTATAGACTGAGGTTCATAATCATCATTTATAATTTCATGAGCAATTATGAGAGCAAATGCATTATTGATGATAAACTCATTCCAATCCCATATCTCATTACAATAAAAAATGAAAATTTCAGTATTCCCAGAGTTAGTGATCTTTTCATGGGTTTGTGTCACTTCAGGGACAATAGGCTCATGATTTTGTGCTGCTTCAGGAGCAATATGCTCTCTTTGAGTATTATGTTGTGCCACTTCAGGGGCAATTTGCTTTCCTCGAGAAAGATTAACATGCTCATTTAGAGCAGATTCATAATTCCTTCCCTTTCTTTTTTGAGGAACTGTATCTTTTTTATCCTATCGTCTGCCACACTTCAGGTGCGGGACATTTAGATTCATTTCTGATGGTTCTACAGGAACCTCTATCTTAGCTAGAATATTCATGGCCAAAATATAATACTTTGTAACTTTAGCAGTATCATTAAATGTATTAGGCAACTTGTAAATGAACCAATATTTTCACCTTATTTTCACATTCAAGAGTTCTTGGGTCAAAATAAGACAAAATTTTCTCACTTGATGAGAAAATTTAAACATTTTTCTGCTCTCCCTCTATAAAAGCCTTTGGTGTCCCAATTGATGGGAATGTTGTCTCATCGAAGTGGCAATTCGCAAATCTAGCGGTAAATAAATCTTCCGTCAATGGTTCAATAAACCTAATAATGGACGGTGAGTCAAACTCAACATAAATGCCCAAACAACATTGGGGGCTCATTTTAATTCTTTGAGGTAGTGCTATAGGCATTTTCACAACACATCTAAAGGTATGTAGATGTGAAATATCGAGCTTCTGGCCCAATACTAATTGAAAGGGGGAATATAAATGAAAACCAGTGGGGCATAATCTAATTAGTGCTGTAGCGTGTAAAATTGCATAGCCCTATATTAAAGAATGAATTTTTGTTCTCATCAATAAAGTTCTGGCGATTATTTGAATCCGTTTAATCAAGGATTCTACCAATCCATTTTGAGTATGAACATGTGGAACTAGGTGCTCAACCTCCA
Source organism: Microcos paniculata (assembly GCA_030664755.1). Lineage (NCBI taxonomy): Eukaryota > Viridiplantae > Streptophyta > Magnoliopsida > Malvales > Malvaceae > Microcos > Microcos paniculata. The sequence continues at coordinate 29,295,627 of CP131459.1, read as the reverse complement.
TTCCTAATGCTGTACCATATGTATAAAAGCTTTTTGATGTAATTTCATCAGCATTATCCATTCTTATGCTCTTGATTTAATAATCAAGGAAATATGCCTAGAGCTTTAATAATTTGCACAAGCAAATGTGCAAATTCGATGTTGCGCGAGGATAGTAGTCAAACATGGGACCATCTACAGGATGCGTCCACTAACACCATAAAATATCAAAATAGTCCACTTGTGGGCTATATTGGTCCACAGATATCACCTTGAATACTCTACAAAAATGATGGTGATTCATTATCAACCTTTGTAATTAAAGGGTTAGTAATGAGCTTTTTTTGTGAACAAGATTCACAAATACAATTTTTTGGATAATAGGACCTTTGAGTTTTTTTTAAAAGATGTCCTTTAGTATTCTTGATGATTTTATGCATCATCGTAGCTCCTGGATGACCAAGGCAATCATGCCAAAGTCCAAACACATCAGGGTTCACTAATTTCCAAGGCATAATAGCATGTGATTCTACAGCTCATATGGAGAAACAATATAATCCCTTGTTATAAACTTCCAACTTCTCATTGATGGTCTTCTGGCCCATCTTGTAAGAAGTAATGTAGAGAAAATCTTTGTTTTGCTCATTTTTTTTCAAGATGATACCCATTAAGGCGTATATCTTTTTAGCTAAGTAGATTCTTCTTTGATCTACCGCTCAGTAATGCATCTTCTATATGTAAGATAGTACCATTAGGCAAAACAATTATGGCATTTCCATAGCCATCTATAATTTTAACAGGACCAATTATGGTATGGACATTTGCCTTACACAATGTCATAGTTGAGAAAAAGTCTTTATTACACAACACGGTACATGTTGTAGCATTATCAAGTAAACAAATTATTTGCTCTTTTTCGTTTCCCATATGCATTTTGTTGACAACTTCTGACATCAACTTGTATTGACAACTTCAAGTGTCTAATACACAAAATAATTCTATCCTTGGGTAAATAATTTCAAAACTAATATAAAATTGTAAATTCCCAGGAAAGAATGGAGGGGTCACAAACAGTCTCATTTAAGTTCCCAACTCCTTAGACAAAATTTTCTTAGACATGTAATTAAATATCAAAACCATCGACAACTTCAGGTGTCAAGAGGTTTGCCCAGAGTGAGCATTATTAAGAAAGCAAATTGTTTACTTTTTCTCAACGTTTTCTATTTTGCACTAGTTATTGACAGCTTCAGGTGTCAAATATCAAAGAATTTGATAATTGTGCATCAAAATAGGATAATAATACCCTTTTGGGAAGAAGGCTAATACAGATCAGCCAAATGTTTGGCCGTACGACAAGTACGTGCCTAATATCCAACCATTCCATAACGGTTGCAAGTATTTTCATCATGCTTAGTCATGGGCTTTTTTCCTCTAAGATTATTTAGGGAGTTATTTACATTGCTATTTGCTCTCCCAACACCTTTTAAGGGAAAATTCCCATGCCTGTGCTTATGGCCTCTAAAACGACTAACAATTTTTTTCTCTCTAGCATTTGCTTCAGGAAATGCCTTAAAATCAGCAAGTCTCAATTCATGATTTTTAAATAGCAACTCATTAGTTTGCTCAGCAGGAGAACAGAAATCAATTCTGAATACGTCTTAAATTGACGTTGCTAATATTGCTGTTGCAGCACTATATTGGAAGCATGGAAAGTAGAGAATGTTTTCTCTAAAAGATCAGTCTCGGTGAGTTTAACTCTACAAAGTTCAAGCCTTGAAACAATATCATATAATGCCGAATTATACTCGGATACGGACTTAAAGTCCTACAACCTCATATTTTGTCAATCATATTGTGTACAACCTCAGATTTTGCCAATCATATTGTGCTTGAGGGAGAATAACAGTCTTGGTATGATCATACCTTTCTCTCAAACCTCGTCCATAAAGTTAACGGATCTCGCATTGACAAGTATTGGACTTTCAGGATATCGGTCAAATGTCGAAGAATGAAGATCAAAGCATTCACTTTGTCTTTGTCATTAGCATAGCCTTTTTTTATGAATAGTGGTAGCAAGACCTTGCCCTTTTAAGGTGTAATTCAATATTAAGGCACCAGGATAAGTAGTTATTTCTACTCACATCCAAGATCTGGAATTTCGACTTCTCAACGTTGGCCATAACTCTATAAAAAATGGTTCCAACAAATTAATAATGAAACTTTAGGTGTCAATAATAAAATAACCAGATCTAATTTGACAACTTCAAGTGTCAATAAAGAATTCACACAACTTCAAGTTGTGATATGAAATTTTGCATAACTTCGGGTTGTGATATATCAGAAAATATTTCCAATATTTAGTATGACAGCTTCTGATGTCATTCAAGATAAAAGTCAAAGCAAATAAGTATCATAACCCTTGAGATTAAAATCAATAGGATTTAACATGTCAAAAAGAATAACATAGTTATTATAATGGAAATAAGAAATCGAAACGAAATAATTTGAATAAAAATAAGTATGGAGAGATATGACCTACCACCATAGAATCAAACCTTAAGAGAGCTTCCTCGTGCTGATAACGTGTTATGAAATATTGAAATATTAAAGAATACTTAAGAACAAGAAATAAGAGATGGAGAGAATAGAGAGAATATTATTGAGAGAGATTTCTGTATGAGATGAGATGAATACAAAGGGTGAAGGGGCTCACTATTTATATTGGAGAACCCCTTTAAAATAACATAGGTTTAACCTAACTTTCAAGCCAAGTTTACTTCCAGGCCAAATAAAGTGGCAATTCCTAAAATCTTAGATATATTCTCCTTGATTTTCTCTCTCCATTAATTCTCTTCAATATGGGCTTGTTTTCTAGATAAGATAAATGGGCCTGAGATGTCAAAGTCCATTATTCCATAACATATATTTGATGAAACAGTTATAATAGTGAGTGAGAATATGAAATGACAAAAAGGAATATTAATTAAAAAGAAAAACTTTGAATACAAAAAAAAATTAAATATTTTTTTGGGTAAAATTTCTTACCATTGTTGCACCAGTGGAATTTTTGGGGTTTGGTGCGGTGGGGAGTTTGCCAACTAAGGCTCTGTTTAGTAGAGCGATGAAATTGGCTCCGATGAGATTAAAATAGTGAGATTAGTTACTACAGTGGTGAGATTAAAATTGTAATGGTGAGAAAAAAACTAGCAACGAAAAAATATGTGTTAAGTAAAATAACGGTGGTAGTGAGATGGGAAAGAAAAATGACCATGTAGGGTATTATTAGAGAGATAAAACAAAAATAAAAAAAATAAAAACTTAAGGGTAACATAATAAAAAAAGAAAAGAAAAGCATCAACTAATCTCAACTGGAGCTAAAGGCTCCAGTGTAAAATCTCCATTTGAAACACAGCTTTAGGTGGCCACGTGGGCCAACTGCCTTAACCAAAACAGTCGTTTGGTAGAGCAGCACAGTCAGTTTGAGCAAAAGGTGCTCCAAACATTCTGCGCTGCTCTGCCAAACAGGGCCTAAAGCAAACTCCACCGCACCATTTTACCGTCTGGTGCACCATTTGCACCGTTTGGAGCATTTGCTCCAAACGTGCCGCAGGATGAAACAAACGGGGCTTAGTTTTAGCCTTTTAGGTGAGAACTTTTTAAAATTTGAATTTAAAATTAGGTGACATGTATATATATATATATATATATATGTTGAGTATAACTCAACAGGCCTAGAATGACCTAGTAAGCCCAAAAAACCAAGCCTTGAATGGCCTTGAAGAATAGGCCCACAATATGAGCTTATAAGAAGAGACCTTATAGGCGCAGGTTACTTAAGATGTGCGCCGGACGTAGAATACTAGATGTGTGCAAACCCTCTAATACCCTATACTCGGCTCTGTCAAAGGTCAACGCTAGAAGACAACGAGGGACACGAATACTGATTCTGCTCGAATGTTCTGACACAGACAGAGACCTCTGAGACAAGTAGTCATATCCACAATACCTCCCACTATTACTACGTACCTACCCTCCACTCCACTCATATATAAGGTAAACCTAAGCACTACTCATCTTATTCTCTTATGACTATTCACTTTCTCCTCTAAATCTAAACACCTTTTTCTTGGATTCTTCTTGGGGTATCATCCTTGAACCATTATTGATTATCACATCAAAGAGGGTCCCCACTGGTAAAATCCAGTGCCCTTTCTTCTTCCTTATAGGAATAGGTATTTTTTCCAATATTTGGGATGGATCCACGTCACCTAAGGGAATCATCTACAGACCACTTGAGTCCTTGGATTGAGGTGCTCACGTTCTCCATTTCTGACTAAAAAGTCATCAACAATATATATATATATATATATATATATATACACACACCCAATTGATACAAAATTCGATTAACCACAAAGCCCAATTAATAAAATTTGTTTGATCCGAAAACTAATTGATCCGAGAGATTAACCCAAAATAATTAACCTAAAAGGTTGATTAAGTAATTTTTGTTCTCCTCATCCTCAAACATCAAATTTATTTAATAAAAAATTATCTTATCTACTAACAGTGGAATTTTAGATTCCACAAACAGAGTTAGAGGGTTGACATATGTCCCTATAAGGTATATTTTTATATTTTTAATTAGTTAATTAAGTAGTGAGTGTATGTATCATTCTCTTAACCTTGCTTGCAGAGTTAAAAAACTTTACTGACAGTGTATGAAATAATAATCCTTATTTAATAAGCTATTAAATTTAAAATACTATTAAATTGAAATAAAAAACATATTTGATATTTAAATTTTTTTTTTATAACTATAAATTACACTTATATTACATGCATTATTATTTATTAGTAACTTTAACAATATTAATAAGTTTCAAAAACAATTTAAAAGAAAAATTAAAATAAAAGAAACTTTATATGAATACATTTAAAATCTTAATAACAGGTCCATAATTAGAATAAAAACTCAAAATAAATTCATAATTTAAGAGTTACATATCCATAATAAATCAATAATTAAAATAATCTAAGAATTACATAATGATTTTGACATATATTACTTAATAATTTATTTTTTAAATAAATAATTATAGAAATCAAGAGTCAATTTGAAAATCTGCACTTAAATAATCTGACCTGAAAGGTCCAAGGATTAAACTTGAAAGACCCGAGGACCAAATCTAAAGAATATGCCGATTGACTTGAAACTCGAAAATCTCAAAATCCAAGCCCAATTGATCCGGAGCCCTATTAACCGGAAATCCGATTAACCAAAACTCGTTTAACCTGAAACCCAATTAACCCGAACCCAATTGATCTAATATTTTCTTCTAAGTCAGATTAATCAGACCCAACTGACTCGAGCTTATAACCCGTCCAACTCGTCCATTTGACACCTCTAGTTGAGACTATACTTGATAGAGAAAAAAATTGCAAAGATGAATATAAGAAAATATTACTCTTTGCTATCAGGGGTTGCAAATGAAACCTAATTGAACGCTCAATTTAAGACGTAACGTTTAATTGTTTGCTCAATTAAGGATTAAAAGGTTTCAATTTTGTCAATTTAGGATCAAACGTTATCGGAATTATTCAATTAAGGATAAAATTGGACGAAATGACTAGCATGACTTTCAGGCGCCGTTTAACTCCATCTACTCTCATCTTACATGGAATTTTAAATTTACTTTTCATGTTTTAAATTTTAAAAATTTCCTTTTCTTTTCTCTTCTTTCACTGTTCCTTTCTTTTAGATTTTACTAGGTTTTCTTCACTCTTTTCTTCTGGAATTCTTCTAGTTTTCTAGAAATCTACTAACCCTCATCAAATCTCTCATCCTACTTCCATGTGACCCTTTCCGCAAAACCCTTATCAAAATTTACAACAAAAAGCAAGAAAAATTAATCTCCCCTTTACCCACCTCTTTTCCTGCTAGAAGAATTTTAATAACAACAAACACCAAATGATGTTGCAGCTTTGTCCAATTTCCAAATCCAATAATCCTTTGAATAATCTCTATTTTTGAGTATCCATAAACAAAGAAAATAAAGAAAAAGAGTAGCAACAATGGCATCACCTAGGTTCATGGTTTAATCTCTAAAAACCTAACCAAACTATTGAATCCTTTCTTTTGCCAAATCCTCGAATTGCCAAATGTTTTCAAGTCATAAACCCTAATAATGATTTCTTTTTAGATAATTTTTTATTTACTATCCAAAATAGCAATAAAAACTGCTATAAGCACAAAGGTAGCAGAATCACCACTTTTACATAATTTTTTGTTTAGTCTTAGCTAAAACTAAGTACTAGACTCCAACTATCACATAAAGCCTCATTTATAGAGTCCCTCGTTACATTCTTAAGCCCATATAGCCTAAGTCTAATTACATTACATATACAATTAAACAAATCATCAATATCTCTATGAGGTTCTCAAAATTAAGTATCTAGTATTTCTTTCCATCCAATTCGAATAACAGTAAGCACTCCAGGCAAGTTTAAGGATAAAAGCAATAAGTGATTCTCATTTTACTCGATTCACTACCCAGCTACATTCTTGATACCAATCTCCCACTTGCTTATCAATACCACATGCTTGAAGTATCTTATTCCGTAGTTGCTTTAAGTATCTACATGTAAAAAATAAATGATCTCTTGATTCAAAAGAGTAATTACATAGTAAATAGTCAATAGAATTTAATTGAATCCCTTACCTTTCCATCTTGTCCTTAGCTGGAAGTTTGTTACATAGTGCCATCCAGGCCACCAGTTAATGCTTAGGGATGTGAAGAGGATACCAGATCAATCTGTGCCATTCCACATTTTCTCCTTTATGTCTGATGGTCTCATAAACATAAGAAGCTTTATAAACCTGCCCAAGTTCCCTCCAAGAACCATTTAGATGAAAAAAACCTGTTGTAAAACATAAGGACCTTCTTTAAGCTTTAACTATATCTCTACAAAGCTGGAATATCCATAATGCTTCTTCCTTTGAGTGTACATTTATCCACCAAAGCCACCCATAAAGAACTAACATTGGTATATTTAACCCATAAGTTTTAAGAATGCAAGCTTTATTCCAAACCGATAAATTTTTCAACCTAAGTCTACCCTTAAATTTTAGATGTCAAATCTAATCCCGACATATTCTAGCACCACTTCTTATTGTTTCCTTCCCCTTCCAAAAGAAAGCTATATGCATCTGAGATAACTTAGTTATAATAGAACTTGGAAGAATGAAATTACTACACCAGAAATTTTGAATGTTAAAAATGACTGACTGTATGAGTTGCAATTTGCCTATATAAGAGAGATGTTTCACTATCCAACTTGTAATTCTTTTCCTTACCCCATCAATAAATGAGAAGCAATCTTTTTCAATAAGTCTTTTAGATACAAGAAGGACTCTGAGATAGGGGTGCGTTCAGTTAGATTCGGTCTGGGTATTAATGTTTTAATATCGTAATGATTCTATTTAGGTTTTCATATCTTAAATCGTATCCAAATCGAATGAAACTATTAACCGAAATAGATATTTTTTGTTCTATTGAGTTTGGTACGAGTGTTATATATGGGTTTTCAGTAGTTGGAGTCCATTCAATTTTGGACTTTTATTCTTTTACAAAAGTCCAAATAAGATTACAAGAGCTTTGGGTCACTCAATTTTGGGACAAATAAATTTAGGTTTTTTTTCAAAAATTTTAATCTATTGGGACAATTCGGTCTCCATTTGGGAAACCCGAACCCAAATCGAATAGTTTGTTTCCAATGTTTTTCCAGTCAAAGTCCAAATTGAACAAGAAATAACTCGAACCAAAACAAATCGAATTTATCAGTCCGACTCGTTTTATCGTTGTCATAGCCATACGCTAAGATATTTAATGGGGAGACAACCTCATTTGAAACCTATATTGTCTTTAATTTCTTCAAGAGCTTGAAGAGGGACATCAAATGAATAGATCTCACTATTATCACAATTTCATTGAATGCTAGAATATTGATAAAAAAGTTGTAACGGATTCTTAATGTCTTTTGCTGAATTCACCATGCCTTTACAGAAAATGAACAAATCATCAGCAAAGCAAAGGTGAGTAGGATTAATTTGCTTACATTTAGGGTGATAGGAGAATACACCATGATTTACTCCATGATTCAAAAGTTTCAACAGAACATTCATGGCTATCACAAAAAGATATGGTGAGATTGGATCTCCTTATCTCACACCTTTAACCCCTTTAAAATAACCAAATAGACCACCATTAATAGAAAGGAGAATTTAGGAGATGTGAAATAGCTGCTCAACCAGAGAATAAATTTTCTAGATACCATTAGAATAAGCAACTAATTTATTAAGAAAGATCAATCCAAATAGTCGAAGGCCTTTCTCAAATCAATTCTGATGGCACATCTTGGAGACAGATTAGTTCTTTGATAACCGTAAACTATCTCTTAAGCCATAATAACATTATCTACAAGTCTTCTCCCTTTCACAAATACATTTTGATTCTCACAGATGATGTAAGGCATAACTTCTTCCAATCTATTGTCTAGTTTTTTTTTTGTAAAGTCATAATTTAAACTTTTGGGAAAGTTTTTCAGTCATATGCAAATTTGGTAGGGCTGACTTTGAACACAAGATGGACCTTAATTGTGAACTTCAACTTTGGACTTAGCATAACTATGAATATTTTTTTGGTTGGATTAGAGTTAAGGGACTCATTTGATGGCCCAATTGTTTGTTTAAAATAATAAATCGTTGAGCCCATCAAAGCAACGAAGACAACTTCTCATCTTTTTTCTTCTTAACCAAAATATCTCCTTTTCTAGAAGGCTCTCCACCAACTTCACCATTGAAGCCTTTTTTAAACATTCTCTATCCTCAAAATTTAGCCAATTATTGACCAAATTGCATGTTTCTTTACCCTAAATAACCTTTCCCAGCTTCCTTTCTCTTATTTTTTTTTCTTTTATTGAATTGATGAAAAAGCTTGATTGGCAGAAAATAGCAAATTTGAGTTTGTTTAAGGCTATGAGTTTTTTTTGGAAAGAATTGTTAAGCAACTGAAATTTCTTGCTTTGGGTAAGTTGATTTTGTGTTTTAAACATCATATTAATTGAGAAATTTTGGTTAATGCCTAAACATAGTTACTTGGAACGAGATACATTCTGGTACGTGGTATAAGTACGAGAACATGGTAAATTACTTAAAAAATTCGTGGTATGAAGGGGTACGCTTAGTTGGTACAATGTTTTGAATCATGCTACGTTTGAAAAAAAAAATCGGTTAGTAAATAGTATATATTATGTAAAATCTTTTTACAAATTTCATATCAACAATTTTCATATTGGTTAGGAATTTCACGTTAGACAAGGTAATTATATGTAAAAAGAAAACTGTTTTCTTTTTGAAAGTTTACTCTAATTCTAAGTTTATACACTCCATAACTTATTAGAACTTACATGGGATATCTAGTTTCTTTGTTTTAAATGAAGTGATGAAAGAAAAAATCATTCATACTTGTACACTCTTTTAGAGTTAAAAATCCTACATCTTGCAAAAACATAATTTTTGACCAAAAAAAAAAGTAAGAACATCATTATGTCATAGAAAGATAAAAATCTCATTGAATCTCATATGCAGGAGTCAAAACACTATAGAGTTAAAAGTCCCACATTGGCCAAGAACACTAGGAGTAGAGATTGGTTTTCTATAAAAGCCGAACCCTATGCCTTGCACTTATCCTCTCAAGACTTCAACATCCTACATCTAGGAATGGCTTAAATGGGCAGCGTATGGGCAGTTAGTTGGCTTAAGTGGGCCCGCTTCTAGGGTATTTGGCTGGGTTTTTACAATAACCAACCAGTCACCGATTTTGGCATTCCAGTTTGTGAACCACGCATTCCTGGAAAGCAAAATTACTATGTTCCAGAACGCATGAACTAGTTCGTAGTTCCATGGGGTGGGGGGCGATCCTGGTAACTATGTGTTTGAGCATGCATGAATTTGGGATTTGTTTAATGATTTTGCATTCTAACTAAGCTTGAAACTTGGGTCTTGATGAATCCTTATTGGGAATCAATTTGGATTTTATAAAAGGATTTTTAAAGTTTAGAATGGTGAGTATTGTTGAGAAGATAGTTTCAAATAAACTGAAACTTAGTGAAGCAGGTTAAGTAGCATGTAAAGATGAAGGGTATGAAAGTGTTGAAGAGTATGTGTAAGTTGTGACAGAGTTTGACTAGACCTTGGTTTTAAGTGAACCAAGCCCCAGTCAAAATCTGTCAAATAAATGGTTTATGGCAGAGTTCGACTAGACCTTGGTCGAAACTGAACTAGACCCTAGTTGTAAATAACTTAACATGACGATTTATAGCAATACTCAACCAGACCCTAGTCGAAAGTGAACCAGACCCTGGTCGAAGCTTGCTAGTATGAGTTAAACTACTTTTCCTAAAGTTTCAATTCAGCCTGAAATCATACAAAAAACTATCTTTAGAGCTTTGTAACATCAAATCAAACTTAAAATCAGATTCATTTAGTCATTTAGTCTTTATGACATCTGTCGAGACGTTTTACCGCTCCGAAGATAAATGATATGGTGTGAAAAATGCTCGGGACTAAACAGTCTAAAAACAAATGGAGTCGCCACTAACCTTTTATTTTTATGAGGTGTGGTTAGTCACCTACTTGTTCAACTCAACGTAAATCTAGAAAGATTACGTCAAGTTAAGGAAAGAAACTGGTCTACGAAAAAGATTTTAGGTTCGGGAGTCGGTTACGCTCGGGGAAGGATTAGCACCCCCAAGACGCCCGGAAATCGGTACCACAAAAGTCTTAAAAGTATTTTACTTGGAAAATGATAATAAAATGTATTTAAAATCATCTTAAGAAAAACATAATTTTAAATGTTGGAATAAATATTCCTTTTAATGTGGGATAAAAATCCCATTAGAAAAGTTAAATCCGAAATTTAAAAATTTAATGTCGGAATGAACATTCCTTTTAATTTAATTGAGTCTCTTAAACAAGAGATTTTCTTAAAATAAAAATTAAAATAAAACATAAGAGTAAAAAATAAAAAGACTTTGAAATAAACATTCCTTTTGTAAAAGAGGGTAATAATCTTTTTGAGTTCATTTGCAAATTTTAAGAAATTAAAGAAATCATAAACATGATGTATGCTTTTTATGAAAATCAAATGAGCAAAATATATTTTTCATTTTTGAAGGAATGAGAAATTCCCTCGGACCCGATCGGACTCCCGATTAGACACCGAGAAAACTTTTCATTGGAGAAAACCTTCGGAAACCTCGGACTCCCGAGGCACCCTCCGGTCACCCAATGCATATGAATTTTTTCTAAATCAATGTTCTAAACCTAATTATGCATGAATGGGACAAGAAAACATAGGTTAGTACATATAAACATAATTAATTATATAACAGATAAGCAAACTTAATTTAAATACATATATAAAGCCAAAGATGCAATTTTATACAAAATTCAATTCATGATTTAACAAACATGTAGGTAAGGGCAAAAGAGTAATTTTACACACATGATTAAATTAAGATAGACATGGATTTAAGGGCGAGAAAGTAATTTAATAAGATCATAATTAAATATTAGACTAAATATGCATCTATTCAAACTTAAAAATACAATAATAAAAATTTTTTATAACCAAGATTAATTTTTATTTAAATTTTTAACCTAAACAGGTTTGAAGATGCAAACTTTACAGTCAAAATTAAGCTTTTAACTTAAATAGGTTCTAAAGATGCAATCTTTACAGTCAAAATTAAATTTTTAACCTAAACAGGTTTAAAGATGCAATCTTTATAGTCAAAATTAAATTTTTAACCTAAACAGGTTCTAAAGATGCAAACTTTACAGTCAAAATTAAATTTTTAACCTAAACAAGCTTTAAAGATGCAAACTTTACAGTTAAAAACTGAATCTTTACAAACATAGCACACATGGAGTCAGACTTCAGATTACATCACACGTAAATACTAAACATATTCAGGCAAAAGATGACAACTTTATGTATAAAGATAGAACCTTTAGCGTAATGATCTACATAAATCATGTAAAAGACTTTAGAACATAAATATTGATCCGAAAAGGAGAAAGATTAGACATTTCTGTACAAATGAATATCAGACATATCAAACAACAAATATCTACCATTGAAGATGAAAACAGAGGTCTTGTCTATAAAAAAGAAGCCTTCCGTTCAAGGGTGGAAGCTATTTGTTCATAAACAATTTCAGCGGAATCTAAACAAACTATCACATTCAAACACATGTTAACCACGCATATATAAACAAAAAGATGACATTTTTATACACAAAATCATACTTTCAGATTAAACAGAGTATGTAAAATGATCGTAAGACTTCATGGTCTGCAAAAAAAATAAGCTCAAAGAAGGCAAAGCAGTAAACTTTACACAAATGAACAAAAGTCAGGCAAAGAGTTGCCTGTTGAAATAAAGAAAAAGAAACCATTTCATTTCAAAAGGAAAAAGAGCTATACCCTTGAAGATTTCGTTTACAAAAAAGAACTGCAGCTTTACTCTCCTTTCCGTTTTAAAAAAAAAATATTTTTCTAAGGAAGGCTATCTCTGTTTTTGGAGAAAGGGAGGGCTTCCAGTTTGAAGATCATACAGCTCTCTCCCCTTTGATTCTCCGGACAGCTTCCTCGGAATGAAAAAAAGAAAAAGAAATGCTATTCAAAACGAAGAAGAGAAGAGAAACAGAGAAGAAAGCCCTCCACGTTCTTTAAAAAAAAAACCAAAAAGTTCCCTTTTTTGAACTCCAAAAACTCACTCCTCTGTTTCCAGAAATGAAAACCAGAAAAGAAAAATCGTCGACCTCTATTTTTTGGAAAAAACACCTCCCCTTTTTTGAAAACAAAAGAAATAAAGCTCTTTTTTTTTGCTGTTTTGAAAACCTTGCTTTTTTGAAAATGAAGAGCCGCCCCCTTTTGCTGTTGAAGTTGGCTTCTTATAGTCCCTTTCTCTTTATCTTCATCTAACGGTCCTCATTTCTCCTTTCATTTTCATCTGATGGCCATTAATTTTTGGTCTTGTCATCTCTGTTTTACCCCTTCTTTCTTTGCTCCCATTGGCTGTTGTTTGGTTGATTTTGAATTTGCTGTCTTTGCAGGGGTACCAGCTGGCTGTCATGTTGTATAGACATACTTGCCCACATGTTAACCATCCCATCAACAATCATAATTAATTTTGGGTACAAAGCAGCTTTGGTCGAATAATTCAGCACTAGCTTCCACGTTTCTTCAAGAGCAATTTGCAGGTGGGGTGGCATGTCTTCTTGACTTTTGCATTGGGAGTGGACCCTTTTTCTCTATTTACTATTGGCTGATGCTTTGTTTCGTTGGCTTCTCATTGTTGGCTGGCTTTTATTTTGTTGTCTCTGCAAGGGTATCTTAGTGAGAGAGGGGTGCAACTAGCAAGGGAGTCACGTGTTGTTTCATGCCAGCAGTGGTTGTTGGTCTTTCCAGTTGCTTTCAATCTTGTCAAACATGCAGCACTCCTTTCGATACATAGGGTAGATATATATTTCAAATATGTTGATGGGTCCCTTTGGAGAAGAATATTAAAAGGTGACGAGAGAAAATGGCGTGTGGGGGAAGGGCTCCTTGAAGGTGGGGTATAATGGCAATGGTCATGTTCTGGTCCGATGAAAATGGAGGAACCTGACGAGAAGCTTACGGCCTTTTGGAATAGTGACTCTCTTAGGAATACGCTGTCGTCCTCGGGAGCACAACTAACCACATGCCCACCTTTGCTAAGTGGATCAACAAGCTGAAGTGATGAGGCGTCATCAATAGCCTATTTCTTCAGAAATAGTAATGGCTGTCCCGGAGCAGCAGGTGCATTATTTGTTTTATGGATTGTCTTGAAAGTGCCATCAAATATGTTGTCACCAATCCGCTCAAGCTTCCATACTCTTCCGAATTGAAATAATTTTCGAGATTCTCGTGTTTCAAAACTTATCTTCCAAACAGCTCCTTAGTGGAAGTAATCATCACTTCAGAAATCATCTCCATTGAATTTTTTAGCAATTGAAAACAATCATTAGCTAAAAAAATTTGTGTAGGCTGCGTTGAATTAAAGGTGGAAATTGCAAGAAGACAAAGCCAACTCGACAAGGACGTTAGGGTCCTTTGCAAATAATTCAATTAGCAGCAACAATAAAAGCGGTGGAAATTACAAGAAGACAAAGCCAACTCGACAAGGACGCTGGGGTCCTTTGCAAATAATTCAATTAGCAGCAACAATAAAAGCTGCTCCACTTGAGGCTCCACTTGGCACGTGTGCTGCTGCTGAGGACATTTGAAAAGAGTGGGTCCTTTTTGGTTTAGCCTTACTTTCTTAGCTGTCGTCGGTTGTTGGCATGCTGACTTTGCTTTCTCATTGGCTGCTCCCAATTTTCGCGTTTTCTCAGGGGCATTCTCAAAGATAGAGAAAAAATGCAGCTGGCAGAACAAGTTGGCACATGCTAGAGACTGTTGCTCTAAGAGGACCCGTGACCCATCTTTTGAACCCCACTTAGAATCACATTTTCTACTTCCACTCATATCACCAAAAGTAGTTGCACGTATTCCTATCAACACAGTATGATCATGAGAGCAAGAGAGTGAAATGTGTGTGCGTTGCTTTTGTATAAATATGTATATATAAATGTATGTATATATATATAAATATATGTACGTGTATATACAAATATATGTATATATATATATATTCATATACATCTATACATAAATATATATATTCATATATATATATATATACATATAAAAATATATATGCATATAAATATAAATATACACGCATAAATATATATATATATATATACATATACATATATACATACATACACACATATATATATTTTGCATGATAACCAAATTAATTCGGTTGGTCTTTGCATGGAGATCGAGTTAACTCGGTCTCGGCTTCTCGATTCTGGTTCAAAATTACCTGCGAGGTAATTAAAATAAAATAATAAGGTAAAATAAAATAAAATAAAATAAAATAATAGTAATAATAATAAATGAACACAAATACTAAATTTAAAAGGATAAGTAAAATGGAAATTCGAAAATGTCAAACCAATTAACTAATTAACTAGAATTAAAAATAAATGTCTACAACATCATAGCATGTTTATTTACAAACTTGAGTGTTATGACCCGATCCTCGGCTCATGCACGTGGCAACTGCCACATTACTTTGCAATACGTGTCTGCAGTTACACATTTTGAAGCACCTCTAGGCATTTGATATCTGAACTCGCAATTTAGCTAAAACTTCTCCATTTGTAATATCAAAAGGTATTTATATAGTTTTGAAAGAAGGTACGTACACACATATAGATACAAGAGCTAGAAAATGTCTGTTTTAGGAAAATTTGAATTGATGGTTGCACAAACTACACAATATCAAGCCATTTTTAGACAAAATTGGTTTGAAAAATGTATAAGGAGAATTCTCACTCAAAACTAATTAACATTTCCCCATGGAACCACTTCAAACAAAATATGTGCACCATTAAAAGCGCTACATGAAAAGAGGTCCAAGCCAAACGAGGAAATATCCAAATTCACGGGCTCTTCAAGTCACAAGCTCGAGCATTATCTACACCTGAAATGCTTAGAAAATGGAGTGATGAGTATATAAAATATACCCAGTAAGGTAACGAAAATTGTATCCACAAAAAGGATGAGTGACTGTATGTTTCAAAAAAAGTATAAAACCTAAATTATAGGCCTTAAACAATTCATTAATCATTCATAAATCATTCATAAATGTAAATTATGTCAAGAGACACGTCCATGAAAAATTTGATCAAAATCAACTATATTCAAATAATCAAGATCAAACAATAGACCCAATTTTTCATTCATGAAAAGGTCGAAAACAAGCTCTCTCACCCAGATGCCTTGGCCAAGGCATTGGTGAGAGCCACCAAGGATATTTCTAGAATGATTCAACTTTAACAAAACAACATTTTTCCTCTTCCCTTGGTGTTGACCGTGGATCCCACATGGTAGTGAAACATGGGAATTCATGTTCCGGGTCAAGAATGGATATCCTTCCCCATCAACCCACCCGTAACCAAAAGTATACATAAACCACAACCCACACTGCTCTCCAAAGTCGGACCGGACCGTGAGTTGGCAACCATGGTTGTAAATTCGAGCCCTTGGCCCCTCACCAAAATCACGTAGTCGTCAAGCATGCCACTATCAAGTGTAATCTTTCATAAATCATATCATTTATCAAAGAATTAAGATGTAATATCAATTCATATGACAACGTAGAAGGCATGCTTACAAAACAAAAGTCTCGGATCTAAGTAGGTTAAGAAATAATTAAATCATTTCTTGAGAAACACAATTCACTCAAATCATTTAATTAAGGCATTAAGAGACAATATAACAAAACAAGTAGGAACAATTTCCTAATTGCAAACACAAAATCCATCACTCACAAATTGGGAGATTCGTATACTCCCAAATATCCTATTCTGGTTCCTTAGTTGAACTTGGATTTCTGTCGCCTAGAAGATATACAAGATGTACAAGCATGGCCAAGCAAGTATATTAGAAAACTATCCAAACTCTCATGAAAAAAGCCATGATATGCAATTGATGTTTAAGAGGCTTAATTAATCTAGTTCATAGTTTGTATTGACATTGCAAGGCTTTGAGAATGAATAAAAAGTTGTTTTGAACCTAATTTTGGGTAAATACGGTTACATATTAACTAGGCTAAATAGCCCTACTCAGGCCCCTGGTGTACCAGTACACCTGGGCCGGACTTGGCACCCCCAAAATACCCAAACAAACCTGAGCAACACTAGGGGCCAGTGTTACATTGGGCCTGTGGTAACCATTTTCCAATCACCTCATAGCTGTTAAGTGATGAATAAAATGGTCCAATAAGGGCCCAGTTTTCTTATTTCCTCGAATTTCAGTTTACATAATTATTGAAAAAATAAAAAATATATAAAAGTAAGATATATGAATATAAATACAACATGGGAATAAATTTGGTTAGCATATCACGTGCTGTCCTCCTCTTGTTTCTTTTCTCTTGCATTGCCAATAGGTTTTCTTGTATGAGCCAGACACATAAGGAGCAAAGCTGGATTAATTTGCAACAGCACATGTGACAACAAGAAAGAACAGAATGTTAAGACAAGCAGCAGAGGTTTAGCTTTGTGGCCTTGATAATCAAGGTCTTAAATGGAGAATGGTCCCATCCTCTTTCTTCCCCCTCTCTGCCAACAAGAACTCTAGCAACAGTACAGCTCAGTGAATTCACGCATGCACCTGCAGTATAACAATAGCACCAAATTCTCAAATAGAGCTAGCCATTGGATTAGAAATCAAATGAAATCTTTGGCCATTGATTTAAAAAGCATATTTTTAAAAAATATACCAGGTGACCAAAATTGAAGACATGCCATCTGATGGGAACAAATGCCACTTTCTAGCCGTTGGTTCGCAAAGAGAAATTAGTCAATTCTTTGAAACTCGGCATAAGAGTAACAGGCATAGCTAGAGAGGTACACCTTTGTCAAAATTCTATTGGAGGGAGAGAGTCCTTACCAGTCTCCTAATTGGTTCCCTAGAGTCCTAACAGAAGACAAATAAGGCATGGGTTTTACAATACGTCTTCAACTGGATCAAATGTCTGCAGCTGCTGGAAGTACCATGGGTTGGTAGAGAACGCCTGTACAAAAGACAAGAAAAACATGAATTAGCAGGTCCCTGAAAATGCAAAACAAAAAAGAAAAAATCACAAGCCATCCGATTAGGAAAGAGATGAATAAAATCCAACCGTTAGATTCAAGAGCAAAAGGGAGTATAAAAAGAACAGTAGAGGGGGCGTTGCAAGTAAGAAGAAAAAAAAAGGAGGGTTTTGGAAAAGGAAAGAAGAAGAGGGAAGAAGAGCTTAGAGCTTTGAAATTTTTTCGATTTCTGCACCAAGTAAGAGAACAGCAGGAATCGCAGAGCAGAGGAATTTTGCAAAGCAGAAAAGAAAAAAATTAAGAAGAGAAAGGAAAGTGGCTTGGGCTAAATATTCTATGCGTTCCCTTCTTGGTCTTAAACCCAAGTGCTTGCTCCAACTGTATTTGGGTCAGATGTAAAATCTTAATGTGATGTTGGGCTTTGTAATTGATTGAAATATATCTGATGCCTTCATTGCTTGATTGGTATAGTTGGACTGTTTGGAATATAAACGTTTGATTCAAACCGGTGAAGATTGTATCTTACAAGTTGTTAGTAAAGGAAAATAATTTCTTTAATTCATTTTGGCTTTGATGTGTGAAAATAGATGCACCGTAGGCTTTAGGATTTCTATGATTCACTTGTACATGAACTTTGACTTGGTGCTATTTTTTTTGGAATTATTCGTGCGATTAATTGTGGTCAATAATTGAAAAAGGAAAAAAGGATAATAATTGGTTCGTTGTGATCATATTCTATTCGTGTTATGCTTATATTAATTTAATAATTTTTTTATAATTGTGCTTATGCCTTGTAAAAAGTTTCAGTTGAGAATAATGATTGATAACAACATTAGTAAAAAAAGGGAGGACCATTTTGTTAAGAAAGAATAAATAAAAAATATATAATAATAATAAATTCTAAAATAAGTGTAGCTCATGGCATTCGGGATATAAATTGTTAAATAAGAAAAGGCCCGGTGAGGGGGTCTTTCTTGAAAGTCGCATAAGACAATTCTTGAAAAGACCCTTTAGGGCGGGGCTCTCTTTGAATTCAATCGAGTAAGTCAAGACGGCTTAGAAAGGGTTTCGATAATAAAAATTCGTTAATTGATTATCCATTTTTAATTAAAATTGGTTAATTTTACATTTTTATATGCATCATGAATAATAAATTTAATTATTTTAAATAAAATTCGGTAATTTTAGAATGATAATAATAAAAAAAAAATGAAATCAAACGTAGTGGAGAGTACAGGAAGAAAAGCATCAGCAGCTTAAACGTAGGAAACCATGGTCGTTTGAGTATAAAATCTTAATATTCTCCCTTTAATTTCCACATGATTTGAATCATGGAATTCAATATCCGTCGATACATCGATATATCCATCGATATATCCGTAATCGATATGGATACTGCGATATTTTGTCGGTGGTCCTCAAACCACCGGATATCCGTCGATATATTCTTATATCCTCGATATATATTGCGATATTTAAAATATCCGTTAAAATGTCTAATTTAATTTTGTAATATGGTCCAAATGGTAAATTAATTTGAAACACTTAGGTGCTCGACTCAAATGGAAAATTACTTGGCCTGTGGTGGAAACAAAAGACTCAGGCCTAAGTGTCAAATTCAATCACTTTCTTATATTGTAGGATTCACTTAAGTAAAATTCAAAGTTGATGTCCTAAATACTAAAAAAGATGCTCCACACTTGGATATTTTTCTTAGTCTTAAAATATTAATGGGAATCTTTCTTTATTACATCGTGTATTTGATTTGTAATTACTTAATGGCAAAAACTTAGTTAATGCAACATTAAACTTAAATAGTAACTTGGGAAGCAGAAGAAAAATATAGCACTTTATAAATTATTGTATATATTTTTTTGATATGCTAATATTTTTACAAAAAGTTCTACACAACTCTTGAAGTTTTCTTATAAATCACCATTCTTAATCTAAGGAGCGTTGAAATTTTTAGTTTCTTTTTTTTTTTCATTCTTCACCATCATATTTGAGTGAATTTGTTTTGGGCTTATCTTTTAGTTCATGGTCACGAATTAACAAAGTAAAAATTTATTAAGTCTTTCAAGTTTTAGATCCTCAGTCAACTAGACAAGATCAATTTGGAAATGAGGTGAGATAAGATTCATCTTTATTTAAATATTTTGAAAATTTATAATTTCCTAAATAAAATTTTCTTTTTGTAAAGATAATGTTGTTTAGAGAAGCTAGAAGATCTTTTGGGGAAGCATGTGCACGAAGTTCAAGGGCGACCATGAAACCCGGTATAGATACAATTACAAAGTTGATTAATTCTCTATTTTTGCTTGAAAAATTATTACTACTACGATTCATTCAATGTAAAATATTCTTTGCTTTTTTATGTAGTTAATTGGTGGGAGTTATACAGGGAAAGTCCACCAATATTGCGTAAATTGGCTATGCAGATATTATCTCAAACTGTTTCATCTTCAACTTGTGAAAGAAATTGGAGTACATTTGCTTAAATTCACACAAAGCAACGAAATTGATTAGCCCATAGAACTCTACAAAATCTTGTGTATAGTTACTATAACATGAAACTACGAGTTAGAGATATGGAAGCTGCACAAGATGAGATGTCAGTGCTAAACCCATTGAATCTTTTTGATGTTACTGTTGAAATTGGTGATGAAGATGAATATCCTCTTTTTCAATGAATTAGGCCTGCACATTTAGATGGCCGTGATATGAAGCCTAATCCTGAGATTAGCAGTCATGCTTAAGAATTTGGGATTGATGTTGATAAAGTGATGTCCGAAGAGGTTGGCTTAGATTCTTCATCAGATGAAACCATCGGTCCTCCACCTGAATTCAAAGGTCATTTAATGAATCAAGATGATGATGATGATGATAATGATGGTGACGATGATGATGATGGAAGAAGTGGGGAAAGGACTATAACAACAGGGACTCATGGTGGGGGTGGAGAAAGAGGTACATAATATGCTTCAATGTATGATTTTTCATATGACAATGATCATTATAGACCATTGAGTCCTTTTACCGGTGAGGCAACTTTTACACATGCTACACAGGATGAGGACCATGGGTCTCGCAAAGCTGGGCATGGAGCTAAAGGAAAAAGGAGGAAAAAAACTATGGGTAATCTTGCTGATGATTTTGGCTCCATGAGCATAATCACAGAACAAAGTTCAGTCGGTTATAATGCACTAATGGAATCAAATTTTGGAAATTGGACTGATGATAGATATGGAGAATATAATTATGGAGCATCATATTCATCAGGTCAGTATCCGTCAGATTATTCCCATGAACAACAAACTTTTCATGATGATCAATCAGCACAACCACAGGTGAATTATGGTCACTTTCCTCGCCTTGAAAATCTTTTGGTAGCTAGTACAACTTATTATTATGCCCATGTGCACAATTATGTGAATAATTATAGGAATACCATGACTTGGCATGAATATTGCTGCTATATTCAGCCTATCGACGGAAGTCAGGTTAATACTTTTGAGCCTCCAAGAAACTCAATGTGGTATTAAATGAGGTTGGAAACTTTGTATTATCAGTTAAACTTTGTAATATTTCATGTTGTTGGATATAAATATGTCGCAAATATGCTTGGTTGTCTTTTTTAATTATATTTCATACATTTTCGCCTATTTAAATAATTAGCAATACATTAATCACACATCTAAATATACTTTAATTAAGATATTATGACTCTAAAATATGTAAAAATATGTAAATAAACATAGGGTAAAATTTCATTTCAAAATTCCAACGTTTACTATAAATATCCATGATTTTATATCATTTTTTATCACTTTTTTGCGATATCGATATTTTTTGCGATATATCCGTCGATATATCCGTAATTTTGAGGGTGCGATATCGATATGGATATGGATATCTAATTCCATGATTTGAATTATTAATTTTAACATCCTTGGGGTCATTGTTTGCATTTAGCATTTTAGACTTTAGCTTCTTCTCCACTATCCATTACTCTTCACTGATTTTTTGAACCTTTAATCTATGATTAAAACATCACTTCTTGACAGTGAAAAAAATCCTCATCCTTCAATAAAGCAATGAAGAATATTAGACAATGAAGAGAATCCTTGCCCTTTCTTCTTTGTTGGATCCCCTTTGTGCTACCTTCTATTGGTCGGGCAAGTAAAAAGGCTACTGCCTTTTATCTCGAGCAAGACCCTTTTTCAACCTCTTTTAAAATCCAAAGCTTCATCACAGAGAAAAACCAAAGAGCCCTTAGTTTTCGCAAACAAACCCGAAAATATTTTAACTCCGGTACCAGCAGCCTCTGTCGTCCGATGACCCTAAAACTAGAGTATGTTCTTTTCTTTCCCCAAACCCGAGTTACACACACCAAATCTTGCTTATAAACTCCCTATATGCAAACTTATCTCTCTGTTTCTACAACAAATCAATGAGAAATTGCACCAATGGCAAACCTTCGACCTCTCTTCCCTCGTATTTTACCACGATTTTCACTCCTCTACTGTACCCTTGAACTAATTTTCAAAAGCCCTAATCCTTGAAACCCTAATTCCTGAACCAAGAACCCTAACTTTTCCAGATTTTCTTCCCCCTGCTACAGTTGAAGTGAGTGTTTTTGTATGACAACTTGATTTAATCCAAGGGCTGATAAACATTCTCAAACCCTAAAGTTAACGGCCAAGATTTCCTAACATGGTTACAACTTTGTTCTCTTGTCTTCTTGCATGTGATTTAGGCTTTTGAAGAGGCCTTCTTTTGTGTTTCAAATCCTATGGCTGAGCTTTAAAATTTTTACATCTGACGGTGAATGAGTGATGAGGTAAGGATGATTTTTGAGATGATGAGGGAATTTTTGGGCCTTAACTGTTAGTATCTGTATGCTCTTTCATTGCTAAGGTATACAATTGATTGCATATGTTGTCATTTTTGAATCTTTTTCATTTGCTTGCTATGTTGGCAATTTGGCTCAATTCAATTGGATGAGAGCTTGTGCTTGCACATGTTTGCTCGTGGTCTGATCATTGAAAGAGCATGGCTGAGCACATCTGTGCACATGGGATGTCTATTTGTTTGGTTCTCTTCATCGTCTGTCTGCAAGGGACAAATACACCACAGCCTGGTAGCTAGACAGAGTAACAGGGAGGTGGGGACCAGTTTTGTTCTTGCTTACCATGTTTCTATTAAGTCCCCTATTAATCTACTTTTTTCCTTCTGATTTTGTTTGATCATTGTGGCTCTTTGTTATTACCGTTAATCTTCTGCTAATGCTCTATTTTGTAGGTAAAATAACTAAAGGACACCCCATGTGGCACTGCCCTTGCCTAGAATGGCAAGTTTTTTTGGCTGTCTTGCCTACCGATACTCACCTCTATTTCAATGTTGTCTGGCCAAAGATGGCATAATTGCAACGACAGCTTCATTGTCGTTTTGAACTCCTGCTTTTTGGGTTTCAGATTGTAACTTGGGCTCGGGTTTTTCTTGCATTTGGGCTTTGTACTCGGATAGCAAACAACATAAAAGTTCTCTGTACAATCTCCATTTTAGTGAATTTGGGCCATTTGGCCAGCAACAACAAAATTTTTATATGTTTGCATTTAGACCAGAAATGTCTCTAAAGAAATGAAATCAAAATAAGGAAGCTAAAGTCTAAAATGGGGATGGTGATATAAGTATTGGAATTAAGATTTGAACCGTAATCAAATTAAAATCATGAATGAAATTAAAATAGACGCAAATGAGTAAAGAGAAAATGACGTGTCTACCGAAGTCATTTTAGCGACCAGAGCAAAAGTCTCCTCATAGTCAATCCTATATTCTTGTTTATATCCTTGTGTGACTAAATGAGCTTTGTATCGATCGGGAGTACCATTAGACTTGGTTTTAACAGTAAATACTCATTTACTACCAATTAAAAAAGTAGCGTGTGGTCAAGTAACTAAAACCTAAATGTTATTTTGTTCAAGGGCATTGAGCTTTTCAGTCATTGCATCTTTCCAACATTCATGTTTTATTGCCTGCTTATATGTTGAAGGAATAGTAATAGAATCAATAGAGGTAAAATATGATGTAGAAGGATCAAACTTTTTGGGAGAAAATCAAAGCCTGTTTAGAGGTTGGCCAAAGTTAGTGCAAGTAGATCGTCGAAGTGGTAGTAGACTTGTTGTGTTAATAGGCATGGTGGGCTCAAGAGGCTCTCTTGAGCTATGTGTAATGGTTGAGTCAAGTGTAGGGTTTGAAGAATCACCAGTGTGATTAGTTTCAAAAGGTAAAACATCAGAGAAATCATGTAATAATGACATGGATTGACTAGATGCTTGGAAATTATGATATGCATAACAATATAAATTTTCAAAAAATACTACATGACAAGAAATGCGCATACGTTGATTATGAGGGTCATAACAAAGATAGCCTTTTTGCTTATCACCATAACCAACAAATACACATTTTGCAGCTTTAGAAGATATTTTGTGCCGTTCATTAGGGGAAGTAAGACAAAGAAAATGCACCCAAAAACACGAAGTCTAGTATAATCAGGAGAAGTATTATAAAAGACAGCCATGGTGATTTATTATTAAGAACATGCGTTAGTTGTTGATTAATTAGATAAACCTCCGTATGAACAGCTTTAAGCCAAAAATGAGAAGGCACTTTAGACTCAATTAAAAGAGCTATTGTAATTTCCATGACATGTCAATTTTTTTCTTTCAGCAACTCCATTTTTTCACGAGTGTTTGGGCAAGATTATTGTGAAAAAATCCCTTTTTCTTGAAACCATTTAATAAGAGGTAAAAACTCCCCTCTGGATCTAAGCGAAAAATTTTGGTTGTTTTTTCAAATTGTGTCTCAATCATAGTGATGAAGGATTTAGCCACATTTGTGAGTTTAGAATTAGCATGGAAGAAATAAATCCAAGTGAAATGTGTATGTTGATCAATAAATAAAACAAAATATTTGTAACCCCTCCTATATGTTCTAGGTGAAGGACCCCACAAGTAACTATGAACTAAATCAAATGGTACATCAACCTTAGAAGTACTAAAAGAAAATGGTAATTTTGAAATTTTGCCAAAAGCACAACTTTGACAATTTCTATCATGTGAAATGGATTTAACGTTTAATTTTTCTGGAAGAAAAATCAAATTTAAACATGTACTCAAGTTTGATGGCATGAGGGTGTCTTAAGCGACGATGCCAAAGATCCCAAGTCCTATTAGCATGAAGAGATAGAGATACTGAGTGACATAATGTGGAAGAGGTCTTGGTGTCTAATTCAAGATGGAACAAGCATACTTGCTTATGCCCCTTTCCCATCAGTTCCCCAGTTGGTAGATCCTGTACATCACAACCATGAGGAGAAAATTTAATCATACAATTTTGATAAACTACCGAAACCATATTAGCTATAAGTCTTGGAACATAAAAGGTATTAGGAAGTGAAATATTTTTCTGTTGCTTTTTTTTTTTAAACAAACAGTTCCTATTCCTTGAATAGGCAATTCTTTACCATTAACAGTAATTATAGAGTGTTGTGATGGATATGGCTTCAAGTTTGAAAAAACATGTTTTTGTTTAGTCATATGATTAAAGGTAGCAGAATCAATATACCAATGAGATAATTGAATTCTTTTACCTGATATGCTAACAGCGAAGAAAGCAGAAGATATAGGACTTGGTAAGGTAGATTTGAGTGAGGTTTGAATCATTTGTTGAATTGCCTCCTGAGAAAGATGATCATTGGAATGGCTAGCCATCTTCTGATCACCAGTAAAGGTGAAAAATGCATTTTGTCCTTTTTTCTTTTGTAGAAGTCTGCATTCTGTAATTATATGCCCATTCTTTTTGCAATAGTTGCATAGATTCTGCTTCTTGTAATGAGACTGTATATGTCCAACATCATTACAGTATATGCATTATGTATTACTATAGCCTTCATATCTTGGCCTTGGTTGAGGCCTGTGACGAGAAGCAAAAGAAATAGTATCCACAGAATTATTTTTTCGATCCAATATAGCCTATGTGTTCAATCAAGTTTCTTCCAGAATGAGTTCAGCCAGCACAGAATCAATATCCTTGATACCCCGATTAATAATGATGGCTCTAACATTTCCAAACTCAGGTGTAAGTTTCATAAGCAATTGCATCATTCTATTTTCTTCTTTTTCTATCTGGATTTCTTTATAAACATCAGTGGAAATTGAGCTATTGGCCACCATATCCTGTTCAATCCATAATTTTAAAAGTTCCGAATAAATGGTTCAAATATCTCCACCCTTTTAAATAAGTTTAGCAATTCCATATTCAATTTCAAATTTCCTATTACTATTGGTTTAAGAATATATTTTTAAAAGATGCTTCCACATATCATGAGCAGTTTTAAAAGATCTCAAACTCAAAGCAATATCAGCCTCAATAGAATTTAAGATCCAATTTATAACACTAGCATTTTTAGTTTTCCATTGAGCTTTGCCTTTCTCATCACTAGGTTTAAGCATGGTTCCATCAAGAATTCAGACAAATCTTTACCTTCAACCAAGATTTGAAAATGAAATTGCCAAAGAACACAATTCTTTCCATCAAACTTAACAGATATTGTCTGTAATTTTTCAAACTCCATGACAAATAAAGAAGTAAGTTTGAAGATGCAAAGTTCAAATCACACGTGGATGAAATAGAAATTTGACCAATCGAAGACAGTCACAACCATCTTTAATCCTCAAAAGCATTCAAGAAGGAAAAAACAATTAGAAGATTGTTATGGCTCAAATACCATGAGAGTTTAGGAAAATTGAAATACAAAGTGAAAGAATTTTGAATTGAAGATAATCTATATTATTTTTTAGTAGCGTCTAGTGCTCTCCTTTTATATAGTTTCGGGTATCATACAAGATATATTCAATAAATGAGAATTTGACAATTGCTGTTAGTTTGGCTAACTTAATACTACCCGTTGGTGGCTGACTTAGTGCTAGCTGTTGGAGCTTAATTTGCTCATGGCTCCCTTTATAGCACTTTTGTCTTCATACCAGCTGGGTCACGTGGACTTTTCTTGGTATGGAGTGATTGTTTAAGCAAAATTGTGCCAGTTCTTCATATGTGTGGGCAATCTAATTCCACTAGGTTCTAGATGCAATTAAAAGGAAACTTTGAGAATGTTAATAACACTTCATATTTCATAAAGCAAGAACATTACAGATGAATCAAGATAAAATAAAATGGAATAATGCATGTGATTAGCAAGATAAGAGTGCATTTCGTAGGAGGCAAATATATATTTCACAGCAATATAAGTGTAACTAATTAATGACACACTCACATGCTGACTTGAAAATCAAAAAACAAGAAAAGGATGCCAAAACTTTTATTCTGATTGATATCTTATTTTTGGATTTTTGTTTCAATTTCTGAAATGCTCCAACAGTACTTTGTATCATCCTAACCAAGTTAATTCCTTAATAAATCAACTGCAATAAAGACTATTCTTAGTTCACATGATATATCACTTTAATCTTCATACTAAGCTTTTCTTTATTGTTTTTTCTCAAACAGGATAGAACACGAGTACAAACTAATGAGACTAAAGAATTTCCCATAAGGAGATTACTTTTAGTCCTTAATAACTGTTTCATTAGTCGCTTGAAAATAGAAGAGACAACTATGGAATTATCAAAGCTAATTTGAATTAATTCTATAGACAAGAACTTCAAAATAATTCAAAAATAAGTAACACTTGCCTAACAATCTAACATAAGCTTCCAAAACAATGATTTGGGAACATGTTAAATCATACGAATAATGCCTCTTGGAAAATAGAAACAAAAGGAAAGTTGAATACACTAGAAAGTTCAAAATTTAGTCCTATGCCTTTATATCTCATTATCTTAAAATTGCAATGCGATATTTATACATGCAAGTATAGCCGTATAAGTAAGTAAACATATAAAATCACATATATAATAATAAGCATATATATGTATGTATTAAAAAGAAAGAGAGTAGTGAGTATATAGAGATAAAGTGATCCAAAATGTTACCCTTACAATTTACAGGGTTGCATACACTTATTTCTAATCTTAATTAGTTAATTGATTTTAATTAATTAATTTTGACATTTCCAAATTTTTACCTTGCTTACCCTTTTGAAGTTTGATCTATTTATGTTCATTACTATAACTTTATTTTATTTTGTTTTATCTTACTACTTTATTTTATTGTTACTTTGTAGGTAATTTTTAACAAGAACCAGGAAGCCAAAGCCAAATTGATCCAGCTCCATGCAAGTCAGAAGTCATGCAAAGATCAACCGAATCAACTCGATTATCATGCAAAATATATATATGTATATATAAATATATATATATATGTATGTATACATATTTATACATATATGTATATTTATAAATATATATTTCTATATATGTACATATACATATATTTATATATGTGTATAAATATATATTTATATGTATATATATATTTATATATATTTATAGATATTTATATATTTATATATGTGTGTATATATGTATATATGTATATATATATCAAAAACCAAAAAGTAAAAAAAAAAAAGAAAAAGAAAGAGAAGAGAAAAGGGCCCACGCCATACAAAACAAAAAGAAAAAGCCACGCCATTTTATTATTCCCTTTGCATTCTGTCACTACCACTACTTTATATATATTACATAAAATAAAATAAAGATTACTTGCACCATTTTGCTTTCCACCCCCCACCATCCATCATATCTACAACCCAACTACTTCTCCACTACCATGGTCCCATACAAGTTCCCATGGTGGATATGCTCAGACGGCAAGCAGACGAATGTCTTCCACCATTGCACATGTCACGCTAACCTCCAACCTAGAAGTTGGTTGCTAAGGATTTGCATGGAAATGAGTGGCGCTTCCAACATGTATCCCCACGTGATTCTCTTGCCAGCGGGGTATCCCTCCAAAGACAGAAAAATTGAGGTCGGCAAGGTAACAGCCAATGAAAACAGAAGAACAAAGGACAAGAAAGGAAGATTAAAGACCAAAAATATTGGCCCTTAGATGAAAATAAAGCAAAGGAAGAGAGCCGTTAGATTAAGAAAGAGAGAGAATATAAAAGCCACTCTTACAACAACCGAAAAGGTGGGGGGGGGGGGGCATGATTTTTGAGATTTTCTAGGGTTCTGAAAGTTGAATGTAGGGTTTAGTT
The DNA here is from genome assembly GCA_030664755.1 of Microcos paniculata. Classification (NCBI taxonomy): domain Eukaryota; kingdom Viridiplantae; phylum Streptophyta; class Magnoliopsida; order Malvales; family Malvaceae; genus Microcos; species Microcos paniculata. Next base: position 29,266,622 of record CP131459.1, on the reverse strand, counting down.
TCATGAAGAAAAGCAAAGAATAGAAAACAACTCGGGATTCCGAGCTTGTTATAGGCTAGTAACTGGTGGGTTTTAGGCTGGGATTCCGCCTAAGATTTACTGGAATAGGAAGAAAATGGCTCGGATTTGAAGGTTTTTGGGATTTTGGGGTTCTATTTTTCAAAAATTTCAAAGCTAGATCTAAGTTTTTTTTTATGTGAAGTTGGGTAAATCGGAGTATGATTTCGTGTTTAGGAGACTGAGGAAGGTTGTTTTGAAGGATCGTGGCTCATCTTACTGTTTAGGTTTCGAAATCTGGAAAAATGTTCTTCGGAGTTCTTCAATGTTCTTAGTGTTCATCATTTTTTTGGGTTTAAACGGGAGTTTAATCTATTTTGGAGAAGATTTCTGGGCTTGTTTGTGTTTGTAGAGAGAGAGAAAGCCAAAGTTCGGGTAGAGAGAGAAAGTGAATAGCAAAAATGACCAAAAGGTTGTAAAAGAGCTAAGAAATTGGCTTTTATATTGCTGGGGGTAATCCTGTCAATTCACCGTCATTAAAACACTCAGGCTCGCGTGTCCCGGCGCCACAGCCCGCGCACAGCTGCTGACCCGCGTGTTGACCCGGATCCGCACCGGTGACCCGCCTACTGCCTTTGAGCTACTGCTGACCCGAGTGGCTCTAAGATCTGCGTGCTGCTCCACCCTTGACCCAATCCAATAGCAAAAGCCCCCTTTCTGATTTTCGGTACATTTCCTAACTTCAATCTGCTTTATTTTTGTTGACTTTAGTGTAGTTGTTACTATATAATAATGATTGCAATCTAATCATTTTGTTCTCAATCATTTCATCCGCCATGAATATTTGAAAAAGAAAAGTTGTACACTTGTTCACATTGCCATTCATCATTAAAATTGTTCACGCATTAATTTGTGCATCTAAATTAAGGCCATGCATTGTATTTTCCAATTCATGCCATATTAATATATATCTTCTAGGTTAGATCCATGTATGTTTAATCTATGCCATATTAATTTAACTTCATGCATATTTAATTTAGGCTATTTTAATTTAGTTCATGCATATCTAATTTATTTAAATATATTTAATTTGTCTCATTTTAATTTAGGTCATACATATTTAATTTATACCCTTTTAATTTAGATTCATGCATATCTAATTTATGTCTTTTTAATTTAAATCCATGCATTTTAATTTAAGTCATTTTAAGTTAGATTCATGCATATTTAATTTGTCTTAATTTAATCCATGCATATTTTGTTTAAGTCATTCTAGTCTAGGCCCATGTCAATTAATTTATATGTCATTTAGTGAATTAGACCCATTCACATTTTAAGTCTAGGTCCATCTCATTTAATTTATACCATATAGTAATTAGGTCCATTTGCATTTTAGGATCATGCCTATTTGCATTTTAGTTCTAGGTCCATTTTGATTCATGTCATTTAGCTTAGGCCCATTTACATCATTTATGTCATTTTAGAAATTTAGTTCATGCACCTTCAATTATTTGTTTAATATATACTTAATATACATTTTTTTTTGTACGAACCCATGTTTTATTGTCTCATTCATGCATAATTAAGTTTAGAACATTGATTTTCAAAAATTCATATGCAGAGAGAAAAAGGAGGGTGCTTCGGGAGTCCGAGGTTTCTGAAGGTTTTTCCAATGGATAATTTTCTCGGTGTCTAATTGGGAGTCCGATCGGGTCCGAGGAAATTGTTCATCTCTTCAAAAATGAAAAATATATTTTTCTCATTTAATTTTCATAAAAAGCATACATCATGTTTATGATTTCTTTAATTTCTTAAAATTTGCAAATGAACCAAAAATTTTTCTTTTTACAAAAAGGAATGTTAATTCCAAAATCTTTTATTTTTATTTATTTTATTTTTACTCTTATTTTTTATTTTCGTTTTATTTTAAGAAAATCTCCTGTTTAAGAGGCCTAATTAAATTAAAAGGAATATTTATTCCAACATTAATTTCAAAACATATTTTAAAAGTTTTTTTGAGAGATCTTAATTTCCCAACTATAGTTAAGGCCTCTCAAATTAATCCAAATTTTGTTAAAAAAAAACCACTTTCAAAATTTCTTTTCTTATTTTTATTTATTCTTTTTCAATGGAAGGGATTATTTATTTTCTTTTTCCTTTTCTTTAGTTTTTCCAAAAATACCTTTTTGGGAGGATTTTAGTATGTTTAATTAATTAAGACCTTTCAAGTAAACTTCATTTTTATTAAAAGGCATTTTTAGCTTCAATAAAAAAATATTTATTCTTTAAATCTTTAAAATTCTTTTTCAAATTTAGCTTTATTCGATAGAAAAGACATTCATTTTTTTTTAAAAAAAGGGGTTTTGTTTCTTGAAAGGTCTTAATTTATTAATCTACTAAGGTTTTCCTACTAAACTAAATTTTTGTCAAATTATTCCTTTCAACAAATTAAAAGGAATATTTATTCCTACATTGTTTTAAAATTAAATCTTTCTAAGAGATTTTAATTTAAGTAATCATAATTAAAGTCTCTTAATGTAAATTTCAAAGCATGAATTTGAGGATGTTTATTCCAACTTTTTTGCAAAATGTTTTCTAGAAGCTTTCAATTAATATTCTCATAATTGAGACTTTCTAAAATTAAAATTAAACCTTTTTTTTTCATAAAATGATATTTATCCTCATTTTTAAATTTGACTTTGATTTTTGAAGAATATTTATTCCTATTTAGAAATTGAATCTCCATTCTAAATAGGAAATTTCTTCAAATTCAAAATTGGGCTATGGATTTTCACATCAAAAGGAATGTTCATTCCGACATTAAGTCTTCAAATTTCAAATTTAGCTTTTATAATGGGATGCTTATCCCACATTAGAAGGAATATTTATTCCGACATTTAAAATTATGTTTTTCTTAAAATGAATTTTAAAACATTTTATTATTATTTTCCAAGTAAAATATTTTTTTAAGACTTTTGTGGTACCGATTTCCGGGCGTCTTGTGGGTGCTAATCCTTCCCTAAGCGTAATCGACTCCCGAACCTAAAATCTGTTATTCGTAAACCAGTTTCTTTCCTTAACTTGACATAATTTTTCTAGATTTATGTCGAGTTAAACAAATAGGTGACTAACCACACCTAATCAAATAAAAGGTTAGTGGCGACTCTATTTGTTTTTGGACTGTTTAGTCCCGAGCATTTTTCACCCCATATCATTATCGTCGGAGCGGTAAAACGTCTCGACAGCTTGGCGACTCCACTGGGGACTTTTTTTTAGAGAGTCAAGCCACTTTTTTTTAAGTCTTATTTTACTTGGATTTGATAATAAAATGTTTTAAAATTTCATTTCATACATTGCATTGATTCATTTTCATTCAAAAATTTTCCCAATAATTGTTTCAAAAAAATTTTTTTCAAAACTTTTTCAAAAAAAAAAAAGGAAAAGGAAGATTTTTCAAATTTAAATTCATCAAAATTGCATCTTGCATTTACATCACATTTGATTCATATTGTATGTATGTTTATATGCCTTGATTTCTAGCATGCTTTGTGTATTTAGCATTTTGCCCCTTTAATTACTTGTATATACCATGTATGCCTATTCCATTTTATATCTTGCATGCTTATTATTTGTCCTTCTATTTTCCCTCATTTATTTATATGGTAAGCCTATGCATGTTTATATGCTTTGATTTTCTAGCATACTTTGTGTGTTTACCATTTTGCCCTTTTAGTTACTTGTATGTATTCTTCATGTTTTAATTCCTTGTTTAGGCCATGTATACTTGTCTTGTATGCTTATCTCTTACCCCCATTATTTTTCCATAATTATTTATCTTATACTTTGAATTGGACTGATCGTGTGTTGACATATGATAGTGAAATTTTTTCTGCTTCTTGCTTCTGCTCCTCCGAATGTTCGCTACCTCACCGAAAGGCAATTTGTAAAGGTACAAGTCCCTACCTCACACACAACACAAATTCATAACATAAAAGTTCGAGAGTCCGAACTTCACCTTTATTTAGGAGGGGCGACGAGGTTGCCTCCACCCCATCTTGTCCGATGGGTACCCTTGTCTAGAGCTTTAAACCCAGCATGTAGAAAAACCTAAATTCTAACTTAGATAGAGCCAAACCGGTTTGGAGAAAACCCGGTTTCTTAAGGCACAAAGGGGGAACGGCTTCTTACCTTTATCAGCTCCTTTCACTTTATCTGTATATATATATTTCATGATGGCATGCTGTTTGTCTGTTTTCTTTCACTTTATCTGTATATATGTTTTTTTTTATGATGATATGCTGTTTGAATGAACTGTTTGTTTTCCTTTCATCTTATCTGTATGTATGATTATTTCATGATGATATGCCATTTGTGTAATCTGTCTGCTTTCTTTCACTTTATTTGTATGTATGCTTATTTCATGATGATATGTTATTGATATAATCTATCTGTTTTGTTCCACTTTATTTGTATGTATACTTATTTTCATGATGATATGCCTCCCCACTTTATCTGTACATATTCATTTCATAATCTATTTGTTTTTCTTTCACTTTATCTTATATATATGCTTATTCCATAGTGGTATGCTGTTTGTATAGTTTGCCTGTATTCTTCCCCCACTTTATCCGTATATGTTTTTTTCCATAATGGCATGCTGTTTGTATAATCTGTCTGTGCTCTTCCTCACTTTGTCTGTATATATGTTGTATGTTTTCTTCCTCGCCTTATCCGTACATGTCTATGCTTTGCCTTATGATCTTCTTGTTTCCTTAAATATCCATGATTATTGCTCTTTATTGCCATCACCACATGACATGCATTCCATTGTAGAATCATTCACAACAAGAGAACTGTAAAGGGAAATTAGTCATGGCTGATGAACAAGGTCAACCTTTGGGTCAATGGATATTTGGGCCCCCGGCCTTGTTTGGATGAAATGACTAATTATCTTTTATGGTTAAATTGTTGCGAGCCAAACATCTTTGCATCATTCATCTTAACATTATTATTTTATTCTGATACATTTCCTTTTACCTTTTTGCCATTTCTTTTTCTTCTTTATCTCTGCATCCCATTCTTGCATTCCATCCCCATCTATAATAGGTTTACTATAGAGAAAATTAGTTATGGCGAAAGAAAGTGAGGAAGTACCCATGGAAATAGATTCGATGGGAGAGTCTGAAAATTTCGATTCTGCCAGTCCGACTTTGAAACAAGCTCTGTACTGGCTAAGGCAGAAAGCTAGGGAAGTATTAGCAAAGGGTCCTCCACCCCAGTTACCTGTAAGAGCCAGATGTAGTTTCGTTCGAAATGATCTGACAAGACTGAAACCGTTATGGGAAGGCATTAGTGATAAGGGTCGATTCAAACAGTTGTATGGAGATATAGCATTGCTGTTAGATGTGGAAGTGGAGGAGGAGCTTCTAAAAGCGGCTTTGTACTTTTGGGATGCCTCATACCGGTGCTTTACTTTCGGTAAACATGATGAATATTCTATTGGAGAGTATGATATGGTGCCGACAGTGGAGGAATATCAAAATCTGTTGATGGTAAGGAGCAAGCCGGATAAAGTATTTTGGCCAACCGAGAATCATCCTAGGAAGCTAGTGAAGTTGTTGGGGATGAAGACTGAAGAAATAAGGGGCTACATGGATGGTGACTTCCTTTCAACCAGTTTCATGATGGATATTGTGGAGAAGAATACCACCACTAGGAAAGGGATTGATGTTCTAGCCCTTTTGATTTATGGCCTAGTACTATTTCGTAGAAGGGAGGGATATGTGCATATGTCAGTAACAACTCTTTTTATGGAGATCAAGCATCAGTCTGATCTGGCTCTGACAATTTTGGCGGAAACCATTCGATTTCTCAATGCATGTAGAAAAGCTGGTGGTAAATTTGAGGCTTGTGGACGGTTATTGACAATATGGTTTAGAAGCCATTTCGGATACAAAAGGTTCGTAGGAATGGTCTTCAATAACAAAGGTGAAGAGACGATAGCCATTTATAATGCATATCCTTGGCCATCCCAATCAAGAACAGTGGTAGAATGGGTCGAGTGGTTCACGAATTTGAAGAACCAAGACATCACATGGAGAGCAATGTGGACAACGACAAAAGATACTCCTTATTTGGATGCAAACATACCGTGGATCCCTCTTGTATGTGTTTGAGGAACCATCAGTTACTCCCCATTGCTAGTAAGATGGCAATATGGGTCAGAACAGTCTATCCCTCTCACTTTTGGGCTCAATTTGTTAGACTTCCAGCATGACACCGAAAAGGGATTTGATGAGGCCAAATTTTGGGCAAACTTGTACAAAGGAGCGCAAAAAATGGATCGTGGCAATCATACTGACAATGCAATTCCTGAATATGTTGTGTGGCATAGTAAACGGGCAAAACAAATTTCAGTTCCACCAGTTCTGGATCCTAATTACCCTTTGGTTGAGGCACCAGAAGACAAGTTAAAAAGGCTGGAAATTGAGAATCAGAGGTTCAGAAAAGGGGCTCAGCTAGTTGAATTGACCCAGAAATGTCAGCAGTTGGAGATACAGAATCGGCAACTACGAGACCAGCTTGGAAATAGCCAGATAGAGATGCAAGGATGGGTTCAAGACTGGGTAAGAGAGAGTGCCAACAATGTCAAGCTGAAAGGGGAGGTGAAAGAATGGAGAGAAGAGGCCACAGAAATGAGCCGGTTGGCAGCAAGGACCGAAATCTTCAATCAAGAACATGCCCAAAGTTGGAGAATTGCCCAAAAACAATGCTTTCGAGTTCAGGAGGAGAAGAGCGAAGTGAAAAAAGCAAAGATTGAATTGAAAAGGGAATTGGCGGAGCAGAAAGCATAGTAGGGTGGTTAGTGCAAAGAAATAATGAGTTAGAGCAACAAGTTCACGATACTGCCAACAGATTGACTATTTCTGAAAACCAAAATGCTGAAATAAGGGCACAATTGGAGCAATTCAGAAGACAAGCATAGTGATAGATTTGTTGTTTTTTGAGAGATTCCTTTTGTTTGCGAAATATTATCATCTTATGTTTTGATTCGAATGGTACTCTATTATGGGTTGTTAAACTCACTTTCCTATTTTCGTAATGCTAATTATCTCTATAGTAATCTTGTTATGGATGGGTTTCCACATTACATAATCATTCAAGCATATTCATACATACATTTCATTCATATTCATGGTAAGGGGATCTGATTCGACACTTATGGTTAAATAAAGGTTTCAAGATAGCACCTCTAACGCACAGATATAACACTAGACTACAATCCAGAATCGTCATAGAAGAGCAAGCTGCCGAGATTGAACAGCTAAGGAAGACAAATGAAGATCTACAGAAAATATTGGATCAGATGGCGGAAATGGTGGCCAGTATGAGACAGCAAAACTTGGCAAATTCAGGCAACAATTCCAATAGGCAATCTTCTCAGAGTACACTCCCACACGGACTCCCCACAGCTTAACCCACGAATGCCTCTCTCTTGCCTCTTACCCTCAACATACCTTTACAAGAAAATGAAATACAAATTCCTCAACCAACCACAAACACATTCACCTTCCCACCACCTCCACCCGGTGTGTACCCTTTTACACCATCAATGTTTACCACAAGCGGAGGAATCCCAACAATTCAACCAATTCCCCCTCCCACCTACACTATGCCGCCTCCTGCCCCTAGACACACCCCAAACAATCCCGTGTTTGTGCCTGATGAACAATTTGAGAGGGAGATTGGAGGGGCCGAAAACCAAAGGGTATTGAGCCAGATAGAGGAGCGGCTCAAGGCCATGGAGGGCACTCATGCTTATGGCATTACTGATGCCTATGAATTGAGCTTGGTGGATGGATTGGTGATCCCACCAAAATTCAAAGTGCCTAAATTCGAGAAGTACAAGGGGACCACATGCCCTAAAGACCACATTACTATGTATTGCCGAAAGATGGCCGCATACTCTAGAGATGATAAGCTGCTAATCCATTGTTTCCAAGACAGTCTTACTGGGTCTGCAACGTGGTGGTACAACAAGCTAGATAGGCGGGGCATTCACTCTTGGAATGATCTAGCCCGGGCTTTCATTGATCAATATAAACACATGACTGATTTGGTGCCAGATAGACTGACTTTGCAAAATATGGAAAAGAAGTCTTCTGAGTCTTTCAACGAATATGCTCAAAGATGGAGAGATATAGCAGCTCAGATTCAGCCCCCCTTGACCGAGAAAGAAACCACAAGGTTATTTGTTAATACCTTGAAAGCTCCATACTATAGCCACATGCTTGCCGATGCTACTAAAAGCTTTACCGATATGGTTTTGGTTGGAGAGATGGTGGAGAATGCACTCAAAACTGGCAAATTGGAAGGAGGGGAGTCTAGTGTGGCTAAGAAGTATCCCAAGAAGAAAGATGGCGAAGTAAACACCGCCGGATATGGAGGATACCAACAATACCCCCAACACCAATACCGACCAAACCAATCCCAATATCGACCATACCAACCACAATATCAACCATACCAATCCCAATATCAACCCCAATACCGTCCCACCAACTACACACCACCTCAAAACACCTACCAACATCCTCCTCCCAACTATGCTCAACCCCAAAACACTTACCAATATCCGGTATCCAATACCAGTTATACTGCCCCCAGACCAAACACTCAAAATTGGAACCCAAAACCACCAAGAGAAAGGAAACAATTCACCCCTATTCCCATGACCTACACCGAACTTTATGCCAAACTCTTGAGCAACGAAATGATTGAACCAGTCCAATACTCAACCCCTTTACAGCCTCCATATCCTAGGTGGTTTGATGAAAACGCCACATGTGCCTATCACTCGGGGGCTAAGGAGCATAGTATTGAGAATTGTATTCGATTGAAGGAAATGGTACAAGGTATAATCAACGAAGGTCGTCTGACTTTCGATACACCGCCAAGTGTGGGCACAAATCCTCTCCCAAATCATGGTGGAAACACTGTGAATATGATTGATGATGGGGCAGTTCATGTCAAGAGAAAGGTTGAAGAGATTGTCACACCAATGAAGGTCGTATATCAGGCTTTGCTAAAGACCCAAATGATTACTCCTTTGAAGTGTGAAGGACATGAGATCCAGTGTTGCACTGAATTCCGAGAAAAGTTGCAAGCTATGATGGATGCCGGACTGATTGAGTTTTATATGGAGAAAAGTGAAGGTACTGACATCTGTATGGTGAATAGTGGAAACGAAGATTCTTCCCATTATAAACCAAGTTTGAAACTATCTGTGCTTCAAAAGCCCAGCCTCACCATTCCCGTAACCTCACCAAAGCCAAGCCTGTCAATTCCAATGGCCCCTAAGCCGACATTGAATATCCCCGTACTGAAACCAAGCCTAAGTTTGAATGTGCCAACACCATTCCCCTATCGGAGTGATAAGGAAGTACCTTGGAGGTACGAGAGTTCAGTGCAACAGATGAATGCCAATGTCTAGGAATCTGAATCAGTGAATATTTCTGGAGTAGGAGGCATGACTAGGAGTGGGAGATGCTATACCCGAAATCCAACTGCCACTTTACACAAAGAGAAAGAGAAGGGCATGGAGAAAAATGATGAAGTTGTTACACCATCTGTTGGAAGGCCAGAGAAAGAAATTGAAAAAGAAGTAACCAAGACGGTGGATGAAAATGATGCTCGTGAATTCTTGAAATTCATCAAACAAAGTGAGTACAGTGTCATAGAACAACTGAATCGCTTGCCAGCTAAGATTTCTCTGCTAGCTCTGCTTTTGAACTCCGAGGCACATCGTAATGCTCTCCTTCGAATCCTGAACCAATCTTATATGTCCAAAAACATCACCGTGGCCAATTTGGAACATATTGCCGGAGGTATCATAGTGACTGATTACATCTATTTCACTGATGAAGAGATCCCTTCCGGAGGAAGAGACAATTACAAGGCACTGCACATCACTGTTCGGTGCAAGGATCATATGGTGGCCAAAGTGTTGATTGATAATGGATCCGCCTTGAATGTGATGCCACTTCATACACTGATGAAATTGCCTATAGACCAATCTTTAATGAAAGCCAGTCAGTTAGTGGTTAGAGCATTTGATGGCACACGGAGAGAAGTTGTTGGGGAAATGACTATTCCAATAATTGTGGGGCCGGTTGAATTTGAAATCCTTTTCCAGATTATGGATATTTCGCCAACCTATAGCTGTCTCCTGGGTCGCCCTTGGATCCATATGGCCAGTGCTGTTCCTTCTTCCCTTCATCAGAAAATCAAGTTCCGAGTTGAAAACAAGATAGTTTTTGTATCCAGAGAAGAGGATATCATGGTAATGCAACCTCCAAACACTCCTTACATTGAAGCTACGGAGGAGGCAGTGGATTGCTCTTTCAGGTCATTTGAGGTGGCCGAGGTAACATGAGTAAAAGAAAGATCCGAGGTACCTAGTCCACATTTCTCTGGCTGTTTGAATATGCAAGTCAACATGACTGTCGGAAGAGGCTCTCGAGCCGGAAAAGGACTCGGAAAGTATGGCCAAGGAATCCGTGAGCCTATTGTTTTACCAAAGGCGGAGCCCACTTTTGGACTTGGATATAAGCCTTCTTGGAGAGAGAAGTCCGAAGCAAGAGAGGAGAAGAAGTTCAAGCGTGTAGCTGCATTGAGAAAATGGGAGCTTGAACCCAAGAAACTGAAGATTCCACAGTTGAAAGATAGTTTTGTTTTTGTTGGAACGATGAACCCAAAAAGATCAGTTATTGAGCTTGAACAGTTATTAAAGGGATTGTCTATCAGCATGCTAGAGCACGGGGAATCAAGTAGTGGAACATTGGTTCAACGATTGGCACCGGGGACTGATTTGAATAATTGAGAGTCTTTCGAGATGCCGATGAACCTGTCAGATCTGAACATGTAATTAATTAAGCTTTGAGAACTCATTTTATCCTACACTTCTACCCAAGAGTGTGGACGGTTGACTTTCATATGTTATGGGTTTTATTTTCATGTTTGCTCCATCATCCATGATATTGATATTCACACTATTAAACTCTACACCATGTATATATTTCATACCATAATTATACCATTGTGTTTTCCTCTATATGTTTATCCTTGTTATTCATTTCTTCTTTTATTCATGGATCAAGTGCATATATATATATATATATATACCCCTTTATTGTCTTTTGACCCCAAGACTTCAAACGATGAATGTAAAGACAACAAAGATGATCTTTTTGAGCCCGACTTTGATCGTTTCGTTAATATGGATGACCTCGACAACGATGATGATGATGATTGCTCTCTTCCCTCTGATCTTATGAGACTCATTGAAAAGGAAGACAAACAGATTTTTCCCCACAAAGAGGCCACTGAATTGATCAATTTAAGTGATGATAAGGAAAAGAGAGAAGTTAAAATTGGCACTTCCCTAACACCTGAACAAAAAGAGGAACTAGTGGCATTACTCAAGGAATATGCTGATGTCTTTGCTTGGTCCTACCAGGATATGCCAGGTCTGGATATTGAGATTGTGGTGCATAGAATGCCAATCAAGCCCGGATTCAAGCCAGTACAGCAAAAGTTGAGGAGAATGAGGCATGCCATGTTATTAAAGATCAAAGAAGAAGTGAAGAAGCAACTGGATGCAGGATTTTTGGAAGTAGCTACTTATCCTGAGTGGGTCGCAAATGTAGTACCAGTCCCGAAGAAAGATGGCAAAGTTCGAATGTGTGTGGATTATCGAGATGTCAACAAAGCCAGTCCAAAAGACAATTCCCCACTGCCCCATATTGACACTTTAGTCGACAACACAGCTAAACATGCAACATTTTCTTTCATGGATGGGTTTTTGGGGTAAAACCAGATTAAAATGGCTTCAGAAGATAAGGAGAAGACTGTTTTCACCACCATGTGGGGTACGTTCCAATACAACGTGATGTCCTTTGGTCTCAAGAAAGCCGGGGCAACTTATCAGAGAGCTATGGTGACCCTTTTTCATGATATGATGCATAAAGAGATTGAGGTGTATGTGGATGATATGATTGCCAAAGGTAGGAATCCAGAAGAGCATATGACTAGTCTGAGGAAGTTGTTTGAGAGGCTGCGCAAGTATCGGTTGAGGTTGAATCTGGCCAAATGTACTTTCGGCGTTACTTCAGGGAAGCTATTGGGCTTTATTGTTAGTCAAAGGGGCATCAAGGTGGACGCAGATAAAATCAAAGCCATTCAGGATTTGCCACCTCCGAGAACTCAAAAGGAAGTAAAAGGTTTCTTTGGGCGATTAAACTATATCTCCCGCTTCATTTCCCAGTTGACTGCAAAATGTGACCCGATTTTCAAGCTTTTGAAGAAGAATAATACGGGAGAATGGAATCAAGATTGTCAAAAAGCTTTTGATAAGGTCAAGGAGTATTTGTCGAACCCACCAGTGCTAGTACCTCATGTGCCTGATCGACCTCTAATCTTGTCTCTGACAGTGTTGGAACACTCCATGGGCTGTGTTTTGGGGCAACATGATAAAACCGGCAAGAAAGAACAAGCAATCTACTATGTCAGTAAGAAGTTCACAGAGTATGAGGCCAAGTATTCTCAGATAGAAAAGATGTATTGTGCATTGGCATGGGCGGCTCAGAGGTTAAGATAGTAGATGCTGTATAATACCACATGGTTGATAGCACGGCTAGATCCGATCAGATTCCTCTTTGAGAAACCTTCATTGTCAGGACGATTGGCTCAATGGCAAATACTACTGTCAGAATATGATATAGTTTATGTCTCCCAGAAAGCTATCAAAGGAAGTGCCATTACTGAATTTCTAGCTAACAGAGCAGTTGATGACTATGAACCCAAGAAGTTTGAGTTTCCTGATGAGGATTTGATGTCGATATTCAATACTGAGCTAGAGCAATGAGGGAGATGGAGAATGTATTTTGATGGGGCATCAAATGCACTGGGGCATGGAGTAGGAGCTGTCCTAATATCCCCAAACGATGATCAATACCAGGCAACAGCAAGACTTGACTTCGACTGCACAAACAATATGGCAGAATATGAAGCTTGCATTCTGGGGATCCAGATGGCAATGGAGAGAAAGATCGAGGCTTTGGAAGTGTATGGCGATTCTGCTTTAGTGATATATCAGCTGAGAGGTGAATGGGAAACACGAGACTCAAAGTTGGTTCGTTATCATAAGTACATCATGGAGTTAACTGAGCAATTTGAAGAAATCAGCTTTCATCATCTCCCTAGAGAAGACAATCAGTTGGCCGATGCATTGGCAACTTTAGCCTCGATGTTCAAAGTCGATAAAGGAGCTGAAATCAAAGCAATCAAGTTGGACATGAATACTCATCCGGCACATTGCATGAGTGTTGAGGAGGAGGATGATGGCAAACCCTGGTTCTATGACATTGCCCAATACCTCAGATTTCAAAAGTATCCAGATCGTGCTGTTGAGAATGACAAGAAAGTTATCCAAAAAATGTCGGCAAACTTCTTCTTAGATGGTCAATTCCTTTACAAGAGAAGTAGGGATCAAGTAATGTTGAGATGTGTAGAGTCAGAGGAAGCAAAGAAGATTCTAGAAGAAGTTCACGACGGAATCTGTGGAACTCATTCCAGTGGACATAGAATGGCTAAACAGATTATGAGGTTGGGATATTACTGGTTGACTATGGAGACCGATTGTATTAATCATGCCAGAAAATGCCATAAATGTCAGATTTATGCTGATCAGATTCATATACCTCCTAATCCATTGCATGTCATCTCTTCCCGTGGCCTTTCTCAATGTGGGGCATAGATGTAATCGGGGCAATCTCACCGAAGGCTTCTAATGGGCATCAGTTCATCTTAGTAGTCATCGATTACTTCACCAAATGGGTTGAAGCTGCTTCATATCCCAATGTAACACAGTCAGTGGTCACCAAGTTCGTGAAGAAAGAGATCATTTGTCGATATGGGCTACCAGAAAGAATCATCACTGACAATGCTAAGAATTTAAACAACAAGATGATCGATACAGTGTGCTCCCAATTCAGGATCAAGCACAGTAATTCAACCCCTTATCAGCCAAAAATGAATGGAGTGGTCGAAGCAGCAAACAAAAACATTAAGAAGATTGTCCAGAAAATGACAGTGACTTACAAAGATTGGCATGAGAAACTTCCTTTTGCTTTACATGGTTATCGCACTACTGTAAGAACATCGACTGGTGCAACTCCATATTCTCTTGTCTATGGCATGGAAGTTGTGGTATCAGTTGAGGTAGAAATCCCATCTTTGAGAATATACAGAGAGTTGAAGCTCGAAGAGTCAGATTGGGTGCATGAGAGATTTGACCAATTGAATTTAATTGAAGAGAAGCGACTCAAAGCACTTTGCCATGGTCAATTGTATCAGAAAAGAATGATACGTGCATATGATAAGAAGGTACGTCCGCGCGAGTTTGCAGAAGGTGAATTGATGCTAAAAAAAAATTCTACCTACTCAACATGATTACCGAGGAAAGTGGACTCCAAATTGGGATGGTCCTTATGTGGTGAAGAAAGCATTCTCGGGAGGTGCCCTAATCTTGCAAGAAATGGATGGGGATGAATTGCCACATCCAATCAATGCCGATGCTGTGAAGAAGTACTACACCTGAAGAATTAAAAAAGATGATGAAAAAATGACAAAAAAAATGAATGATGAAAAAGTAAAAAAATGAAAAAATGAAAAAATGAAAAAATGAAAAAATGAAAAAATGAAAAAATGAAAAAATGAAAAAATGAAAAAATGAAAAAATGAAAAAATGAAAAAATGAAAAAATGAAAAAATGAAAAAATGAAAAAATGAAAAAATGAAAAAATGAAAAAATGAAAAAATGAAAAAATGAAAAAATGAAAAAATGAAAAAATGAAAAAATGAAAAAATGAAAAGAGCGTCTCAAGTTGAAAACCTGAAAAGGCGGCTTGAGTCCGAAAAAGAGAAGAAAAGGAGGGATTTGAGGCGAAAACCCGAAAGGGCGGTTCAGATCCAATTAGGATGGTTCCTAAGCTGAAAACCTGAAAAGGCGGTTTAAAAAGGTTGAGAAAGCACAACAAAAAAGGCACCTAACTTGTACAAGAGATCTTGTTTCATTATGGGGATTGAGGTAATCAGAAAATCATCAGACGTTGTCAAACGTCACTCTAGCAATGATGAGTCAATCAAAGGCGGGGTGCGAAATGACCAGTTTTTGTTACTTATGCATTCATCGCGTTGAGGTCATGTGCCTTTCTTCTTCATTTTGCTACAAACTCATTTGTTATAGACTCTTTGTTATAAACTTGTAATGAGCTTGTTATAAGTTTATCTGTTATATATAGATATGTCTTGCACACTTTCCTTTAACAGATCCATGTGTTTTCTTTAAATATAAATGGCATAATTGTTCTTTGTCATGGAGGGATAAGCAAACAGGTAAGTAAATGCCATGACATTGTGTAATACCCGTACCAAACACCTGTTTCTTTTCGCCAACTAGAGTGTGCATCAGTTAGCAAGAGAGTGGTAAAGCCTTACTTAAGTGATGAGAAGGGCATGGATGGGATTAAGTGATTAGTTAGGAATTAGTAGTAAGGTTAAAAATTTCGACTGAAATTGTTAACAAATGACAGGAAATTTGAAAATTTCGCTGCCAATGGAATAAAAGAAAATTGTCTGAAGAATGAAAATAGACACTGAAAATTTTATCACACTGGCTTAGGATATAGATGGCATTTTGATGATTGTTCGAGGATAAAATGGGAACTCAGAACAAAATTTTCTTTTATGAAGTTAATCACCTAATGACAAGTGTCAAAGGAGTAAAAATGGAAGGCTAGGATTGAGCCAAATTTCATCTCCCTTGTCTTCCAAAAATCCGGCCATCTAGCTTAGAGAAGTCTAGAAAATTCAACAAGCTTCATGTTGTCTTCAACCTTCAGAAAAGATGAGCAAAAACCTCCATTGTTGAAACCTTGAAAAAACTCACTCCATAAACACAAGTCCAAACTTTGCCAAACAAGTCTATCAAATTTTCTAACCAACTTGAAGCTCTTGGCTTGCTCATTAATATTCCCAAATCAGTTTCAAGAAACTCAAACTAGTGTAGGAGAAATTGCAAGTGGAAAGTTTGGGATTATGGTGGGAAATTGAAATTTCAAGGTAAGCATACTTAAATTCAATGCTATATGTTAGTTCTTGATATGCAAATCATGAATATCAAGCTAATTTAGCATGAATTTCATTGTATGCTTATGAATCTAGAAAATTAGAAATGTTATGGAAAATTCTTAAATTTGAGATTTAAGCCAAATTTGGATTCAAGGAAGATTGAGGTGGAACATGAGGTTTATGAAAGCTCACTACACTAGGAAATGTGATTAAATTACATGAGAGAAGAAACCTTCAACTGTGTAATGTAGTGCTGAATTTCTAAGGAAGAATAGCCTTTGGTTAGTTGAATAATTTAATGGAAAGGTAGTTGATTTGGTAGTCAAATTGGTCTCCACGCCCAACTATCCGTCGACGGGTAAAGGGTTATACGTCGACGGATGGATAAATAACCTCGTGGCACTGGAAGTCAGAAACTTTTACCCGTCGACGGGTACATACTTAGACGTCGACTGATTTATGAATAATTTGGTCTCACCGAAGTCAGAAACTTCCACCCGTCGATGGTTAGGTTGGGAGACGTCGACGTCTAATATTAGGTGTACCCTGGAAATGTTAGCCGTGGACGTCCACCCTCATATCCGTGGACGGATAGTCTGGATTTAAAAGTAGTAGTCATTGAATAGCTTGACCGTTGACGGCTAAGGGTCTACACGTCGACGGGTATGTGTATGAATTCTGTTCCTATTTTAACTTGTTGGCAGACTGTAAATAGGGGGTAAACAATCCAAGAGGAGCAAACTCAATCGGAGCCTACATTCTTTCAGAGTAGCGGGGTCTCTTTCGAGGAAAATTAGCGTGTGATAAAGTGGGAGTGTATACCCTCCCCAAACCAGTGAGTGGGACTTTACTAACCTAAATAAATATCTTGCTATTTAAATTATTTTTCTAAATGCAATAGTTTGATTTCTTTGAATTTCAATTTGGTTTATAATGGTTGTTTATGATCTTGATATGAATTGACTTGTCTTATTATTTTTGAAATCAAGTATTTGGATTTTTTATGAAATTGATTGGGATTGATGTTATTGGGGTCTGACTTTGATAATGGGCCAATTAGTCAAATGATGTTCAATTGGAATTGATGTTGTTACATTATGATTTTGGTGGATACGATGTTAGTCACTGCAGTGACGCCTATCACGGTCCGAGCTTGTGGAGCCAGTATAAGTAGGCTTTTCACTCCCATTTGGGGTGGATGGTACAGGGGTTTATGCACACTGTTATGTGAATATGCGACCCCAATGGTAGTACTGCGGACATAGTCACGTACCACCCGTGGTGAAGGCCCGTGCCAACGCCGAGTAGAGGGTTTTTTATTTCATGAATAAAATTAGAGGAAAACCTCGGCGGGCTTATACTTCATCTTGGCCGAGTGAGGTGTAAGCAATGTGTCTTGGCGAGCCCTAAAATGTTTTCTTACGGATAATCATTCACTTTGACTTCTGTTGAGTTGTGACAATTCTTGAATGCTAACTTGAAGTTTCCTTATGCTGAAATGAATAAATGCTTGATCGCTAATAAGGCGACTAATTAGATATTTTCGAAATATTATAAACATTCAACTCAAGATTTCATAAACTGCGTGCTTATATTTTCTTAAATCTGGATTTCATTGATGGTCTTGTCTCACTCACTGAGTATAGAAAAATATACTCACCCCATTTTTCTTAAAATTTATTTTTCAGAATAATTAACCTTACGAAAAGGGTAGACCGCTAAGTGTCAAGACTCGTCTCCGGACATCTCATAGTAAGTCTAAGCGACTTATGTGTGTTTAGTACTGGATCCACTGGCATGACTTAATTTCTATTAAAGTATTATTTACCTATGTTTCTCGATTTAAAGGATTGCTTTCATTTAAATTTCGAACTGCCTAATTAAGATTTTTTTTTAAAATCTTATTTTTATTTTATTTTATTGTGCATAACAAGTTTAAATGGATTTATTAAATGAGTTCAGGATGCGGTAAGCCTTACGAGCCTCGAGTTGTGGGTGAAGCGCACTATTCACAATTCGTGGCACGCGCCGGTTGTCATACTCTCGACCTTCGAATCGGGGTGTGACACATTGGATGTCACTTTCAACACAAAAAAGGGAAAGAAATGTAGGATTAAAATGAGTTCAATAGCTTATGGTTGATGCCAGAAATGTGATGACACATGAACAAAAATCATCTTAAACTGGGATGTTCAAGCAAGAGTGATTTGAAGAGAGGGTCTGGGGCATGTTGATGCCAGAAAAGGTGTGATGAAAGGATGTTCTCCAATTTCGAGCTCAAAGAGTATAAGTTGGGCCAAAACAGAAGGCTATCTTGAAAACTTTTGAGGCAAAGTAACAAAGCATTATCATTTAAGTATAAGCATGCAAAATGCATCATTCTAGCATCATTCTTCATGAACATCCATTATGCATCATGGTTCAAAGATTACAGGTTAAACCCAATTCAAGATTGTGAGGTTAGTCTTGTACAAGAAGTTCCTCAGGTAATTCTCCAAAACTCCTTTAAAGTCTTTCCATGCTTAAGGTAATTATCCGTGATTTAGTTCAGTCTAGCATAAATTATTTCTACAATTTCTTCAAAATTTAAAATCATTTTGTTTAAGATGATTTTCTAAAATTGTTTCTGTTTAGAGCAATTTCTTCAAAATTAAAAATCATTTTGTTTAAGATGATTTTCTAAAATTGTTTCTGTTTAGAGCAATTTCTTCCAAATCTAAAAAATCATTTTGTTTAAGGTGGTTTTCTAAAATTGTTTCTGTTTAGAGTAATTTCTTCAAAACTTAAAATCATTTCTGTTTAGAATGGTTTTCTAAAATTGTTTCTGTTTAGAACAATTTCTTCAAAATTTGAAATCATTTTGTTTAAGATAATTTTCTAAAATTGTTTCTGTTTAGAACAATTTCTTCAAAATTTGAAATCATTTTGTTTAAGATAATTTTCTAAAATTGTTTCTGTTTAGAACAATTTCTTCAAAATTTAAAATCATTTTATTTAAATTTATTTTCTAAAATTGTTTCTGTTTAGAGCAATTTCTTCAAAATCTAAAAAATCATTTCTGTTTATGACATGCCCGGACCTAGTCCGCACGTGTCAAGTTGTGTATTTATGTATTGTTGTCTAGTCAATATACCAAATTAGACTTCCCATGGATGTTTTAAACTTTATTTAGCTCAATTTCAAGCTTAAAAACCCTAAAATTGAAGTCCGGGGATGTGGGCCCCACTTGAACACGGGTCCCAATGAAATTGGGCCTAGTTGACCGAAGTCAACTCAGAAAATGTTGACTCCGGCGTCGGACACAGACGGGTCCGGCGCCGGACCTGTTATTTTTATATGGGGTCTCGGCTGCCCGAGACCCCCATTTTCTCTTCTCTTCATGTTCTTCAATTCTCCGAGCTATCTCTCTTGAACTCTTCAGAATCAAACCTTGAATCCCTCTTCAAACACTCAATCAAACATTAATATCAACTTCTTTTGCCTCCTTGAAGATCAAAACACCAAAGTTTCCAAGAAAATCACCAAATCTACAAATCTGTAATTTTGGCGACAGATTGTTCATCAGCTCATATCTTTTGATTCAACAGTGGGAATTGGCTGGGAATTTGGTATTTTGTTCTAGACTCATCAAGCTTTAATTTGATAGTTTACATGTTTGATTTCATGGTCTGTGCTAAGAGAATTCGTTGATTGAAGTTGAGATTTCTGTTTTGCCCTAGATATGTTAACCCTTAGTGTTTTGATTCAAAATTCGAGCATGTTTAATGGTTTGATTCCGTTCTTGAAGCTGTGAATCCTTAGATCATGTGTTTAACTTGCTGTGTTTCAATTTTGGTGAGAATTGGTTGTGAATCGAACTCAAACCAAGCTCGATTTGGTGCATGGCCGGCGATGGCCATGCACTGTGAACAACTCCGGCGCCGGACACAGTGTGTCCCGCGCGGGAGCTGCTAAATTTGGGAGTTTTCTCCCATTTTGGCTCACTCACGCCAGGGAGTGAGCCACCAGCAAGTTAGGGCACTGTAGCATTGGGCGTATTTTGGTAATTTTGCAGCCCTAGACCCCAGTTAGCTTCAATTAACTTCCGGACTTGTCCAATTTTGTTCTTGGACCTTTGAGACCTTAAATAGGTTTTGATTTATGATTTAATTGTTGGTTGAATGTCTTTATTAATCAAATTAGATTTTAATTTGATTATTTACGTGATTGTACGAGTTTTGGACCGGTAGCAGTTTGAGCTAAGGCATTCGTGGGTAATCGGGGAGTATACAACTCTCCTCTCTTGCGAGTGGCTTGGATTATATTGGTTGACCATTAAGGGTTAACCGTTTTCAAATTTCTTTATAAATGCTTTATTAAATTGTTTATATATGTTTTGGGGTATGAATTGTCCACCCTCACACACCAAGTTTACAAATGATTTAAAGGGTGGGAATATCAAATATTTTTATAAATTGATATTATTGATTATTGTTTAGGGAACGATACCCCTGAGAGATGAGAGATTTGAGCGGGTTCCTCGGGGCTCCGATTTACGGGAGCGTGGACCGAGTTTGAGAGCATGCGTGATACTTAGCCTTGGACCGCCTATCGAGGGGCACGGTGAGTCGAGCCTAGTTGGGAGAGGCGCGTAGGGAAACTCGCCAGGGCTCCAGATGCTGTGTTCCACCACAGCAAGACAAACGTCAAGGGAATGGCCCAGAGAGTAAAGAAAAGTGTATTTTTAAATGTATAAAATAACCCTTGACGGTCCAGTGGATACCCCAGCGCACGGGTATACCTTTTTGTGACAATTTCAGATGCCAGCCCATTTGGAAATATTATTATTGATTTAATATTTGTTTTGGTATGGGATTTCTTATAATTTCAGTAAATGGTTTATTAAGTTGATTTTTGGATGATTTCATATCCCCAGCCTGAGGTGATCGGTCTTTATAACCGAGTCTCTCACTGGGTACAAGTATATTGTACTCACCCCATTCACTTTTGTTGTCAGATCATCAGACTTTGGACGGCGGAAGTCCCGGTGGTCAGTGATCCCAGTACGTCACTGTGGACACGACTTTGTAGGTGCCACTCCTTTTGCTTTGTGTATCTTGGCTCGGAATATTAGTGCATTTGACATATACATTTATGTATTTATTTATATTATTTTCCGCTGCATGGAGCACCGTAAAACGTGTCGCTTTCTTTTGAAATACTTTTGAACTATATTATCTATGATAATTTCGTATGTTTTCATATATTGCTCGAACATTCTTTATTTTTAAGCCTTGTGCCATCTTGGTTGCCCACCTGACGAGGCACGCATCTCGAGGTTGTACGGCGGTTGTCACGTGGCCGAGCCTGCGGGTCGGGGCGTGACAGTTTAGAATGATTTTCTCAAAAGCATTTCTTTTTAAATCGATTCATTCAAAGTTTAAAATCATTTCTGTTTAGGATGATTTTCTCAAAAGTGTTGCTTTTTTTTAATTAAAATCATTTCTATTTAGAATGGTTTTCTCAAAATTGTTTCTGTTTAGAACAATTTCCTCAAAAATCATTTCTGTTTAAGATGATTTTTTCCAAATTGTTTCTGTTTAGAATGATTTCCTCAAAAATCATTTCTGTTTAGATTGGTTTTCTTAAAATTGTTTCTGTTTAGAACAATTTCTTCAAAAATCATTTCTGTTTAGGGTAATTTTCTCAAATTTGTTTCTGTTTAGAACAATTTCTTCAAAAATTTAAAATCATTTTGTTTAAGATGATTTTCTTAAAATTGTTTTTGTTTAGAACAATTTCCTTAAAAATCATTTCTGTTTAGAGTAGTTTTCTTAAAATTGTTTCTGTTTAGAACAATTTCCTCTAAAATCATTTCTGTTTAGGATGCTTTTGTTAAAATTGTTTCTGTTTAGAACAATTTCCTCTAAAATCATTTCTTTTTAGGGTGGTTTTCTCAAATTTGTTTCTGTTTAGAACAATTTCTTCAAAAATCATTTCAGTTTAGAGTGGTTTTCTTAAAATTGTTTCTGTTTAGGACGATTTATCCAAGGCAAAATCATTACTGTTTAGGATGGTTTTCTTAAAATTAGTTCTATTTAGGACAATTTCCTTGATTTTGAAATCAGTTTTATTAAGAGTGATTTTTTTTTCAAAACCGCATTACTGTATAGTACACATTTGAGTAAAGAGTGTCTACATCTTTGCTTATTTCCTAATTATCCAGAAGCATACACTTCTAGATCATTAAGAAATAATCAAAGAGGGGCAACTTAGACACTTATTTCTAATCTTAATTAGTTAATTGATTTTAATTAATTAATTTTGGCATTTCCAAATTTTTACCTTGCTTACCCTTTTGAAGTTTGATCTATTTATGTTCATTACTATAACTTTATTTTATTTTGTTTTATCTTACTACTTTATTTTATTATGTTACTTTGTAAGTAATTTTTAACAAGAACCAAGAAGCCAAAGCCAAATTGATCCAGCTCCATGCAAGTCAGAAGCCATGCAAAGACCAACCGAGTCAACTCGATTATCATGCAAAATATATATATGTATATATAAATATATTTATATGTATACATATTTATACATATATGTATATTTATAACTATATATTTCTATATATGTACATATACATATATTTATATATGTGTATAAATATATATTTACATGTATATATATTTATAGATATTTATAGATATTTATATATTTATATATGTGTGTATATATATATATGTATATATATATCAAAAACCAAAAAGTAAAAAAAAAAAGAAAAAGAAAGAGAAGAGAAAAGGGCCCACGCCATACACAACAAAAAGAAAAAGCCACGCCATTTTATTATTCCCTTTGCATTCTGTCACTACCACTACTTTATATATATTACATAAAATAAAATAAAGATTACTTGCACCATTTTGCTTTCCACCCCCCACCATCCATCATATCTACAACCCAACTACTTCTCCACTACCATGGTCCCATACAAGTTCCCATGGTGGATGTGCTCAGACGGCAAGCAGACGAATGTCTTCCACCATTGCACATGTCACGCTAACCTCCAACCTAGAAGTTGGTTGCTAAGGATTTCCATGGAAATGAGTGGCGCTTCCAACATGTATCCCCACATGATTCTCTTACCAGCGGGGTATCCCTCCAAAGACAGAAAAACCGAGGTCGGCAAGGTAACAGCCAATGAAAACAGAAGAACAAAGGACAAGAAAGGAAGATTAAAGACCAAAAATATTGGCCCTTAGATGAAAATAAAGTAAAGGAAGAGAGCCGTTAGATTAAGAAAGAGAGAGAATATAAAAGCCACTCTTACAACAGCCGAAAAGGTGGGGGGGGGGGGGGCATTGTAGACACCATATTCTCATCTTGTTATTTTATTCATGAGTTTGTTTTGGGTCGGGAAAAAGCTGCTCATTTCTATCAATTAAGAAAATTGGAGAGCATGTGTTCATGTTGAATTCAAAGATCATGGCTGATTTCGAGACAAGAAAGCAATGGGTTCAAATTGGATTGGAAGAACATCAATTGATTTTAAAACAAGGAAAAATGGGTGCAAATTTTTAGCACAGTTTTGAAGCATATCAAAATGTCAATTTTAGCTCCTAAACGAGCATTCTCTTAACTGATTTTCAAAGTATGCCAACAATCATTGTTTCTTTACTGCCCAGATGAAGGATATCAACTCTGTCGAACGGTTTTTTTCAAGGTTTATGTCCTGCTTTTTGTTGGGTTTCAATTTTATAAATTTATTCAAATGGTAAGGAATGACAAGAAGGGTGGTCTGAAGAATTTGTTAAGAACCATTTCTAATAGTAACCACCAACTTTACATAAGATCATTTTTTTTATTTTCAAAAAGAAATTTTTGAATTCTTCAAACGTGATTATATGGAAAGTCAATAACATTTTTTTATCACAAGATGAGTAATCCAAAAAAAAATTTTATAAAGATAACTCAAATTGAGGCATCATAACTTGATCTTCACAATCTGGAATTTATCAACAAAATTTCATATATCCACAAATTGTTACCTTTAAATAACACCATGTACAAGATGAAAAGAAGGAAACACTATACATAAAATAGGAAAATGTTAGAAATTGCCCCTAATTAGCACACTATTTACAAAGCTTTGTTTTTTTTTTTTTTTGAGGAATGGACGTAAGATATTATAAGTGACAGATCCTATTAACAACAAATGTTAGCTTCTTCTTCATTAACAAAACTCTTACATGTATGTATGGAATGTTATGTATGCATGGTTGAATAGAATGCATGAACAAGTGAATTGATAACATGCACATTATGATATAAACGCTATAAGATGCAACTACATGAAATTTTAATATGCATAATGTGATGTGAAATATCCAAAAGTCCCTAATGACATTTTATTAAGCATGACAAAGTGCAATTGAGATGCAAAGATATTGAAAGAAATGAGCAAATGATATACCTTTGATGTATGCAACTTGAATGCATGACAAAACAAAAACCTCTTTTTCTTTTCTTTTTCATTGCTTTTTTTTCTTTTTTTCTTTTTTTCTTTTTTTCTTAATTGAACAAATAAGCCCACAAATATCTTCCCAATGTTCTTAGGCATTAACATCAGGATTTGTCTCCAATTGCTGCTCTGAGCTCGTTCGTGCCCCCACATAACTAGGCAACATGTCTTGACAAAATCTTTGTTCTGTTCTTTTTTTAAGCTCAATTGGCCAGATTTAATCAGAGCTCGTGCTTCCTTCAATGTCGTTCAATCCTCCCTTAAGTGCCTTGGATATGTATGTGGTATTCTATGTGGTTTTCCCACTGACATTTGGCATCATACCACTTTGTAACAATTTCACTTGTCCTTTGGTCAAAGCCTATTGCTGAAGAAGTCAAAAGGAAAAACTCTCCGTAAGTTATTGGAATTGGATCAAACTGTTGCTGCTTTTGATGGTTCTTGTGTCTTATTGTTTGTCATGTGCAATGGTTGACTGAATGACAAGTTGAACTACTAATACTTGCATTAGTAGCTAAGCATAGTTAATGCCATGGGGATTGGGTTGAAAGAAAGGTTGGTTAATGTAAGAGTGCAAATTATTGTTTTATTCACTAACTTTAAGTGCCTAAAAAACAATGATGATTGGTGGTGCATAGTGCTGATAGTTTGATGGAAAAATAATGATTGTTGAGGCAAAAGATTGACATTTGGCAAATTTACGAAGAATGGTAGTTAGCAAAACAAAGCATTGACATTGAATGGTAGATTTTTGTTGTGAGGATTTTTTTTTCTTTTTGGGGTCAAGACAAAGTGCTGCTACTGGACAAAATGCTGACACTCGGAGAATGAGAGGAAGATGACAATTGGTAAAATGAGACACTAATAATTCAGAGAGCAGAAAGTGATGATCAGTGAGGCAAAGTATGGAGTAGCAGACCATTGTTTTGAGATTGCATCATCCAAAAAGATTTTCGAGTTGGAAGCGACTTCATTGGCATGTTTTGACTGTTGTGAGCTTACATATTCAAACTGATGGGAACTTGTATAGGTTTGTTGGAAAGAAACTTCTGGGAAAGGGTCCTTGTTGCCCTAATTTCAATCATTTGCATCATTTTGGCAACTTGTCTGGGTACTTCATGCCTAAGCTCCTCCTAAATAGCCTCAAGGGTATTTATCCAAGCTTCTATCATTTTGGGTTGCAATACAGATAGTTTATTCAAATTCCCCAGAGATCTCTCACTTGCTCAAATGGTATTGTTGAAAACTTCATACCAAATTATATTCTTTGTATCTTTTCGAGTGAACAATTCATTGAAAAAAAAAACCATGTACATGCAAAATATATACAATATGCTCTCCTGATTTGATACATAAATTGATGCATGTGAATGTATAGTGGTGTATGAACATGGAATGACACTCTAGCTTATATGTCTTGTATAAGTGGATGCACAGAAAATACATGATATTCTAACAAATGTAAATGTATGCATAAAAGAAATGCACAGTGATGTAGTGATGAAAGAATGACATTTCAAAGACTTAACACATGACAAGATAGGATGGCCAATAAGAGCGAATCAAAATCACCTAATACCCCAAAAAGAAAACCGAAAATGCATAATGCTAAAAAAACAAGTTAATATCCACTTATACAAGATACAAACAATAGTAACTTTTTTGGTGAAGAAATTGCCCTATTTTATTTAATTTAGAAAAAAATCAAGTAGTTATGCTCTGGGGGTAGATAGTCATCCTAATATGGCCAAAAATGTTTGGCCATTCTACCATCCTTATCACAAAAGCTCAAGTTGTACAAAGGATAGGAGTTGTTCCTTCAAGTGCCCTATTTCAAGGTTGCGCTCATTAAGGGTTTGGCTCTACCTAAATTTGGCTGTTGCAGGTGGCCTATATGATGGTTATGGTCACGCCACCTAAAGGTGCCCAGATTGTCCTTATTCTGCCATCTATCATAGGCTAGTAAGGCCTCCAATCCTAACCCATTATAAGCTCATTGGAAAGGATTCAGTCTGAGTGGGGGTTTCTCGCTTAGAAACTCACTATGAGGAGTTGCCCCACGCGAGTAAGCTACTTTGCCCCCTCCTAAATAGGTAATATCCAATTCTGGACTTATGCATGTAATGCAAATGTGAGTGTGTGCGAAGGAACATACAAACCTTCCCAATTTACTAACATACCAAAATTCAACATTTATCAACAAGGAGTAAACTTCTATTCACAAACAAGAGACAAAGAAATTAGTAACACAAGAAAGCATGTACACTTATTTAAAGCATCAAATCCCTAATATGGAAACTAGGATTCGATTAATTATTCTTGGAGTTACCAAAACAAGATGCAAAATCATGCAATCAAAATGTTGAAACAAGATTTAAAAATAAAAAATAAGAAAAATGAAATTAAGGCCTAAATAATTATTAAATTAATTCCCGGCTTGACTCTCTAACCAATCTCCAGTGGAGTCGCCAAACTGTCGCAACATTACCCGAGACGACGACGGATTTGGGACTTAAGAGAATTTTACGGAGTCGCCACTAACCATTTTTGTTTAGGTGCGGTTAGTCACCTATTAAGAATCTACCTAACTTAGCATTGGCCGTTAAATGGCGTACTTAAGCTGGGTAGGTCCCGGTTTACGGAACGGAGAACTGGAGTCGAGAGTACGGTGACGTGCAGGGAAGGATGAGCACCCTCACAACGCCCGTCAAGATGACGGTACCGATTAATTTAATAATATTTAGGCCTTAAAAAAATGTCTTTATAATTTTCCTTTTTGTTTGGTTGGTTTTTTTGTTTTTTTGTAATTTTATATTTTTATTATTTTTATTATTAGGGCAAATTTAAAACAAAGCAAATTTCAAAATAGTTTCTTTTCTCTTTTTCTTATTATTCTTTTTTTTAAAAAAAAGTAAATTCTTTCATTTTTTATTTTTTATTTCATCATTTTTTTTTTAAAACTAAAATCATTTGTGCTGACATTCAGAATAAAACCATTGAATAATTTCTCCTTTCAAAAATTTATTTTCGTTAGTCCATTTTAAAAAACAATTTCTGTTTCATTTTTTTGTTTTTTTTTTGTGAAAAGTTATTATCTTTATTGGATACTTATTAATTTTAAAATGAGAATAGTAAGGATTTTGTCAAGGCCCATCGTGAATCTCGCCCAATTATGGGTCTGATCCAAAACGAGTCTCTTACATAGGGACCTTACTACCCCTACATATATCTCTAACTCATTTACAAATATTTGATTATTTACCAATTTCATTGACCTTGATTATTATTACATTTTTGTTAGTTTAAAGTGAACAATGTTGATTATTTCATTTTTTTTAAAAAATTAATGTCTTTAATTTATTTAGATGCCTAGATGTATGACATGTAGAATGTTATCTTGCCAATTTTAAGTGAGAATAGTAAGGATTTTATCAAGGCCTATCGTGAATCTCGCCCAATTCTGGGTCTGATTCAAAACGAGTCTTTTACCTAAGAACCCGATCCGGGTGTGAATTTTCACCTTCCCGAACCGGATCCCATGATCGAATCCACACTACCTGCATATCATTACTCGCATGTATGACAATGATAATATGATAATAAAGAATGTATGCAGATGAAGATATGGGCTTCCTAACAATTAATTTTGAAAATTATTAATTCACTTTATTTCATTTTATTTCATCAATTTTCAAATGTTTTATTAACAAAAAGGATACGGCATTTGAAATATGAGAAAACAAAAAGTGTTATGAACAAAATATCAACTTTATTATTTTTTTTATACTTATTTTATTTTTATAGGTTCTTCGTTTAATAGTGACATTTTCCGAATCAAACAAGAAACTAACTATGATACAAATTGACACGCCCGGACCTAGTCCGCACGTGTCAAGTTGTATATTTATGTATTGTTGTCTTGTCAATATACCAAATTTGACTTCCCATGGATGTTTTAAACTTCATATAACTCGATTTCAAGCTTAAAAACCCTAAAAATTGAAGTTCCGAGATATGGGTCCCACTTGGGCACGGATTCCAAGAATGTTTGACCGAGTTGACAGGAGTCAACTTTGACTCAGTTGATTCCGGCGCCGGAACTGGTCAGAACCGGCGCCGGAACTGACCGATTAAAAAATGGGTCTCGGCCATCCGAGAACCCCATTTTTCATTTCTCCTCTTTGTTCTTCAAATTTTCTCCGAGCTCTCTCTCGATTCTTCTGAATCAAAACCTCAATCTCCTTTCAAACACTTAATCAAACATCAATATCAACTTCTCTTGTCTTCTTGAAGATCAAAACACCAAGATTTCTAAGAAAATTATCAAATCTAGAAATCTGGAAATTTGGCGACAGTTTGTTCATCAGCTCATATCTTTTGATTTAGCCATGCGTTTTGGCTGAGAATTTGGTATGTTGTTCTTGACTCATCAAGCTTTAATTTGATAGTTTATATGCTTGATTTCATTTTCTGAGCTAAGAGAATTCGTTGATTGAAGTTGATATTTTTGTCTTGTCGGAGATAAGTCAACTCTTAGTGATTTGATTCAAAATTCGAGCATGATTGGTTGTTTGATTCCGTTCTTGAAGCTGTAAATCCTTAGATCATGTGATTATCTTGCTGTGTTTCAATTTTGATGCGGATTGGTTATGAATCGAACTTGAATCGGGCTGAAGAAAATTGAGGCCGAAACTCGGCCTTATTTTCAGAACAGAACCGGCGCCGGTTCTAACTAGTTCCGGCGTCGGATCATCACAGTCCAGGGGCAAAATGGTCATTTTGCAATCCTAGATCCCATTTGACCCAATTGACTTTAATTTACTTTAATTGACCTCCGGACTTGCCCAATTTTACTCCATGACCTTTATTGTACGAGGTTGGAACCGGTAGCAGTTTGAGCTAAGGCATTCGTGGGTAATCGGGGAGTATACAACTCTCCTCACTAGTGAGTGGCTTGGATTATATTGGTTGACCATTGAGGGTTAACCGTTTTTAAATTTATTTATAAATGCTTTATTAAATTGTTTATATATGTTTTGGGGTATGAATTGTCCACCCTCACACACTGAGTTTACAAATGATTTAAAAGGGTGGGAATTTCAATAAATTTTATATATTGATATTATGATTGATAAATTTATGGGGAATGATATCCCTGAGAGATTGATATTGTTTTTGATTATTATATAGGGAACGATACCCCTAAGAGATGAGAAATTTAACGTAGTCCTCGGGGCTCCAATATGTGGGAGCGTGGACCGAGTTGAGAGCATGCGTGTTACTCAGCCGTGGACCGCCTATCGAGGGGCACGGTGAGTCGCTCCTGAGTGCGAGAGGCGCGTAGGGAAACTCGCCAGGACTTCTATATGCTGTGTTCCACCACAGCAAGGCAAACGTCAAGGGAATGGGCCAGAGAGTAAAGTAAAACTATTTTAAAAGTATAAAGTAACCCTTGACGGTCCAGTGGATACCCCAGTGCACGAGTATACCTTTTGGGACGATTTCAGATGCCAGCCCATTTGGATATATTGTTATGGATTTGATATTTGATTTGGTTTGGGATTTCATATATTTCATTAAATGAATTATTAAATTGAGATTTGGATTATTTCATATCCCCAGCCTGAGGCGATCGGTCTTTATAACCGAGTCTCTCACTGGGTACAAGTATATTGTACTCACCCCATTCACTCTTGTTTTCAGATCATCAGATTTTGGACGGCGGACGTCCTGGTGGCCAGTGATCCCAGTACGACACTGTGGACACGATTATGTAGGTGCCACCTCATTTTGCTTTGTGTATCTTGGCTCGGAATATTATTGCATCTTACATATATATTGTGTATTTATAAATAATACTTTCTGCTGAATGGAGCACCGTAAGATGCGTTGCTTTATTTTTAAAATACTTTTGAACTATATTATTTATGATAATTTCGTATGTTTTTATATATTGCTCGAATATCCTTTATTTTTAGCCTTGTGCCATCTCGGTTGCCCGCCTGACGAGGCACGCATCTCGAGGTGGTATGGCGGTTGTCACGTGGCCGAGCCTGTGGGTCGGGGCGTGACAATTAAATTGGTATCAGAGCAAATTTTAAAATATACTATAAGTGAATATTATACCGAGCCAAGCAGTTCATATAATTTTGAGATTTTTGATTTTGGGGTTAGAAATTTGAGGGTATGGTTAGAAGAGTTATATTTTTGTTTTCTGACTTAGATTTTATGTATAATTGCACCATGCCACCTAAAAGGAGAAGTATTCCAAATCCTTCTGTTCCTACCCCTGATCCCTCTGTACCTTTGAGAAGAGGTCGACCATGTAGGCAACCTGAGATTCAGCCAACTGTAGACCCAGAGACCACTGAGATTCCGGACGAGCCTGTTCCACCTATTACGCCTGTTGATGAGACGCATCATCAGGATGCTCATACTGATATTCCACCACCCCCACCTCCGACGACTGTCACGCTGGTGCAGTTTACGCCTGCTGATTTCGAGCGAATGTTTGATATTTGGGCCAGTAGATTCTTTTCATCACTAATGGCCACCGGCGTATATTCGACTACCAGCATTATACCACCAATTCATCCATCGCCACCGATGCCGACACCAATGCCACCGCTTCCATCAGGTGGCCGAGGAAAAGAGAAATGTGGATTTGAGCCCAAGGCCAAAGGAAAGATTGGGAAGAAGAAAGTGGAGTCTAGGCCTCAATGCCCATACTATAGGCGTTTTCATTTTGGCCAGTGTAGGGCTGGACTTCGATGTTTTCAGTGCGGAGGTATGGGCCACATAGCACGTGTATGTCCATCTACTGTTTCTTTACCACCCAGATGAAATTTAAGTCAGCCTCCAGTCAGACCGAACAACTATAGAGGTTTCCATCTATTTCAACCTGCGCAACATTCTTCCGCCGCACCTTATACCTCTCAGCAGCATTTGGGTATTGGTAGCAGTTCAGCAAACCAGAGACGACCCCCACAGCAGTAGCAGCAGCGACAACATACTCAGGTTTACGTAATGTCGCAGGAAGACGTCGATGCACGTCCTAATGAAGTTACCGGTAAGTAAATATTTAAATATTCATGGATGGTTATATTTTGTGAATAAAGATAACATCGTACTCGTAACTGCTTGTCGAGCAAAAGTAACCGTTTTAGAAAATTTTTGAACGTAAGGTGTAGTAATTATTTTCAATCAACCGGCATATGTGATTATGGACACTGGAGCTGCATTGTCCTATATTAATACCAAGTTTTCTGTGCATGCGGATCGATCGTTATTGCCTTTGGGGTATAAGCAATTGGTGAATACACCGTTGGGTGAGAAAATGGTTCGAAATACGGTGTACAAAGAATGTGCAGTGAAACTGGAAAACCTGACTTTCGAAGTAGACTTAATTCCACTTCAAATGTCTGACTTCAATGCCATATTGGGAATGGATTGGCTTGGGAGACATCGTGCTCAGATCTACTGCGAGCATCATTTGGTGAGAATTCTACGAACTGATGGCAGCAAGATCGACTTTTACATTGAGTGCAGAGGCACATCAAATATTATTTCCGCTAACAAAGCAAGTAAGCTACTTCTGAAAGGGTGTAAAGCTGTGTTAGCCCATGTAGTAGATAATTCTGTAGACGAGCCTAACATTGAAGATATTCCGGTAGTTAATGAGTTTCCGGATGTCTTTCCCGATGAATTACCTGGTTTGCCACCTGAGAGAGACTTTGATTTCCCGATCGAAGTTTATCCTGGTACAGATCCAATTTCTATGGCTCCATACCGAATGGCACCCACTGAACTGATTGAGCTGAAGAAACAACTCGCCGAATTGTTGGATAAAGGATTCATTCGGCCGAGTACATCACCTTGGGGAGCCCCAGTTTTGTTTGTGAAAAAGAAAGACGGTTCAATGCGACTCTGCATTGACTACCGCAAGCTGAATGCGGTGACTGTGAAGAATAGATACCCACTACCTCGCATTGATGATTTGTTCGATCAACTTCGAGGAGCCGGAGTGTTTTCTAAGATTGACCTGCGATCGGGCTATCATCAGTTGAAGATCCGAGAAGAAGATATCCATAAGTCTGCTTTTCGTACCAGATATGGACATTACGAATTCTGTGTCATGTCGTTCGGACTTACCAATGCTCCAGCAGCATTTATGGATCTGATGAATCGCATATTCCATCAGTACTTAGACCGATTTGTTATCGTCTTCATTGATGACATATTGGTTTATTCAAGGAACCAGCGGGAACATGCAAATCATCTTCGCATTGTGTTGCAAACTCTTTGAGATCATCAACTTTATGCTAAGCTCTCCAATTGCCAGTTTTGGTTGCAGCAAGTTGGATTCCTTGGACATGTTGTGTCTAGGGATGGCATATATGTGGATTCCAGCAAGACTGAGGCAATCACCAATTGGAAATGTCCCACAACTCCTACGGAGATTCAAGTTCTTGAGATTGGCTGGATATTATCGGAGATTTGTGGATGGATTCTCCACGATAGCTGCACCATTGACTAAGTTGACCTGCAAGAATACTAAGATTGTCTGGTCAGAGGAATGTGAAAAGAGTTTCCTGAAGTTGAAGGATAAATTGACGACCGCACCGGTACTTGCCTTACCTGTGAGCGGCAAGGAGTTCACTGTGTATACTGATGCATCGGGCAACGGATTTGAATGTGTGTTGATGCATGATGAACGGGTAATTGCATATGTTTCACGTCTATTGAAACCGAATGAGGTCAATTATCCAGTACATGATTTGGAGCTTACTGCCATTGTCTTCGCTTTGAAGATTTGGCGTTATCATTTATATGGTGAAACCTATCATATCTACACTAATCACAAGAGTCTCAAACATTTCATGACTCAGCGTGAGTTGAACATGTGGCAAAGGAGATGGCTAGATCTCATCGAAAGACAAAGAAGAGATATCGACGGATTAATAGCTGAAGATGGCTAAAGTAAAGGAAATCCTGAGTACTCAAGGGAAGGAGTACGGGAATAAGGAAAGGAATTGATCAAACTCATAAACTTCTATGAGCACAGCCAGTATGAAAAACAGAAAGGAAGTTCTAACACATAAGAGGATCAGAGGTGTTAGAAGAAAAGCGGGATAAGAATGAGAAAGATAAAGAATGTCAGAGAAGAGAGTAAAGATGGAAGAATGAGATCAAGGCAAAGGAAATCCTGGATAAGAAGTGGAAGATCAAGTAAATCATGGTAAAAGAAATATAAAGACAAGAAATGACACGGGGATGATCCCAAGAAAAACGGTGTAAGGATGACAAGAATTGCAAGTGATGCCTAAAGATGGCAATGGACCATAAGGAAGATCAAGTGAAAAGAATGGAGATGAAACCTCAAGAGAAGTGTGAAGAGAAAGAAACTACCAAGAATGCAACATGTGTGTGACAAGAGTGAATTACGCTATTCCACAATGGATGAGAAGGCAAGAGGAAAGTGGACCCCACAATAGACGTGGACGGAACGGAAAAAAAAATGAAGAAAGAAAAAAGAAAGAAATGGGGATATGGAGACCCCAGAAAATATTATTGATGAGAAGAAGGGAAAAGAGATTGACCTTTAGCAAGGAAGCTAGTGTGAAGGAATGAGGTCAGAATAATAAGAGACATGTGACACCTCCTGAATTGGATACCTCAAGAAAATAAAAAATTAAGAGAAGCCTATGAAGCAAGAGAAATGGTATAATGGGTATGAGGTCGGGGCTCAAATGTGATGACTTGGGAGCCATGTGAGGCGTCCCTATGTGAGAAAGGATCAGAGATCGAGATCTTGAGGATCTCTGTGATGACCACTCGAGAGGACCGGCCCAGTATGTGATTTGGGGTGTGCTTGAGGCCACCCAGAGTTTCCATCCCAGAGAGGATGTGAGATGAGATGAGATGGGCCATGGACCCTATATGTGATATGATGGGCCGAGGGCCCTATTTGTGATTTTGATGGGCGGTCAGAGAGTGGGTCAGCTTGTGAGAGCCGAGAGGGCATGGTCTCTGATTCCTCTATTATGATATGGCCAAGTGTAGGCCAATATGTATTGGAGCTTGACTCATATGCCATGAGATTTGAAAGGAGGAAGTGCAAAAGAGAAAGAATGAAGCAATATATGAAATGAGAAACGAAACCAAGATAGGGGGAGAGATATTTAACTCTTTGCATCCTCGCCATGAAGGCGAGGGAGTTAAGTGAAGGTTTTTCCCGATAACTTGGCTACAAGAATGAGTACAAGACCACGAAACAGCCAGAAACGTGTCAGAGAATGGCCTCGAAGTGAGAGGCAATGGCAATGAAAAAGGAGAAGGAACTCCTAAGAAAAGTAAGAGGTGTGGAACCTCATAAGAAACAAAAAGATAGTCTTGCCAAGAAAGACTTGAAGAATGAGACAAGAACAAAGCGAGAGCATCAAGCAAGCATTACTACAGCAAAGGAAGAGCCTCTAAAGGCCATACTTAAATAAAGAAGACCTAAACCATAAATAGGTAAGAGTAGGCTATGTTAAGGAAAGGATGAGGTTTAAACTCAAGAAATATAAGAGCAATTTTAAATTCATCCGAAAACGATTTCAGGCAGCCCAAGGATTGAGATTAAAAATATGCACAGTAAAGGAGGACACCTTTGGAGTTCCAAGTGGGAGATCAAGTGTTTTTGAAGGTCTCACCTTGGAAAGGCGTTATTCGTTTCCGTAAGGCTGGAAAACTCAACCCGAGGTACATTGGTCCATTCCTTGTCACTGAACGAATTGGACCGGTAGCGTATCGCTTGGAGTTACCACCTGACATGACTCGGATACATGATGTCTTTCATATATCTATGCTCCGAAAATATGTACCTGATCCGTCACACGTTCTTCAAACACCACCTGTGAAGCTGAAGAAAAGTTTGAGCTTCAAGGTTCGGCCTGTAGCCATATTGGATCGAGAGGTTCGACCGTTGAGGAATAAATCGGTACCTTTGGTGTGAGTTTTGTGGAAAAGCTCGCAGATTAAGGAGCAGACTTGGGAGCCCGAGAATGACATGAGACGTAATTTCCCCAATTTGTTTGATGTTTAGTTTGTTTGCATTTCTGGGACGAAATTTTTGTAAGGAGGGGAGAGTTGACACGCCCGGACCTAGTCCGCACGTGTCAAGTTGTATATTTATGTATTGTTGTCTTGTCAATATACCAAAATTGACTTCCCATGGATGTTTTAAACTTCATATAACTCGATTTCAAGCTTAAAAACCCTAAAAATTGAAGTTCCGAGATGTGGGTCCCACTTGGGCACGGATTCCAAGAATGTTTGACCGAGTTGACCGGAGTCAACTTTGACTCAGTTGATTCCGGCGCCGGAACTGGTCAGAACCGGCGCCGGAACTGACCGATTAAAAAATGGGTCTCGGCCATCCGAGAACCCCATTTTTCATTTCTCCTCTTTGTTTTTCAAATTTTCTCCGAGCTCTCTCTCGATTCTTCTGGATCAAAACCTCAATCTCCTTTCAAACACTTAATCAAACATCAATATCAACTTCTCTTGTCTTCTTGAAGATCAAAACACCAAGATTTCTAAGAAAATTATCAAATCTAGAAATCTGAAAATTTGGCGACAGTTTGTTCATCAACTCATATCTTTTGATTTAGCTGTGCGTTTTGGCTGAGAATTTGGTATGTTGTTCTTGACTCATCAAGCTTTAATTTGATAGTTTATATGCTTGATTTCATGGTCTGAGCTAAGAGAATTCGTTGATTGAATTTGATATTTCTGTCTTGTCGGAGATAAGTCAACTCTTAGTGATTTGATTCAAAATTCGAGCATGATTGGTTGTTTGATTCCGTTCTTGAAGCTGTAAATCCTTAGATCATGTGATTATCTTGCTGTGTTTCAATTTTGATGCGGATTGGTTATGAATCGAACTTGAATCGGGCTGAAGAAAATTGAGGCCGAAACTCGGCCTTATTTTCAGAACAGAACCGGCGCCGGTTCTGACTAGTTCCGGCGTCGGATCATCACAGTCCAGGGGCAAAATGGTCATTTTGCAATCCTAGATCCCATTTGACCCAATTGACTTTAATTTACTTTAATTGACCTCCGGACTTGCCCAATTTTACTCCATGACCTTTAATTGGTTTTGTTTTGTGATTTAATAATTGGTCGAATGCCTTTATTAATCAAATTAGACTTAATTTGATTATTAGGTACGTGATTGTACGAGGTTGGAACCGGTAGCAATTTGAGCTAAGCCATTCGTGGGTAATCGGGGAGTATACAACTCTCCTCACTAGTGAGTGGCTTGGATTATATTGGTTGACCATTGAGGGTTAACCGTTTTTAAATTTATTTATAAATGCTTTATTAAATTGTTTATATATGTTTTGGGGTATGAATTGTCCACCCTCACACACTGAGTTT
The DNA here is from genome assembly GCA_030664755.1 of Microcos paniculata. Taxonomy (NCBI): domain Eukaryota; kingdom Viridiplantae; phylum Streptophyta; class Magnoliopsida; order Malvales; family Malvaceae; genus Microcos; species Microcos paniculata. The sequence goes on along the minus strand of CP131459.1, from coordinate 29,229,508 downwards.
ACAAATGATTTAAAAGGGTGGGAATTTCAATAAATTTTATATATTGATATTATGATTGATAAATTTATGGGGAATGATATCCCTGAGAGATTGATATTGTTTTTGATTATTATATGGGGAACGATACCCCTAAGAGATGAGAAATTTAACGTAGTCCTCGAGGCTCCAATATGTGGGAGCGTGGACCGAGTTGAGAGCATGCGTGTTACTCAGCCGTGGACCGCCTATCGAGGGGCACGGTGAGTCGCTCCTGAGTGCGAGAGGCGCGTAGGGAAACTCGCCAGGACTTCTATATGCTATGTTCCACCACAGCAAGGCAAACGTCAAGGGAATGGGCCAGAGAGTAAAGTAAAACTATTTTAAAAGTATAAAGTAACCCTTGACGGTCCAGTGGATACCCCAGTGCACGGGTATACCTTTTGGGACGATTTCAGATGCCAGCCCATTTGGATATATTGTTATGGATTTGATATTTGATTTGGTTTGGGATTTCATATATTTCATTAAATGAATTATTAAATTGAGATTTGGATTATTTCATATCCCCAGCCTGAGGTGATCGGTCTTTATAACCGAGTCTCTCACTGGGTACAAGTATATTGTACTCACCCCATTCACTCTTGTTTTCAGATCATCAGATTTTGGACGGCGGACGTCCTGGTGGCCAGTGATCCCAATACGGCACTGTGGACACGATTATGTAGGTGCCACCTCATTTTGCTTTGTGTATCTTGGCTCGGAATATTATTGCATCTTACATATATATTGTGTATTTATAAATAATACTTTCTGCTGCATGGAGCACCGTAAGATGCGTTGCTTTATTTTTAAAATACTTTTGAACTATATTATTTATGATAATTTCGTATGTTTTCATATATTGCTCGAATATCCTTTATTTTTAGCCTTGTGCCATCTCGGTTGTCCGCCTGACGAGGCACGCACCTCGAGGTGGTACGGCGGTTGTCACGTGGCCGAGCCTGCGGGTCGGGGCGTGACAATTAAATAATCCAAACATCTGTGTTCTTCTTTTCAATTCTTTGTGCTCTTTTTACCGCCCCTCTAAACCCATTTTATTTTAATGAAGTCCTTCATGCAGCTGACAAACAATTAAAGGCCCTCAGTAAATCAACATGACTTGAAAGCCCAGGAGAAAGACAACTTACCAAACTCGATGGATGGCTTTGGAGCTAAAAGACAAACCCAATTTGACTTGGTCTTCGGCAGCACTAAAGATAAATTTGAATAAAACTCTTCTAGCAATGCACGGCACCGTTTGAGTCTTTGTGATTCCTGCGTCCCCACTTGCTTTCCTCTAGTTTGTCTTTCTCTGCTTCTTTCTTCTAGACAAATTCTCAGGCGACTACCTTCCACCACGAACCTCCATACCATAATTCTCAATTTCCAAATCGTTCCCCTCTCTGTTTCTAATACAAATCCTAGGCTTGCTTTCTCCGAAACAAACAATAGACTCCAAGATCTATTCCAAAAAAAGCCGAAACTAGAGAGTTTGATTTGGAAAAGACCACCATTGGATTTCCTCCAGAAGCTAGTATGTTGTTCCCTTCATCCTCATGTAACTTTTCACCTTTCAGATTTCAAAGAAAAGATTACAAGCAAAAAAAAAATTCTTTTCAAAAAACTCTGGAACAAAAAAAAACTGCCCTCCCTTTTTTTTTCTCTTGTGATCGGCTATGCTTGGCCCCCCTTTTGTCTCGTTTGTTTTCTTTGGTTGGTAGCTCATTTATATATTTTTCTTTGCTTGGCCCCCCCTCTCTACGTTTTTCTTTGGTTGGCCCCCCTTCATCTCTTTTTTTTTTCTTTGGTTGGCAGCTGTTAAGCAGGAATTGTTGAAAGGGCCCTCGCGTGTTAAACCTCTTTGAATTTTAAATTTGTAGCTGAAGGTTTAGGTGGTGGAACAGAAGGTGGGGGCGGATGAAGTGATGGATTTAAGGCAATGGAAGGTGATGTTGTGGAAAAGGCCAGATCGTGAAAAGGAATCCTCTGAGCGATCTTTCCTTTGGGTCTCTTCCCTTTTTTGTATTTTTTTTCGATCATGAAAGTTGTTGATGGTGCCTTTTGTTTTTGTAAGGCTGAGAAAGGAAAGCAACAAAGGATTTGGGGACTCAATGGGGCCCGTGCTGTGCAAGTTTCCACATTTTTGAGGGACATACCGCCAACTGCATTGAGGGAATCTCGAAGCTGAGTGAGCAGAGATAAACCAGCTGGCAGTAATAGAAGTTGGGACCAAGTCTTGGCCAATTTGATTGCCAATTTTGGTGAGTTTGGACGCTAACCCTGCTGCTTTCTTTATCAAATTGTTAATCACATTTTCCTTCAATTTTGGTTGGGTGTAATGGGCTATGGGTCCAATTTTACTGTATTTGCAACCTAATTGGGCTTTTGGAAAGCTTGGGCTGACTTTGCATTCAATCCCTTCAATTAAAACTGTGGGCTGCTAAACTTGGGTTCCACCTTATATCCAATTACTTACAAATAAAAGAAAAAAAATTAAAGTAAGTAAAATAAATAAATAAATAGAGTAAGGTAAAATTAAAATAAAATAAGATAAGATACAAGAAAACTAAAAGAAAGAAAATGAATTTGCCAAAATAAAAGGTGCCTACAGGCATGATTTTTGAGATTTTCTAGGGTTCTGAAAGTTGAAAGTTAGGGTTTAGTTTCATGAAGAAAAGCAGAGAATAGAAAACAACTCGGGATTCTGAGCTTGTTATAGGCTAGTAACTGGTGGGTTCTAGGCTGGGATTCCGCCTAAGATTCACTGGAATAGGAAGAAAAGGGCTCGGATTTGAAGGTTTTTGGGATTTTGGGGTTCTATTTTTCAAAAATTTCAAAGCTAGATCTAAGTTTTTTTTTTTTATGTGAAGTTGGGTAAATCGGAGTATGATTTCGTGTTTAGGAGACTGAGGAAGGTTGTTTTGAAGTATCATGGCTCATCTTACCGTTTAGGTTTCGAAATCTGGAAAAATGTTCTTCGGAGTTCTTCAATGTTCTTAGTGTTCATCATTTTTCTGGGTTTAAACGGGAGTTTAATCTATTTTGGAGAAGATTTCTGGGCTTGTTTGTGTTTGTAGAGAGAGAGAAAGGCAAAGTTCGGGTAGAGAGAGAAAGTGAAAAGCAAAAATGACCAAAAGGTTGTAAAAGAGCTAAGAAATTGGCTTTTATACTGCTGGGGGTAATCCTGTCAATTCACCCTCATTAAAACACTCAGGCCCGCGTGTCCCCGCCTCAGGCCCGCATGTCCCCACCTCAGGCCCTCGTGTCCCTGCGCCTCAGCCCGCGCACAGCTACTGACCAGCGCGTTGACCCGGATCCGCACCGGTGACCCGCCTATTGCCTTTGAGCTGCTGCTGACCCGCGTGGCTCTAAGATCCGCATGCTGCTCCACCCTTGACCCAATCCAATAGCAAAAGCCCACTTTCTGATTTTCGGTACATTTCCTAACTTCAATCTGCTTTATTTTTGTTGACTTTAGTGTAGTTGTTACTATATAATAATGATTGCAATCCAATCATTTTGTTCTCAATCATTCCATCCGCCATGAATATTTGAAAAAGAAAAGTTGTACACTTGTCCACATTGCCATTCATCATTAAAATTGTTCACGCATTAATTTGTGCATCTAAATTAAGGCCATGCATTGTATTTTCCAATTCATGCCATATTAATATATATCTTCTAAGTTAGATCCATGTATGTTTAATCTATGCCATATTAATTTAACTTCATGCATATTTAATTTAGGCTATTTTAATTTAGTTCATGCATATCTAATTTATTTAAATATATTTAATTTGTCTCATTTTAATTTAGGTCATACATATTTAATTTATACCCTTTTAATTTAGATTCATGCATATCTAATTTATGTCTTTTTAATTTAAATCCATGCATTTTAATTTAAGTCATTTTAAGTTAGATTCATGCATATTTAATTTGTCTTAATTTAATCCATGCATATTTAGTTTAAGTCATTCTAGTTTAGGCCCATGTCAATTAATTTATATGTCATTTAGTGAATTAGACCCATTCACATTTTAAGTCTAGGTCCATCTCATTTAATTTATACCATATAGTAATTAGGCTCATTTGCATTTTAGGATCATGCCTATTTGCATTTTAGTTCTAGGTCCATTTTGATTCATGTCATTTAGCTTAGGCCCATTTACATCATTTATGTCATTTTAGAAATTTAGTTCATGCACCTTCAATTATTTGTTTAATATATAGTTAATATATATTTTTTTGTACTAACCCATGTTTTATTGTCTCATTCATGCATAATTAAGTTTAGAACATTGATTTTCAAAAATTCATATGCAGAGGGAAATCGGAGGGTGCCTCGGGAGTCCGAGGTTTCTGAAGGTTTTCCCGATGGATAATTTTCTCGGTGTCTAATTGGGAATCCGATGGGGTTCGGGGAAATTGTTCATCCCTTCAAAAATGAAAAATATATTTTTCTCATTTAATTTTCAAAAAAAGCATACATCATGTTTATGATTTCTTTAATTTCTTAAAATTTGCAAATGAACCAAAAAATTTTCTTTTTATAAAAAGGAATGTTAATTCCAAAATCTTTTATTTTTATTTATTTTATTTTTACTCTTATGTTTTATTTTCGTTTTATTTTAAGAAAATCTCCTGTTTAAGAGGCCCAATTAAATTAAAAGGAATATTTATTCCAACATTAATTTCAAAACATATTTTAAAAGTTTTTTTAAGAGATCTTAATTTCCCAACTATAATTAAGGCCTCTCAAATTAATCCAAATTTTGTTAAAAAAACCACTTTCAAAATTTCTTTTCTTATTTTTATTTATTCTTTTTCAATAGAAAGAATTATTTATTTTCTTTTTCCTTTTCTTTAGTTTTTCCAAAAATACCTTTTTGGGAGGATTTTAGTATGTTTAATTAATTAAGACATTTCAAGTAAACTTCATTTTTATTAAAAGGCATTTTTAGCTTCAATAAAAAGAATGTTTATTCTTTAAATCTTTAAAATTCTTTTTCAAATTTAACTTTATTCGATAAAAAAGACATTCATTTTTTTTTTAAAAAAAAAAGAGTTTTGTTTCTTGAAAGGTCTTAATTTATTAATCTACTAAGGTTTTCCTACTAAACTAAATTTTTGTCAAATTATTCCTTTCAACAAATTAAAAGGAATATTTATTCCTACATTATTTTAAAATTAAATCTTTCTAAGAGATTTTAATTTAAGTAATCTACATTATTTTAAAATTAAATCTTTCTAAGAGATTTTAATTTAAGTAATCATAATTAAAGTCTCTTAATGTAAATTTCAAAGCATGAATTTGAGGATGTTTATCCCAACTTTTTTGCAAAATGTTTTCTAGAAGGTTTCAATTAATATTCTCATAATTGAGACTTTCTAAAATTAAAATTAAACCTTTGTTTTTCATAAAAGCATATTTATCCTCATTTTTAAATTTGACTTTGATTTTTGAAGAATATTTAGTCTTATTTAGAAATTGAATCTCCATTCTAAGTAGGAAATTTCTTCAAATTCGAAATTGGGCTATGGATTTTCACATCAAAAGGAATGTTCATTCCGACATTAAGTCTTCAAATTTCAAATTTAGCTTTTATAATGGGATGCTTATCCCGCATTAAAATGAATATTGATTCCGACATTTAAAATTATGTTTTTTTTAAAATGAATTTTAAAACATTTTATTATTATTTTCCAAGTAAAATATTTTTTAAAGACTTTTGTGGTACCGATTTTCGAACATCTTGGGGGTGCTAATCCTTCCCCAAGCGTAACCGACTCCCAAACCTAAAATCTTTTATTCGTAAACCAGTTTCTTTCCTTGACTTAACATAATCTTTCTAGATTTATGTCGAGTTAAACAAATAGGTGACTAACCACGCCTAATCAAATAAAAGGTTAGTAGCGACTCCATTTGTTTTTCGACTATTTAGTCCCGAGCATTTTTCACCCCATATCATTATCGTCAGAGCGGTAAAACGTATCGACAGGCTGATCTCCAACTTTGAGCAGCCACTGCTTTATTGCTTTTATCAAATTCTTCAATGACTTGCAGAGCGAATTCCCTACAAGAAAGACGATCATTTTTTTTATCAAAAAAAAAACATGTTTGTTGAAAGGCCTAAGAGAACTAAAGATCTTGCAACCCATTCCCCATTTTTTTCTTGAAAATTTCCAACCAACTGAACCTACTTTAAAAGAAAGAAAGCAAAGAACCCTTTAATACAAAAGGGAAGCTTGAAAAGGGCACGTGGATAAAGATGAACATATATGAGAAAAAAGCGAATAAAATATGAAAACTTCAGTCTTGATAATTGATTTGATTGAATTACCTTAGAAAAAAAAACAATCATAAAACATTAATACAAAACCCTGACACTAAAAATGTGGTAAAAATTGATGTAAAATAAGAAGCTAAGCTCCACCAAATAGTTAGACTTAATGAGGAAGAGGTGAAATGCATACAACTTGAAAAAGAAAAAAGAAACAAAGATAAAGATATTGAGAAACTAGAAAGAGAGACAGAGAGAAAGAGCAACCTTGACAGATGAAGAAAGCAAGTGAGTGAGTACGACACGGACACTTGGCCCTTGGATTTGCGTTGTGAGATGAAAGAAAAAGCCTGGTGAAGGGTACTGGGCATTTAAAGTAGGAGCTTAGAGGGTGGAGCAAAGATGATGGAAAAGGAGAAAGGGCTTGGATATACGCTATGAGATGAAAGAAAAAAGCTTGGTGAGGGGCTGACGTTTAAAGTTGGAGTAAAGGTCGGAGGTGACGAGGAAGGAGAAAGGGTAAGAGTCGAGGAGATTGGAAAAGAAAAGAAAAGGCTGCGGCTTACGATAGTTCTCGACTGTTCTCCAAGAGAAAAGAAAACATTTAGGTTTTGAAGTTTCTAAATTTTTATTTTAATTAATTTTTTTTAACTGATTTATTTACGGGCCAAATAATAATATTATAAGGGCATAAAATTGATAGGCCCAATAATTGAAAAAATTAGTCTTTCTTTCGGTATTAGTCCACTTGGACAATTTTGAGTCCATCTAGAATATCTGAAACTGAACCGAATTAATTGTTTCCAATGACTCTTTAGTCTATGTCCAAACCGAATTTTAAAAAATCGAACCAACCCGAACCAAATCACTCGGTCCGGCTCGATTTTTTGGTGTGTTTGCATAGCCCTACAATTTATGTACCATTATAATCTATAGTTATCTAGATCAAGATACGTTTTGGTATGTGGTACGAAAACGAGAAGACGATATGTATATTGAAAATTTTGTGATACGAAGGGGGTAGGGTTAGTTGGTACTATGGTACGCTTCAAAATAATTTTAGGATCATTAAAAATATATATTATGTAAAATCTTTGTAAATGTAAATAAATTTTTATGAAACAAAAGGTTAAAATTTTTTAAAGTTGATGTACATTCTTAGAATAATACTTCTAAAACATTATTCAGTGTTAAAATATGAAGAAAATTCAACTTAATATAGTTAGATAACTTGTAAATTGATAAGGCCATCGTATAACTTCATATAGGATTCATAATTTGATCAAAATGGTTATTGTTTGTAGAGTAGTCATATCAAGAAATTCCACATTGGCTAAAATCCACGTAGGACAAGGGTTTTTTTTTTTTTAATAAAATACACTTTTTCTTCCCTATTTGATTTAGTTTGAACTTTAAAGTTTTTTCCCATTGTCCATGTCATTATGGAAGTTGAACTACAAAAGCCATCCCTCTAGAAAATACCACATGGCACAAAGATCCCAGCATAACACAGACTTGAGTTTAATTTGTAAAAGACACTTAGCTAAATAAGAAATCTCTTATTGGTAAAAAAAAAAAAAAAAAACTCTTAAACAACATCACAATAATCTCGTAAGAAGAGTTTTCTTGCGTAAAAGCCATGCTTCTACACGTCCACACTTTCATTCCAAACTCCTACATCCCACATCAGGTAAACATATGAAGGAGTAAAAGTTTTCTACTGTAAATATATCCTGTCCCCTATATTTCTGATGCATACACCCTTGATGGGCTTGTGCAACGAGCTAAGAGGTTGGCTGCCCCCTTGAAAAGGTTAGTTTAAAGTTAAATAGTCAAGAAATTCATCCAATAGTTGAAAATTTTCAATAAAATTTGGATTGCCAAAAACATCCATCTAGAACGCCACCTATGCATTCCAGGAACACAAAAGTATTGCGATTTGGATTGCGTAACCCAATACATGGTTCCGTAGGGGTGATGGCAATCCTGGTAATTATGTTATAATCTGAACTGTATTCCACATCAACAATTACATTATAATCCCCAAAAACGACCCATGCATAGTTCTCAACATATTCAGAAAAATGATTAAGATGATTCTATAATGGCTTAATATCCATTTTCGCCCTTGAACTTGTCAGGAATTGACAATGTCAATTTAACCTTGAACTTGACAAATTCGGGACAATGTGAGAGGGGACATTGTCAATTCCTAACAAGTTCAGGGGCAAAAATGGGTATTAAGGCATTCTATAATCTTCTCCTTTCTTGCTCAAAATTACTAGCATAAATAGTGGATAACACAAATTTCTTTACAACATAGTCAACTTTAGCCATAATACAATTATCAATTATGCTGACAACATCAACTTTTAAAAATCCTTCGATAAAGCCCCTATTTTACTATTAAAGCATAGTCATAATTGTTTTGACAATTCCAACCATAGTAATTACCTGAAATGGGATACGTTCTGATACGTAGTACAACTATAAGAATGTAGTACGTAATTTATAAATTTTGTTGTACGAAGAAAGTAGACTTACATGGTACGATGATTTGGATCATGGTACATTTGGAAAAAAAAATTGGTTCGTTAATAATATATATTATGTAAAACCTTTATATATACAAATCAACCTTTATAAACAATTAGAATATAAAACAATTTCAGCCAAAATATAAAAATTTGGCACCTAAATGTATGAATTAAGAATGTTTACTCATTAGTTGATTGTTAGAACACTTCTAAAGAGGACTTAGGTTCTAATCTTTATTCAAGTAATCTCACCAAGTAATCAGTTTACTCGTGAACTTTATCTTTCTCTCTTCATAACACTCATCATTTTCATCTCACCCACCAATTCTACCAAAAATTTCAACATTCAAAACCAAATTTAAAAAGAAAATTAAGTGAATAAGATCTTTTTGTTTTATTTATTTCAAATTCGTCATTTTTATCTTAATTTCTTCAAAATTTTAAAATTTTATTTAGAAAAATTTGGAAAGCCATTTTCATGGAATTAGATCGAGAATCCAGAGATTCCAAAACATAAAAGTATCACAATTCAAATTAAGGATCCCGGATCACGATTTCAAGAGGTTGGAGGGAACCCGGTAACCATGGTTCCAACCAACAAAAAACTTGTCAATTATTTTTTAAAAATTGTGGGCTTTTACTCTAGTCTCCAAAAAGCATAAAATGTCTATATTTAAGGCTTCTAATACAACTAATAATCCCTTTTAATTTGAAAGGCTCATTCATTCCTCTCACATTTCATATCAACTTAATTATTCAGAAAGGCATGAGATACCTTCAGAAGTAGTTTTCACTGCTTTCACTTTCTTTGATTTGCTCTTAACCATAGGGCTCTTCTTCTTCAATTTGATTTGCTCTTAACCATAGGGCTATTCTTGTTCAATTTGATTTGCACCATTATCTCTTTGACTCTGGCTGAGGCTGTTTTGGTTTTCCTAGGCGAAACTACAAGGTCTACATTATCCTAAAAAACATCATTAATCACCTCCATCATACTACTTTCAATGTTTGCCTACAAGATAGCAAACTTGTTAACAAATTGCTTGGAAGCACATGACCTCCCTTTACCAACATCGCTTCTACTTACCATAATTGATTTCATATTGGAGGTAGTGCCTGGCTTTCTTATTTCACCAGTTGGTCTACTTTCATCTTTTGGAGACTGCTTATTATCAATACCTTTTCCTCCTTCCAACTTCTTGTAACTAAAAGTTTCACTATGCATATCTTCTACTAAAGGTATTGGTGTCTTAGCTCTTTCATTAGTAATAGTTTGTACTTCAATTTTTTTAGGTACCCATTTCTTTTCAATTCTCTGAGCATGTGTTGTATCACATTCATGATAGCCAAATACCAAATAGCTATGACATTTTAGAGGTTTCCACCAGATCTCCACTTTAATCCTTACTATACTACCATTCTTGAACTCTACATCAAGATACTCAGGCAATTCTTTTCAACATCTACTTCAATGTAAACCTTGGCAAAGGTAATTTTTTGCTTCAATGTCGAAACTTTATCCATGTATAATGGCTTGCCCAATCCACTAGCAATAAAGCTACATTTACCAGTTTCACCCATATTGGGATTTTCTTCATATTAAATTCGATAGAAGCATAATCAGGATGTTACACCCTTGGCTAGTAAGCTCAGTCATGTGGCAACCACGTTACCACCTTGAGACACATGTCATCAAACGTGCACTTAAGATAATATTAGGCAAAAATTATGTGTAAATAGAGCAATGAAGTGAAAACATAAATAAAGTGCTAATTAAGTATTTAAATTACAAAATATTCAAATAAAACAAGTGCATGAAAAGTGGCACATTTTATGATGCAAGTGTGCAACAGAAAATGCTAATAAAATTCGAAATACAAAATAGTCCAAAATGTCAGTGGAGTCACGGGTGTACAAAAGACCTACTGGACAAGGTGACAAGAGAGCTAACTAGCTCAAGAGTCACGTGGATACTGATGGTCGGTGTCAAGAATCGATCCTTTGCAGAAGTAAAAAAGAGGTTGGTGAGTATAATAATTGTACCCAATGAGTGACTCGGTTATAATGAATGATCACTTCAAGCTGGGGATATGAATAAATTCAAAACAGATTATATAATAAACCATTTTAATTTAAATAAAAGTATACTGAAACCCAAAATAGTCTTTGATAAAAATATCTTTATAAATGGACTGGCAAATAGAAAATATCTAAAGGCCCATTGGTGCACCTCAGTGGCCTAATGTACCATCGAAGGCCTCATCTTGAAACTCATAAACTAATTAAATCTATCTCAAGCCAATTCCCTCCTATGTTGCCATCACTATGGTGGAGACAGCTACCAAATCCTCAGCAAGTTTCCCTTCGCAATTTTCGATCCTAAGGCTTTTCATCATCGTGCCCCTCTAATAGGCGGCCCACAACTATTTATTAGATAGTATGCTCCGTCTCAGTCCATACACTCCAATAAAAAGCACTGAGCCTAATCCTCAAGATCACATATCATAAAATAAAATAGTAAAATCAATGTCATAAGTCATATAGTCCCACCTACCAAAATCAGCGTCGTAAATCATAGTGTGTGCTAGTGGAATATCTATATGCCAAAATATTTTATAAAAATAATTTAATAAAAACTAATTTGGAAATTGATATAACCTAGCCATTCATTGTATAGAGAGGATAGTATACTTCTGAAATCAACTCCTAAGCCTAGGGCCAATACTCACTTGCCCTCGCTTGAGCTCGCACCTAAACAATGATAAGATAATCCAATTTAATTAAATTAATCACTCAAAATATTAATTAGATGCCTAAGAATGCTCAAATTAGGCTTTCTAGGGTCTAAGGAATGCATTGGGGAAGTTTGGTATCAAATTGGGTCATTCCAGGTTAAACTATGTGAAATGACCAAAATATCCCTGGTGGGGGCAAAACTGACGTTCGTTATATAGTGGTCAGGCACTGGACCATGTGGGCATTTAGGCCACATGCTCGATGGTCTTCCAGTACTGGAATATTACACTTCTGACATTGGATGTATTTTGGGCATTTTGCCTTATTTTTCTTCTTCCACTTCTCAAGCTCGATTCTCACTCAAATCAGAATCAATAAAGCCACAAATTTATACACTCTTCAACAATCCAACAATAAGATCCCAGCTTCAAAAACTAAAATCTATGGTTGAGATTTCATGAAATTTGGATTGAACGTTGAATTGGAAATGGGTTTTGAAGTTAAATAGGTTTTTTATTTTTAAGCCATGATTTTTCCTAATCTAGGCAACGAATTGAGGCATATAAATAGTCAATTTAAAGCTTGAAGAGTATAGGTTAACATATGTCAAAATCAATTTAATCCAATGATTGGATCGAAAGTTGTAGCTTGAAGAACAAAACATTTCATTTGACGCTCTTTTTTAGATTCTTGAGATTTTTTGTTGTTTTTGCATTGTTTGATCTTTAGGGAAGCTAGAGAATTGATTGAGAGTATTTATTAAGGTGTTTAGAGGTGGTTGTGGGTGGAGGAAGACGAGAGGCTTAAGTGAAAAGAGGAGGAAGAGAGGAAAATGAGAAGAATGGGGCTTAGGTCATGAGACCCGGCCTTAAAACCCAGTCATCCGACTCTAGATCATTGGTCAACCAGTGCCAGTTGATAGCTACTCTTTCTTTCCCCAATTTTACCGTATTTTAACCCCAATTAACTCAAGTTTCATGTAATTTGGTTTCCCTAGAATGTGCTTAGTGTTAACATAGATTTTATTCAAGTTCAAGGAGGTTCAAAACACATTTCAGTAAGTTTAATTTAATCACATACTTAGAATTTAATATATTCGGACATTATTTAAGTATGGAATTAGATTCGGGTGTGACACAAGATCCCATTTTCTTATAAATATGGGTCTATTTTATATGTGATAGGGCCCCGATTCTAAAACCCATGTTCTGATTGCTACATTTGGTAATTGAACAACATACAACTAGAATTAATTACAGTCATTGTAACTTGTCCTTCCTTCCCCCACAAAAGGCTCACCATTTTCTGAGATAGACTAAAATTAAGGGCTTTACCCACAAATTGCATTGCAACGCAATACTTTTAATGGAGCTTGCATTACATTTTTTTTGGATTGATTGAAGCAATGTACTCTAGGTTGGAATTTTCTTGCTCAAAAATAGAATTCCAACCTTTATTCCCCTTGCCTTTACTAGTTTTCTGTTTCAAATCAAATTCAAGTTGAATCATTTGCCCTTATCCCAAAGCAAGAAAAATCTTCTACAATATCAAAAGAATCCATTAATAATCTAAAGAAATCAAGATAATTTCTTAATTTTTGATGAAAAACCAAGCAAGAATCAATCAAGAATCGCAGGAAATTGCCAAAAAATCCAGGAACTCTCACGAAAGTTAGACTAGCTAACGTGGACCGAGAGAAACTGCTAACATGCGCCCAAAGAGTTTAATTTCCTCTCCCTATAAGTCACTAAAGTAATATCTTCGCATCCTAATAATGATTTCTCAAACAATCAAATGGCAACAACATACCTAATGATTTCTAAAAATCTAAATCCCTTTATTTACTTTGGAAAGCTAATACATCTCTGGTGAATTTTGAATTGGTTTTTGTTAGAGGGATTTTTACTTTGATCCCAATAGTAAGGTTATATATTTGGCTTTGAAGAATAACATATTGAAATTGTATCCAAATCCAGTTGTGGTTGGCTTTGAATCAAGTAAAAAAAAAAAGAGGCAATTTTAGGTATGAAGTTTGGCTTGTTTTTGAATTCTTGACAAGAGAAAACCAAATAACAGGAAAGAAAGAGAGTTGTTGAATTTGAAGGAATATTTCTAGAGAGAAATTGGGATCAAAGATGAGAAATTTCAAAGTTTACAAGCCATTAACGATGACTTGAAAAAGTTGAAGGAGAAACAGGCAAAATAATAAAGAAAAATGGTGGCTTAGGTTTTTTTTTTTTAGAATTTTTATATTTTATGTTTTAATTTTTTTGGTAGGATTTAAGTTTTAATTTTACTTAAATAAAAATATTAAAATGGTATTTTCCATTTTTTTCCTTTTCCATGTGGCTTTTCAATTCATTAGATGATCCACCTAATATCCACGTGCCCTAAATATTTATTAATTACGCATATTCACCATGCGTGTATATAACAATGGCTATTCCATCCATTTTAGTCTTATATTGAGCAAATACGATATTGTTTAGTCCTAAGTTGACCAAATTAAAACCTTTAATCATCAATTGAATAAACTATCAAACGTTTCATTCTAAATTGAGCATTTAGCCAACATAAGCTAGAATATTAGACTAATGCCCAAATTAAGACCTAATATATGAAGGCTTTCTCAATTAAAGGCTAAAGGTTTTAATTATGTTAATCTAAGACTAGATATTAATGGATTCACTCAAGTAGGACAAAATGGACAGAATATGGGGCGTATCATGTACAAGTCATAAAATCATTTTGTTATTTGATGTGGCATATATGACATGGCTTTTTTCATTCAATTTCCCTTGTTTGAGATTTTTTTATCTCTCTCTCTCTCTCTCTCTCTCTCTCTCTCTCTCTCTCTCTCTCTCTCTCTCTCTCTCTCTCTCTCTCTCTCTCTCTCTCTCTCTCTCTCTCTCTCTCTCTCTCTCTCTCCCTCTCCCTCTCCCTCTCTCTCTCTCTCTCTTTTTCACCCCTCTCTCTTCTTTCTCTTGTTCTTTCTTTTTCTCCATTGCTTTTTTCCTTGAGCTCATTAGCAGCTACAACAATCAAAATTCGAGAAACTAAGTTTGAAAGGAATATCAAAATACGGGTTCAGTAAGATCATCTAGGTATGGGTTTTGATTACGGATTGATTTTTGGCTTCAAATCAAGATTAGGAATAGGGTTTAGTCACCTTATAGGTTTTGAAAAAAATAAAAAAATTTTTGTATTGAAGTTTAGCTTTCATGTGAACCCCAAACCTTGTCCATTCTAGTGTAATCGAACAAGTGTAAGACTTTGAAATACGAATAATGAAACGTTTTGAAGTGAAATTAGTATTTAAACTTGATAATTTAGATTGTGAATTGAATTAATGGATGTTTGAAATGGCTTAGGAAGGATAAGGAAACTAAAAAATTTCTAAGTCCTAGAAAGAAGCGACAATAGATATGATGGAAGATTAGCATCAATTGTGTACTGGGTTGGGGATTTGCCCTGGAAAGGTTATTTCGGTGTTGAACATGGCTCAAAAACTGGCACTAGACTGAGCTTTTAGAAGGGGTCAAGCTCGAACCTTTCCCTTCCATTTTCTTTTTTTAGTCTTTTCATATCCCCCAACAAACCCTAACACCCCAAAACTCCAAAATCCAACCTTCCAACCATAGAATCTCAAGATCAAACCTTTTAAATTCATCCTTAGATCCTCTTAAATGCAAAATAAAAAAAAAGAAATCAATGATAAATCTAAACATTTGCTGGATTGAGGCATTTGGAGCTTAAGAAGAGTTTAAGGTATAACTTCAAAAGTGATCTATAAGAATTGGTTTTAGGTGTATATGTTAATCTCCTTCACCTAAGCTTCATTTTGCCTATTTACTCAAATTCATTTGGAGAATCATAAGTATAGTTATGTTAGATTGAAGATTTTATTGAAATGAGTTTGAAACCTTAGTTCTTAAATTTGATTTTTGGAGTGATTGGGTTAATGATGAATTGGGCGTTGTTAAGGGTTGAAAGAGTATCAATTGGCAATTGTCTAGTTGAATTTTTTTTTGTCTAATTATGTTGATTTATAGTAGAATTCACCAAGATTGAATTTGGAAACGAATAAGCTTGGCACTGCAACAAACTTGACAATTAGTGACGAAAATCTTAGTGACAAATTTGTTTTCATCATGCAAAGTATACATAACGTGACAAAATATTTAACTCATCACTTATTTCTATCCATGACAAAATACCACAAAGCATGAGACAAGTTAGCAGGTCAACTAACCTAGTTAGTAAACTAATGTGCCAAGTTAGCTAATTGTTAGTATTTTAACGGTTGGCGACTAAAATAATCAAAATTTGAAAGTTAAGGGATTAAATTGATAGTTTTTATAGTTAGGTGACCAAAATAGAAACTCTTGTAAAGTTAAGTGACTAAATGCGTAATTTACCCAAGTGTTAATTAATTATAAATATCTTTCCATGTATAGCATCTCAAAAGTGCGTTTGTGCACCAATTAAACTTATATATATATATATATAAGCTAAATGCTCAATTTGGGGACTAACTTTGCGATTTTGTTTGATTTGGGGTCTAATATTCTAATTTAGCCAATTCAGGATCTAATATTTATAATTTCGGTTCAATTAAGACTTGTTGGATATTTTAAGTGTGCTTATAATTGAACTAATATTGTAATGTTGAGCTCTCAATTGAACCAAAATTCTAATGTTAGACTTGTAATTGAACAAAAATAGTAACATTGGACTGCCAATTGACAAATTAGAAAGTTCTTAGCCCTAAATCAAGTAAAATTGCAAACCTTTGGCCCTAAATTGAGCAATTAACCCCATAAAAAATATTTACCTAATCTTGTAAGTGATAATCATATTGAATGGACGCAAGCATGATAGTTAATGCCAAAAGTAGAAGAGAAGTCTATACTCGTTCGGCATTGTTGCCGTTTCCTATTTTCTGTTACCATTTTCATGTTTTGGAAACAAAACAGGTGAAAACACGTTTGGCAAGATGTTTTCGTTTTCAGAAACTTTGGAAACAGACTCCATGTTTCAGAAAAAAATGGAAGCAGAAATTTTATGTTTTCATATATTTTCAAAATACTTCCATAATACAGGGGAACAATAACTTTTTAATAGCATCCTTAATACATAACTAACATATGTTTAGGGTTTTTTAATATATTTTCATGAGAAAACAAACAAAAAACAATTATATATCCAAACGTGTTTTTGTTTTTAAAAAATTGACAGCACAACGAAAATGAAACAAAAACAAAAAACAAAAAACAGAAATTTTAAATGATGCCAAACAACTTGTTTTTGATACAGTATTGTATTTATTTTGCATAATTGGCCACAAAAAAAATTGTTTTGCATTTTTCACCTAATTAATCACTGTTATATTGACTTTAAAATCTCTCCTAACAATGTTGCATATGGTTGATGATGCCATAAAAGCATGTATGGTTGGAGAAATAAATTATAAATTAATTCCAACATTATGATTGTTTGTAGAGTTGTTCAAGGGCCGGGCTACCTGTCCAAGCCTGTAAGCCCGTCCGATATTTGGGAGGGTTTGAACAAGATTTTTAATTTCGAGAGCCGAGCTTGAACAAGATTTAGAGGCCCGTTTATTAAATGGGCCAGTCTTGGTCATAGGTGAAAAAATCGGTCCAACTTAGCCCGAATTCTAATTAATTTAATATAAATATATAAAAATATATTTATTTTATTTGTTAATGTGATATTTTTCTTCTTTTTTTTTGTATATGATATTGATGTTTTCAAATATTGTTAATATTTAGACTTTTTTAACTTTGTAAAAATTGTTTTAAATCGTAATTTCTTAATTGTATTGATTTATTTTTATTTTTATTATAAATTGATATAATTTAATTATTAAAATTAATATGTAAAAAAAATTAAAAACGGGCTTTTGAATAGGTCTCACGCTTATATAAATATTTTAGAACCGGACTTGAACAAAAAGAGAGACCCAAATAGCCAGGCCGGGCCGGGTTTGGGCAAGCATATTGCTTATAAATTCTTGTCTAGGCCTAGCCCGAACCCGACCAAGCCCAGCCCATGAACACCTCTAATTGTTTGTCCCCAAGGCTTGTTAACAGTGAGAGCGAAAATAACTTAGATGTATCGACACTTAATTTTCTTCTAACTCACTATTTGAAATGTAAAGTTCAAATTGAAATTTTTCCCCCTAATAAGAGGGGACCCTAATTCTCGAACCTAATTAGAATCCCTACTCACACATCTCCTAACCCTTATCACTTGACCTTCGTATTTATAGTTTGCTTTGAAGAGATGCCATGTAAAAACACACAATTGAGTTTGTAAATAAACCAATCATCACTTGAGCATCGAATTTTACATTATCCAAGAAATCAATCTTGTGCGATTAGGCATATAACCTGACTTTAGGGCCATCATTCATGTAGATACCCTATTTTTATTATTTAATTTCTTTTCTTCCTACCTTTCTTGTTTTCTTTATTTATTTGATTTATTTGAATTTGATTTTATTCTTATTTTACCTTCATTGTTTTTCTTTTCTTTTCTTTGGATTACTATTTGGAATGGAGTGGGCTTTGATATGAGACAATTGGATATGATGTTGGAATGAGCAACAGGCAGCACTCTCATTCAGCTTCGAGATTCCCTCAATGCAGTCGGCGGTGTGTCCCTCAAAAAAATGGAAACTTGCACAACACGGGGGCCCTTTCAACAATTCCAAAACCAGCACATGCCCACTCATCAGCCTGCTTAACAGCTGCCACCCCCTCTCTCACTAGAAGACACCTCTTGCAAAAAAGAAAAAAAAGAGACAAAAGGGGGCCAAGCAAAGAAAAAAAGAGACGAAGGGGGGCCAACCAAAGAAAAACGGGGAGAGAGGAGCATTCATCAAACAGCCGATCAAAAAAAGAAAAAAAAAGAGGCAAATAAAGTCAAAAAAGGAGGCCGAAAATAAAAAAAGGAGGCAAAGAAAGTCAAAAAAGGAGGAAAAAAAAAAAAAAAAAGGAGGCCGGAATCCTAATCTGAAAAGCTAGGGTTTACATTCAAACTTTGGTTTAGAAATTTGGGAGTCTCTTTTGAGGGGAAAATTGATTGAAAAGGGAGTCGAAGTCAGTGGAGAAGGGGAGAAAGGAAAGAGAGATTTTATCCGATGATCATTTGTACACTGGAAGTTGTCAAGTCGGAGTTTTTATTTTCCAATCAGATCAATAGGAAAGGAGTGTTTGGGGCAAGGAACGATTTACTTTGAATGGAGGCCCACCTTATAGTGGAATATGGAGATCGGGTTCTTTGAAGTGGCCGTCTTTCATTCTTAGTTTTCGGTGCTTGCGAAATCATTTTTTAGGTACGGGTTCTCGGGGTTTAAAGGAAATAGAAGAAGGAGAAGTGTAGGGGTGTAAAAAGGGTTGTTCCTTTTAGTTTCGACGAGTTTGAAAGGCAGAGAGTTTCGGTGCTCTATTTAGGAGAGGAAATCGGCGGCGGGATAAGAAACAAGTGAGGAAGAAGAGATCCAAAGGAAGAGAAATAAGTTTCAGCTGTGGGGTCCTAAACGTCATCGTCACGGGGTATGGTTCTTTAACCTCTCCGAAATTTTGTTTCTTTGTTTTAAGTTAGTAATATTTAATTATCCACATGTCATGATTATTATCCTGGAATAAATCTTGCTTGGATTCCGATCCGTGTTTCATATATTGGTTTAAATATTAATGGCCATTGGATTTTGTGGAGTTATATGTACTGTGCTGTTTGCAAATGTTTCAATGTGGGCTTTGATGTTGTTTAAAACTTTGAACTATCATATATAGTCTGATTGTTAAGCCATTCGTGATAGTCTGGTATATACCGAATTTGGCTGTATGAACTCTTGTTTCTGTTGGGTTTATTAACATGGATTTCATGATGGGTTTGATTAATGGACTTGCCTATTTCATATTTGGGCTCAACGATTCCATAAGTTGGATTCTCATATGGTGTGGGCTACATATACTTGTTTAATGATTGTTAATGCGGGCCAAGGTTTTGTTGGTATTTGGTCTGTTGTAAGTTTTGGGAGTTGGGTTATATTCCATAATTTATTTGGATGAGGTCCGTTTAATGATGTTGGGCTCTGTGTATATTGTCCTCATTTGTGGTTTGGGCTATTACATGCGTTAGTATTTAGGTTATATTTTGTTTTTGACCTTGGACTGTACTGATGATATAGAGCTAATTTCTTGCAAGGTGACATGTGGGTTTTAGAAATTGCCTATTTGGGATCTTTAAATTTGCATTCAGGATTAGATTTTAAACTCAATTAATTTCATTTGCCATTTTAAATTTTAGACCATTTTACATTTTCTATGTTATTTAGTATTTAGGTCATTTCATATATTTTCATCTCATTTAGAAATTTAAGTTATTTTAATATTTTTATGCCATTTAGTAATTTAGGTTATTTTAATATTTTCATGCCATTTTAGAATTTTAGATCATTCCATATTTTTATGCCATTTAGTAATTTATGATATTTCATATCTTATGTCATTTAGTAATTAGGCCCATCTTATTTATGTTCATGTCATTTAGAAAATTAGGTACATTTGCATTTTGGTTAGTCCCATCTCATTTAATTAATGTCATTTAGTTAATTAAGTCCATTTACATTTTAGTTAGGTCCATTAATACTTCAATTTATGTCATATAGCTAGGCCCATAAGCATTTTAATTTATGTCATTTAGCATGTAGGCCCATTTGCATTTTAGGATTATGCCTATTTCATATTTTATGCTGTTTAGTTTAGGCCCATTAGCATGTCAATATGTCATTTAACTTAAGCCCATTTGCATCGTTTTGTGTCATTTTTAGAAATTAAATTCATGCATTTTTTTTAATATATACCTAATATATTTCTTGTGCTAACCCATTTTCTTGGTTTATTTTGTCCCATCATTTCATGCATTTAGTAATTAAATCATTGTTTTCAAAAATCGCATGTGCATGGAAATCTCAATAATGGGGAGTCTGAGGGAATCACGTAATTACGAGGTTCTCAAAGGCTTCTTTAGGGTGATGGGGCTTTCTAATTCACCTTTTCGGAATTCCGATTGGGCCTAGGAAGTTTCCAATAAACCAATTTCCACCCTAATTTCAAAAAAAATACAAAAAGAATGATTTTAATCATATTTCAAAAACAGCATTAGCATACCATATTCATGATTTTCTCCAAATTTCTAAAAGTTTTTCTACAAATTTCGTTTCTTAAAGAAAACCCAAAAAAATGTTTTCTTTCAAAATTCCCCTTGTCAGCAAAATGGATTTCAATTCTGACATAATTTTAAAAAAATCTAAAAATGGTTTTTAGGAAAATCTCAAACTTAATCAATAGTTGAGGTTTTCTTATAAAAAAATTAAACTTTAGTTAATTTCTTTGAACAAGGTTTTTAAAAATGAGATCCAAGAATAAAAGGAATTTAATTATTCTGACATTATTTTCGAAAATAAAAAAAAATATTTTAAAAGATTTCAATTAGGCCCCTACATTGGAGTCTTTCTAATTAAACTTAAGTTTTTTTTATTCTCATTTTTTTTTTTGCTTTTGATTTAAAAAAAGGTTTTCTTATCAATAAAAGGAATTTAATAATTCTGACATTAATTTCAAAAATCAAAAAAAAAAATTTTTAGAGATTTCAATTCAGTCATTAACAATTGGAGTCTTTCCAAATTCAATCCGATTATGTTTAAAAATCAAATTTTTCTTTAACAAATTATGGATTTTTAACTTTTGATTTTAAAGCTTGTTTTTGGAAAGTTCTCAATTCGGTTATTCAACGTTGAGACCTTCCTTTTATTTTTTTTTTCTTTTTTACGGATCTCATTAAATTGAATTTTCTTAAAGGGTGAACTAACCCATATCAAAAGGAGTTCTACTCCGACATTTGTAGATTCTTTATTTTAGTTTATTTTATTTTATTTCAGTTCAAAAGAAATATTTTTGTTATTAACCCTAAAACGAATTTTCACAAGGCTTTATGGTACCGATTTCCGGGCGCTTTGGGGGTGCTAATCCTTCCTCGAGCGTAACCGACTCCAGAACTCAAAACTTATTTTCGTGGACCAACATTTGTTTAACCTAAGGTAATCTTTCTAGATTATGTTAGGTCAAACAGAGTCAAAATAGGTGGCTAACCTACCTAAATCAAATGGTTAGTGGCGACTCCTTTTCTTGTTTTCCAAATCTTTTTATTTCTTTAAATTTTTCGTCAGACGACTTTTTAGACGTTTCGACAATTCCTTATAAGCATGGGCATCTATTGTTAGTCAATATATGAAGCGGCAAGTCGCTTGGGGTATAAGGGGAATTACCTAACAACTTTTCCTTAAAAAAGTTGTATTTACCATCTTTAACTGAATCAAACGGATAGTAAGTATTGTGTGCTCTCTAGTCTCTCCCAAAAAATAGCCTGACTATCTTCTCTCATCAAGCCTGTCTACCTCGTCATTCCTCAAGGTAAGTATCGCTCTTTTTTTTTTTTGGTTTCCCACCCGATATCCAAAGCTTCACTCTGACTAATCCAAGTTCGACCCGCATCGCGCACCTGGATATGGTGGGTGAGTCTCCCAATGGGGCAGCTGCGTACATAAGGTCTAGAATCTGAGACCTGCTTAAGCTGGAACAAGCCGCTTACCACTCGATCCAACCCCACGTTGGTAAGTATCGCTCTTTCGACTACAAAATTTTGCATTCTTTGAATGGCTGTATATTGAGATCAAGGGCGGAGCCAAGCCATTTCAGTGGGGTCAGTTGACCCCATTGAAATGACAAAATTCTTTATAACCTATATACTGATTAAGAAAAAATTTTAAGAAAATATTTAAATTGACACCACTGAAATAAGTTAATTAAGGGTCAATTAAAATTTATTATAGTAAAAATTATATAACTCAAGTATGAATATTTAATTTATGAAGTATATAGAACCCACACGTATATAACTTTCTTGTTTACTTTTTAATTTTTGAGATGATATTGCATATACCATATATATGGGTCTTATATGAGTTTTTTGGACTATAAATGATAATATTATATTAATATATTGATGCCACTGACCGAAAATCCTTAACTCCGCCACTGATTGAGATTCGGAAAAAATGTGTTGGTGAGTAAACCGATAGACCAATTACTCTCCTATATGCCATCTTTAGGAATTGTTGTATTTGCATCATGTGATTATTTTCATGACAATAATTGTGGTATTTGTGTCATGTCAAAAATCTTATCATTGACTTTTTTTTTTTGGCGAGCATCATGGACTTATTATACATACTAAACAAGTGAACAAGTAGATAAGAATTTAGAGAATGGGCTGCTTTAATTTCTGAAGGTGTTGTTGTTGGGCTAATTAGCTGTGGGGTGTGTTGGTGGGCTTAACGTCTTGGGGCTTGACTCTTTTTGCCTCCATAAAGGTGTAGTTAAAAGTTTTCTTTTCGTGCGTTGTATTGGGCTTAGATCATGACAAAAAAATTTTATAAAGAAGCAAAAGGCAGTTCAGAATCTAATTTAATTTATCTCACATGATTTTCCACGAGTAACTAGTTAATAAAGGTGACTTGGACTTCCTTAATTACCGAGATTAGCACGTACGGTGAAATTGGGATAGAAATTTTGGCCTTTTCTGTAGGATACGCAACTCTCAACTTTAATAATTAGGTTTAAATGTTGATTGTTTGATGTTAAAAACTCAAAAAAAAATTGTTTAAAAAAAAAAGACGGTACTATCATGGAATTCAATATCCATAGATATATCTATATATCCATCGATATATCCGGTATTGATATCGATATTGTGATATGTTTACGGAAATTTTTTTTTTCTCGGATATCCGTCGATATATTCATATATCCGCGATTTATTTGCGATATTTTATTTATCTGTAAAAATTAGTAGTACATTACAAAAAATTTGTTTGTTGTTGTGCCTTGAATTTTTTCGATTCTGCTCGAATAGTGATTTGATCCAAAATATTTGGAATCTTGATCCGAATGGAGAATTGCTTTGAGATATTTGCTAGAAGTAGAAGGCTCGGACTTAAGACATACAATTTAATCACTACATTGCACTCATGAACTCTTTAAGTTAAATTTAATGTTAATGTCCTAAAGATTAAAAAACTAGACTTTGGGAATTATCTTTATTGCATTGGCTATTTGGTTGACTTGCAATTACGTAATGGTAAACTTTAGTGAATATAACATTAAATCTGAATAATAACTTGTGATAAGTGAAAAATAGAGTACTTAGTAAACTATTTTATATGTTTCTTTCTTGTACTAATATCTTTTTTAGGATTAGTTTAAAGAATATTTGTGAACTTCAATCCCAATCTAATATAGTATTGAACTCCTAGTAAATAAATTTTTGGTGAAATTAAATTTTCCTAAGTATGATTTGGAGAAATTAATCAGTGTTAAATTAAATATGTGGTAAGAATTGAAATTTGAGGAAATGAAGAAGAGTAAAATTGACAATTTTGCAAGTAGTATCAATAGGTCAAATAGTGCAAGCAAGAATTATTTCTTCTTCCTTTTTCCTTCTCCATTAAATTTCAAACTTCATTTCTTCATTTCTTCTTCAATTTTTAACGGATCGAAGCAAATAAATACTTCATCTTACATAACTTTTCGAGATCTATCCAATGTTGGTGGCTATTGGTGTTGAAACTTAGTGAATTGAGCTTAACCTTAAGCTAAAGGTTTGGACTTCTTTTGGAAATTTGGAGAAATATTGGGAACAACCTCTTGAGCGAAGTAAGTATGTTGTTTTACTCCTTAGCTCTCAATTCAAGTAAATTGCATGTTGATTCGGGTATTTGATGGCTTTGTAAGCTTAAAAGTAAGTCATGAAATTTCTGCAGTTGTTGTGAAATTCTGGGCTCTCTGTTTTCATGACTTTTGTTTGGGTAAACGGTCTCCATTTGCCATGAAGATGAGTATCCTCTTTTTCAATGAATTAGGCCTGTACATTTAGATGATCATGACAGGAAGCCTAATCCAAAAATTAGCATTCGTGCTCAAGAATATGGGATTGATGTTAATAAAGTCTTGTCTGAAGTGATAGGCTTGGACTCTTCATCAGATAAAACCATAGATCCTCCACCTGAATTAGAAGGTCATGCAAGAAACCAAGATGATGATGATGATGGAACCGAAGAAAGGACTACAACAATAGAGACTCAAGGTGGGGGTAGCCAAAGAGGAACAGAAAATGTTGCAAGGTATGATCCTTCATGTGAAAGTGATTATTATAGACTAATAAGTCCATTTACATGCGAAACAACTTTCATACATGTGAAGCAAGATGAGGACCATGGATCTCGCAAAGTTGGGCATGGAGCAAAAGGTAAAAAACGGAAGAGAGGTATGAATAATCTCACTGATGATTTTGGCTCTATGAGTATAACTACAGAACAAAGTTCAGTTGGTTATAATACACCGATGGATTTATATTCTGAAAATTGGTCTGATGGTAGATATGGGGAATATTATCATGGAGCACCATATTCATCTAGTCAGTATCCATCATATTATTCCCTTGAATAACAGCGTTTTTATGATTGTCAATCAGCACAGCCAGCGCAACCAGCAGAACTACTGGTGGATTATAGTCGGTTCCATCCCTTGAATATCTTCTGCAAATTAGTTCAACTGAATATTTTACTCATGTGCAGAATTATGTGAATAATTATACAAAACTTATGAGTTGGCTTGAATATTGTGCCTTAATTCAACCTAGGGCTGAAAGGCAGGTTAATTTTGAGCCTCCAAGGAATTCAATGTGATATTAAATATTGTCAATTTGATGAACTTTGTAATATTTGATGTTGTTGAATATATATATTTTTATAAATATGATTGATAGTCTTATTTTTATTATATTTCATATATTTTTACCGATTTGAATATTTACTAACACATTAATCCTATATTTAAATATGTTTTAATTAAGATGTTTTAACTCTAAAATATGAAAAAATATGTGATAGGTGCAATTTACACCTATATTATGGACCATATTAGAGTACTCTTGATCTATTTTATTTATATTTTATGGTTCATATTGTATGATTTCTTCTCATTTTAGTTTCATTGGTTGTTTTGAAGGAAATAGGACTTTTCTTTAGAAGATTGAAGGAAATTAGAGTTAAAAACACTGATTTTCAAATATGGCCATGCTTGCATGAAGTCAAGAGGAATTTCAAAGCTCAAGTCAAAGCTAAAAGAAACAAGTCAAATGCATGGTGTGGAAAAGGAGCTCATGTCACGTGATATCAAGGAATGGTTGAAGAGTCAAAATAGTCATGTGAGGTTCAACATTTGAAGCAAAATTGGAGAAACAAGTCGAACAATAACGGCGCCAGATCTAGTATGAAGTGGCGCCGTTTCTTTGACGTAATGACGCTTTTTGAGCTGCACTTGGGAGAAACAAAGGAAGGAAAATAATCGTGCAATAACGGCGCCGGATGTAGTATGAAGCGGCGCCGTTTCCTTTGATGCAAAATCTGCAGTTACGCTTCGGATATGAAACGGTGCTGGAAGTGTCAATAAGCGGCGCCGGTTCTATGTTTTTGAGTCCTACTCGATGTAATCTCCTAATTTTATGTAATCTCTCCAATATAAATACCATAGTTTAGGGTTTTTAGACGAACCAGAGATAATTTTCGGAAGAGGGAAGCACTCAAGGGAGCAACTTTGTCAACTTGGGAGATTTTCTTCTTTACTTTCTTCTTTAATGCAATTGTTTATTTTCTTTTATATGAGTAGCTAAAGTCCTTGTTGGGGATTTGGGTAGATCTTTTAGGGATTTTAATTCAATATTTGTATGGATTGATTTTCTGAGTTAAATCTGTTTTCTTTGTTCTTAATGCGTTTTATGTCTGGCCAACATAAAATTTATCTTTGGAATTGTATGAAGGACTGAGAGGTGAAATATAATTCGTGCTCTAGGAAAATAGACGCAATCTAATTGGATACGAGAGTAATTCAATTTATTGTGATAACCATAATTGAATTAGAGTCGTGGAGAAACTGATTTGATTATAATCTCAGGTTCTTAATGTTCTTAGCTAATTAGTTTATGCACTAAGAGGTGGTAATCAATTAGTTAGGAAAGTTTAGGATGATCTGAGAGGGCTCCTAAGTAGATCAGTGATTGTTATTTTAATCTTGATAATTAGATTCATACATAATTGAATTAAATACCTAGAAGAGAAGCCTAAACCCTCAATCCCATCTTATTATTTAATTTTCGTTTTGATCAATTAATTTTACAATCATCTTTCTTTAATTGTTTACCACATAAATTCTTTAATTTAAGTTGCTTACTGTTACAAACTTAGCTGGAATTAGGTTATTAGCTTTCTCAAGTCTTCGTGGGATCGATACCTTGGAATACTCCAAGCTTTACTACTTGATTTCGTACACTTGCAAAAAATCCCGATCAATATGTAAATAAACATATGTTGAAATTTCATTTCAAAATTCTAACATTTACTACAAATATCAGTAATTTTTCTTATTTTTTATCACTTTTTTACGATATCGATATATCCGTTTGATATATCTTTAATTTTGAAGGTACGATATCAATATGAATATCGATATTTAATTCCTTGGATACTATAATATCTTTCTTATAGGAAATTGCATAGCGAGCTAGACAAAATCAATGGCAAACAAAGTAGGATTAATCATCAAATTAAGTAATTAGCTCAAAGGAAGCCATATTGGTCGTGAACGTAAGGCATCCAAGAGAGCAAAGACTAAGGAGGAAGATCCGATCGATATTCCCACCCGCCGATGGTATATGTTGGGCGTGTGCAGAAGAGAAGACGTAGATACATGAAAAATGAAAATTTGCACATACAAACAAAATTGACCCAGCAACCGATTAATGAAAAAGTAGAAAGGAGTCTTCGCATTTTACCACATAAAAGCATGTTCACTGGGAACTGTGTAAAGGCCATAATATTCTACAACTAGTATTAATATTAATTAACGTCCGAAACCCAAAGGCCAAAGCCCGGCCTAGCCTAGCCTAGCCTAGCTCCCAAGTAGGCAAACTGATCTGCAACTACAAGTCCACTTAAATTACATCTCTTGAGAAGATCTTAATTTCTTCACAGATCATCGATCCAGATTCGAATTAGAACTCTTCTGCTCTCGCATTTCTTATCAAATTTGTATATATAAAAACCAAGATCATCATAGGAAAAAGATCGGTAATATACCTGTTTGGAGGTAATACGCATGATCTATATTATATAGAGTACAAAATTTTGTAATGTCTTAATTAGGAAATAATATTAATATCGGCTGTGGGGGAATAGGCAACATGGCGGGGAAATTTTGGTGAAAAAGAAAAATGGGGACAGCATTTGGGATTTGGCATTTGACATGCATGCATGTACTTCATATCATCTTCTGTGTGGTCCTTGCTGATGCCCTGTCATCCCATTGTCGTCACAGTAGTCGATATGTATATATTTTCAAAAGTTGAGACGTAATTTTTGTTGTAGCAGTTAATTAGCATAGCTTTATCTTATCTCTAGAAATTCTTAATTAATTTATAAACCTGTTTTGTGGTTTGACCATCTCTAGAATGTAAAGTTGTGTAGCATGCTTTCATCTTGGTAAATGAATGTGACCAATGCTCTACTAAAAAGGGCATTATTATTATATACCTAAAAAAAAAAGGGCATTATTATATATGCAGGATATTTTTAATTTCTATGCAATTAATTAAAAAGAAATATCGAACATGTTCCTTTCAATTTTTCTCTCTAATTACTCTCTCTTACCTATGCCTCCACATGTCGTACTCTTCTTCATGGGTTAGTTAAGGGTGAACAACCTTTTTAGACATCTTTTGACCTATTTTCGAAATCATTAAACTTAATTTTTTTCCTTCACTTTTTTTTTTTCATTTTGTTTTACTTTTGATCCACTCTTTTTATTCATATATTATTATGGTCCCGTTCATTATTAGGGTCCGGTTAATCAGTGCTTATAGACATTGGTTAAGCTCATTTAATAGAGTTAAAAAGTAACTTTGAATTCTGAAATAGCAATAATTGTTATCAGAAAAAAAAGTGATATGATAAAACTATCTTTAAATACAAAACGTTTCTTATTTGGGGTTAACCTTTGACAAATTTATTGAAATTTTTTTTCTAAAATCCTATAATAATATATTTTAAATATTAAAACTTACACTTACAATTTATTTTTTTATTTGGGGCTAAATTTTATAAATTTAGGGTTAAACTTTATTAAGGGTATTCTTGTCTTTAAACACTAATAAAAACATAAAATAAATGCTAAGTATAAAAAACAAAGCAATTATTGAAAAATAATTGCTTTGCTTAACGGGTGCCTATAGGCACCAGTTAGCAGGCATCCGTTAGTAATTTTCTATTATTATTGTTGTTGTTGTTGTTGTTGTTGTTGTTGTTAAATTTATGTGAAAATTTCATATATAAGTAAAATAAGGCTTAATAATTAATTTGGTTCCTGAACTATATAAAAAAAGATAGATTGGTTCTTGAACTTTTATTTGAGACAGATTAATTCTTAAACTTTTATTTTGGCATGTATAATCCCTTAGATGAAAGAAAATTTAATGGAAACCGTCAAAAGTTAAAAATCATAACAGTTGTTTTTAAATTAAAAATTTGATGTGAAAAAGTTATGTTAGTGTCAAATAAGGGGTTAAACGGATTCTGTTAAGTTTTCAACCATCTAAGGATTTATGTGTCCCAAAATAAAGGTTCAAATATTTAACTATCTCAAATAAAAATTTAGAAACTAATCTATCCTTTTTAATATAATTTAGGGACTAAATTAGGTGTTAACCAATGAATAAAAAATTGGACCGGACCAGTCGATTCAACCGGTTGAATCGGAAACCTGTCACAAGTTTGGTTCGTTAAAGGGTCTAAAATCGGGTTCCATTTGAACTGTTGTTGAACCGAAAACCGTTGGACCGGTTCAACCGGAAATTTAAAAATTTTTTTATTTTAAAAGCTATTTTGAATTAATTAACCCAAATTCAAAAGAAGTCCAAATTAATGAGAAGCCCACATTTTAATTTTCTTATTATGTTTAAACTTTGAATTTTGAAATTTGGAACTTAAATTTTTAAATTTTTTATTTTAATATACTTCTATAATAAAAATATAATTTGTGATGTAAAATAATTTGTAATATTTATTTAGATTATGTGACGTACTAATATTTTTTATTTTTTCATATTTTTTATGAATTTTATGAATTTTTTTCTTATTTTTATCAATTTTTTTGAATATTTGTAGAAATTAATAAAATTAAATTACTTATATAATTAAATCGGCTGGTTGAATCAATTGAACCGATTGAACCGTGATCTGGTCGATCAATCGGTTTAACGATCGGTCCGATTTTTTATTCATTGGTATTAACCGATTAAAATAATAACTTTAAAGAGTATACTATAACACCCTCAGTAACAAAATCCTACTATACCTAATACCTCGTCACATCCAACATATACAAATGATTACTGCATGAGCTATAGGGAGTCTCCAATTTATTATTAAATGAATCATTCACACATTATTGTAGCTAAATGATATAGCAATTAATATTTATCAACTAATTAATAATATTATAAATAAATGTTGAGTGATCTTTTCTCCAAGTGCATATATACCCCAAATAGAAATTTCCTCGAATCTTTATCCATATATATTTATTTGCATGGATGCATGATGATGTAAATTTTCGTAACTCAAAAAGAAATAAGTTGATAGTATATTTCTTGAATTTTTTTATCAAATAAATCTTTTATGCACAAACATCTATTGAGAAATTATCGAATAAATAAGTAAATGTGTTGTTTGATAAACCTAAAAACTTAAGTGCTGAAAAAGAAGCGTTGAAAAATTAAATACTAAATTTGATAAAAGTTGAATTTGTATATAAAAATTGTTTAATAAATAAATATTGAATATAAATATATTGTTTGATAACAATAAATGTTGAAGATTTTTTAAAAATTATTAATGCCTAAAATAAAGGTAATTTAGTATAAAAGGAAAGTTTTACAAAGTAAAAGCACTTAATTTTTTCACTATTAAATAATAAGTAAGTCTCTATCTACTTTTTAAAATTCAACATTTTTTTTGTTAAAAAAAATCTTTTAAGTAGTGACTAATAAAAATTATCAAACATAAAAAATCCTAAAATGTTGAAAACTATCATTTTCAACAGTTTATTAAACACCCCCTAAGAAACAAATAAATTAAACCAATATTTAAATTGTACAAAACTCACCTCTATTGATAAATTATCAAACAAACAAGCAAATTAAGACACAAATTAAACTAAACCAATATTTAAAATTTTAAACAATGTTTATAGGTTATGTATATAGAAAGAGGCATGTAATTAATACAGTTTTTTTAATATTTTTTATAAAAGGAATGCATTAAAAAGAAAAAGATTTCCTAATATGATAATATTACGAAATAATTTAAATAAAGAATATTCATAGGCATCTGCTAACCAGACTATACTTATTTCTAATTTTCTTCATCTTTTTGTTGCATTTTTTATATATTAAATAATCTAAATATCTAGTTATATTTGCGCATATATATATATATATATATATATATATATGAGGATTTCTTGATGATGTGCTCGTCACCAAACAAATTTATTAATGATTATCGTAAAGAATTTTGGGAGAATTGCATCACCATCATCATAGTCAATCTTAACTTTTGCTGATTATGATGAATTTGTCTTCTTGTTATAAATTTCCTGATATCTAACTTTTCTCTCTTTAATTAAATAAATCTGTAGTTATTTTCCTTGTAAGTTTATAATTAAAAAGGGACCTTTTTCTATGCTATAAAAGGACTACATTAAGATCAATAATTGATTGGTTCAAATGGTTTGACATTTGTTTTCTTTAAATAATGTCTCAAATTTAAGTCTTGTGAATGGAGAAAATTATTGTTAGGAGAGTTTTACCCTCATAGTAGGCCAATCGAACTCAAAAGGGATTAGTCTTAGATAAAAGTCCTACGGATCCTCTTGATTACACCGAAAAAAAAAAGGACTACATTAAGAGCATCCATTTATATATCATGTCATGGGTTCTAGAACTAAGATTAAGAAGCTGTAGCCAATCTTTGGCTTTAAAATAAAAATTAAAATCAACTACGAGATTTTAGAAAACAACTGGAATTGTTGGAAAAAAAGGAATATTTTAATTAAGTTGTACTAAGACTTTGATTAAACAATAAATTTATATGGTTTTCGTTCTTAATTAATCAATTTTACAAAATCCATTTGATCACCTACCCTGTTTTTTGGACCCTGCCATACAATATCACATCCGTGCATACTTAGGACCCATATTGGTCTCTCACAAAGTTAGGCTTGACTTTGGGAAGAAAAATTAATTAGAACACAATTTAAAACTTCATTTTAAGTTTTTCAATTTTTTTTTATAACTAATATGATTGATCAATTGTAAGTGCAAAACAGTGAAATCATTAGATTGCGTACCGTCTGTGGAGTGTCAACACATTAGCTAGATCAAATGATTATTATTTATTGATTCATGATCTGTGATATATATATATATATATATATATATAGATGTTTAAGTTTCATCCGATAGATCCTATTCTTATTTAGTAAACATATTCGTGGGTTAATTATGATACTTATTCAAGCTTGGATTTAGCCAGATGAAAAGAAATATACTTCTTTGATCCTCTAATATTTAATCTTCCTGACAACCCTCATGACATTGTTATTTTTTTATTTGTCAAATTTTTATGAGGATTACAAAAGTTTAGTCCCTCATTTAATAAGGTTTAACCCCATATTAAAAAGTTATCATATTTATAGAATAAATTTTCTCTTCTTGACAAATATAATGGTAGGGTTTTAGAAAGAAAATTAAATAAACCCTGTCACATTAAGAGAATTATTTGAGGGATGGATTTAGACGGATCATGATAGTTAGAATTAAAAGTCAACATTCTATTTGTAAATCACGTATCTATGTTGGATTCTATAATAGTTATTTACTTAAAATTTGCAAGGAGACAATTGTTTTCAAATCGGAATAATGTTATGCATTACATTGCATGTCAAATATGTGTGATTGATATATTTAAATATCCAAATTTAATTTCAAAAAGAAATTGTTGAAAATTGAAAATATAGAATTAATTTAATAACAGCGACAATAGAAAAATGTTTATAGAAAAATCTCATGACCAATAAAAATTCAATTTGGATTTTGATTCATATCTAGATACAATATCTAATTAAATACTAACTACATTTATAATTAAAAATTGCAAGCCTAGACTTTACCTGCCTAAAAAATTGATGGCTTTGATGGTTTCGATCCAAGTTTTCATTTGAATAAAAGAAACACACAACTTCTGCATTTTTTTACTATTTAATATTTTAGTTAAATGTGTGAGTTAGATGGATGTTACATTTTTCTTCATTTCTTTTCATTCTTTCTTTCTTTCTTAGAAGTAGTGAGCTGGCGGATTCAATGGGCACGGTGACTCGGTTTGAGCTCAAATTACTTTAGATTCGGGATCTTTCATGGGTTAGTCTCGAGGATAAGGTAGATTTTGTGCTAATTGATTAATGAAATAGTTCGATAATTATTTAATAATAATATTTGATCATTTTTAATTCTCATTATCAAGTTTGCCTTATAACACATTCTAATTCAAGTTGGTCTCGAGCCTTTGACTTTTTTGATTAATGGCTTTGGACTCAATTTTTTCAGACGCATTTTTTTTTTATTTGGAATCCATTTTGTCCCATCCTTCCAACACTTTGAATAATCCGCGAAGGTAAGAATATCATAATCCAGCTTCCGGTGGTTGGCCTAGTAACACCAAAAAACCTCTGGGAGGATCGAGACTGTGTATGAGGCATATAGGTCGTGGTCAGAACCCAAGAAATAAAATTAAAAAACTATTGCAATTTGGAATACAAAAATTTGCATCCTTTTTGTCTTTTCAAAATGAATCGTGTTTTTATAAAGTGCTCCGATCTTAATTTCGATAATTAGGATTCAAATCTTAATAACATTAAATATTACTTCCTCCTGTCTCAAATTATTTGTTCACTTGTGGTCAAAATACTCTAAATTTTGAGAATTAATTATAAAAAAATTATATATAATTAAATCTTTAAAAAATAAGTTTTGAAAGATTTAGACTATGTTTAGTATATGAAAATATTTTCTGTTTTTATTTTCTAAAAATACAAAGAAATCATTATATAAGATATGTGTAGTTTATAGAAATATATGTATATTTTAAAAAATAAAAATAAAAATGGACCTAATATTGAGAACAATTTTTTTTAATTTCATTTCTAGGTCTATTTTCATTTTCTAAAATATGTATATATTTCCTCTTATAATACATATCTTACATAATAGTTTTTTTTTTATACTTTTTAGAAAATAAAAACAAAAAATATTTTCTCATATCAAATATAGCCTTAAGTTTTTTAACTTTATTTTTAAAAAATTTACAAATTTATAATTTTTTTATAATTAATGATTAAAATTTAGAGTATTTAGATAATAAATGAACAGATAATTTGAAACAAAGATAGTAATAAATTATGGTCCCAAATCCTCCATTATTTGAGGAGAAAACTAATGATTAAGGGGAAAAAAAAGGAAAAGAAAGGTGAAAAGAGTGTGGATGGAAGATCCAAAATGGAGCCACCTCTGTTGCTAGTTCCATCGGATTAGATTAGACCCAATCCAACCCCACAAATTAAACTACCCCACAGGAGCGCCAGACCCAACCCCTCATTGGCGCACCAATGGTTTCTCACTCACAATTCACTAATCATTTTTATCAATCTTGCCAACCTTTTTTGAGTAAAAATCACATAATTGAGAAATTAAGGGAGGCATTGTCACTCGCTCTTGCTGCCAGCCAGACTCTCTTGCATTTAATTTAAGCCCTTTCCTCCATTAATTAAGCATTGATCATCCACATTATAACAGTTTCCATTCTCCTCTCTTTGTCCTTAAACCAATCAAATATCCAAATATTTTTTTCTTTTTTCTTTTCTTTTTTGAGTCCCTTTCTCTGCTTTAACTCCATGTTTCCTTAATTATATGACTATATTAAAGAGGATAGTTGAGATGCCTTTTGAGTTTGTTCTGTTTTTGAAGACTATTTTTTCACTTCTTCTTTGGTTGCTAGCTCTTGCATGAAACAGGGTGTTCTATCTCTGCACTGTTTGTCCCTGCTGTTGCAATGAAGTATATCAGAACCAACAGCTTGAAACGGTTGTTCTCTTTAAAGAGACGCAGCAGTTTTGAAGAAGATGTTGTAAACCAACATGGGGTTTTTGAAGAAATAGAAGTGAATAACAGTAAACAAAGCTTCAAGGTTGTTTCTGCTTCAGACTCAGAGCATTCTCCCAGGCCTTCTTGGAGATGTTTCTCTTTTGAAGAAATTTTTATTGCCACCAATGCTTTTAGCGCAGGTTGTTTTCTTTCAACTGCTCAAGCTTTTGTCTTCCTTTTTGGATTCTTTTTTTTTTTGGTGGGGGGTGGGGTGGGGGGGGGGGGGGGGGTTGTTGTTAATGGTTTTTCATTTTGTTATGTGAATAAACAGAGAATTTGGTAGGGAAAGGAGGGTATGCTGAGGTTTACAAAGGAGTGTTAAAGGAAGGGGAGGAGATTGCAGTGAAAAGGCTAACAAAAGCTTCGAAAGATGAAAGGAAAGAGAAGGATTTCTTGACAGAAATTGGAACTATTGGACATGTCTGCCACCCAAATGTATTGTCACTTCTGGGCTGTTGCATTGACAATGGCCTCTATCTCATCTTCCAATTCTCTTCCAGAGGCTCTGTTGCTTCTCTTCTCCATGGTACAGAATGTAAAAAATCTTTATTTTTCATTTCCCAAATCAAAGTCAACTATTTCATTTCTGGGTTTCTTTTATTCTGTTGAATGTTTTGGTTGTGTACTTTCTTCATTGAACTTTTGTTGTTGTTACTGCAGATGCTAATTCGCCACCAATGGATTGGAAAACAAGGTATAAGATTGCAGTTGGTACTGCAAGAGGACTCCATTACTTGCATAAAGGGTGTCAAAGGAGGATAATTCACAGAGACATTAAGTCTTCAAATATTCTATTGACTGCAGATTTTGAACCTCTGGTAACCCATATCAAATTTGCTCTGTTTTGACCTTGGCTTTGATCGGAGTCAGACTAATATGTTGAGTTTGATATTTTTGTTTTCTCTAACTATTTCTTTTGAAATTCATGTTGCAGATATCAGATTTTGGACTAGCAAAATGGCTGCCTTCTCAATGGACACATCATTCAATTGCTCCAATTGAAGGGACATTTGGGTACTTTGTTATTTTCTACTCAATTTTTTTCTTTTCTTTCCATTTTAGAGCAAAACTGTATAGATGGATTTGGTATAAATGGCTATGGTATATGTCATGTAGGCATTTAGCCCCGGAGTACTTTATGCATGGAATTGTGGATGAGAAGACAGATGTCTTTGCATTTGGAGTTTTTTTGTTGGAGATTATTTCAGGAAGGAAACCAGTTGATGCCTCTCACCAAAGCTTGCACTGCTGGGTAATGCCTCTTCTAAATTAGAAAATCATCTGTCATCCAAATTTTTGTTTCTAATGGTTATGTGAATTTCATGCCTTTATTAAGTAGTTATCAGTGCCTTTTGAACTCAATCAGGCAAAACCACTCTTAAACCGCGAGGAGATTGAAAAATTGGTAGATCCTAGGCTGCAAGGGTCCTCTGATGTTTCACAACTAAATAGACTTGCCTTTGCTGCATCTCTATGCATTCGAGCGTCTTCAGCATGGCGTCCTACCATGAATGAGGTATTTTTATCTGCTCTATGATCATAGACCTGCATGATTGCTTCGTGCATCACCAATAATTCAATTGCTTACAACATGTTCATCGACAAATCAGTTATTTTTATTGACTCCATGCTTCCAAAATTGGTATTACTCCTGACCATTCGTACCTATTTTGGATGCTGACTATTTCTTCAATATCTACCAGTCTAGTTATTGGTCTGAAACCAAGTTCCTTTTGACAGATACAATGATATTTGCATACTAGTGGTCCATTTCTATCTCCCCATTAAAGAAGGCTTTAATTCAATGCCTGTGTTGTCCTTGTGGAATTAGGAATTCAGATGCCTTGAAAATTGAATCAATAAACAAAAACTTGTTGATAAGGATTAGTAGATTATAGCTAGATATACAAATACAGCGCGTTCATGGACACAACAGTTACATTTTAGTAGTTTATAGCTGAGTGAGTGACAGTATTCATATAGGTCTGTGTTCTGGTATTTAAAAAACCACCAACTGTCTCAATAAAATATGAGTTTTGTCAGCTGTCATCTTCTTAAAATTTTGGTGGTTTGCCTGTAATGGCTTTGCAAATCCTTTTCACCAGTAAGGACTGCAACATGCAAACTTAGATTTGGTCATTTTCTTGGTGCTGGAGGAGGGCAGAGCATCTGGCCTTTTACGCAATTCCAATTAGTCAGAGGATGTTCTATCCTACCTAACCTAAATCTTTATGCTAATAGAGAAACTAAAATAGTGCAAATCCCATGTGATTCCAAGGATCAAATATCATTACAAAATGATTGGGAAAGGTGGGGAAGCTCCTGTCTTGACTTATTATTGTACCATATTGTTTTTAAACATAAAATATAGTGAAATTCCCCCTTTTTTCTCTATGATTTTGATTTTTTGGTTAGAAAATTGGGATTTCCACTTCTTGAGGCAACTGAAATATTGAAGATGCAATTTGTCAAAAAAAATACACATATTTTTCCCAACTGATGCTGTTAAATCCCGTTCTTTTAAGGTCCAAACGTGTCAAGTGCATTACAAACAAGGGAAGAGAATACCAGCCAAGGCTGATATATATGTTTACCAGAAAAAGTCATGATTGAAAGAAAAGTAATTTATTGAGTTCATGAGCCTCATTTTCCTGTCATGAAATCACATAAAGCAAATTTTCCACAAGCACCCTTTTTGACATTTCAAACATTACTACAAAGTGCAACTAAACTGATGCACAATCGTCAATTTTATCATCAATTTTCCTGTTAATTTGATAGGTTTTGGAAGTTCTCATGGAAGGAAATACTGACAAGGAGCGGTGGAAAATGCCAGAAGAAGAAGACCAGGAAGAATTCTGGGGTTTTGAGGATCTTGAATATGAATGCCATAGTTCTTTCTCAGTTTCTCCAGAAGACACAATTTCTACTTGAAGTTCTTAAGTTTGGAAAAGAAAAATCAATCCCAGAGTGCTTAAGAAAATCCTAACCACTGCTATTGTCTTCATGTAAATACAAATGTTTTGCAATCATAAATACGTATATATAGAAAAGTGAAGTATTGCAAGCAAGAAAACTTCCCATCCAATATCAGACACTCATTTCCCTATTTTATATTCCAACAGGAAAAGGGTAGGGCAAATGTCAAATTGGGAAGAGAAAAACAAAACTGTGTTGAACAAATGCGTTAGCAAGTAATCACAAAATGGTAGTGCTAATTTGTCCGGCCTTCCGACTCCTACTGCTCGCCAATCACATGCAAATAATGGGTAGACTAAAATCTCTATTAGGAACTTGAACTTCGACGGGAATCTCAAATAAGGGTTTAAGTAATCTTTAAAAAAAGGTTATTTTGTTATGAAAGTGGACGAAATGCAAGATGAATAGTGCATATCAAATCTGCGGGATGAATAGTATATATCACTATCGATGAATAGTACATATTACTATTCATGTATAAAATATTCAAACCGTGGGACCCACATACAAAATTTTCAAACTTTCGTTTATAAAAGCGCCGAAGCGCTGATGAAATGATTAAGAAGAGATCTCTCTTCTGTTTCGTTTCTTTTCTCTGATATTTCTCTCTCTCTTTTTTCTTTTTCTACTATTACTTGCTTCTTGTTCCAATATTAATTAAAATACTTTCCACAACACGTTATCAGCACGAGGAAGCTCTCTTAAGGTTTGATTCTATGGTGGAAGGTCAGATCTCTCCATACTTATTTTTATTCAAATTATTTTGTTTTGATTCCTTATTTCCATTATACTAATATATATTATTCTTGACAAGTTAAACTCTATTGATTTTAATCTCAAGGGTTACGATTTATTTTATGTTGGGTGACACCAGAAGCTGTCATACTAATATTGGGAATATTTTCCTTTATATCACAACTGGAAGTTGTGCAAAATTTCATATCACAACCTGAAGTTGTCAAATTGGATCTGGTTATTTTATTTTTGACACTAGAAGTTGTCAACCTAATTTTGACATCAGAAGTTGTCAACCTAATTGAGACCATTCTTTTCAGAATTATGGCAAATATTGAAAAGCCCAAATTCCAAATTTTGGATGTAAGTGGCAATAACTATTTGTCATGGTGTCTCGATATTGAACTGCATCTCCAAGGCCAAGGTCTTGCAGCTACCTTTGGTGAAAATGGAAATGCTAATGATAAAGATAAGGCAAATGCTTTGATTTTTATCCGTCGGCATCTAAGTGATAGCCTAAAAGTTCAATATCTATCTATCTGAGATCCATTGATCTTGTGGACAAGATTGAAAGGGCGGTATGATCATACCAAAACTGTCATCCTCCCTCAAGCACAATATGATTGGCTACATCTGAGGTTGCAGGATTTCAAGTCCGTGTCCGATTATAATTCGGCATTATATGATATTGTATCACGGCTTGAACTTTGTGGTGTTAAGTTTACTGAGGCTGAGCTTTTAGAGAAAACATTCTCCACCTTTCATGCTTCGAATATTGTATTGCAACAGCAATACCGGCAGCGCCAGTTTAAAACATACTCTAAATTGATCTCAGTCCTGTTGACTACAGAACAAACAAATGAGTTGTTGCTTAAAAATCATTATTTAAGACCTGCTGGCTCTAAGGCATTTCCTGAAGCAAATGCCGGCTCATGTAAGAATATTGGCCGTCCTAGAGGCCGTGAGCGTAGGCATGGGAATTTTTTCCGTAAGGGTAGTGGGAGATTTAACCGTAATATAAATAACTCCCCACACAACCCTAAAGGTAAAAATCCTATGAAGAAGCATGATGATAGTACCTGTCATCGTTGTGGAATGACTGGTCATTGGTCACGTACCTGTCGTACGGCCAGACATTTGGTTGATCTATACCAAGCATCCCAGAAGGATAAAGGCAAGCATGTTGAGACCCATGCCATTGACCTAACTGAGACTGATGCTGAAGTCAATAAGGTTTTGGTCAATGAAAATTGTCATATTCTTGGCAATGAAAAACCTTCTGAGGTTTCTGATTTCATTTGATAATGTTGATGAAAATAATAAGTCCCCAAAAATAGATCCTGAGGGTTTTCATCTATGTTTTGCCATACCCTTGGATAATTATGTTACCAAGAAAGATATTAAATAAATATGGTCGTCAATAAAATCCGTGAGGTCCTGAAGTACCAAAGCGGACAATATCTACAAGCTGTTTATATTTTGCATCATATTATATTTTGCATCATAATAGTTGATTTATATTTTGCATTATTAATAACAGTTGGTTTATATTTTGCATCATATTATTAATTTGTTAAATTTTATGAAACTTGACACCTGAAGTTGTCAAGATAAATGCAAATGGGAGACATTGAGAAAAAGGAAGATATATGTTTGCTTGATAGTGCTACAACGCATACTATACTTTGTGGCAAACACTTTTTCTCAAATGTGACATTGCGCAAGGCAAATGTTCAGACAATATCTGGTCCTGTTAATATTATAGATGGCCATGGGATTGCCACAGTTATTTTGCCAAAAGGCACAACATTGTATCTTGAAGATGCATTGTTGAGCGGTAGATCAAAAAGAAATCTACTTAGCTACAAAGATGTATGCCGTAATGGGTACCATCTAGAAACAATTAATGAGCAAAATAAGGAATTACTTTGCATCACTTCCTACAAGATGGGCCAGAAGACCATCCATGAGAAGCTGGAAGCTTCTGGTATGGGATTATATTTTGTCCCAATACAAGCTATAGAATCATATGCTACGATGCCCTGAAAACTAATGAACCTTGATGTGTTCGAACTTTGGCATGATCGCCTTGGTCATCCAGGAGCTACAATGATGCAAAGAATCCTTAAAAATACTCGTGGACACCCTTTAAAAGATACAAATGTGTTGTTGTCCAGAGATTACATTTGTGAATCTTGTTCACAAGGAAAGCTCATTACTAAACCTTTCATGACAAAGGTTGATTATGAATCCCCTTCATTCTTGCAAAGAATCTAGGGTGATATCTGTGGGCCGATTCAGCCTGCAAGTGGACCATTTAGATATTTCATGGTACTAGTGGACGCATCCTGCAGATGGTCCCATGTTTGCCTATTATCAACGCGCAATGTGAACTTTGCTGATGAGGACAAAGCTCCCATCCTTAGCGTGGGGTCATGCTATTTTACATGCTGCATCTTTAATTAAATTGCGCCCCACTACTTCTCATTTGTATTCCCCCCCTTTAGTTAGTCTTGGGCCAGAAACCAGACATTTCATATCTTCGCACCTTTGGTTGCGCGGTACAAGTGCCTGTAGCACCACCGCAAAGGACCAAAATGGGTCCCCAATGCCGTTTGGGCATTTATGTTGGGTTTGATTCACCGTCTATTATTCAGTTTCCTTGAACCATTGACGGGTGATTTATTTACCGCTAGATTTGCGGATTGTTATTTTGATGAGACAGTATTCCCATCACTTGGGATACCTAATGCTTCCACAAATGGAAAGCAGAAAAAGGTCCAGATTTTCTCATAGAATGAGAAAAGTTTGTCTCATTTAGACCCAAGAACACCTGAATGTGAAAATGAGGTGCAACGATTGATCCATTTACAAGCTATTGCAAATCAAATGCCTGATGCATTTAATGAGACTGCTAAAGTTACAAAGTCTCATATCCCAGCTGCGAATGTTCCAGCTAGGATAGATGTTCCTGTAGAACCACCCGAAATAGATCTAAATGTCCCACGCCTGAAGCGTGGTAGACCGATGGGATCAAAGGATACTATTCCTCGAAAAAAGAAGGGGGAGGAATTTAGAATCTGCTCCAGATGAGCATAATTCTGCTCCAGATGAGTATAATTCTGCTCCAGATGAGCACATTAATCTTTCTCGAGGAAAGCAAATTGCACTTGAAGTGCCACAACATAATATTCAAAGAGAGCATATTGCCCCTGAAGTGGCACAAGTTCATGAGCATATTGCCCCTGAAGTGGTACAAACCCATGAAAAGATCACCAACCTTGGGAATACTGAAATTTCCATCAGTTATCATAATGAGATATGGGATCGAAATGAGATAATCATCAATGATGCATTTGCTCTCTCAGTTGCTCATGAGATTATGAATGATGATTATGAACCTCGGTCTATAACCGAATGTCGTCATAGGCAAGATTGGCCTAAATGGGAGGAAGCAATCCATGCTGAATTGACTTCCCTTGCCAAACGTAATGTTTTTGGGCTTATTACTAAAACCCCCGACAATGTAAAACCTGTTGGATACAAATGGGTCTTTGTCCGGAAACGAAATGAGAAAAACGAGATCGTGAGGTATAAAGCCCGACTTGTAGCCCAAGGTTTCTCGCAGAGGCCTGGGATTGATTATGATGAAACATATTCACCAGTAGTGGATATAGTTACCTTTCGTTTCCTTATAAGTTGGGTTGCCCAAGAAAATTTTGAAATGCGTCTTATGGACGTTGTTACGGCATATTTATATGTTTCATTAGATTCCAATATCTATATGAAAATTTCCGAAGGTTTAAAAATGCCTGAAGCATACACTCCCCTCAACTTATTCTCAATAAAGTTGCAAAGATCTTTATATGGGTTAAAGCAATCCGGCCGCATGTGGTACCAACGTTTAAGTGAATACCTGACTAAGGAAGGGTACATAAATGATCCCATCTGCCCATGCGTGTTTATTAAAAGATCTAAAACCGGATTTGCTATTATAGCAGTTTATGTTGACGACATGAATTTAATTGGGACTCCTGAAGAGTTATCTGAAACTGCTGAATATTTGAAAAAGGAGTTTGAGGTTAAAGATTTGGGTAAAACCAAACTATGCCTTGGTCTAGAGCTTGAGCACAAAAAGAATGGAATACTTGTCCATCAGTCAGCATACACTGAAAGATTGCTTAGACGTTTTAACATGGACAAGGCTCACCCATTGAGCACCTCTATGGTTGTAAGGTCTCTTGACCCCCAAGAGGCCCGTTTCGTCCTAAAGAATCTGATGAGGATATACTTGGTCCTGAAGTACCATACCTCAATGCAATCGGGGCTTTGATGTACTTGGCACAGTGCACGAGACCAGATATCGCTTTTGCGGTAAATTTGTTGGCACGTTTCAGTTCTGAGCCAACCCGGAGACATTGGAATGGGATTAAATATATCTTCCGTTATCTCCGAGGAACCATTGATTTGGGGTTATTCTATTCTAAGAATACTACTAACTCTGGTTTAGTAGATTATGCTGATGCAGGATATAAATCTGATCCGCACAGAGCTCGCTCCCAAACCGGTTATCTATTTTGCTATAATGATACAGCCATTTCTTGGCGTTCCACTAAGCAAACACTTGTTGCTACATCTTCCAACCACTCTGAAATTATTTCCCTCTATGAGGCCGGAAGAGAGTGTGTTTGGTTAAGATCTATGATATATTGTCCTGAAGACAGTATAATGCTAGTGGATTCAAACCGGTGATAAATTCTCCCATTATAATTTATGAGGATAATGCTGCTTGTGTTGCACAAGTCAGGGGAGGATATATTAAAGGTGATAAGACCAAGCACATCTCGCCGAAATTTTTCTATACTCATGAACTCCAGGAAAGTCGACAAGTTGATGTTAAACAGATTCGCTCCGTCGATAATCTTGCAGATTTATTTACCAAATTTTTGCCAACATCA
This sequence comes from Microcos paniculata, assembly GCA_030664755.1. Lineage (NCBI taxonomy): Eukaryota > Viridiplantae > Streptophyta > Magnoliopsida > Malvales > Malvaceae > Microcos > Microcos paniculata. The sequence goes on along the minus strand of CP131459.1, from coordinate 29,185,804 downwards.
ACATTTGAGAAATTAGTTTATGGCATTGGTATGCGGCGAGTCAGTAAAATGCAAGATTGAATTCCCCAGAAGTGGAAATGTGTAAATGCTCAAGAAGTAGCAATTTGTTTTATTTCAGGGGGAGCGATTATGGACATAAGTGCACTGTACTCTTTTTTCCTTCTGTCCGATTTTTGTCCCACTGGGTTTTTCCGGCTTAAGGTTTTAATGAGGCAGTAATAGCATGTCCAATCAGGCCATTGGAGTAGGCCTACCTATATTGTCCTGAAGACAAATAGATTGTCCTGAAGACAAATAGATTGTCCTGAAGACAAGCACATATTGTCCTGAAGACATATTAGATTGACTTAATTGTATTGTACTCTTTTTCCCTTATGTTCGGTTTTTTCCCACTGGGTTTTTCCGACTTAAGGTTTTTAATGAGGCAGTACACGTCCAAATTTTAATAGTGGCATTTGTCCAAGGGGGAGTGTTATGAAAGTGGACGAAATACAGGATGAATAGTACATATCAAATCTGCGGGATGAATAGTTCATATCACTATCGATGAATAGTGCATATTACTATTCATGTATAAAATATTCAAACCGTGGGACCCACATGCAAAATTTTCAAACTTTGCACAGTAACTTTCCTTTATAAAAGCGCCGAAGCGCTAATGAAATGATTAAGAAGAGATCTCTCTTTTGTTTCGTTTCTTTTCTCTGATATTTCTCTCTCTCTTTTTTCTTTTTCTACTATTACTTGCTTCTTGTTCCAATATTAATTAAAATACTTTCCACAACATATTTAAGTATTTAACATTATCAAATTGGGTCAAATAAAGGTCTAGTGAAAGATTTAACTGCTGTTGTTATGCCACGTGTTACACACCCAATTGTTAAATTAAACTATAGGCACGTATTTGATCTAATTTGATAATGTTGGACATTTAAATGACATTTTTTAAAGGTTAGGTCCTTAATGGAGATTTTCATAAAAGTTCAGACCTCTAATTGAGATTTTCAGCCGAATGGATAATAACTTTAAGTATCTAGTTAATCTCTTTTAAGTAGTCCAATAATCTAACTATCGAAAACTTTAATAGTGATTTCTTTTTTTTTGACATAATTAAATAAAATAGTATCTTTGTTTCATGATTGGTACATAATCATCCTAAAAAAGACAGGACTCCCAGATCATAATGTGCCCATATATTTAATTCAGTGATTAGTATATAATTGTCGAATTTCTTCTCCCAGATCATAATGTGTCCATATATGGTGCACAATCCTCGTTTAAAAGATAGGACCAGAATCTCTTCTCTTCCAACTCAAAATTTAGTAGAAATGGATGGTCTTAAAGCCAAGCAACTGTATGAAGTCGTGAGTTATACTCTCTCTGTCTCTTTTTTATCTGTCTCTTTTTAGGATTTTTTGGTCTCTTTTTATCTATCTCTGTCTCAGTATTAATGTTATAATTTTCTAAATTTACCCTTCCACACACTCTCTCTCTCCAAACTCTTCCCTTCCACACACTCTCTCTCTCCAAACTCTTCTATTTTTCTTAAATGCGTTAGTTCTCTACTTTCTTTCTATAGGCCAATACATGGGGAGGGGAGGATAAAATTGAAAAGTAAAGGTAAAACTATATACTCCTTCCTTTTCACAATATCTGTCGTTTTAAGGTTTTACACAAGAATTAAGGTTGTCATTAAAGACTCCTAGAATTTAGATAAAATATTATGAAATGACAAGTTTACCTTTTTATTACTCTCTTTTTAATAATAAATGCTTTGTAGGATTAATTCAAAAAAAGAATGGTAAAGTTGGAAAAAATGTAATTAATATTTTATAGAAGTCTTAAAGTGACAGATAATTTGAAAAAAAAAATCTAAAAACGATAGATATTGTGAAAAGGAAGAAGTAGAATTTTGAACCTAACTGTCTTTCTTATTCTGTGTGAAACAGTTAACAAGAACAGATAAAACGGGACAGAGAGAGTAATGAAAACAAGGATACGTTTAAAACTTCTTTTTCGTATGGACGGACAATGAAGTGTCTGAAAAGGATAAGTATTATTGCCCATTGATGAAACATCAATTATTATTATTATTAGCACTGCCAGGTCGGCTTCCCTATGTTTGCTGATGAGTTTATGTGAACAGATGTGAAAAGGAATTTCTTAAATAAATTAAAAAAAGAACCAATTACATTAATTACTATATGAATAATACCTTATATTTATAATTAAATATTAATCCAAATAAAGATAGTCCAGAAAAAGTGACACAACCCAAAAAAATATACATAGACAATAGGTCAGCCTGTCATGCCAGTTATGTTAGATTAGTCCCATCCCCAAAACTCTTGGTATAGCCTGCACTCAGTGGAACCCATGCCAGATGTGCACTTTAAAATTATGAATCACATTATATTTGTTTCTGGGTGGGGACATAAAATAGCCCAATCAGCTCTTTGCAGAGGCTCAAGATACCATTTCTCCATAAATTCTTTTTCTTAATTTAATGTGGTAGAATAATACTTGCATAGATAGGATAAGAAGCAATATTCTTTTTCTAATTTATTTTGTTCCATTTTGTTGTGTTTTTAAAAATGATTTCGTGTCTTAACAGTTTGGTATAAAACAATCAAAGGACTAATGATGGGATCCCCATCATGAAAGAAAAGTAGAGAATTTTAAATAGAAGTGAGCTTATATAAAATAGTACTAACCTCTCTTCTGTGGATTCTATTCGGTAGTTAAAACTTATTTCATTTTAATAGGAGATTGACTTTGGGTTTTATTTTTAGAAGCAGCATTAATTCAAATACCGAAAGAAAAAGAGGTTACATTAATTCAACGAAATATTACTCAACTACATATTATTCAAAAAGAAAACCTTCATCTGGTGAGACTTGAATATAAGATTTTAGAGACTCTTACCATTAAGACAATGGGTAATGATTCTCTCCATTATCTACTATTCTGCATTGATTTTTTTTTTCATTCAAATCTATGACTAAAATTTTAATTTAAGTATGTACTGTAGTAGAGATGATGTTTTAATTATAAACTAATAGTTCAAAAAATCGATGAAGAATAGTGGATAGTGAAAATGATCCTTACTCAAAAAATTATCAAGACATGAAATGGTTGTATAGAATTAACTAATCCATGTGGTTGAGACAAGGATTCTATACTAGGATTGAGGCAATATATATTTTAACCTATAACAAAGAAACTATATATAGAGGATTGTAAGGCACATAAAATAATATTGACCAAAAAAAAAAGTACATAAAATAATAATGAATAAAGTGTAGGGCAATGATTCAGTTTTGTAAAATGGAAGGCAAGAACACATGGCAGTTGATGAACAGTTAGACTTGCCCTCCTGGTAATGGGGCCGGCGGAAATTAATGCTCGCGCAAATGAACAATGAGAGCAGAGGAAATTGAGTTAGTTGAACGCCGAGAGTGTTTGTTGTTTAGGGGTTAGGAGCATCTTTAACCTTATTTTAATCTTTTACTATACAAATAATATATAAATATAATCTGATTTTATAAAGTTGAGAAGTTGTTTAACTTATAAAGACTCTAGAGGAACCTACCAGTGCGACGACAAATCATGCACTATCCCATAATTCATTCGCAAAAACGTGGCGTTTTGAGATGGCAAACAGTTGTTCAAAATAAGATTAATTAACATAAGGGCTAAGATTGTTTTAGTGAGTTGATTAAGTTATCAATCTTTTTGTGAATATAATAAGTTTACTTGATAAAAGATTTCGGGTGTCAATTAATGGTCTAACCTAATCAGGATAAAAAGTTCATTAAGAATTTGCCAACACAATACCCACGTATTGAGTGCAGTTGCTGCTGTGGAGTTCAATATCCAGCTACAAAACGAAACAGACTCATCCAGTACATAAAGAGAAATGATCCCATTGAATCTGTTCCATAGGAGTTATTATGGCACAAAATTTAATCACTAGTTTAAAAATTTTATTCCCAGATTGAAAATTTTTTAAATTTCAAGGTAAGTTTGAAAATTGACAATATTTACTATGGTAAGGTTTTGTTTAAATATGTGACTAATTTTATCACGTCATGATTTCATGATAATTTCCACAGAATCGATTCTATAGGATTATCACTCGTAAATAAATAAAGACGTCGGGTAGGGGTAAAAATATATGAAGAACTTTCAGATAAAAAGAAATGAGAGTGCATTGAGAAACTATTAATATATTATTGTTTTTTTCCAGAACTATTAATATATTATCATTAACGTGTTTAAAATATATCCAAAATTAAGATGATAATGAAGATTTTGGTTATCGTTGTAATAAAATTTGGATGAAATGTTAGAGAAAAACGGGGTGATGGGAGGAAGAAAAGTCATGGAAGTAGGTAGTTCTTTACCAACTTCTATTTTCCGGTGTGCATTGTATTGTATTGTGCTGGCGGATGGAACATTGCATATATAAGATGAAAAATATATTGCATGCGTTGGTCTTCCAATCAATATTATTTATGTAACTTAGAAAGCACAAATTATTGGTATGAAAATTGCTAGCTAGCTACAACTACAAGCCTAGAATTAGAAAACTTACAGCAAAACACAAGTAGATAACACTAATAGTCAACTTGTATATTCCTTCAATAAGCCATAACATTTTAATTATTTTTGTAATTAACTTGTGAATTGTTCCATTTGAGTCATTAGTCATTCAGAGTGGTTCGACTTTGGTCATTTCGTTATACTATTATGTTGATAATTGAATAAAAAAAAGTCAAATTCAATTTCAAGGAAAATGGTCACATGGATATTACACAATTTTAACGGAAAAAAATTAAAAATGGAACCATTTTTAAAAGAATAGGGAACTCAAATTGGAATAGTTCAAAATTCACTAAATTTTTTAGGGACTAAGGTGGAACCAAATAAGAGGTTAAGGACCATTAATGATATTTTAACAAACTAACATTTAGATTTTTTTTTTAACCATAGATATCCGTATTCATGCATTTACTACTATATATGAATCCTACAGTTTTAAATATTTTCAATATATATTTCACGGTAGAAAATGTTAATAGTTTATTTGTGAGAAAAGGTTTTTAGGAAATATTAATGGAGGACTTTTATTTTAGGTGAACGGATGACCTTCTCTAAAACTAGACAAGGGGGCCTCAATAAGGTCCAGCCCTGCTTTCAAGGGTTGGGACGTTGGGTCAACATTATGATTCTGTTTCTTGCAAGCAATTAATACCTCATTTAAATGTATATATTTTTCCTCACCAATATATATATATATATATATATGTGTGTGTGTATTCCGATATAAATTCGTTAGTATTTCTTTTTCATGTTGACCAGAGAACTGCCGATTGTTGAGAAATTTTACACTTTAATTTCTACCCCCAAAAAAAAAAATTACACTTTAGTGGTAAAGGAGGCACCTAGCAAGGACTGATTTTGTCTGAAACCGTAATTTGGTTGAGAGTGACACAGGCTTTTTTTATCAAAACCAAGATTCAAAATGAATAAATTTTTAACATGCTAAAAAGAACCTGTCATGCAGGCAAGTTAAGCTGCAACTTGTAGTTTGGCCAAGCACCCAAGCCCAACATATACCACCTTTAAGCTAATGAGAAGCTCAACTCCCAACTTAAAACTACTTTTACTGAAAAGTAAAGTGATGAAATTATTTTGTACGATTTGATATGTTTTAAAACTAAAAAAAGTTGTGATCCTTTTAAATTATTTTCCCTCATACTCGAAAAAATGATTTTAAGGAAGGAGGATAAGAAAGTAGATTCCCTAATATGAGAGAGTGTTAAAATAATAAAATTTCAAAAATGATCCTATTTAATCATCTAACAAAAAATAGTTAAACAATGGTAAAGGTATATTAGACAATAAACAAAATTTTTCATGAAAAGTTTAAACTAATCAAACGTGTCAAACAACTTTCCATGAAATTTAATTATAACTTTCTATTATCAACCAAATGTGTCAATTTATTTTACCATAAAAAGTTATTCCCTATAAACACTCTCCATGAAATCACTTTCCCTATAAAATTTTTCTAAAAAAAGTACCAAACCGGCTCTTACATCATTGATTACCCTTGCACCACATTCTTTTATTTTTTGGCCAAACTTGCACCACATTTTCAATTAGGAAAACCTAACTCGTATACCAAGCAGATAGAAAATTTCAAGCAAATCAAGCAACAAATTTAGGGTCATATGATAACAGAAATGTGACAATGAAATAATTAGCACCCCCGTTCAGCCACCTTGGTGCGAAGCAAGTTTCATATCATGAAATGAAATTTTAGCATCATATTTGATTAGCTCAATCTTTTTTTCCCCTGATACAAGTCATCTTCATCCACAAAATGAGAAATACCTTCTTCCATTCTATAAATAAATGCCACCTTCCCAATCCTGAATTCACTAAAAACTATCAACACAGATCCCTATTCAAGTAACAAAATTTCGAAGCTGACAATGAGGCTCTGACCTTGTAGCTTGTTGGTGCTGACCTCAAGTCTCCTGCTGGAACTCATTTGAATGTCATACTTTATCAACCAAACAGCTTCCTTCGGTGGTGATGTTTCAGAAGAAAGAATGGGCAGGTTCTCTTGGATGCAAAAAAAATTGGCAGAGAACACTTGCATTGAACATCACTCAGAAAGGCTGGTAAAAGAAACACCTGCACGTATCTAGAAAGCCACCTAGAATTATTCCACAGCAGCTGTCCTCTTTTCCAATAATGATTCAAGGAAAGCCGAACACAGTTTGGTGAGTGGTGGAAGATTATGAGACGATCCTGTGAATATGGTTTCCCAAGGTCTCTCTGATGGAAATGACGGAACCCAGGAAATCTGGGTTCTTTTTGTGTCAAATTCTGGTAGCTCTCCATAGATGGATGCATACCCAAACTGACCTGCTTGCATGTCATAGGAGAGACAAAACGCCGAAAAGAAGATGGTAGAATTAGTCATGACATAACATTGTTCCTAGAATAACTCATCATCATCAACTGGATTTTTTTATAATATTTATTTATTTATTATCATTATTATTTTTTTTTTGGTGTGTGGAGAGAAGAGGGAGGGTGGGGGGTGGGGAGGGGTGGGTTTCAGTCACATGTTTGAATTATTGCGATTTTCTCACAACATATGGAACAGCACATGTTTGAAGTATCATAATAAGAAGATTAGAATCTTAAAATGACAAAATCATATAAAACTTCTTATGGTACTTTTTCTAACGTTGAAGTGTTTATACTTTGTGATCCCAGATGAACCTAATGCAAATCTAACATTTCATGGGATAAATAAAACAATATAACTAGAACAGGTGACAAGATAAAGCACCCCATCAAACAGACATATTTGCTTTTGCCCATGAATAGTGATGAAAGTGCACTAGTGAATAAGATCATGAAATTGATTTGAATATAAATGAGGTTAAAACTATTACTATATGGAAGCCTCACCTTTCTGTTCAAGGGCAGCAAGACCTTCCTTTTGGCTTACGCTAACCTCATGAGCATTTTTGCTGTACGGATCAAACAGAACATATTCATGATCACCATTCATATATGCTAGCAGCAACTGAGGTGTTTTACCATCTATACTGATCTCTTCAGCGAAAGATGGATTTACTTGAAGAAAACCAAGAGCTCCTCCCTTCGCCTGCAAATAAGCAAATACAGTATCATACTATAACATAATTCTTCCCTTGTTATCCTGCACTACCCAACAGAATATTACCAATTACGCTACAACTGGAAGGAGAATATACTGCCACCAAAGTGATAGCTAACCATAATATGGCATGTCAAGCAACAAGCTTGCCGATTTATCACATATTACAGACAAATTCAAATCGTCATCAGCAGCAGCAGTTCTGGTGGTGTATGCCCTCACTACTTCCTATATGTCTGTTCTTTCAAGTTACCAGTAAAGTTTGTTTTCCCATATTGCTACTTGTTCAAAATTACAAGGATCTCCAGCCTCCTCTCACTCCCATGTTTATGCCGTCACCCCTATATGACATTATGAAATCCAGAATGCAAAACCTTATAGTGGAAGAAAAAGTTTCGATTATCATAGCACACCAATACTAAACGCTTATTAACAGCCTAGACATCGAAATAAATGTTCCAAAGGTTGGTTACTCAAATAACAAAAAAGTTCAAGACAACCACAATTGATCCCTGGTGCTCCGAAAGAACAATATCATAGCTTTGTCCATTTGATATTTTCATGGATCACACTACCATTTCCATTTTGGGATGGGAAACAATAAAAACCATATTATGATAAGTAACATACAAAGAACCTGATAACTTTGTAATTTTTATCTTCAGCAAGTAATGTTTTAGCAAATATAATCTTCTCCACAATTAAACAAAAGAAAGTTTTAAATAAATTCTATAAGTGCTAATAATGATGTTACTAAGCCACTAGCTCTGCCAGATTGCAAGGAGTACCGTGAGAGCAAAGTAAAAAATTCTAATAAATTTGATCTTCAGAGTAAATATTTATCCCTCTACGATTTTCACTTCGTTTCTATAATGGTTAGAAATGGAATATGATCATACCTTCTTCACTGACCAGATTGCATTAGGAACAGGATCTGTTGCATTATATAATAAGATTACACCACCCCTTTCTTCAAAAGTTGTTTCATTAGATGATTCAGGAAGAAGGGCCAAAGCAGCAAAAGAAGATGAATCAACTGCAGAAGCTACAGCTGCATATAAAACGAAAAACATAAAAATCTTACTTCTACAGATACGGCAACCGAAGTAAGAACTCAAAACTTGACATATGTCCATGCATAATTTAAACAGGCTACAACCCGAATGAATCCAGTAGCACAGGGCATTAAATAAATCCCAAAATTTAATATCAATAATTTCTACTACTAAAGAAGTCCACTAAAATTTACAAATCGGGATGTCAGAAAGCATTTCGACTTTTGACATACTTGGAGAAAGGATTCATCGAATATGATAAATCATTTATGACAAGAGGGCAGCTATTACAATTTATATTTGTTTGCATACTTTACATAACATGTCTTTTTCACTAATAATAAATTAATCCTCTAGTTACTTTAAATTTACACCACAAGCACAGGATTTTGTTGAATTCCAGTACTAACTTGCCTATAAATTTGACATGCATTATTCAGGCTTCTCTAAACTACTCGACAACATTAACCACTGTTTCACAGTGGTACCAGTCAAGATGAAAAATCAGAAAAAAATGTGATTAGAAAAAGTGACACTTAGTTCAGAAATCATCAAAACCTTGTCTCGTCTTCCTACATAAAAAAAAGACTTCAGTTCAGAAATCATCAAAACCTTGTCTCGTCTTCCTACATAAAAAGGACTTGGAAATCACAATGATCTACCCCAAGCTTTCTTGAAAAAGGCCTACAACTTAAGCAGCAGGATCTCAAAAATAAATTGCAATTATAATTACATTTAGATATTAATTCTTTTTCTTCTTTTCTTTTGTTGCTAAAGATACTAATACTAACTATATTAAAAAAGAAAAAAAGAACCCCGGACCTCTCCAGACCTCAGAAGATCACTGATTTTTGCAAAAATACTATTAGCTGAAAGGAGAAAGAGTTTCACCTTCTATACGAAGCTTATATGACCAAGAGAGAGATAACTTTGACATACTCCAAACAGACAGTTGTGCTTTTGAACCACGCGATACAGCTACAAGATTTTCTGACTTCCCAATGAATGATAGGTTCACAATTGGCTGTGGACAAAGAAACACAGGAACAATCAACCACACAGAAACTATTTCTATAAACAGAAAACAGATAAAACAAGATGGCTCATATTCCAACAAAGAAGAAAATAGCAGTATAACTAAATCTAATCATGACATTTCTACCAGAGAAGGCAATTGAATTCTCATATTTGTTCCTTCAGTGTAGGCACTTTTAATCTACTATTCCCTTAATTGAAGACATACACTTTATTTGTTCCTGTCTGTCCATTCAATTCTGGTTAGAGCAAGAACGTGGCTACTGTTTTGTCTCCAGTGACCAATAATATCAAACAACAAATCTAAAATAATGAAAAGAACCATTGCGACAAAGGCCCCTTGAGATAACCTAAGTTTAAAGGTTCTTTTGCAAAGACCAAACACTTTTGAAGCAGTACAGACAGTTATTCACAATAAAGGGTTACCAAAGTGATCAATAAAAGTGCCAGAGATGATGGCTGGGCCATACGTGTTACCCTGCAATAATGTGCTTGTTGTTTTTTTATATATGGTTTCCACAGCACGAATAAGGAAAGAAGATGGTAATAATAATAGAATTACCGTGAGAGTTTCCCCAAGTACAGCCAAGAGGACATTCTTGTACGGGTTCCATAGTGTAATAAGGGTTTCTGCTGCAACAGCAAGAACAGAACCATCAGCAGAAAATGCGGCAGCAGTCATCGGCTTTTTTCTGCAACAGGGAAGACTATAAATTAGAATAACAGAGGCTGATTTCTTTTAATCCCCATCGTAACAGAGAAGGGGGAGAGGCGGTTGGGGGAAGATATTATATCAGATATGTGTTGCAAATTACGTTTCTGCCTCTTGCATGCTGAAGCCTATCTCAACATGTCAAGTTTGAACATTTAATAATACATAAAGAATACTGATTGATTAATGTGAGATGTGATCCCAAGTAAACATCCTTAATTGCAAGGAAATCCTAGTAAAAACCAATATATGATAAGAGTATAACATTCCATCCAGGCAAGTTTTTTAATCCGCTAAGTAATCAATAACTCTTGCGCATTTAATTCTTGCTGGCATGGGACAAGAATTGATTTAAACATCATACTTATAAGATCCGACGGCATGGCAAGTCCAGCTAGAATTCTGAAGCATCTGTTCATTCTGTGGACCGTCATTGTTGCATGCCCAAACCTGATATATCATAATAAACCAAACGAGAATTTTAATTTCATCAGAAGTCAAACACAGAAACCAAAGTCATACTCATCCCAGATTACCTTGAAGTCACCACCGAAAGAGGAACTAGCTGCCATATGACCAGATGGATGGAATGTGACAGCAGAAATTTCCGCATCCCTGTAAAATGTCAAGTATCATCATAATATTCATTTCTACTGTGGACACATTAGAGATAGTTTATTCTAATAAACATGCAATTCATCTGCAACCTTCCCCTCAATAGAACATAGAAACAGAATACATAAGAGAAAAACAGAGGGAAAAAGAATAAACATGTATCTTTGGGACAAAAAAGATTGGTGAGTTCATTGTCACCAGAAAAGTTTAACTCCAAAATGTTGAAGTGCCAACTTTTCATTCATCATGGTAATATAAGAGCAGCACCAGCTAAGTGGCCTCTCATGCACAAACTATTCATCAGCCATACATTTTCTATTTTTCAAGGGGAATGGGTTAATAAACCAGTTCACCTGTGTGGTTCATAAACAATGGTTGACAAGCTAAACTCCTTGCTTTGAGAGCCATATGCCCAAAACTTGAGGCAAACTAGACCACCTATACCTTCTTCAGCAAACTTCACTTCAGCAGTGCTCATCACAGAGCCATCAAGGGAAAGAGCCACTGCGGTCACTATGACCTGCAAAATTAGCCCCAAAAGATACATAAAACATCAAAATTCCAAAAAGACATGACATGGTAAAAGATGATCCAATTTACCGTAATATCATCTCCTGGTTGATGGTTTCTCTCACAAACTTGAACCTGAGAAACAGCATATTTAGAAATTTCAACCTCCCAACTTATTCCAAAAATAGGATGCCATAAAAAATTGTCTGGCCAAAAGAAAAGTGGTATAAAATTTGTATTCCATGATAGACACAGCATAGATGCCAACATAATCCATACCATTTGACTTGTCTTACTTAAATCCATTAGGCTAAATGTCCAAAAAGATTTTAGCAATAATAATAAAGATAATGATATATCCTCACCTCAGAAATTCCACGATCATCAAACAAGCTGTAAAATTGGATGCAATAATTCTCCGTGCTTAAGGCAACCAACCCAGCAGTTCGATCAAATGCAATACCATTACCCAAGCCTTTGTATATCTCAGGATACGAACATGGAGCCTGAAACATACAATACATATGAGCAATTAAATTTTACAAACAAAAAATGGAAGTACATAAACAGCATCAAAGGCCCCGAACCAGGTACTCGTAAGTTAAAACCACAAACCACATATCCTATTTGCCAAGTTAGCAGGGCTTGCACGGGCTACTTTTAAGTTCACAACTATAAGGAGAAAGCAATTTTGCACTTTTACACATTATCATGGGAGTGCACTGTGTCAATCATCACCACACAGTAAATCATTTAAAAAGATTATATTAACATCAAATGGATCATTAATATCTAAAAATCCAATGAAACACTCAATAATCACAAGAATATAACTCGAAACAGAAGATTCTTTAAAATGGCTGATGTGCTGATTAGAAAAACCTTTATCCCAGCAATAGTCTTCAAAATTCCCAATGAAGGCATTTTCAGTAGATGAATTTGATTATCTGCACAAGATATCTGTTAAGCCTCAGTTAGTACTTACTACAAAAATTCTGACTAAATGGTACCCTCTTAAAGAGCAGAAAGCAGTAATACAAGAACAAAACATTCTACTTACAGAAGAAAGTGTAGGATCTGGAGAATCTATAAAATAGAGCAGAGGAGATCCAATTCGTGGTAGAAATTTCTTCTTCCCAGTGTCTAGTTGCCAAACCACAAGCACTCCCTCTTTTCCACCTGAATACTTGCAAAAGTCAGTGTTATAAACAGAAAATAAACTTTATAAACAAAAAAGCTGGAGTAAGAAAAGAGTGGAAACAATCGATTTGAAGCCAACAAAGCCAACAAACAAAAAGGTTAAGAACAAAGTTAAAACATATACTGTCCATTGCCGATAAATATTTGTAATCACTGTATGCAAGCCCTCAACATAACGCATATTCGACTAATTTAGGGGTAACATAACACAAAGCATATATTCAGTAGGTGAACCACCACCAACCTTTATATTTGTAGCAAGACAAATATTGTGGAAATTTCAAAAATTAAACAAGCAGTTCCATTCTCAACCTCATGCTAGCATATTTGCAAGAAACGTCCAATACCACAAAGAGAAGTACATAAAACTTCGTATGATATACGATGTATATCAATTTTTGGTTACCTGAATACAAATATGCACCATCTGAAGAGAAATGGAGGACATTAACACCAGCAGGGTGCCAATGCCATGTAGAGCAGGAATCAGCATCATCATTATCCCTCACCCCTGGTTTATCTTCTTGAACATCTATCAACCTTTCATTCAATACTCCATTGCCTCTAACAAAGGTTCTATTTCCAAATCCCCTCCAAATTAAAATTCTTCCAGTCACATCCCCTGCAGCTACAATTCTCTGAGTTGGATGGAATGCAATGACACTAATCTCCTTGGTATGATGCAGTGTAATCTTCGGGACTGCACGCTCAGACCCTGGATCAGGAACCTTCCATATATGAAGCTTACGCTTATTTCGGATGCCAAAAAATTTTCCTGAAGGACTAACAGTTAAAACCTCTAGCTTTGGTGTCTGTAGAAGAAAGAGAAGAACATAGCATCATATATATGATTTATTATCCTAAAAAAGGGATAAAATGCAGCATCTTACTTCCTTAAACAATTCAAAAATACACCGCAAGCTCAAAATTCAAGTAAGCCAAAATCATCAAAGAAACAAATAATTTTCTATTAGGGGAATGTTCTCACAAGTTTTTATGCCAGTCACCTTAAGAAAACACCACATTCAGGAATATTTGTCCTCTCTCCACTATGAAACAACAATTCCTACCACAAGATCAAACATCTAGTTGCTCTAATAAGCTAGTGCTATCTATAGCATTTCTACTAGCACTAATTTCATTAAGTCAAGGCTGGAAGGTCTATCTCTAGTTCCACAGTAAGGCAAATCAAACATGCTTTACATTTTCAAGAGCTAAACATACTAACAGACAAAATTTCTATAGAAATCTTTTGAATTATACCTCTCCCAAAATTAAATTACCGACTAAACGAGACTTGCTTAAGTTACACATCCGAATTTGTCTTCGGATGGCTTTGGGCTTCTCTTGTGTTTCCTTTGTGTCATCAACGGACATATATGCAAAAAGGCTGCCATGCTTTTCATTGTCTTCAACTGAAATGCTGAGGAAAGATGGAATCACCTAACGATCATGATAAAATAATCAGAACTCACCAAGAATTATAGTCCAGTAAAGAAATTGAAAATGAAAGATAAAAATAATAAACGAAATAACCACTACTATGCACTCATTTGAAGCACACCAATCAATGTAAAAGTAATTGAAAAAAAAAAAAGGAACTATTATGCACTTATTTAAATGGCACAGACCAATGCATGATCTCCTATGCAAATTAAGGCTGATTTGGGCAACCTGACTTTCTTGTCATGATGGTTAGCTAATACCAATTCAATTTGGTATAGATGGTAACAACTAATCCTGGTTACTAGTTTTAAAATTGAAGTAATTAATATTATTCGCTAATAAATATTTCAGTTAAAGTAACCCAGTCCAATAAAAACTAAAAGAGAAAAAAGTTCCAACAGAATTTGCCTGAATCCTAATTAAGTTCAGAATAATTGTAATATAGTAGTGCAACTACTAGTCATAATTCATAAGCATAAAACTCCTAATATAAAACTCCTACTAGATTTTTTTTACATGTATTGATTACAAATAGGCAGATAGCTAAACTTTAACAAACATTCAAGCATTTTTCATTCAAAAAGCTTTAAATTCATAACTTCTCAAATATTGAAACAATGCGTATTTGCTAACCATGGAGACAATCGGCATTTGAATATCGATAGTCTTCATTAACTCAGGCACCGAAAAATCCCAATAACGAATGGTACCATCAAGCGATGCGGTCCAACAATAGGACAAAACCTTGGCGGCCGGATTCGGCGCTGGCACAACTATGACGGCGGTGACAAGCGCCGTGTGACCCTCAAGTGAGGTTATCTAAGTCCAAACAAAAGAAAAATATTGAAACTTCGGAAGATAAAGAGAAGAAAGAAGAAAATGAAGCGAGGCAGAAAAAAAGAACCTGAAAGCCGGTGGCGGTGCTGAAGATGGAAACGGTGTTGGCGGTGCAGACGAGGAGTTTCTTGGCGTCGTTAGAGAAGGCCGGAGGTGAAGAAACATAGCTTCGACCACCTCTAATCATTGTGATTACTGGGAAAGAGACTTTTCTTGTCTGAGAGGATAACTTTGTTGTTAGTCTTGAGCGTCGACTCGTCGGCCTTTCTCTTTCTGCTGCTCCGCAAAGCCCTAGCTAAACCTCCCCATTTTTCCCCTTTTTATTCTTTTTTGCCAAGTTTTCCTTTTTCTTCTTTCCCTTTTAAAAGCTGAGCTGGCATTTTCATGTTCGAAGCAACTTATTTATTTATATTCATATAAAAATACATAAATAAATTTAGAAATTATTATTATTTATATGGTTTTTGGTAGAAATTAGTATATATATATACAGTAAATGAACTGTGTTTGTATTAGGTAAAATTAAATTAATCTACACATGCAGAATCATTCTTTTCCTCCTTTACATAGATAATTTTGTAAAATTTATTAAATATTTTTATTAGCTTTACCTTTCTTTAATTGAGTGCAACAAAAAACAAAAAATTATTAGGAAGATTTTGTGTGCTAATCCATTTTTAGAATTATGTCTATCAATATTTACACTTCGTACTTTTTTATATATAAAATAAATAAAATAATATATAAGTATAATAAATAAATAGATAAATGTCAACAATAAAAGTGTTGTATTTTTGGTGCACTGAATTGCATTAGATAGAATAAGGAAAAAAATTATATGTAATTTATACTATAATTTGTATGATTTATATATAAGTTTGGATGATCAAATTAATTATTTATAAGGTGACTAATTCTTTAGAAATGAAGAAAATTGACTTATCCTATAAATAATCCTTTATACAATACAAATTTATGTAACTACTATAAAACTACACTACAAAATATGTATAATTTAATTCATCATCATGTCCAATTAAATTTGATACACCAAATTATGCCATTCGTTTGACGATTTTAAAATGTTAACAATGTCAAATGTAAAAATAAAATAAATAAAGATAATCACATAAACATAACCGAATACAAAATGGAAAAAAAAAATTGTCTTAAGAAAAGGGCTTAAGTATAGTAAAGGCCCTCGAAATTATTAAATAAAATTCAATTAAGCCTCTTAACTTTTATTGTAATTGAATAATCCCTGAATTTTTATCTACAATTAAATAAGCCCTTAAACTTTTTGTTATAATCAAATAAATCCATGAACTTTATTTATCTAATCCCTTGATATGACTAAAATTAATTACACAATCTTTGTGGTTGTATGGACTTTAACAATTGTTAAGTGTGAAATTTAATAAATTTTAGCCATATCAAGAGTCCAATTAGAAACTAATTCAAGTTTAATATGAAATCTTGTTCATTTTAATTATATCAGGGTGTAATTGGATATTATAAGAGCTTTAAGGGCATATCTATATCTATACTCCCTTATACTAAAATTAAAGGGTATTAGAGGAGGAGGGGGTGCAATTGTCACCCCCTCATTGGCTCTTTTTTTTTTTTCTTTTTCCTTTTTTGATCTTTTGGATTAAAGCCCATAGTTTTTTCCTTCTTTTTTTTTTTGGTACTTTCCTTTATTTTTGAAAGAAAATTTTTTCACATTTTGGTATATTATATATATGTTATTATTAAAATTTATTTATTACCAAAGAGTTAATATTTAATTTATATAGTTTTATTTAATTTCTTTAGCAAATATCTTTATTTTATTATTAATAATCAATGTTTTCAACTTATGTATAATATTTTAGATATATAATTTTTTATTAATTAATTAACATTATCTATGCATATTAAAATGATTATATATATTTATATTACTTTTTGATTTACATATAATATTAATATATAATTATATGGATTGATCTTAAAATATTATTCATCCCTATTCTCCTATAATTTTAAAAAATAAAATTTAAATACTTAAAATTAAAAAAAAATCCCGGGGCGTAGCCCGGGTCACTTTCTAGTATCATATCATTATAATAAAAGTTTAAGAGCTTAATTGATTTTTCAAAAAAGTTCAAAGGCTTTTTTCTTTTTAAAACATATAAATCTAAGAAAAGATTGTACCATCCCTCTCATTATGCCTAACAACCTACATGACGGTTGGTTTTGTATTTGAGATAACTTCAAGAAAAGACCAAAGTTAGGATTCGAACGTAAAACCTTTCAGTTAAGACAAACAATCTTTGATTAACGATTGATCAATCAAAATGGATCACTGCATTGATCAACATGTGTTATAAGTTATAAATATAAAAAAAATATAGAAATAAAGTTGTAACTACCATGATCCTAGAAATTACCTCGTCAGGCAAAATGCAAAAGACCAGAGTAAGTGCAAAAAATGTATTACAAAGACCTAACCCACTCGATTGTTGTCCATGGTATTAGGATTAATATTATTTTTATTGATATTAATAAACAAACTCCAAAAGTATTTGCATCGATCAAGAGCTCAATCTGTAAGATCGTTTCATTGTCATAATAAGTGATTTTAGAGATTCGAATCATTTATTATTTATTTCCAACATGTAATTTACATTTAATATAAAAATCGAAATAACTAATTATCTTGGATTTATCCAAAAAAATACAGAGTTTCACCCAAAATAAGGATCGAAATTTGGGAAAAAGGAAACAAAACAAGAAACAAGACCTTCAAACATTTTTAAACGACTATAACAAGATAATCTATAATAATTTAAGAAGGGTCAGAGGTACTCCAAGGAAATAATGTCGGGTAAGTCACTGATCCGATTAATAAGAAATGTACGGATGCCCATAATCTCCATGTTTATCTTCATCTTCTTCTTCAAGTGCCTCCACCATCATTTGCAAAAGAAATTACCTTTTAGGAATTGCCTATAAGTCCAATTGCAAGTAACATAGAGAACTTAAGCTTTGTTCTTATATCCTATTCGAGTCTTCCATTTGGGGCAACTAGTCTCAGTGTTACGTGCATCGCACGTGATACAACATGTTATACTAATGTAAAAAATTTGTCCAATTGACCCAAATTCTAAATTAATCTAACCCAATTTGATATTTGAAATAAATAAACAACTTAAACTCGATTGATCTGAAACTGGATTAATCCGAGAACCGAATGACTCGAAACCCAATTGATATAAATAACTCGACATGCTAATTTAAATAACTGAAAATATAAAAACTCGCACCTAAATGACTCAAAAAACCAAGGACCAAACTCGAAAGATTTGAGAGTCAAACAAAAAAAATCTAAAACCGATTGACCTGAAAACTTGAACCTGAATGACCCAAAATTTGAATGGTCCAAAAATTTCTTTGGGCCAATTTGACTCGAACCTGTAATATATCTAACCCGCCTATTTTATACCTCTAATTCTTAATTTTTTATTTTTTAATTGTGTAAAACCTAATTTAAATTGATGGCGCACTTATATATATATATATATATTATATTATGTATGTGTTATGTGTATCACACGTAATAGAACGCGTTATTAATAATACATTTTTAAGAATGTCATTTAATTTATTTATTATTATATTTATTTTTCAAATACATTTGATTAAAGATCATACAATAATTTATAGAAGAGTAATATTTAAATTAAATTATTTTATTTTTAGCATTGTAAGACAATGTGTATAAGAATGATAATTAAATTAAATTACAATGACCCATGATATTTTGTATTTTTTAATTAAACAAAACTCAATTTAAACCAATAGAAAGCTTTAAAATCTCAATGTTTAATTATTTACTTTTTAAAAGCCTAACATAAAAGGTAGAATAATTAAATTAAATTACAATGGCCCATGATATTTTATATTTTTTAATTATACAAAACCCATGTTAAAGAATAGAGGATATTTAATAAGTATAAAGTATTTACTCAAGTCACACTTTTATATATATTATAGATAAGGCGTAGCAGTTACTGAAAAATTTATGACAATGCTAAATTAAAAATTTTGACAACTATATGTTGTCTTAATTTAGGCAAAAAAATTATTAATTTGGTTTTCTTTGGTTTAAGGAGTAATGTCTCATGAAGACACTTACCAAGTTTACATAATTACCCATAATAATAAGTTATAGTGTAGATATGAATTTTATACCATGTGTTTGTTGGGATGATAGTGCTCTCTCCAACAATGGTGAAAATATAATAAGTTCGATTTCTCATAAATGCACTTGTTTTGAGAGTTTTATCTTTCACTTCCCCAAATCAAAAGAATTAAATACCTGTTTTCGCCCTCAAAGTCAAACTTGTCATTTTTTTATTATTGCGCATTGAACTGCCTCACCCCTCTCCCAACCCCAACATTTTTCTTTTTCAATTTAATCCTTAATTTGATGAATTGGGGACAACATTAGGTCCGATATCGTCAATCATGTTATAAATAGATCTTTAATTCCTAGCTGAATATAAAGAGTTAGATTGAAAAAAATGAAAGTTCATAAGCACATTCTCATAAAATGAAAAGTTTGAGGGCAAAAATGTCAAAAATTGGTAAGTTCGAAGGCAAGAATGGGCATTATCATTCAGGACTTAACGAATTCGTTGTCATGTGTTGTCACATGACTAATAATACTCCTAATTTGTCAAATTCAATGTTAAATTGAAAATAAAGAAAGTTCAGGGGTGCAATTCCAAAAAATGATAAGTTCGAGAGCGAAAATAGGTATTCAAAAGGGATTAGTATTAAGTCAAAATTATCACCAAAAAAAAGTATTAAGTCAAAAGATTTGGGGATATTATTGATTAAAAAAATTAATTTTATTATTCAAAATATTTATCTAACCTCTAAGATTTTGAATTCTCTTTCCAGCTTAAATGGTTAGAGGTTGGAATTTATAAAAAGGTATCGAGTTTGAAACTTTCTAGTCCTCCATAGGTAGGCTCCTTTTCCCACCTATGTATAAAAAAAAAATTAAGATTTTAAGTGGAAGTATGGGGTTCAATGTTTTAAACTTTAAATGGAGTGAGATATTTTATTTTTAATTTTAAGAGAGAATCTTCTCTGCTACCTGAAAAATAAGTGAATATGTCCATTACTATATCTAAAGGTAATTAATGCATATTGAAATAAATCTATGGTTGAAAATGATTCAAACTACTTAAAACCTATTTAGTGTTGCGTTTGGGTGTCAAAAGGCTACCTTTTACTTTGTCGTAATGTCAAATGATTTTTTGTTTGTGTCAAAAGCTAATTTTGACAGAAGAAATTCACATAATATACAAAGGTATTCCTTCTATTCCCAAATCTTTTTCCACAATTAACTTGCATAATGTTTAACAAAAAAGGTCAAAACTTATTGATTTACGCTATTATTCTTGTGTTTGTATTTTTTTTTGGATTTTATGCAGTGATGTGACAAAAGGGAATGATAGATTAGAAAATTTAAATATATTTATTATTTTTTTATGATAAGGGACAAACAAATTAAAACTTCCAAAACAAGAAAAATGGATAAACAAAAAGGGACAGAAAAAGTAATAGTTATGTGTTTTGTGTTTCAAAAGTGTTTTTAAGTTAAAAACATAGTTTTTACAACAATGACAAACACGTGAAAATCCTAACTTTACTTCTTCTTTTTTTTTAAGAAAAGAGACAATTTTCATTAATAAAAATGTCTAAGTTACACACACTAGCAGGTAAATGGCCTACCCAAATACTACTATTACAATCAAGTTTGGCAAGAGCATGTACCAAACCATTAGCCTCTCTTTTCACAAACCTAAAAGAACACTCATCAAATAAAGCAATCAAGAAATAGATTTCATCAACTCAACTGTATTTTTTCATAATAATTTTATTATTATTTTTAGCTAATTAATAATAATTTTATAAAGCACTTTTAAAATACATTTTTTTCGAACCAAGTCTTTTCTAATTACAATAATAATGTCAAAGTAGTTCTTAATTTTTTTTATCACCCCATTAATTTCAATAAAATTTTAATCATAAATTGATTTGATGCATTGATTACCTTTGAATTAAATAGTGAACATGTCCACTATTTTTCAAGTTGCGCAGGGGATCCTTCCCCCTTATTTTTTACATTTGGAGGGATATATGAGATAAAATAAGGATTTACAGATAAGATCGCTTATTTTTTTTTGGCAATGAATTTAACCAAGAAAATTTGTTATAAAATATTAAAGGACAATAGAGATAGAACAATAGAATAGGAAATATAAGAGAGAGAACTAAAGAGAATTTTATTACTAAAGAAATGAGAGAGAACATGAGACACAGATCTTTCGGTACCTTCATGACAGATTAGAACAGTAAAAGACAATGAATCAAGTACAAAAAATGTGTTAGTTTGGAGCAAAATTAAACCTAAATGTAGAAGGTAAAGTAGATATTGAGGATATGACTAGGTGGAATTAGAAGATAAGTGATAGTGCATAGATTAATCAAGAGGAGTCTGAAGAATCTAAACCCTAATTAGGTCTGTATCCTTTTAGAGCTTGTACATGAATGTTAATAAGAGGGGTAATCAGGCTTGGTAATGGATTGGAATAAGTGTATTTAAGTTCAAAGGAAAGATTTGATTGAATCAGAGGTGAAACAAAGTAAAACAGAGACAAAAGGACCTTCGGCACCGCAATTGACATCAATAGGCACTAGAGTTAGGTGTTAGGTATGAAAAGGTAAATAAGAAATGGCGTGAAAAGTGAGAGAAAAATATCTCGAAGACAACCACCATCGGAGCACACCATAACTGGCATCAAAAGTCTTCTTTATATGGCTGGGTGCCGGGCTAAGTACTTTATTTCTTTCTTCTTTCTTCATTTTCCTTCCTTCTTAACTTCTTTCACCAAACCACCACCTTAACTAACCTCTAAACTTCCCAAATCAAATCCCAAGCCTCCATCTTCTTCAATTCAAAAAGAAAATAAAAAAAATGTCAAAATAGGAGCAAGAAGAACCATTTGATGCATTATTAAAATCTGGCCAGTTTTCCCAATCTAACAAGCTGATCAAGATGAATTTTTGGTATGTTATTCTAGACTTTTTAACCTTTAAAACACAAGCTTAATTACAGAAATCCATGCAGAAGATCAGAAGTTAGGTTAGCTCAAAATATAGGTTTAGTTTTTAAGTGTTAAATAGAAATAGGTTAGAAATTTACACATTTTAAGTTAATGTTTTGGATAATTGAAATTAGGAATTTATTATGGATGTTGAGAGAATGGGTTGTTAAAATTTGTGGAGGAATTGATGGAGGATTAAGGTGGTCTCAAGCTAGGTATTGATAGACAATGGTTCTCTTAATGTGATGCCATTATGTTCTTTGCAAAAGTTGTCGGTTGATATGTTTTATATACATCAAGTAATTTGGTAGTGCGAGCATTTGATGGAACCCGGAGGGAAGTGTTGGAACTATGGAAATTCCTTTATAGATCAGCCTAGTAACATTCGAGTTGGTATTCCAGGTTGTGGACATTAATCCTTCGTATATTTGTTTACTTGGCTGTCCATGGTTTCATTTAGCTGGGTTAGTTCATTCGACTTTACATCAGAAGGTAAAATTTCTGGTGGAAAGAATAATAGTGATAGTAGGGGAAGAAGATATAATGGTGGTCCAACCTTTTACGGCACCTTACATTGAGGTAATCGAAGAAGCGTTTGAATGTTCTTTTCAATCTTTTGAAATTGCCAAAGTGATGTTCGAAAAGGGTACCCATTCGTGGCTTGTTGATTTGATTATACAAAAAAGACAGATGGAGGAAAATGGCAAGGGTCAGATGGCAAGGGTCTTCGAAAGGATTTGCAAGGGAGATCTAAATTAATAGAATGGCCAAGTCAAGACAACACCTTTGGTCCTGGTTTTAAGCCGTCTTGGAAGGAGAAGTAACAAAATGAAAGAGAAAAAAAAGCTAGAGATTGGCCAGAAATGAGGGAAAGAATATGTAGTAAGAAGAGAAGAAATTCCCTTCAATTAATTGGACTTTTATGTCTACCGGATGGAATAATGGCAATTAGTACGGACAGATGCCAGTCTTAATTCAGTTAGTTTAGAAAGAGTTACAGAATTTGGCCATTCATGCCATTGATGGGGAGACATCATACAGGCTAGATGGGTTGATATATGCAGCCGAATTGGATACCGAGTTGGATAATTGGACTATCATGGAAATCCCGGTTGTATTTTCTTTTAAGCAAATGTAATTACCTAAAACACCTGTTTGTTAAAATTGACACTTATGCCTAAGAGTATTGATGAGTATTTTATGGATATTGTTAAGCCTTTCCTTCTGTTTATCATGATTTGAACCTAAATGATGAATTGATACATGTATAGATTTTGATACAACAAAGTTTGCATTACAATTCAATCTCTATACTTTTCTTCTAATTCTATCTTTTAATTCTTTGTCATATTCGTTGCTTTGCTTCGTTTCTATTTATCATGCACTCCTATTCCATTTTCTTTGTGTATATCCATTCCAGATCTTCCTTTACAAGTCCATCAACAATGAATGCGAGCATGGCATAAGCAACGAACCTGAGTTTGATTTTGAAAAGTTGGATGATGGTGAGGAAATTGACAATGACGATATTAATGACTCTGATCTGGCCCCAAGATCTGTTGAGATTGGTTGAGCAAAAGGAAAAACAGACATTGCCTCATAAGGAAATTATGAAGTGGATAAATATGGGTATAGAAAAGGACAAGAAGGAAGTGAAATAGGCACCACTTTGTTAAAAGATGAGAGACAATAATTAGTGGACTTACTAAAGGAATACTCTGATGTTTTTGTATGGTCATATCATGATATGCTAGGACTTGATTTAAAAATTATAGTGCACAAGTTGCCTATTAAACCGTTTAGCAAAAGTTAAGACAAATGAAACTGGAGATGTTTCTAAAGATTAGAGAATAAGTGATGAAGCGATTAGATGCCGGTTTTCTTGAAGTAGCAAAGTACCTAGAGTGGGTTGCCAATATAATCCCAATACTAAAGAATGATGGGAAGGTGAGGATGTGCGTAAATTACCGAGATCTTAACTGAGCTAGCCCCAAGGATAATTTCCCTTTGCCATACATTGACACTTTAGTAGATAACACTATTCACTATTTTATGTTCTCATTTATGGAAGGGTTTTCGAGGTACAATCAAATCAAGATGGCATTTGAAGCTAAGGAGAAAACAACCTTTATTACGATATGGAGAACCTTTAATTACAAGGTCATGTCATTTGGATTAAAAATGTCGACGCCACTTATCAAAGAGCTATGATGACTTTGTTTCATGATATGATGCATAAGGAGATTGAGGTGTATATTGATGATATGATAGCAAAGGCTTGAACAGCAGAGGAATAAATAGTAAATTTGAGAAAGTTGTTCAAAAGACTATGAAAGTATAAGTTTGGATCAAATCCAACTAAGTGCATATTTCGGGCAACATCTAGAAAATTATTGGGATTTGTAGTCAGTGAAAAAGGAATTGAAATAGATCCAGACAAGATCAAAGCTATCCAAAATTTGCCATCACTTAAGACTTAGAAAGAAGTCATAGGTTTTCTAAGGAAGTTGACTTACATTGCCAGATTTATATCCCAATTGACAGCTAAATGTGATCCAATTTTCAAACTACTCAAGAAACGAGATCCATGCGAATGGGATGATGAATGTTAGGCTGCTTTTGAAAAGATTAAAGAGTATCTCACCAATCCACCAATATTGATACTTCCGGTACTCAGAAGACCATTATTCTTATACCTCACGGTGTTTGAAAACTCCATGGAATGTGTACTAGGGCAACAAGATGAAAGTGGAAAGAAAGAGCATATAGCATACTATTTGAGCAAGAAATTCACAAAATATGAAGCCAAATATTCCTCACTAGAAAAGATGTTTTGTGCATTGACTTGGGCCATTCACCTATTAAAGCAGTACATGTTATACCTCACTACTTTACTGGTGGCAAAGTTGGGCCCCATCAGATACATATTTGAGAAATTGGGTCTGTCAGGAAGAGTTCTCGGTGGCAAGTGCTATTGTCTGAATATGATGTACAATATGTTTCTTAAAAAGCCATCAAAGGGAATGCTATGGCAGAATTCTTGGCAAAAAATGTTAGTGATGATTATGAACCCATGGAGTTCGATTTTCTTGATAAGGATAATGGCTGTTTTCCAGATTAATGAACGGTTGAGTGATGAAGAAACATGGATGATGTACTTTGACGGAGCATCGAATGCAATTGGCTACGGAATTGGGGCAGTATTAACATCCCCAGAGGGTAATCATTTCCCAACTACCGCAAGGTTGGATTTTAGGTGTAACAACAATGTGGCAGAATATGAAGCATGTGTTCTTGGCATTCAAACGGCCATAGGAAGAAAAGTTGAAAGTTTAAAGGTGTATGGTGATTTAGTACTTGTAATCTATCAGTTGAAGAGTAAATGGGAGTCAAGGGATTCAAAATTAGTCCTCTACCATAATTACATCAAAGATCTCATAAAGAAATTCAAGGAGATCTCCTTCCATCACTTACCCAGAGAAGAGAACTAAATAGTTGATGCCTTGGCCACCTTGGCTTCTATGTTTAAAGTTGACCTAGATACGGAGATTTCGCCAATCAAAATTGATTTAAAAGAAATGAACCAGCTCATTGCATGAATGTTGAGGAAGAATATAATGGTAAACCTTGATACTTTGATGTTGTGCAGTTTCTTAAGTATCAAAAGTATCATGATCATGCCTCGGAGAATGATAAAAAGGTTATTTGGAGATTATCAATGAATTTCTACTTGGACGGGGAAATTTTATATAAGAAAACTCACGATTAGGTCTTGTTGAGATGCGTAGTAGGTAAGAAAGTTCAAAAAATTATGAGTAAAGTGTATGAGGGAGTCTGTGGAACTCAAGCTAGTGGACATAAGTTGGTAAGGCAAATTATAAAATCCGTCCATTATTGGTTGACCATGGAGTCAGATTGCATTAATTACACAAGAAGATGTCACAAACATCATATTTATGCGGATCAAATTCATGCTCCTTCAAATCTGCTACATTTTACCTCACTGTGGTGGCCCTTCTCTATGTGGGGGATGGATGTTATTGGCATGATTACTCTGAAAGCATCAAATGGTCACTAGTACATTTTTGTTATGATTGATTAATTCACCAAATAGGTAGAAGTAGCCTCATATACCAGTATTACACAATCAGTGGTTGCCAATTTATTTAAAAAAAAAATTTATTTGTAGATATGGTATCCTAGGATGATGAAGGCATTATGTTCTCAGTTCAAAATCACTCACTGTAACTTCACACCATATCGATCTAAGATGAATAGGGTAGTGGAAGTAGCCAACAAGAATAACAAGAAAATTATGGAAAAAATGACAAAAATTTACAGAGATTGGCATGAAAATTTCCTTTTGCTCTCATTGCTTATTGCACTATAGTCAGAACATCAACTGGGGCAACTCTGTTCTCATTAGTGTATGGAATAGAAGTAGTGGTGCCTATTGAAGTGGAAATTCCATCTCTCAGAGTATTTAGAGAAGTAAACTTGGATGAAGTTGAGTGGATCCATGAACATTATGATCAGTTAAACTTGACTGAAGAAAAACATCTTGTTGTACTCTACCATGGCCAGTTGTATCAGAAGAGAATGATGCGAGCTTATGACAAGAAAGTAAAGTTGTGATAGTTTCGAGAAGGGAATTGGTCCTGAAAAAGATATTACCAAATCAATGAGATACTCGGGGCAAGTTGGCACCGAATTAGGAAGGCATGTATGTTGTCAAAAAGGTCTTTTTTGGAGGAGATTTGATTTTATAAGAGATGGATGGAAGAGGGTTCTCAAGCCCTATTAATGCTAATGCTATGAAGTAATATTATGCCTGAAGAAAATGAAAAAAGTAAAAAAATGAAAAATGAAAAATGAAAAGAAAAAAAGAAAGAAAAAGAAAAGGAGAGGTCCAGGTTGAAAACACAAAAGGGCAGTTTGGGCCAATCGGGGGTTGCTTAAGTTGAACACCCAAAAAGGCGGCTTAAGCAAGAGGAAAAGATGGGCATATACACGGTAATTGAATGAGCTGAATCAATCTTACTGAGTCAAATTGGGCAGAACAAATCATTTAGTAGAACCAAACGGTCAAGGACGGTAGCATTCTCAACTGTTCAAGAAAGAACTATGGTTTCGCTTGCTCGCATTTTGAGCATTCCTTGTGGGGATGTACCCTTATCTATCTTAATATTTGATTGGTGAACACTCTCTTTGAGTTGTAGAAAACCTTGCTTCAACTTGAGTTAAATTGATTGACTATCTACTTTGATCTTACTTCGAATGTTGTAAGGAAACCTTTGTTGTTAATTAATTTGAAATTTACATTGAATTTGTTCATGAATTTCAAAATATGTATAAAAAAATGGAAAATGAGACACGCATGAAAATGCTCATTTATTGTTCAAAGGTTAGAACTAGATTTAGTGAATAGAGTGTCAATGAAAAATACTTGAAAGAAAAATGAAGACTGTTCGTGGTAGATTGCTAGTAATGTGTAGTAAGTATAGCTGTCAAAAGCTGACCCGAACCCGAAAAACCCGTCCGCCAGACCCGAACCCGAAACCATCTCGACCTGATTTGACCAAAAAAAGTAAACGACCCGCATCTGACTAACTTGAAACCTGATTGAGCCGAAACTAGATTGACCCGAGAAACTAACCCGATAAACTCGAGAATCTAACTTAAAAAAATCTGACAGACTAATGAGATCATTTTATATACCTCTTAAATTTCAAATTTAATAAATAAATTTAACATGTTTGATATCACTCTTAGGAATACTTGTTAGTTAGTAGTTACTTAAGGTGATCTTATATAATATATGACACACCCGAACCTAATACGACTTTTTCGTACAAATGGAATAGTGTAAGACGTCGTATTAAGTGAACAATACGTCGGTCCAGATATGTCTAATTAAGAAGAGAAGTCAAGTTTAAGATAAGACAAAGTTGGAAGATAAAGTAATTAACCGTGCACGAAAATTAGTAAATGCAAAAAAAACCTCCAATTAAGTCCCTAGAAATTTATTATGGGCCCCTTTGGCATAAGAAATCAAAGGATTTAACCAACGGGTAAAAATGAAAGAAAGTTGAAAAAAGAGGAAAAAGTTAGACCTAGGGCCCGAGTAGACCCGGTGTCGGGCTCCTCTATAAATAGAGGAAAGCCGAAGCTTTTCCTCATTTCTCTTTTTCTTTTTCTTTCATTTTCTTTTCTTTTTCTCTCTGGAGCCAAACGGATGCATTTTGGACAATTGGCAGATCCGGACAAACCGACCAGCAAAACAAAGTGAGTTTCTAGTACGTCATTCTACTCACCTCGATCTATGTTTTTCTAAGTTTGCACGCATTTTCATGCATTGGTTTAGGAGAGATCCAAGCTCAAAGTTAGTTTAGCTTTTTAGTTAAAATCTTAGTTTAAAATTTAGATCTAGGAACTTTGAGCTTGTGATTCTCGTTTTTCTTTCGGTAAATGTGTTGTGGATGCATTAAGGTATATGCATCTGAAATTGTAGTTGAATTGGTGGACGATTGCATCGGTTTTCGAGCTAAGAGAAAAATTGAAGAATTCTCGGGTTGGAAACCCAGAACGGATCCGGTGCCGGATATATGCAGAACTGGCGCCGTTTTTGCTTGTCGACGGATGGCCTTTTGGTCAAAGAGAACCGACGCCAGCCTAGCCCTCTAGGGGTAAAACGGTCATTTCACATCCTGAAACCTTAATTGACCCCAAATCGATCCGAAACACTTCCGAGCCTTCCAAACCACATCCAAACATCATCTTAGGTCATGTTAGAGCCTCATAGGTGCATTGATAAATTTAATTTTGAATACTAACATATATTTCCATGTATTAGGGCTCTGGTTGAATGGAATACGGCGATGCTTCGGAGGTTGAGCTATATGGAGCGCTTGGGAGTGTATGAATCTCCCAAATACTGTGAGTGGCCTAGACTTCTTTGATTAGCCACTGAGAAGAAAGGTTTTAAAAATGGTTTTAAAAACATAAATGTTTTCAAAGGCTTTGGGATACGGGAAATCCACACACACACACACATTTGCATGGTGATATACCCACACAGTGAGTGGGAAGTTTTAAAAAGGAATATAAAAACTTATGTGTGTGTGATCATATGTTTTAAATATAAATGATTTATGCGTATATATATATATATATATTTGAAATATTAATATTATGATTATTAAGGGTGCGATACCCTTGCGAGATGAGTGATTGAGAGAGATGCTCCTCGGGCTCCAAATTGAGGGAGCGTGGACGAGTTGGAGAAAGCATGCTAGAGACTCAGCCGTGGACCGCCTATCGAGGGGCACAGTGAGTCGAGCGTGGTTAGGAGAGGCGCGTAGGGAAGCTCACCAGGACTCAAGGTAGCTGTGTTCCACCACAGCGATGAGCACCACCGAGGGAACAGGCTAGAGAAAGAGAAAATGTAAAATATTTTAGAAAGAAAAGAGATAGCCCTCGGCGCAGTGAGGCATACGACCGACGGGTTGAGCTTTCAGTACAAAAGAGATGCCAGCCCATTTGTGATATATATATATTTATTTATTTATTTAAAGAGTTTTGAAAGAAGGTTCTCGATTGGAGAACCAGAAAAGAGTTTTGAAAGAAAAAATATTTATTTTATTATTATTTTATTTTGGATTTCTCTTATTTGCCCTAACCTTGATGGAGATTCATAGAACCTCTGTCGCTTACCTGTATCCAATGTCGGTGGATGCAGATTCGCGTACGAGGTTGGCAAATAGAATGGAGGCTCACTAGGAGACATCGGGGCGTGACAACTTTAATGGTATCAGAGCATTTAAAAGATTCTGACTGTTTTCAAAAGTTATAAAGTATTTTCAAAGTGTTTTCGAACGTTTTCAAACGTTTTCGAAGCCAGTGGATTAAATAGGTTTAGAACTCCAGAGTTCGAGTAGGTAGTTACTCGAAAGCGTCATAAATGATCAAACCTACTCTTAAAATATCTTTTTTAGCAGCAAGCCACCAAATAAAGTTCTCGAGTGTGGTCCTTAAGTGAGAAGACATCACGACCACCTTCTTCCTCGAGATTCGTGCAAGCAAGGCACGTTATCCAAGAAACTCCCCAAACCCAAATTTTCAACTTTTAATGTTGCTTCCTACTCGACAGCTAATCTATTCAAGGGATGGTATTTCCCTTGAGGTGATGAGATAGACGACATCTCGTCTAATCCTCCTTGGTAGCCTAGTCAGAGGCTTATCGGTGAAGAACTGGTTTGATGCCCAACCTTTGAGCTTTACACTAGTGGCGTGTAAGACTTGGGAAGAAATGAGGCTACTAGAACGAGGCAAGGGGCCAAGTTGGGGCCTAACATGCATGAATGCTAACTTCACTTCTCTTGCTTTCTACACCAGTAGTGTGTAGCCTAGGAAAGAGAGTTGGGTTAGGACGAAAGAATCGAATGAGTCAATCATGGAGGATGTGGTTGACCCAAAATCTCAGGACGTGAGATGAAGCATTCGAGTAACCAGAAGAGGGATCGAGGAGGACCTCACAAAGCATCAAATGGGGATGAAGAGAAGCGATTGCTGAAGAGCCCACAGGTTGGCAAGTCTGGTGGGATAAGCCCACAGATTACCTGGATGATGCTCCCTGGAGTGAGCATGAAGTGAGAGAAGTGGCAGCAAGGGCTAGCTAACTTTTTCTATTCTTACACCGTGGTGTGTAGGTGGTGAAAGAAATGGGGGTATTGATGGACGAAAGAGAGTTCGTCTGAAGTCAATCGAAGAGAAGCATTCAAGGAAATTGGAAGAGAAAGAGTGAGCCCAAGATCCCAAGAAGTGAGATATGGGAAGATCACTTGAGGATGTAAAAGGATTAAAAAGAGAAAATCCTAAAGGATTCAAGGATGGCAAAAAGTAATAGTAAGGAAAAAGGAACAACAGAGAAGCCATTCTTGGGAAACGATGAGGAGGAATAGGGCAAGGATGACAAGACGGATAATGAGGAGAGAATGAAAAGTGATCACATCTAGGTGGTCGACGAGTAGTACGTCCGTTACTACTTGCTCGACCATTGGATACCAATGATGAGAAAGGATAATGGAGAGAGAAGAGGAAGGAAATGAATATGGAGGAAATGGAATAAGGAGAAAGATAAGTTGTAAACCTACACCCTTAAGGGGATTAAAGGTGATGAACCCCTCATCAATTGATGGAGAATGAGAGTAAGAATGAGGAGATGTCTAAAGGATAATGAGAAATGATTTTGGCGAAAACAATGGGAAGTAAGCAAGCGAAAAGAATGGGATGCACGACAATTATGAGAATGCCTGCATGCATGCTAATGGAAGGCACGAAGAGAATTTTCTCTAGATTTGTGAAGTCATCACCAGAAGGGATTGGTGAGAAAGAAGAAGGAGAGATGGGAAAAAGAAACGAAAAGCAAACCCTTAAACAAAGGATAAAGAAATGTCGTGATGTAGTGCAGAGGCTTTCTTAATGAAGAAAGAAAGCATAAGAATCCAAAGTAAAAGAAGATCATAGGTTAATAAAAGAAGAACAAGGCCTAGAAGAAAGAGAGACTTAGTTCAGTTGATGAACTAAGTATAGGCTAACTAGGGGTAGAGCTTTAAAAGAAGAAAAGCATAACACATCACTAGAAAACTTTAACTTTAATTAGTGATAATGTCATAATGAATCATAGGTTAATAACTCTAAATGGTTGACCAGGATTAGTAAAAGAATAAGACTAGAAATTAAGGTTAGAGACAAAACCTAGGGTAGGTTAAAGAAAGTGAATAAAAGAGATTAAAAGAAGCCTAGAAAGAGGACTAAGAAAGATCTAGTGAAAGAAAGCGAATAAAAGACTTAGAAACGGATGTTAGCTGAAGAAAGTCGAGCATAATGGACCCCAAACTGAGTCAAGTTAAGGCACTACATCATACAACGAATAAGTCAAAGGAAAGAAATGAATAAATGAGGATTATCGGAGGCCAGAATCGAGAGACAGAAAAGGGGTCAAGGAGATAAATTGGTTAAAGGAAAAAGGAAAACCCCAGTGATTTGATTTTAGAAGAAGAGAACAGAAGATTTGAGAATATGAATTGGTGAAAAGAAGGGAAACGAAAACCCCTGAGTGTTTAAATGATAGAAAAAAGAGAAAATTGAAGAAAATATATGAGAAAGAGCACTCGTAGGAAAAGAGTAAATAGAGATGATTGTACCCTAATGGACGACAGGTAATAAGGATGATATCAGTAAAGAATGAATGAAAGAGAAGAAGAGAGAAATAAAGAAGTAAGGATATGTAAGGATATGAAATCATGATGGAATAAACAAAGGTGAAAGGATGATGATAATGAGGATAATGATGATGATAATAATGATAATGATAATGGCAATTGAAAAATAATCAAACATAGAGAATAAGGAAAGTGGATCAACCTAAGTAAGAGTTGAAGAAAGAGTGAGGATAAAACAAGGATGAATAAGATAATGATTGAAACTGGAGAAGACAAAAAGGTGATTAGGCATAGACCAGAATAATGGTTGGAACCAAGAGAGATGAAAGGATGAGAACAAAGAAGTAAAGTGAGATAAAAAAGGATCGAGGTTAAGGAATCAAGGAACAAAAAAGATAAGTTAAATCTTTTAGAAGGAGGGGAGTAAGCCAACTTTAAGGATAACCTCCCCGAAGAATGATAAGTGAAGAAAGGATGTGAGAGATAGAGTTAAACAAATCTAAATGGAATTAGCTTGGCATAGACAGGATTGTGAGGCAATGGAGGATAGAGGAAGGTGTTGTCCACGATAACTAAACCATAGTATCGAAAGACAAAGAAGAGATATCAGTGGATTAAGTGCCAAAGATGGCTGAGATAAAGGAATCCCCGTACTCCTATGAGCAAAGGATAAAGAAAGGAATTGATCAAGCTCGTGAACTTCTATGAGCACAGCCAGCATGAGGCAAAGAAAGGAAATTCTAACACCTAAGAGGAGTAAAGGTATTTGAAGAAGAGATAAATAAGGATAAGAATGATAAAGAGAACAAAGAAAAGGAAGAATGAAGCCAAAGTAAAGAAACTTTGGATAAGACATGAAACATCACGTAAATCAAGGTAAAAGAGTGTGAAGAAGAGAAATGATATGGAGATTACCCTAAGAAAGAGGGTATGGAAATGACAAGAGCTACAGATGATGCCCAAGGATGGCAATAGATTAGAGAGAAGGTCAAGTTAAGAGAAAGGAAGGGAAACCTCAAGAGAGAAATGCGAAGATGAAAAAGCTACAAAAGTACCGCACAGGTTGACATGCGTGATTTGCCTAGTCTCGTTGGTTAGGTGCCTAGTGGCCGGGTTGGGTATTAATCTTTCGGTTATGTGGGCGGTCAGGATCAACAATCCT
Source organism: Microcos paniculata (assembly GCA_030664755.1). Classification (NCBI taxonomy): domain Eukaryota; kingdom Viridiplantae; phylum Streptophyta; class Magnoliopsida; order Malvales; family Malvaceae; genus Microcos; species Microcos paniculata. The sequence continues at coordinate 29,152,135 of CP131459.1, read as the reverse complement.
CTAAAAAATGAGTATTTGGAGGGGCAAATGAACTCAGATTTTGATATTTTTTAGCATTCTAGAAAGCCCAAGATGTCTTCTACAACTTTCATGAGATCACTAACTTAATGGGAGCCTCTAAGATGGTGAAAATTAGCCATCTTTCAGATCTATCCAATCTGATATGATCTTTCCTCTTTCTCAATGCTTACTTTGAGACTCTTTACTTTATTCTTGATCAAATTCAATCATTTTTGCATCAATTTCATCATTTTCCTTAATTCACACCTACACACAAAACAAGGACAAGAAAATTTGATTCACATAGATAAGTACTCAAATCAATACAATTTAGCATAGGAAAATGAGCATAAATAAGCATTCATCATTTGCATAGCTCTTTTGCCAGTCTTGAGCCACTTTCAATCGATTTCTAATTATTTTCACCTTCTCTGTGATTTTCGCCAAGGGTTCTGCTTCTACCCATCTTGTAAAGTAATCACAAGCTATAATCAAGAATTTCTTTTAGCCGACTATTAAAGGAAAAGGGCCCAAAATATCTATTTTCCACTTTGCAAATGCCAAGAAGAGTTTATGGTATTTAGCTCTTCTACTGAGAGTCTGGGGAGTTTTGCAAATTTTTGGCATTTGTCGCATTTCTTTACAAGTTCCATACCATTTTTTTCTCATTATCGACCAATAGAAGCCTTAATGGATGGCTTTCTAAGTTAAGGCTCTACCCCATGTAATTGTAGCAGACTTCTTTATGTATCTCTCTAAGCACGTCGTCTTCCTTTGGTCCAAAACATCTAAGAAGAGGCAAGGTAAAAGACATCTTACTTAGTATATCATTCTGTAGAATATATATGGCAGCTTTTTTTTTGGAGTCTGAGCTTTTCCTCTGCATATGATGTAACTATATTCCCTTTGAGATACTTATTAATAGGGTTCATCCATGAAGACTATACATCCACATTACAGACTTGTTTTTCAGCTCTTAGACTGATGTTAGTGACATATTCTAGAATAAGTTTTCCTCTACTGGGGATAACATTAGCAGATGTTAGTTTAGATAAGACGTCTGCTCTAGCATTTTCCTATCGAGGAATCTGGTGTAGAATGATTTTATTAAATACTGGCCACAACTCTGAAACTCTTTTGTGGTAATTTACCGGGAAAGATTCTTTCACTTTGTATTCCCCTAATACCTGTTTAGCAACTATCAAAGCTTGATAGTCCACTACTTTGTTGGATAATGGGAATCCAGAGGTCAACCTATATTGTATCTCCTTATCATTGGAGCTCACCAATAGTATATTTGCCCATGTACCATCTTTAGTAGATAAGCCATCTATAAATAATTGCCAGTCACTTTCTGTTAACTAATGAGTTTTTAGAGCTACTCAATTATGACATGGTTATTCATCTCATTTTCTTTCTCTGAGGTTGTTTTCTCATATTCCAATGGGACTAAATTAAAAGAGGACTTGCTATTATTAGAAAATAAGCATTCTGTGATGAAGTCTACCAGGGATTGTGCTTTAATCACTTTTCTAGGATGGTATTTGATTCCAAATTCACTAAGTTTGATACTATATTTCACCATTCTACCCGAGACATCAACTTCTGAAGGATTTCTTTTAATGGGAAACTAGTTAAAACTATGATCTTGTGTGATTTGAAGTATTATCGCAGCCCTAGTTGTTACAAACAGAGCAAAGACTATCTTCTCTAATTTACTGTAATCAACCCCTCAATATTGGAGGGCTCTGCTGACATAGTATATAGGGGTCTACTGCCACAGTTTCATCAATGGCTGCTAAATAGAAATATAGATTCTCTCTAGGTCTAGTTTAGATAACAGAGGTAGGGAGTGTAAGTCAAATGCCTTCTGAAACTCTTTTGTCCAAACAAACCGGGAACGTACTCTAAGTATTTTAAAAAGGGCAAACATTTGGCATCAGACTTAGAGACAAAACGGTTTAAAGTAACTACTCTGCCAGTAAGGACCTATACTTCTTTAGAGCATCTGAGGCGAATCATGTCAAGTACTGCTTTGATCTTCTCAGAGTTTGCTTATATTCCCCTATTAGAAACCATGAAGTCTAAAAATTTTCCAACCTCTACCCAAAAATGTGCACTTGGCTGGATTGAGTTTCATGTTGTACTTTCTCAAAACACTGAAGGTTTCTTTGAAGTAAGTATGGTTACAGATTTCGAGCCTTTTCACAAGCATGTCATTAGCACAGACTTCCATGGATTACCCTATCAAGTCTTTAAAGATTTTATTAACTAATCTCTTATAAGTAGCACCAGTGTCCTTGAGACCAAACGACATGACAAGATAACAATATAGACCATCTTTTATGATTAAAGCTGTTTTCTCTTAGTCATCTGCTTCCAATGGGAGTTGATTATATCTCGAGAATGTATTCATAACACTAAGGAGTCTATTACTAGAGGAGGCATCAACCAAATGGTCAATTGATGGAAGTGGGAAACTGTCCTTAAGACAAACCTTATTCAGGTGATGAAGTTTGCCGTAGAGCTTCGCAAATTAACATCATCTCAAACTAACTAGTGTAGTAAGATAAGTAAGGATCGATCCCACAGAGAGCCTTGGTTGTCTTTTGCATTAAAAACAAGGAAACATGAAAAGAAGTATTTGATTGAAATTGAGACATAAGAGCAATATAATTAAAGAAAACTAAATAAACAGATAATAAAAGAATAATCAGAATTAAAGCTCTTCAACCTGTGTTTAGGATGCTCACAAGATATTTGATCATTGGTTCATCTAAAGATATAGTTCAAACATAATTGTGTTAACTAATTAATGAAAACTAGGGCTGTAAATGAACTGAGCCTAGCAAAGCTCGAACACAACTCTGGCTTGTTCGTTTAAATTTTCAATGTTCAAACTCGGCTCGATAGAGTTCACCGAGCCATTAGCTGAACACGAGCTCTATACCGAACTCTATTTGACAGCCAGCCAAGCCAACTCAGCCATAAGCCAGGTTTTCTTTTAGCTAGCAGCCATACAGCCGCCAAGCTCCTTTAGCTTTCTTTTAAAATTTTTGAACTTTTATTGGTGGAACCTACCATGTGCAGTTGGTCTAAAACACAAGTAACGCTGCGTACTTCTTGTATTTATAAAGAGCCAAAGGCTTTTGCCTTCCTTTCTCTACTGATGTGGGACTTGGGTAGTGTGGCATTAAGGACTCAAAGGAATTCTCTCTCAAGTTTCATTTTTATGACAATCTTACACTTTTAACTACATTAAATTTTAGAAAGTAATAATATTTTTTGAAAAAATAATAGATAACTTTATTCTATGTTATATGTACTTTCTAATGATGTAAATATAATGTTATGTTTTGTAATTAAATAAAAGATATTAAAGCTTAAAAGTAGTAATTTGAAAAGAGTTTAATGAGCTCTAAACAAGCTTTTTATCGAGCTTGTTCACGAATGACTTATCGAACATTTTCGTGAATAATAAATGAACAAACAACCAATGTTCAAGCTCGACTCGCTTATTCAACGAACACTTCATTGTTGTTCAAACTTGTTTATTTATCTTATCAAACGAACATAAATGAGCTTAAACCGAGCTCGAACGCTTTGTTCACTTACAGCCCTAATGAAAGCCTAACATGCTCAATGATTTAATTAACCCTAATGCTAAATATTATGTTACTCGTGTTTCACAAAATATCATTCAATTTAATACTCAAACCAAAACCCCAATAGCCCGATTTCAAGCATTAAAAAGTAATAAGAATAAGATTAATCTAAGTTAATCATCATTAGAAATCTACCCAGTCTAGATTACTCAATAATCCCTTTAAATTCCTTTGAATAGGGCATCCTATTCAATTGCTACCAATAACTTGATCAAATTCAATTAACCAAAATGAATTCAAACAAGAATAGCAATACTTTTGATCATCAGATTGATTATTGCGCATTAACCAAAGAAACAAACAAAAGATTGATAAACTAACAAGCAAGTTTACCTTAGAGCAAAGAAGGCAAGGAACAATCATGCATAAAACTAGATCAAGTATAAAAGAACCTCACAAATACATGAAATAACATCCACTTGAACACTAAATTGAAGAAAAGTAGTTTAAACTGCCATAGAAAATTAAAAGCTATGAAAATAATGACGAAAATTCTTAACCAACCACCCTAAGTGTGTTTTGAAAGACTATTTATACCTAGGGTTACAATTTCCTATAAATCTCTAAAAGTTTTCGATCTTGTTTTTGACTCTTCTTCTTTTAACCTTCTTCCAATAAGCTTTGATCTTATAATATTTTAGCCAATCAATTCTTCATTCTTCTCTTTGAATATACCTTATTTTGGAGGTAACTTAGCTAAACTTTAGGTAAAAAAAAAAAAACATCAAAGGATGACTAAAAGGCATTGAGAGCTTGGAAGAGTGAAGTAAGGAAAATTTGGGTTGATCCCGTGTCCAATCGGCACCGCCTATTCTAACGGTCGGTGACTAGTTGAAAATGAGGAAGAAGTTTGTCCAGACAATGTTCAAGCGATGGTCAGCCATAAAATGGGCTAGGGCCAGCCATTCACAGAGAATGATCTCTTCTTTGCTTCTCTTTTTTGTCTTCCTTTCCTTAGTTTTAAATGCTTTCTCTTCTTTGTTTCTCTTTTTGGTCTTCCTTTCCTTGGTTTTGAATGCTTTTTTTTCAATTTCTCAAATGTCACCCCCAATGAGAAAAAAATGCAATTAACTTAAGTTTAGAGGGTTAGTTGCTCAAAATCAAGATGAATATCAACCAAAAGAATGAGCATAATTGCAACTAACATCAAGTTTGTGAAGTCTACACACATGCACCATTTTTCGTTGGCTTTTTTTGCCATGACAACATTGGCTACCTATTTAGGGTATTGTGCTTCTTTAATGAAGCTTACGGTGAATAACTTATCAATTTCTTACCTGATAGCCTCTAATTTGTCTAGTGCAAATTTTCTCTTCTTCTACTTCACAAGTTTGTATTTTGGGTCAACATTAAGCTTATTAGTCATCACCTTTAGGTCAATTCCTGGCATATCTTTTGGGCATCATGCGAATACATCCATATTCTTCTTTAGGAAATCAATGGTAGCCTTCTCTTCCAGTTTTAAAAGGGAGCTAACATGAGTAACATTGTTTTCATCATCCTCACACAACTAAACACTCGACGTTTGTTTTATGGATTATGCTTTATTGAGTGTCTATTCATCTCTCACATCCAATGATTCGATGAGAAGTGAAGAAGCATAATTGAGGGTTTGTGTAATAGACATGCAAGGGGGGTTTATCCCATTTTTGAAGACACCGGTTTGCCAGAATGAGAAGGTGCACTCAACATATTAATTTCCATTTTGATTAATGGTGATTATGTTGCTCAAGTTAGGTGGGCTTTCCTTTTTAATTTCAAGCTAGCCTAGTCTTGGGTAGCACTCGTAATAGTATTAATTGTCCCATGTATTGTTAGGTGTTTATATTCCAGCTTTTGAGGTTTTTTCGTGCTCAACTCTGATTTATCCACTTTGTGCACATACTTTGCCAGGTAACCCTTAACAGTCAATTCTTCTATAGCATCTTTAAATTAAAAGCAGTCTTTTATGTTATGTTCAATGTTAGAAGATCCAGACCGACCAAACTGGTTTTTTCTAGGACTCGGAGTGTCATTTGGAGAATAATACTCTTAACCCGTGTGGGTAAGAATCGATCAAAAATCAATCAAAACCCGAAAAACCTAGGGACAGGTTAGCCCAGTTAAGCTGTTAGCTTGCTTTTCTCTTGCTTTCCTTTCTTTCCTTTAGTGATAGAAGAGAAAAAGAAAGAATCTAAAACGGTATCATATTAAATAAAAGAACAATCACCATAGCCAATGTAATTGATATGATTAATAGTTCCTTTCTAATGCAACATCAAATATTCTTTTTTTAATGAAAAAGGGCTAGATTCTTGAAACACAACTATTTTCTCCATTCTAAACTTTCTAAAACTTTAGCAAAGGTTGTGACAGCATAAGTAATTGAGGCAGCTCTATGTGCAGTCAAAGTAGCAAGAACAACTGCACCCCCAAAAACATCTTAGCAAAGAAAAGAAATTAAACCCTATTGTATATATAGGACTATCAAACAATGTATGATGAAAATAAGAAAAAGGGTACACATGTACATATAACATAAACATACCATTCATCAACAACTTTGTCTTGTTCATCATTTTCAACCTAGAAACTTTTGGTAGAAGTTTCCATGGATTGTGTTGCAGGTGGTTATTTTGTCTGGTAATCTATGTTTCAGAGAGTTTTTTGGGTCTTTCATGGGGCAAACTCAAAAGTTAAAGAGATGAAGTGAAAGGAGATAGGGATAATATGCGTTTACTTACTTTCCTTCACGTGAAGCAATTAGCTTTAGTTGTAAAGAAAAGTATGGAAAGTGATAAGACTTGATTAGTGTGGGATAGGAAAATTTGCACAATTTTTCAGGCCATTCGAAACTCTTTCCCATGTGGTAAAACTTGATTAGTGTGAGGTGGGACAATTTGTCTTTCGCTCCAAAGTATATTTATTTTATTTATGTATATTTATAATTTTTTTGGTAATTAAAATTGATTGATAATATTTTAAAATATTATTATATATGATGATGTCAGCATAATTGACCCATCCAGTCCATCCGATCAACCTAGTTGACCCGTGACCTAGGACTTCAACAGGTCATGGACCGGCCGGGTATTACAACATTGGTTATGGCCAATGTCATTATGGAAAGCACACAACTTAGTCATGTCCCTATCTCTTCTGGAGTGAGAATTCATGGGTTGTGGCCATATGATTTTACCAACCATATCAGTCTTGGCTATGTTGTTCAGTATATGAATTCTTGAAGTATTAAAGGGAGTATAATCTTCATCATAGAGGCGATGCCTTCTGTCTCCTTTTCTAACGGGTGGAATACAAAGTTTATCAAAGGCATATTTGCAAGGGTTACGATTGGCACTATATTTCCCCATTTTTTTTCTTTCTAAAGTAATGATCTCTTTATGGGGAAGTACGAACAGCTATGTGCTCCCCACAAAAGTTTTTCTCTAATGTTTTCCCATGTTCTAAAATCTAAATTAGACCGATTTTGATCCCTTCTATTTAACAAATCAGGTCTATTTTCGTCCATGCCACATATTTCATATGCCTAAACATACCTCTGGGTTTTTTCAAAGGGTTCATGCATGTGCTTGGGTCTGCTTTCCAATAGTGTATATTTTAGGTGATCATCTCTCACACCCACTATAAGGGCTTGAGTGGCAAAGGTTACTATCAGATCATCAGTTTCTAGCATGGCAGCACTCGTTTTATCTGCTCAAAGTTGACTATGAAATTTGCTAGTAGTTTGTGGCACCAAGTGCGTGTAGTGCCCTGTAAAGTGGCATGGAACAGCCTACACCTAATTGTATCAAAGGCTGCTTGCACATCCATGTTTATTCCAAAGCATGCTATGTGATCCTTTGGATTGGTTGTGCTATCATATATGTTTATTGGGATCTTTATTTTGGGGGGGTATTTCTTCTTGTTGTACCACTAACAGAAGTGGATCTTGCTCTTCATTCAACCATTCCATATGATTGGCCCTTACCCTCTTAAGGTCCAAAATTTCCTTTTTTAAAGCATTAATGCCATCTACGATATTTTTTCCATGGTTCCCCTAATGGCAGAGGTGGCTGGTCTATTTCGCACAAGTTATGCTACTTCTCCTCTACTAACTGTTTGATTTCTTTCTTTATGATGACTAGCTAACTCTGTCATCTGCGAGGGTTGTGCCTCCTTTACGTTTGCATTTTTTGAGGTATTTTGCTGACTTTCTACTCCTTCTCTTGAATAGGTAGCATGTACTTGATGATGTGTACGATTAGAATGAGCCTCTTGAGGTCTCTGCTGAGTAGTGGGAGTAACTCTAGTGGTATTCTACTATATGAACAATTGTTGTTGTGCTTGTTGTGCAGCAAGCTATTCAGAGAATTGCCGCATTCTTTATTCTATTTGTTGTTACATCATATTCAAATGTTGCATTATTGCTTGCTGCCCATATAAAAGAAGGATGCTCTATATACCAATGGAGTCTGCTGAAAAGCTATATCTGGCATTGTTGCATGTGCTTTTTGCAGTGTAATTTACGGTGCTGGTTTGACAAGGGATTATCCCCTGGAGGTATGCTCCCCACAGTTAAATTTATAGACGTCATGGGAGCATGCAATGCTGTTGTCGCATTTGTGGCCTCACGCAAGTTTTCATTTCCCAGCATTATCCTAGGTCCTCCCACATAAGGTGCTATAGCATAAGATGTTGGCTATGCGCTTGACAAAGGAGTTAGACCTGGTGTCATTAGTGGTAGCGAGTTTAATGTACCCGGAAAGGTGTTGAATGCAATCGACTCTATGCCAGAGGTACTTGTTGTCTGAAACACCGATATAGTAGTAATAAGTGGCGTGAAGTAAGTACCAAATTGATAAGTACGAGGCTACATACCAAAAGTTGGCTAAGTCAGAAGAGGCGTTGGAGCCATCTAAGTTATATGGCTCTGAGGGAACACAGACAACGACGTTTGTGTGTTTGTGTTTTGAGGAGGCACAAAGGATAGTGGCATTTGTTACCTATAATTTTCTCTTGTTTCTGTGACATTGTCTGTTTGATTCGAAAAAGTTTCTACTTATGTATCTTTTGTGATCTTTTGCTCACGATTATCCACCAGAGTTGTAAAGAGTGCAGTCCTTACACTAGAACGAACGAGCTAGAGTAGTGTGATGAAAGCTTGATCATGTTCTTAGCCATGATCTGTTTCAGTCCCTGGATCAGTCTGTAGGGAAGAGAAAGACATGGCTCCCCGTTCCCACAAACAGTGCCAATGTTAAGCACTTTTTAGAAGGAAGTGTAAAGAACGAGAGCACCTTCAGCCTAAGAACTCAGAGATCAGAGATGGAGGCCCTTTATAGCTTTTGGTCCAGCCCAAATTTCCAAGAGGGGGTTTACTCTTATAAGAATGAAGAAAGTGCACTGGCTTTGACCAGTGAAGCCCTTTTTAATGTGATAATTAGTGGTGGATCAAAGGATTATTTTGTATAAAATGGAGTAGAATATGGATGAAAAACATTGAGAGAAAGAGGGGAAAAGTATCAGTGGTAGAGGAGATAATGAATAGTACCATAGTCTCACCTTATATATGAGGGAAAATGGTACGTAGCATTGATGGAAAAATACCTAAACATGACCACCTATCATATGAAGGCTATACTTGTGTCAGAATGTTCAGCGAACTCTGCATCCATGTCCCTTTTGTCACCTAGCATTGATTTCTGGTGGAATTTATTAAGGGTGTTAGGTAGCCTGCACTGGTAAGGTGTATGCTGATAGGGTTTGAGCTGATAAGGTCTACTCTTATGAACTCTGTGCATGGACTTGTTTTACTAGGTCTTGCGAGGCTTGATTCTTTGGGCCTGTTGAGCTGTGCTCAACGAGGCACTATCTCATTTCATGTTTCCACCTATAGGACTTGTCTACTCTTATGAACTCTGTGCATGGACTTGTTTTACTAGGTCTTGCGAGGCTTGATTCTTTAGGCCTGTTGAGCTATGCTCAACAAGGCACTATCTTATTTCATGTTTCCACATATAGGAATTGTGGGCAATGACAGAGGATTGATTTGGAGAAATACAAATTAAAAATTGCTCTAGGGATGAGCTGTCTGTGCAAATCCAACTACCTTAGCGGTCAATTCCTACCATTAAAGTGTTTAAATATGTCATCTTGAGTTTGGAGTTTGGGATATTTTGTTTAATACTTCAAATTCAATAAGCCAATTTGTTTCTTGTTCTCATAGTAAATACAATTGATCTCTTGGTTATCAATGAATATCTTACCATAGACTATAGAAGTAGATGATATGCATCAGCAGAACAAATCACACACAGAGATATAAAACTTGAAGAAAATCACACAGAAAGAGGGATATATATTTCATTTAAATGTACTGAGTGGAACTACAAGCCACTTCAATCTCATAGTTTTTCATGGTAGGATTTGAACTTGCAGGCTACAGCTACTAATGTTGATTCTGGTACTACCTAGTAGTTTCCAAAGCAATAGTGGTAGCCGTCAATTTGTAAGGGCACTAGGAACGTAAGGGCACCAGAAAATGCATAAATGGATTTGGAGGTGTAGGTACTTTGATTGCTCATTCTAACATTTTAATGTCCATGCTCATTAAAGGCCTCTACTAAGGTTTATATTGGACATACCACAAATCCGTTTTAACGTTTCTCTCGGTTGTCTCTCTAACTTTTTCATCAGTCTCTCAAATTTTCATTAAATATTCTCAATCTCCATTCTCAATAATTTTCCACCTCCATCTTAGAAATCACTCTTGGCTTTCTAGAAGTTTGATGTCAAGGTTCCTTCTCCTATCGGTGATCTCAAATAATAGCATTCCAATGCAGTAAACATCATACTTACGAGTTATAGGTAAGCAATACCTTTAGTTGTGCCTATTACAATCTCATGAAGTGTTTCAAATCCCAACTTTTTCTCTTCGCTGAATAGAAACTTGCCAAGGGAACCATTTTTTATGTACTCATAAACAAAAAAGAGCTCTAGGATTCCTTTTGAAGCAGAAACTATAAAGGCAAACCAGATTAAAATCTTGAACTCTTCAGATTGTACTCACTTCTGCCTCGAACTGCTCCTTAATTCTTTTATCAGAAGTTCCATTCAAAACCTTCACTGCTACAATGGTTCTTGTTAAAGACATGCAAACATGCCTTAGTTTGCAGAACTAGTCTTTAGAAACGTTTTAATTATTGCTAGTTTTTAGGAAACTTTTTAAATGTTGCATGTGTTTAGGAGTTGTTTTGATGTAGTGGTTTATGCTTGGAAGTCATGTGAAATGATAATTATGTTCTATTTCTATGTATTCAGTAATGAAGGAGCAGTTATGAGTCCTTCCAATTCATATACAAGCTGGTCTCTTTCATATCTAATTTTTTTTTGCTTTCTTTGCATAAAAACCAACAAAATGGTATCCGAGCTTTCATCTTGAGGGACTTGTCAGATTGAGTGATGCACAAACCCCACATACAAACACAAACTTTCAGAATGGCAGCTTATGCGCAATTATCTTTCAATCAAATTTCTCCAACAGTTTTTAATGGCCAAAATTATCAAGCATGGGCTGTCAAGATGACAGTCTACGTTGAGGCACTAGATCTTTGGAAGGCTGAGAGAAAATTATGACATTCCATCACTACCAGTAAACCCAACAGTGGCACAAATGAAGAATCATAAGGAGAAAAAGACAAAGAAGTCAAAGGCCAAAGCATGTCTCTTTCTACTAATTCAAGTACCATATTTACTAGGATCATGAACTTGGAGTTAGCTAAAGAAATATGGGCAATAAAAGAACCAAGACCATGCAAATACTCAACTTGTTCAGAGAGTTCGACATGATGAAAATGAAGGAGTCATAAATGATTAAAGACTACTCTGACAAGCTGTTGGGCATTGTTAACAAAGTAAGGCTACTGGGTAAGGACTTTTTCGATGAGAGAATTGTTCAAAAAATTCTTGTTACTTTACCCAAAAAATATGAGTCCAAGATTTCTTCTTTGGACGAATCTAAAGATTTTTCAAGCATATCTTTGGCAGAATTAGTTAATGCTTTACAGGCTCAAAAGTAAAAAAGAATGATGAGAAATGAAGAATATGTTGAAGGTGCTTTTCAAGCAAAGTTAGCAAATTTAGGAGGAGGCAAATACAAGGAAGACAACACCAACGACAAAAAAAATGAGACGTATCCACCTTGCCCACACTACAAAAAAACAAACTACCTGCCAAGGAGATGTTGGTGGAGGCCAGATGTTAAGTGTAGAAAATGTGACAATATTGGGCACATGGTGTGGATTTGCAAGTCTCAACAACATGAAGAAGCAAAAGCTTCTATTGAGCAATATCAAGAGGAACAACTTTTTGGGCAACATGCTTCACGGCAGGAAACAACTCAAGTGATTCTTGGTTAATAGACAGTGGGTGCACAAATCATATGACCAACATGAAAAATTTTTTTAAGGACCTTGATGATAAAACTATTTTTTCCGAAGTTAAAATTGGAAATGGTGATTTTATTCCAGCCAAGGGCAAAGGAACGATTGCTATAGAAAGTTTGATAGGTTTGAAGTACATTACTGATGTTCTATATGTGCCTGACATTGATCAAAACTTGCTTAGATTGGACAGCTAGTTGAAAAAGCTTCAAAGCTATTTTTGAAGACAAATGCTGCTTGGTTCAAGATGCAAAAGGCAAAGATGTGTTCCAAGTGAAGATGAGAGCTAAGAGTTTTCCCTTGAATTTCATGGAGGTGGAGAATCAAAATGGTGAACGTTGCACACAATCAAGGCAGATAATGGGAAACAATATACATGGAGATGACAAGATGTATGCTAGACAAGAGCTGCTAACTAGAGCTATGCAAAAGGGAAACTTCAGCTGAGGCTTTAAGAAGTAAAGTAGGTCTCTGCAAATACTAAGGCAAGGAGGAGATTTGTTGAAGACGTGCAGACATGCTTTAGTTTGCAGAACTAGTCTTTAGGAACGTTTTAATTATTGTTGGTTTTTAGGAAACTGTTAGGTCCCAAACCCCAATCAACCAACCATCTAATCAATCACGCAAGTGGAAGTATAATCAAACAATAAAACATCCAAAGAACACACAACAAATTATGTGGTTCGACACTCAACTTGCCTACATCTACGGATTAGAGAAAAGATCCATTAGTTATAGGAGTTACAATCAACAATCAATCAATCTCACAAGCACTCGATTATTCTATCCAATCTAATCAACCAAACAAAACCACAAACTCATCTAAACAATCTTGAGCATACTCGCTCGGTTTCTAATAATCAAACAATCATAACAATCATACACACACCCATAGGATCATCCTTTTGTCCTATGGGGTGTCTTACGCCCAAAACCCTATAACTCTACTTACATCTTTCTCTCATACGAAACCTAATAAGACCCTCACTATTTATATCAACACAAACTTGGTCAACAAGAAAATCTAAGAATTCTTGGCCAACAAGTCTATTTGCCCAACAAGCAATATCCCTAAAAAATCTCTCAATTAAATCTTCTAGGGATTTGAGTCACTAACCCTAACAGAAACTTATTTAGATGTTGCATGTGTTTAGGAGTTGTTATGATGTAGTGGTTTATGCTTGGAAGTCATGTGAATGTGGTAGTTATGATCTATTTCTATTTCTATATATTCAGTAATGAAGGAGTAATTATGAGTGCTTCTAATTCATATTCAAGCTGGTCTCTTTCATATTTGATATTTTTGTTTTTTCTGTTTTCTTTGCGTAAAAACCAACAGTTCCATCACTTAAAATCCCCTTATAAACTGCTCCAAAGCTGCCTGAACCTAGCAAGTTGGTGAAATCATCAGCTACAATCCTTAGTTGCTGAGATGTAAATCTGATCAGCTTCTCTCTTTCCATGTCATTCAGGAATTCATCCATGGTTGGTGACTTGGTGTCAAAAATTGTGAGTGAACTAGGCAAATATTGCTGCATCATAACCATAACTTCTAACTTCAATCAACAAGAAAATTGACCAAAGTCAAAAATACACCAGAGGAAAAATTTTAGTACTTGTTAGCATGAAGATGGCAATTTCAATGCCACCAGCACCTATTGCTGAACTTGACATTAACGAAGAAATAAAATACAGCAAAAGTATATTTGATTTACACAAGCTTAGATGCCATGTATCTAGGGATGTTGTTTACAATTTGGGAAACAAATTAGGTAAATAGCTAACGTGCAAAAACAAAAGAGAGATATGATAATGTTGCATAATCTATGATAAATATGAGAGAATTGAAAGCAAAGCATTGCAGACATTCTATGCTAGGACCAGTAATATACATTGTTCAACTCTGTGAGGAGTATTGCCTGATGATTAAGTTAAGAAAAAAAAAATGGCAGGCAAGGATAGATAATATCACTCCAAAAATAGTAGAACTTGACAGAAAAATGTGGATCCAATCTAACTACGTTGAGGCCATTTCAATTCCATATTTTCTCATGATCGGAGTTGCACATACTAAAGTAGAACTTGTTACTAATGAAGAGGGTTCCGAATCACAAGTTGTACCGGTCAATGTTGTGTGTGTAAGAACATTATCCCTAGAAACAGGGTGCTCCGACCAAAAATCTGCAAAAGGATTTGAAGGGGCAGGAATTTCCATTGCTCCTTCCAACATTTTCACCACAATGCTCATCAAAGGCCTTGACTCTGGCCTATGTTGAACACACCACAAAGCTACTTCGATCATTTTCTCTGCCACATTTCTATCCTTGTTCTCTATCCCACAGACAATCATTAGCTCACCTAGATTTCCATTCTCGATCTTTTTCCACACCCATCTTGGAAACCACTCTTGGCTTTCAGGAGCCTTATGGTCAAGGTTCCTTCTTTTGCCGATGATTTCAAATAGTAGCATTCCAAAGCTGTAAATATCACATTTATGAGTTATAGGATAGGGCATCCAAAGTTCTGGTGCTGTATATCCGGGAGTACCCCTTCCTCCTGTCATGGTTACATGAGTATTTTCCCTGCTGCAAAGCTTGGCCAAACCAAAATCAGCAACCTTCGGGAAGAACTTTTCATCTAGGAGAATGTTTCCAGGCTTGATGTCGTAGTGGACGATTCGCTGTTGGCACTCTTCATGCAAGTAAGCAATCCCTTTCGCCGTGCCTACTGCAATCTCATGAAGCTTTTCAAATCCCAATTTCTTGTCTTCAGTGAAGAGAAACTTGTCAAGGGAACCATTTTTCATGTACTCATAAACAAGAGCTCTAAGATTCCTCTCAAAGCAGAAACCGTAAAGCCGAACCAGATTAAAATGGTGAATTCTTCCAATTGTACTCACTTCTGCCTTGAACTGCTCCTCAAGTCTTTTATCTGAAATATCTTTCAAAACCTTCACTGCCACAATGGTTCCATTACTAAATATCCCTTTATAAACTGCTCCAAAGCCGCCTGATCCTAGCAAGTTGGTGAAATTAGCGGTTGCAATCTTTAGCTGCTGAGACGTAAATCTGATCGGCTTTTCTCTTTCCATGTCATTCAGGAATTCATCCATGGTTAGTGTCAAAAATTGTGTGTCAGCTGGGCAAACATTGCTGCTCTGTGTCTCAGCTCTTTTATTGCATACATATGCTAAGATAATTACCTTTACAACTATAATTACTGCAACGATTAAGAAACCAGTTAGATCTCATAACTATGTTCTATATATCACTTCTAACTTCGAATCAACAAGAAAATTAACGAAAGCCAAATACACCAAAGGAAAAATCTTACCTACTGTCGCGATTATAGCAGCTGCTTCAGCGCCTGAAGAACTTGTCCCTGAACTTGACATTAATGATCGAGCAGACAAAAGCGCAGGAAAGCTAGATTTGATTTAAACAAGTTTAGACGTCATGTAGAATAGAGATGGTTAACATTTGTGAGACGGATCACGTTAATAACTAAATGCGAGAACAAAAGAGAGAATATATTATAATAATGTTGCATAATGTCCGACAAATTTGAGGATGCAAAGCAAAGCAATGCAGGCAGTCCATGGTGGGACCAATAATTCCAATTCTAGTGTAAAGTTTACCTTAGAACCAGGAATATTCGTTGTTCAACTCCGCGTGGGGTACATTGCCTAATGAATTATGGAAGAAAAAACAAGGCCGGCAAAGATATATAATGTTGGTTCCTATAATAATATTCTCCAAGCATCCTCTTGACATTGAAATGCCATTATGTCAAAGACATTTCACTAATAAAACGTTCTTATTCTGATGTTATGCCATCAAGTCAATGCCTATCTTCACTAAAACAATCTTCCATATTTAGAAAATAGATTCAATATTTGTCCTGTTTCCTGTGTTGTTGATACTGACTTTTGCAAACAATGAACAGTTAGAAAAATAGGCTAACAGTTACTTTACAGATGAGATTATAGGAGTTAACTTCTTTCAAATTCCTCTTTTCCCAAAGATGAACAGCTATGAATTTACTTCCAGCGGTAACTTAAATAGTATTGTTTGTGGAAACAGATTAATAGTTTACAGAGCAAATTATGGTAGGGAAGAGAAACAAAGATTTGCCTGGTTATTGAAGAATGGTTCAAGAATCAAGTCAAGTCATCCTTATGGTTCCCGAAGAACTAAGAAGGTTTAATATATGGTTGATTAAAGTACTAAAAATAAGGTTTCCTCATGAAAAAAATATATGTTATATTTCCACCTATGGATTAATTTACAATTGCTCTTCTGATGAAGCTGTGTCTTAATCCTACTACCTTAGCTTTCAATTTCTACCATTACATATTGAAATGTGTCAACTTGAGTGTGGAGTTGAGGATCTTTCTTGATGTGTATAAAAAATGCTACTAATTAGACAATATCTAGGTGTACATGTACGAATTAATCAAATTCAAAGACACAAAACTTGAGGGGAATGACAGAGGGATACATTTACATTGTAGTGTACTAAGTAGAACCGCAAGCCACTTCAATCTCATAGTTCTTCATGGTAGGAGTTGCACTTGCAGCTAATACTAACCTTGACTCTGTTACCTCTGAAGTAGATTCTAAAGCGATAGCAGCATCAGTCAATGTTGTAAGGGCACTAGGAATGTGAGTGTCCAGCAAATGTGCAAAAGGATTTGGAGGTGCAGGTACTTCCACTGCTTCTTCTAACATTTTAACCACCATGCTCATCAAAGGCCTCTGCTCAGGTCTATACTGGACACACCAAAGAGCCGTTTTAACCATTTTCTCGGTTGTCTCTCTATATTTTTCTTCAATCTCGCAGATTTTCAGTAACTCTTCTAAATATACATTCTCAATATGTTTCCACACCCATCTCGGAAACCACTCTTGGCTCTCTGCAAGTTTAATGTCAAAGTTCCTTCTCCTACCAATGATCTCAAATAGTAGCATTCCAAAGCTGTAAACATCACACTTATGGGTTATATGGTAGGGCATCCAAAGTTCTGGTGCTGCATATCCCGGTGTACCCCTTCCTCCTGTCATGGTTAGATGAGTAACTTCCCTGTTGCAGAGCTTGGCCAAACCAAAATCAGCTACTTTGGGAAAGAATTTTGCATCGAGGAGAATGTTTCCAGGCTTTATGTCATAGTGAATTATTCGCTGTTGGCATTCTTCATGTAAGTATGCAATCCCTTTTGCCGTGCCTATTGCAATCTCAGGAAGTTTTTCAAATCCTAGTATCTTTTCTTCAGTGAATAAGAACTTGTCAAGTGAGCCATTAACCATAAACTCGTAAACTAGGGCCCTCAGGCTCCTATCAAAGCAGAAACCATACGGTTGGACAAGATTAAAATGATGAACTCTACCTATTGTACTCACTTCAGCCATGAATTGTTCCTCAATTTGTTTATCGGAGCGTCCATGTAAAACCTTAACAGCTACTATGGTTTCATTATTAAAAACCCCCTTGTACACCGCTCCAAAACCCCCTGAACCTAACAGATTGGTGAAATTATCTGTTGCAATCCTTAGCTGCTGAGAGGTAAATCTGATTGGTTTTTCCTTTTCCATCTCATTCAGGAATTTACCCATGGCTACTGTCAGAAATTGGGAGAGGTGAGCGTTGCTCCTACGAGCTTCAGCTCTTCTATGTAAACCGACAACGAGCATTACCACAAAAATCATAAAGATGATTACTGCAAAGCACAGAAATAATTACAAACCTATAGTTGATGAGTTTCTTTGACATGGATGAAAACGAAGAAAACAGAAGCATACAGAGAAACACTCGGAGGAAATGAATGTCTTACCCATAGATATAACACCTGGACTTGATAACATTGATTATGAGAGGAGAGGGCACAAGAGAAGCAGATGCAATTAACAATATCTTAGAATTCAGAAGTAGAAGTATTTATACCAACAATTTTATGGAGCAAATAACATAAAACATGAAATTGCCACAAAAGAAACAAGGTCAAAACTTATAGACAAAGTTAATCTATGTCATGAGGTGGAGCAATACAGTTATTTCATGCTCTAGCTGGTGGTTCCTGTTCTAGTGCAACGTTTTCCTTTATCCAGGATGTAGTCCATGAGCCATCGTTCAGCCAAAATATAACAAGGCCGACCATGTCATTTATTGGACCATTTGGCAAAGATAATTGAATAAAAACATTATTATGGTCCTTCACCTGAGCCTTGGCACCTTTGTCTTGTCCGAAAGTAATTAGTCAAATTTGAACCTCATTGCATTTAATAGAAATGGAAGCAAATAGAAACAAAGTACCAGAATCGGCTGGAGCTGTTTTATACTTCCATTTTAGCCCAGCTCCTGCACTTAGCGCATTGTATAATGTCCATTTTTAATGTTTCTCATCCATTA
Source organism: Microcos paniculata (assembly GCA_030664755.1). Lineage (NCBI taxonomy): Eukaryota > Viridiplantae > Streptophyta > Magnoliopsida > Malvales > Malvaceae > Microcos > Microcos paniculata. The sequence goes on along the minus strand of CP131459.1, from coordinate 29,133,645 downwards.
CACTGTGTTTGGTATGAAGGAAATAGGGAGGAAAGAAAAAGTGAGGAAATACAACTTTCCTTTGTTTGGTAGGATAGAAATACACCTAAGGAAAGAAATAGGAAGGAAATGAGAGAGTCAATTTCCTTAAAAATTATTTCCTTCCAAATTGAGAGGAAATAGAAGGGAAAAAAAATGGTTGTTGAGTCTAACAAATAGAAATGACTATTACACCCTTAAAATTTATTTTTAATTACAAAATTTACAATTACAAGTAAAAGATATTGAAAGTAAATTTTTAACTAAAGAATTAACAATGGTAAAATGGTCATAATTATTAAAATAAATTTCCTTTCTTTCCTATTTCTTAGTTATACCAAACAAAGAAAATAGTAAATTTTTTTCTTTCCTTCTTATTTCTTTCCTTACTACCAAACATGATGAAAGAAATATAAATATATTTCCTTTCCCTACCTATTTCCTTTCTTCACCTATTTCTTTTCTTTACCATTTCCTTCCCTTCTACCAAACATAGGATTAAGGTCAGCTTAATTAGAGGATATAAAAGAATTTCATTGCTTGTTTCATCTTCAGCTGGTCATACACAGTATGCAGCAGTTCAAAAATCACAAATCAAAACCAGCAAACCAAGAAATCTCAACAAGAGCCCTTGGCACGGCTATTGAAGTATGAACAGTTAAATATGCTGATCCTTTGTCCCAAGAATTTGGCGAGTTAGCCAACAAAATGCACCCGTAATCTAAACATCTCATTTGTCCCAAAGAGTGCACAGAGAGACAGAGAGCACGAGAGAAGGGGGATGCAAGGATGAGAACTTAATGCTTTTAATAAAAATAAAAATAAAGATAAAATACATAAACAGTATGTCCTGAACGGTTCACAGTAATATCTAGTAATTAACTTTGGAAGGAGATTACACAACTCCTAGCCTAGTACACGGACAAGCTCAGTTAGCTGCAGCAGTAGGTAAAGAAGCACATAGAATCTGATCTGATTCCCAGATGTTCCCTTTAAGACTCCAAATGACTTTTGGCCATTCCATACGTCGGGTATATAGATATAATACAAAAAGCAGAGAGAAGCATCCTCAGTTGGTGCAAGTTCTGCAAAACAGCAACATCCAATATCACTACAAACAACATATATGATATATTCATAAATAACTTCGACAAAAAAAAAATATTATATTAGAAAATGGAAAAAGAAAAGAGGACTTCGAATATCTCATTACCAGCCCAAGACACATGCTACACACTCTGTATTTTGCTTGATATTTCTTTCACTTTTAAGCCTTCTTTTTCCTGCGATAAAAATAATTTAAAAAGTATAATTAAGTACTGTCATAATCGTCAATTAACTGTGATGAAAATGACAAGTAAACTTATTGATTTGAAAAGGAAATTTATGAACAGTTTTCCAAACCATAAGATCTACTTTACTTCATGGTGTGTGTCTGGTATAACTAAAAGCAATGCACTACAACAGTCACAAGTTACAATACTAATCACCTTTAGACATTAAGCTGACCATGTCGCATCTAGAGCATGGATTCAAACTTTTCTAGAAATCAAGAAGAATATACATGTATATAAAGGTAATCAAGAACAGGAACACCAGTCTGTAGATCTATACATAGTGAACCAAACACATGCTTAAGTTCAATCTATATTCTCTGTTCAGCAGGCCATTCCAACCAAAAAGTCCGAGTCTAATACAATTGGGCTTGAATATCAATTAACTAAAGCAGCTCTCAAATGTTACAAATGCTCCGTTGCACCATAATTAACTCAATAGGAAAAAACTGATTATAATGACATCTTCAGTACATAAAACAGTCTGGTTAGATCCTTTGATAAGATTAAAACTGAAAGTAAATCTTGTTTGAGCCGGAACTTGATCGCGAGTGAGGCCACCGATTGGTACATGCTTAATTATGGTCAGAAAAGTCATAAGGTTGTTGATTGGCCTCAGCCCCAAACAAAAAGCAAAACTTTTAGATGGTTCAGACCCCTCATCCAACTTTGACTGGGATTATTCTACTTCTACAAACAGTGACCGTTAAAGTTGGAAAATGAAGACCTCAGACTCAAGGTAGAGTGGATGGACTTACCCAACAGGATGCTCAAAAATCTACCGTCGTGGTGACCTTTGCGATTCCTGTTTCTTTTGTTTATGCTTACCCCTTATTTTATAATGATGCTTTGCATTCATTTGTATCCACTTTTATTCGTTTTGAGACTTAACTTAGTATTATCCTTGTACCTTTGGATGCTAAATTGCTCATTGATACTCAACTGCAGGAGGGAGAGTAATTGATTATGTAAGTCTTGTGTCTTTCCCATCACTGATAGAAATCTGCCAGCAGATTTGCTAGTCTTGGATATGCATGACTTGGATGTTATTCTTAGAATGGATTATCTAGACTAGCATAGGAAGAGGTAGATGTTTAAATCTCTCAGCAACATGAATTTAGTTTCACCGCTAGCTCTAGATAACCATAGATTACTCTGTCAACACTTCAAGCTCGAGGATTGTAGGAGAACTGATGTGTAGATTACCTTGCTACAGTTAGAGATGCACAACACGTGGAGTCGCATTTAGATGACATCTTGATAGTATGTGAGTTTCCAAGGTATTTCCGGATGACCTACCAAATCACCTACCTAGACTCTTCCACCAGAGAGAGGTCGAGTTCTCTATTGACTAGCTCCAAGGACAGCTCCAAATTTTAAGGCTCCAACAGAGTTGAAGGAATTGAAAGAGCAATTCAAGAGTTGTTGGACAACGGTTTCATTAGGCCATGTATGTTGCCATTGGGTGCTCTGCTATAGTTGCTAAACAAAAATTATGACATCACAAGAGTCTACATTTATTACCAAGTGCTGAACAAGGTGACATTCAGCTCAATGAAGAGTAAAAACAAACTGGGTCCTTTGCAACATCCAAAGGCTTGTGGTTTCAAGTTTCAACTAGCAAGAATCTTAAATGTTTATTTGAGGATGAGCTACTAAAACACCTTGATTCCAAGATAAAATTATGCCCCCTAACTCTCACAAAAGATCGTGCACCAATTGCTAGGCTTCATGAAGTAATTCCAACTCATGACAATATCTACCACACCATGCAAGTCCTTCTCACAAGTTAAATAAGAATAAGAGGGATTCTTGATGAATATCACTATACTTCTACTGAATAAATTGACTAGACTTTATCATTTATAATGCATCCTCAAAGCATAACTTCATGTTTAAGAAATATACCAATCTTCTAGAGTCTTCTGAAACCGGTTCTAGATAGTGATCGCTAGTGCCTTAACTAAATCTCTGATCCCAAGGACTTAGGCATACACTAATAATATTAGAATAGTTTTAGATGCCAAGTATGCTTTAGAGACCAGGAAGCCCCTCCATTGCTCCATACCCAAAAATGAATCCACCATCTTCTTTCTACTCCTCTAGAACCATTTTCTCTAAAAGATCTTAAGAAGCCAAACCATTTCTTCATTTCTGAAATGCTAAATATATGCAACCTTAATTTTATAGATAACAAGTTGATATAAACCAAGAAAGGAATAAAAGCAGGACCATAAGCTTTCTTAATTACAATAAAACAACAAATTCATACCATAGTTAGAGAGACCAAAACAAATTGAAGCAAAAAAAGGGGTCCAACTTTTGAGGGTCACGCAATACAAATAATAATATTGAGGATATATCATTGTTTATAACAAAAACAGTAATTGCTTACAAGCTACTTCATAAGTAGCTTCAGCAATACTTTGTTTTTCACCAAACCTAGCAAGAATACTAAACTAAAGGACTCAAAGTCATGATCTGAAAACTTAATTTTCCTTTAAGAGCCTACCATAGAACGAATTCATTTACACTTACCAATCCTTTGCTCTCATAATAATCATCCAATGCCCACTGATACTTGGACTGATTTAAGCCGAACCAGCGAGCTAAATGGTCATCCAAGCTCGAATGAGCTGCAAAACAATCGAAATATTAATACTTCTTAAGTTTAGTGTCAACAAAATGCAGCAAAGATGAACAGGATTAAACTGTAGCAATCCGTCATGGTATTCTAAAAGGTTTCATAGACAAACCCATTTCCTTTTTTATTTTTTGGGAAAACTTTGAGAAGAAAAAAAAATGCATTAAGAATTCCTTTTAAGAATTTATTTATTTTTTTTATAAAAGTGAAGATAAAAAGTAGATACCATTTTGGACTTTAGAGGCAGCATTCTTGAAGAAACCCAGAACGGAGCCATCAGAATGGGAAGCAGCAAAAGATTTATCAAACTGTTGGGGCGGCGGCTGGACCGGAGGTGGAGCAGCAGCAGCAGCAGCACCAGGAGGAGAGGCCACCATCTTCTTGGGAGATTCAAAGACAGGAGGTTCAGCGGGGGAAGGGGTAGAAGGCGGGGTAACGAAGACAGTGTAGGGGCCGATCTTTCCGATCATAGGTGGGGGAGTAGAAGGGTCTCTGTTGATTGGCATTTTTTTCCTTTATACTTTCTTTTTTTCTTTTGGATTTGAAAAATGAGAGAAAAAAAAGTGAGGGGAAAGGGAAGGAAAGGAAAGGAAAGGAAGATGCAGAGGAGAAAGTGAGAGTGTTGAGAGTGAGAGTGAGTGAGATTGGGAGGGTTTGGTGGTCGCCAAGAGAAGAAAGAGGGAAAAGGAAAGAGAAGAAAACAAGAGTGGGACAGAGAAGTGGGAACAGTGCACCCAACCCAAGTGGGCGGAAGATTTGTAGTAATAATAGTCACAGTTTAGACAAGAGATGCTTTGTAAGATCTTTGTCTTTGCTTTGATTCTTTCTCCCTCTACTTTCACTTTACTCTTTACTCTTTCCCTTAATCCCTTACTCTTTACTCTTTCCCTGGGAGGATGTGTATGTAGTATGTACGTAGTTTGGTTGGCTTTTCATTTCCTCCCTGCAACACTCAACGTTTCTTTATTGAAAGGAGAAGCATTAGTGTTCGCACCATCCAGCCGTTCGAGTATCTACTTAATTTTTATTACTAGAAAGTGATCTGGGTTATGCGTTGGGAATTTTTTTTTATTTTAAGGATTTAAATTTTATTTTTTTTAAATATAAGAGGATAAAGATTAATAATACTTTAAGATCAATCTATGCAATTATATATTAATATTATATGTAAACTAAAATGTAATATAAAATATATATATATATAATCATTTTGATATATATAGATAATGTTAATTAATTAATAATAAAATTACATATCTAAAATATTATACATAAGTTGAAAATGTTGATTAGTAATTTAAATAAAAATATTTGCTAAAAAATTAAATAAAAATATATAAATCAAATATTAACTCTTTGATAATAAATAAATTTTAATAACATATATAATATACAAAAATGTGAAAAAAATTTCGTAAACCCCACAAAAATCACCCAACTAAATCTTTTTTTAGACTTATTAAGTGTGAAAAATTCCTACAAAAAATATATTAAAAATTTTCAAAAATAAAAGAAAGCACCAAAATTAAAAAAAAAAAAGAAGAGAAATAACTAATGGGCTTTAACCCAAAAAACAAGAAAGGAAAAAAAGAAAAAATAAAAAAGGAGCCAATGAGGGGGTGACAATTGCACCCCTTCCTCCTCTAATACATTGAACTTTCCTATAGGAAGTATAGATTTATAACTGAAATTATTTAAATTTATTATTTATAACTGATATTATTTAATTATCAACTATCGAATTCGTGTAAAAGGTAGTTTAATTTTTAAATCTAATATCTAAATCTGTATTAAAATTGTTTAATGATATCTAAACTTGTTTCATATAATAATCCTTTAACTTAAACAAATAAATGGATATTCATTTAAAAATCGAATCCGAATATAAAATCATTAATTTATAAGTTAAAATTTAAAAAAATTATAAAATTTAAGTATTTAAACACATAATTAAATTCAGAGTTTTAACGGTTTTTAATTAATATCCTCTATCCAGAACCATTTAACTTAATTAAATTAATATGTAAAAATGGTTTTTAACACATTATAATTTAAATTAAACTACGGCTCACTCTTTTTTTTCCCAAAGGCCCTCTCTTAAAAAATATATAAAAATCATGATCAAATCTCAGAAGAGAATGATAAATCACAAATAACAATTCTATTTTCTTTTTTCTGTTGATTTTAGAAAACGAATTCCAATTTGTAATGCTCATTATTCTTAGATTTTCATTTGTGATTCCTAAAATTATAGTAGTATTCATTATCCTTAAAAAAAATACTTTATGACCCATAGCTTTTGTTTTATTATTTTTATCTCATTCCACGCGACAAAAAATAAGTCACAAATTTAAAAGTAATTTATTTATAAGGTACATCATAAAATTTAAATTCTTAAACATTTGTTATAGAATTTTAGTGGTTGTAATTACATTACTTCAAGTGAGAGAAAATACTGGCAAAAAAGTGGTGGATCTAAGTAATATAATTCTTGTTACATGTTAAATTACAATGTGTCTAAATTCTTTTTCAAGCCGAGATGAATAGATGAGATAATTGGATGTTAAAATTCATGTAAACTTGAAAGATCTCTTATTTTTCAGCTGTACATGTGGGAATAGTACAATGATTGTCTTTTTGATTTTTTTTTTCAGTTAAGTTGGTTAAAAATTGAAGAATTCATATAAAATATATTGGCTTCGACAAATTCTTTTTTCAAATAGACTTCTTTTTTATTTTCTATGTAAAAAAAAAGAATGATTGTCTTTTATTTGCGAAACACTTAATATATAGAAATAAAAACCATCAATTTTAAAACCATCGAATGAACATTTGGGAATTATTGAGGTATGGAAATCCGAGACCTCGAACGAAAGTCTGAGTTAGTCGGCGACGACCTGAAGAGAGGGAAAAACAATGAAGAGGGTGACCGGCGATTGGCCGGTTGATCCCACTACGATGCTTAAGTCAGCTAAGGTCTAAAGGAGGTTTTAGGATAATAGAGCTTGAAGAGAGAATCCTATACATGGTTGCATGATACTGTGCATATATATAGTGCTTACATGTGGGCTTCACCTAAGTATGGAGTCTAGAGATTGGGCTTTCCTTGTTGGGCCGTCTCCTTGACGGGATTAGTGGCTGGCTCTGTCGGGTCCTAGCCTGGGCCAAATGGTTATGAGGCCTAGGCCGGATGGTGTGAGGTCAGGGCCGAGTTCTGTGAGGCTTGGGCGTGGTGCTTTGGATTGGCACTGTTGGGCTTTTACTCAACAAGTGCCTCCCAGACGTGGAGACGAGTACAAAGTGGTCGACTGCGCGGCTAAGGTAGGGTTTCTTGCATTGTTGTCGGGTGGTAGAGTATATGTCGCTTGGGTGGCTCAGGAGTCGACAGATGGATTTGTCTTCAGTTTTTTTTTTAACAAGCGGTGAAGGGAGTCGTCTGCTTGAGCCTGTTGTAGAGGATGGGTGGGTGGGAGACAGCTGGAGTCTCTTTTCACAGGGTACGTGTTGTTAGGGCAAGTTTGATTTTTGAGAATCGCGCTTTGAGAGGGAAACTGAAGGTTTTGTTGTTTTAGGGGAAGTTTTTGGTGCCACGTGTCGTCTCAGGGCTAGGCGCTGTGGAGGTATAACTACCTTTCTCTCTATTTGTTTTTTCATTTTTAATTTTCTGAGAAATTTTTCGCGACTGTTCGTTTCTTTTTCTCTCTCGAGTTTCTGAGTTCTTCTTCCAATTTCTTTTTTTTTTGTTACGGCGTCGGTGTTGTGGTTAGGATCGGAGGTTCGATTCATCGTGTTGAAGAGTTCTTCTGCAGCGTTCAGTTCTCGGTTGTGCTCGGAGTCGAGAGTTTCGGTTGTTAGCTATTTCCGAAGACGAACAGTTTCTTGGTAAGTTTGTGTTTTTCTTTTTGGTGTTTTTTAGTTTGAAGTATAAGTAGCGAAGGTGAGAATAGTGTAATAGGAATCAGTGGTGCCCAGATGGGAGAGGAAGACACCGTTTCCAGCAATGGTCGGACAGTTTCTAGGCACAGTGTCACCGAGGAAGTGGCTGAAATGGCTAAGGAGGTGGTGGCTACTGGGCCCTTGATTCGTGACGGTGGGCCCACTACTTCTGTTTTTGGGAATGTAGGTTCTGGCCCAAGCCCGAAGAAGAAGAAGAAAGTTACAGCTGGTAAGGGCAAGGAAAAAAAGAAGGCTGCAGGAGACCCGGCAGATCAGGATGCTGCTGACTACAAGTCCATCTACACGGGGGATGAGTTGGAGGACGAGTACTTAGCTCGTCTGCAGAATATACCTTCCTTCTTTGCCTTGGATGGCTATGAGTTTAAACCAGGTCCTGCGGGTCTGAGGCCTGGGTACGTGGGAGACGATAGTAACGTTGCCGTCTTCTACGAGGATATGTTCTTTGTGGGTTTTCGACTGCTGCTTCCTGCTTTTTATGCCAAGGTGTTGAAATATTACCAGATTGCACCAAGTCAATTGATATTGAACTCTTGGCGTGTGGTCATTTCATACCATCTGTTATGTGCTTACAAGGACTGGGAGCCGTCCTTGAACATACTGTGGGAGCTGGTAAGTGTGAAGCAGATAGGTAGTTTCCTTACACTGCATGCTAGGAAAAGGGGTCAAGTCTTTATTTGACTATCCCGACACCAACAGGGATTGGAAGAACAAGTATATGGTGGTCAGGAAGCCAAATGATGCAGAATGGGGTTGTTCTATGGAGTGGGTGGCTCACACAACAGAGTCTGTGAGGATCCTAGCCACTCGACCAGCTATGTTAACAGATGCTGAGTGGGCCCAATACGAATATTTGACTGCAAAGAACCGTCTGATTAAGTGTGTTGACTGCGCACACTGCAACCGCTTGTATTCGGCTTGGTTGAGTGGATATGGTAACCACCATGAATACAGGGAGAATAAAATCCCTCTAAATGTAGGAATGAAGACACTGGAGAGGATTGTACGGATTTTTGATCCGGAGAGGGCTGCAGTCGGGGGTGAGCAGCCCCTATTTTCATCTTCGGGGGAGTAGGGTGGTTCCCAGCAACCAGTCGTTGAGGCCGATCAATCTGCTACAACTGTTGCTCCCTAGCCGGCTACTAGTCAGGGGCCTTCTTCCTTAGGACAGAAGAAGAAGACAGGTGGAAGGAAGACTATGGCTAGGAAGTCTTTGGCCCCTAGGACAAGTATTGCTGAGGTAACTCCTAGTGGCGTGACGAGTGCCCAGGGTCAACCGGCTGCTGCCGTGCCCACAGCAGCTCCTTCAACGGTTACCAATGTTGCTCCCGTAATTCCCACTACTCAAGCAAGTAGTAGTGAAGTTGAAGTTTATACATAGGTTGTCTATAGGTTGGTGAGGGGGTGGGACTTAGGTTTACTATGGTGTGTGTTCGTTACATCCTTGGTCTTTGTATGCGTAGCTTTTAATAACACTATGTTTATGCTTGCAGCCACTATGCCGAGAACTGGGCTTAACTTCTCCAATGCGGACATTCTTAATGCCGTGAGGGGTGCCACTGGCCAGGTGTTCAGGAGCCAAAAAAGGAAATCAAGTGGCAGTAGCACTTAGGCTTCTGCTGCTAAGAGGGCCACCACCACTGCTGTCCCCGGGGCAGGACGTTTTATGGCCATTGTGGCCTCCCGAAGGGTGGGGGGTCATTCAAATGTCCGGATACACAACTTTGAGCGGCACTTGGCTCCCCACACGACCCATACATCTTCTATTAGGAGTGTGGGGGTCAGCTGGCATGCTGCTCAGATGCAGGGCCATAGGCAACCATATACTATTCACATTTCCACTCCTACGGCGGGTGGGGCCAGCTCCAATGCCCAAGTGGGTCCCTCGGGTCACCAGGCGACATCTGTCTTCATTACTGCCACATCCATGCCTGCCTCTGCTCCGACTTCAGTTTTAGCTCCCAGTGCTCCCAATGTCCCAGAACAGCCTAAGGATGATTATTTATCGGCGCATGGAGGACGGGTGTTCCCATTTACTGTTGATAGGCACCTGGAGGGACAACGGAGTATTTTCACTAATCCCCTATATACAGCTCAGAAGGCATTCATCTTCAGGAGCCCTGCTGACAGAAACTATGTCGAGGGGCTTTTGGTGCAGCCGACTGCCTGATCTCCGCAGTTGCCTTTTTTGAGCAGGTTTGTTTACATGCACTTATACTCGATTGATAATGTTGCGTTATGGATTCTGACCGTGCTCTGACCATGCTCTCTTGTAGGGATAAGTGATGCTTGTTGCAGGCGTGGGACATCATGAGGTGGCATGCTAGGAGACAGAGAATAAGATCAGGCAGCTAGAGGAGAAGGTTAAGCTTGTTGAGGACAACTATATGCATCTCCACAGGCACCGGTATTTTGATCGCATGAAGGTGGCCCAGGCGGAAGCTAGTGAGCTAAAGGCTACGAATGAGGAGCTGAAGTAGGAGCTGCGAGTGGCTCAAGGTGCTGCGGAAACTGTTAAGGGCGAGGCTGCTCACAAAGATAAACGCATTGAGAACCTAGTGAAGGCCTTGGAGAGGGTTCGCTCAAAGAGGAACAAGTTGAGGAGTGAGGTTGCTACCAAGGACAAAGACAAGAAGGTGGTAGCTGAGTCCTTGGATACTGTACAAGAGCAGCACTCTAACTTGCAAAAGGAGTACATGGCACTTAAGCAGCAGTAGGCAGATTATGTGCTGCAGCACTCTGCTCTGGAAAGGGACCACACGGTTTTCAAGGAGGAGCACTCGACGCTACAGGTATGTGACATAATTTGGTCATTGGAAAGTTATGATGGCGTTGCTTCTTACTATATGGTCTTTTGTAGGCTGCGCATGACGTGCTACAGGCTATGCTTGCATCGCTAGCAGATGACATGTGCTCCCAATTGGAAGCTACAGTGGCCAGTGTTGGGGGGTGTTGTGATGGAGCATGTGCTCAGCCATTTGGCTGTGATGCACCCGGAGCTACAATTTACAGCTGCCAGTTTGCTGGAGCCGTGGATGTGTCTGTGACGGGTGGAGGTGCTGGGGGTCGTCTTTGGAGGCCATTCCAAAGGTAGATGAGGCAGAGGCAGAGATGGAAGAAATGGGAGACCCCGCTATGGTGCCTGTGGAGGGAGCCTCTAATCCTTAAGTTGAAGGTGTTTCGGAAAATGCTATCCACGAAGGAGGTGAACAAGCTGCCCCAACTGAAGGTGCTCTGCCTGAAGCTTCCAGTGACTCTCCTACGGTTGGTGAAGTGGTGCCGACTGCTGATGCGTCGACTGGTGATGTGCCCATTGCGGGCGCTATTACATCAACAAAAAGAACGCCTGTGCCAAGTGATGCTCCTTCTGTGGAAGCTGTGCCTTCAACGGAGGGAGCCCTGTGCCGAATGACCTGCCTACTGTGGAGGCTGTGCCATCCGTAAAGCAATTTCCTCCGCCGAGTGAGGCCCTCTCTACAGACAACGTTGTGGCCCAAGAAAAAGATGGTGTGGTTGTCGTAAACTAGGCAGTTGTAATTAAATTTTGTACAGTATTGTGGGTGATGTAGCCCACTTGGAACAAGTAAATTGTAATTAATTTTGGGAACAAAGGTGTTCCTTTAGAATATTTTTGCTGTTTTAATACAAATGTAGGTATTTCCTTTGCATTTGTAGTCATCTTTATTTACAATTTACCTGCTTTCCAAGTGATTGCATGTTGAACTATATTTGTCTGTATGTTGTAGATGAATAATTTGCGATGTTTGTATCTTGGGTCTGGCATGTTGTATTTATCACTTGGTGCCTACCCATCTTTTGTCTTTGGTGTCGTGTAAGGATGAGTCGTCGATCATGTCTCTTCCCTAAGAGCATGCTCATCCGTGTAAGAAGCCTGGCGACTAGTTCGGCATTGTGTGGCTACCTGTTGGATGCCTTTAAAGTTGTAGAAGGATGAGTCGTCGATCATGCCTCTTTCGTGAGAGCATGCTCATCCGTGTAGGAGGCCTAGCAACTCGTTCAGCATTGGGTGCCTACCTGTCGAATACCTCTAAAGTCGTAGAAGGATAAGTCGTCGATCATGCCTTTTTCTTGAGAGCACGCTCATCCTTGTAGCAGGCCTGGTGACTGATTCGGTATTGGGTGCCTACCTGTCGAATACCTCTAAAGTCATAGAATGATGAGTCGTCGATCATGCCTCTTTCCTGAGAGCATGCTTATCTGTGTTGTAGGCCTGGCGACTGGTTCGGCATTTGATGCCTACCTGTCGAATGCCTTTAACTATGTTGAAGGATGAGTTGTAGATCATACCTCTTTCCTGAGATCATGCTCATCCGTGTAGGAGGCCTGGCGACTAGTTTGGCATTGTGTGCCTACCTGTCGATTACCTTTTAACTCGTAGAAGGATGAGTTGTCAATCATGTCTCTTTCCTGAGATCATGCTCATCCGTGTCGGAGGCCTGGCGACTGGTTCGGCGTTGTGTACCTACCTGTCGATTACCTCTTAACTTATAGAAGGATGAGTCGTCAATCATGCCTCTTTCCTGAAAGCATGCTCGTCCGTGTATTGTGTGCTGTATTTCGCATGTTGCTTGAGTACATGTAGCTTGTAAATTGAAAATTTGGAAAAGAGAGGCATGTAGAATTATTATCACTGTGTCTTTGTATTACTTTGTCATTTCAATGGTAGACTGTGCTGTACATGAACAAAGTAAATAATTGCTGTCTTAGTAAACTGTGTTAGGTAAATACATGGGAGTATTGACAAAAATATCATTAATTCATGTATTATTGACAAAGAATCTAAAAGTTAAATTTTTTCAGATGGATAGCATTCCAAGTTCGGGGTATGGGCTTCCCTGTCATGTCATGCAGCTTGTAACCTCATTTGCCAATGACTTTATCCACCCGATAAGGTCCCTCCCAATTAGGCAACAGCTTTTTCCTTTTTCCAGTAGGCCAACTGGCTTCACAACTGTGTAGTACAAAGTAACCTACTTAGAATTGGTGACTATGCGCTCTCGTGTTGAAGTATCAAGCAACTTGTTGGGACCTATTCGCTGCCTGGATCTATGAGTTGATCCTGACTTTTTCCAGTAAGTCGAGATTCAAACGGAGCTCTTCCTTATTTGTAGACTCGTCGAAGTTGGATACTCTGAAGGTGGGGAGGCCTATTTCGGTAGGTATCATTGCCTCATATCCGTATACCAGATTGAATGGGGTTTCACCTATGGTGGTACTGGCTGTAGTTCTGATGGCCCACAGTACTTCCGGGAGCTGTTCCACCCATGCCCCTTTGGCATCATGAAGCTTCTTCTCCAAGGATTTTACTATCTTTCCATTCATGGCTTCAACTTGCCCATTCGCCTGTGGGTGGGCGACTGAGGCTGCCCTAAGATTGATATGGAAATTGTCACAAAATTCCTTGACCTGTTTCCCTTGAAGCTGAGTGCCATTGTCTGTGATTATAGTGTGTGGGATTCCAAATCGGTAGAGGATGTTCTGCCAGAAATCGGCTGAGGCTGTGACAGCCTCTACTTCTACCCATTTGGTGAGATACTCGTAAGCCACTATCAAGAACTTTTTTCCTGTTGCGGTGACTGGAAAAGGACCCACAATATCCATGCCCCACTGGGCAAATGGCCATGTTGATCGTACTGAGTTTAGTTCTTCTGCTGGTTGCCTCTGTATCTTGGCAAATTTCTGGTATTTATCACACTTTCGGACCAGGTTTGCGGCGTCTTATCTCATCGCAGGCGAATAGAAACCTTACCGCATGGCCTTTTGTGGTAATAAGCGACTACCCTGGTGGTTCCCACACACTCCCTCGTGAATTTCTCACAGTACATATTCCGCATTCTCTTGGTCGATACATCTAAAGAAGGGAGCGTTGAATGATTTCTTGTAAAGTATGCCACCAATCAGAGTGTATCTTGCGGCCCTTTTCTGTATGGCTGCTGCCTCCGTTCTGGATTGTGGGATTTCTCCCTGCAAGAACCTGATGATGGGTGCCATCCAGCAGTTCTGCCCAATGTTCACTTCGTGGACGTCTGATGGCCCCTGTTTGCTTGAATGCTCTACATATTAGAGAATTGTCTTACCCCTGATGGTGGAGCTGGCAGATGCTATCTTAGATAGTGCATCAGAGTGAGTGTTCTCTTCTCTTGGGACTTGATGGAGGGATTTTTTTCAAACTTGGCCCATAAGTCCAGAGCAGATTGACAGTAGTCGACCAAGTTAGGTTCTCGGACTTCATACTCCCCCAACACTTGCTTCGCCACCAGTTGGGAGTCGGTGTTGACTAGGACATTTTCTACTCCCATCTTTATCACCAAATTCAACCCAACGATCAAGGCTTCGTACTCAGAACCAAATGTCAAACCATACTGGTACTCCTCTCCCTCAGGGCTTGTCAAAAAAAGCCAGTGTCGCCTCCTTCTTTTGTGGCAGAGCCGTCCACGAATAGTGTCCAGTGATTTTCGGATGGCATAGGTACTTGCTGAGGGTTTCCGTTTGGCCAACTATGGGGGAATCCGGCGTGTTGTCCAAGGTGGGTTTGGAGGTTCAGTTGGTCCTCGGAAGGTGCACTCTGCCACGAAATCGGCAAGGACCTGTGCCTTAATGGCTTTTCTGTTCTTGAACTCAATGCCGAATTCACTCAACTCGATGCTCCACTTGACCAACCTGCCTGATATGTCCACCTTGCTCAAGATCTCCTTGATCGGTTGGTCAGTCAGCACTGTTACCTTGTGAGACTGGAAATATTGTCTAAGCTTTCGCACCGTTATCACCAGAGCATAAGCCAATTTTTCTGAACGAGTGTAATTACACTCGCCACCTTGGAGGGCTCGGCTTACATAATAAATGGGGTAGTCTTCATTATCTTTTCTCTTGACAAGGATAGCAGTGACAGTCTCATCAGAGATGGCCAGGTACATGAATAGTTCATCACCAGTTTCTGGCCGGCTCAAGAGAGGTGGGGAGCAGAGGTATTGTTTTAGATGTACGAATGCTGTCTGGCACTCGTCCGTCCACTTGAATGTTGTTCTGGTGGTTTTGATGGCCTTTGCTCTGATAACTTTGAAAAATGTGAGGCATTTCTCGACAGATTTTGAGACGAACCTGTTGAGAGCTACTACTCTGCCGATCAGCACTTGGACTTCTATCATGGTTTTTGGGGAAGGCATATCTATGATGGCCTTTGTCTTTTCTGGGTTAGCCTCAATTCCCCTCTGATATATCATAAATCCCAAAAATTGTTCGGCCTCCACAACGAACGTACACTTGATCGGATTCAACTTCATATCATACTTTCTCAAGGTGGTGAAGGCTTGGTCCAAGTCATCAATATGCCGTTCAAAGCTAATGCTCTTTATCAACATGTCGTCGACATATACTTTGACTAATCCGCCGATCTGTTCCTTAAAGATTCTGTTAACCAGGCACCAGTAAGTTGCTCCTGCATTCTTCAGACCGAAGGCTACGACATCATAGCAATACAAGCCGTCTTATGTGATGAAGGTGGTTTTTTCTTGGTTGTCTTTGGCTAGTGGGATCTGATGGTACCCGAAAAAGGCATCCATAAAGCTTAGATATATGTTCCCCGATGAGGAGTTGACCAGTCTGTCGATTGAGGGAAGTGGGAAGTTGTTTTTTGGGCAGGCTCTGTTGAGGTTGGTGAAATCAACACACATTCTCCATTTGTTGTTTGATTTCTTTACCAGGACCACATTAGTAACCCACTCAGGGTAGTATACTTCCCAGATGAATCCGGCCTTCAACAACTTGTCGACTTTTTCCCGGA
Organism: Microcos paniculata; assembly: GCA_030664755.1. Classification (NCBI taxonomy): domain Eukaryota; kingdom Viridiplantae; phylum Streptophyta; class Magnoliopsida; order Malvales; family Malvaceae; genus Microcos; species Microcos paniculata. Next base: position 29,117,894 of record CP131459.1, on the reverse strand, counting down.
TGGCCATTATTCTTTATGGAGCAAACTTTCCCCTTTTCTGTTTGACTGGCTTGGCTTTGCTGCTGACGTTGAGTTTATGTTCCATCATGGATGGGTGGATCCCAAGCATGTCAGCTGGTGTCCACGCAAACACGTCAGCATTCTTTTACAAGAATTTCATCATAATTTCCTGTTTTTGCTGAGTTATTTTCGACCCCATCTTGGTTGTCTTAGAATGTTCTCCTCCTCGAAGGCATATGTCCAGTGTTTCCTCAACTAGCTAGGCCTTGCTCAACGTTTCTTCATCTAGAGTATCCAGGATGTCAAGTGATAGCGAAGCCGAGCTTTCAGTACTGCTCCTGGCACCGCTCGTCGAGCCCAGCTCCCAGTTTAACATGTTGATTTCCATTGGCTGGCAAGAGTCCTGCCCCCTAATGTGCACTGTGGTTCTTGAAGTCTGCCCCCCGATCTGGGGGTTGTTAGCTAAGGCTAACATCTCTTTTCTAGCGTCAGCTGTTCTTTTCGCCATTACCAAGGATAATATATGACATTGGCGGGCTTGATGTTGATTCGACTGCATGTATCCAATCCCGCTTGGAGTCGGGAACTTGACTTTTAAGCAATAAACTACGTCAACCATTCTAACTTTCTTCATCATGGGGCGTCTAATTATGGCATTGTAGGCCGACTGCTGGTCTACCACAACGAATGTGTTCATGATGTTGAGCACATGTTTCCCGTCACCCAAGCAAATGGGCAGTCTTATCATCCCCCTGACTGGTATTTCGTTGTTTCCAAATCTGTAGATTGGCCCAGTCGGCAACAGTTGGTCATCTGTCAGCCCCACATCCTTGTAGGTCTTATACATGATGGCATCGACTGCACTACCACTGTCAACTAGGATTTTGTTTACCTCAAATTGCCAATGATGGCCTTGACCACAATAGGGTCATTCCCTGGGTCTTGGAACAGGTCTGTCTCATTTCCAGAGAAAGTGATGGACCAGTCATCTTCTTCATGTTCTGTACGGGGGGGTGGGGCTAGTAAGCCTACGTGGCATACGCTGCGTAGGTGGGCTTTTCTCTTGGATTGGGATCCTGCCTAGTCTTCCAGGGCTCCAACAATGGTGTTGATTACACCGTGTACAGCCGGTCTGACATGCTCACGTCGTTCTTGGCGTTCTGTCAGCTGGTTGGTAGCTTGAACGTGTTGGGCATTTTCCCGTTGGATGAAATTTCGAACATATCCTCGTCGAATCATATCTTCTATTTCATTTTTCAGATCCCAGCATTCTTCTGTTGTATGGCCTCTGTCGTCGTAGAATCTACAATATTTGTCAGAATTCTTCCCGCCTTTCCTGGGATTCCTCAACCTTGGAGGCCATTTCATCTTGTTCGCCATGTCTCCATTGGAGATGTTGTGGAGGATTTCTATACGGGAGGTGTTGAGTAGAGTGTACTCAGCTGGCAGGCGTGGAGGAGGCCTGTCTCTTCTTTTTTGTTCTTGATGAGGGGCATCAGACTGTAGGCCCTTTCTTTCACCCAGTCGACTGCCTAGGTCTCTTCGTCAAAAGCCTCTGTCATTTCTTTATTGTCGGCCTTCTCTTGGATGACTGTCTTCTCATCGAGTGCTCTCTTTAACTGAGTCCTGGCTCTTCTGAAAGAGCTTGTCTGTTTGGGCCTGGTTTTCTTCGACATCAGCATATCGTTGCGCCTTGTCTAACAGCTGATGCATGTGGCAAGGTTTGTCTTTTGATAGTGTGTATTTAAGGTGTTCATTACGCACTCCTGTCACGAAGGCTGTTGTAGCAAAGTCAATTGTCAACTCGTCGATCTCTGTGGTAGTCTTTTGAAATCTGTCCACGTACGACTTGAGCGGCTCCTCAGGCCCTTGTCGAATCACCATGAGGGCCACAGCAGTCTTCCTTTTCTTTCTCATAGCATAGAAGTTACTAAAAAAGGAAATACTCAGCTGAGTGAAGTTCACAATGGAACCTGCCTTTTGTCTGTAGTACTAGTCTCTTGCAGTCTTCTCCAGGGTGCATACGAACACCCGGCATTTCAATGCATCACTAGCTCTCTTGAGATCCATGACATTGTTGTAGGCTGTGATGTGGTCCTTTGGATCACTCGTCCCATCATACTTGAGCTTTGGGATCTTAAAGCTATATGGGACGTCTTCTTGTTGAATGGCAAGAGAGAGAGGGCTGTCATCTGTACTTAACCACTCTAAGTGGTCGTTTTTGCTCTTTTGAAGTTTGGTCTCTAGGGCTTCGGCAAATTTGTTTTCTAGTTCTGCTTTGAGACCATCTAGTCTTTCCTCCAGTTGCCTCTCGGTATAAAAGGAGTTACCCTCCGACCTTGACCTGTGGTCTCTTCTCTCGACCCTTCTCCTCTTTTCACCCAAGATAGTCACGCTGTGCGTCGACTCCTCAAGGGTAGGTGGGGCAGGGCTTGTTGCACGTATTCTTCGTCTTTTAGGCGATCTATCCTCTTGTGGAGAACGTGCACGTCCTTGCAGAGATCGTGCATGTCCCTGTGGGCGCACGTCTCTTCGTCCTCCCCTCGGAGTGTCCTCGTTCGATTCCTGGGTTCGTGGTGGCTTTTGTGTAAGGTTGGCCACCACAGACAGTAGCTCGGCTAGCTCTTTCTCCATCCGATCATTTTTCCGTTGGAGCTGAGTCACATACAGCATAAAGTTGTCATCTTGGGGGGTTTGGTGACCTCTACGACCATCTGGGCTTACTCGTTGGAGATAAGCTGGTTGGGAGGAGGAAAGGGTCATGTTATTGGCGTTGGGGAGGAAAGAGGAGAAGGAAAGGTGGCGTTTTGCCAAAGGATCGGACCCAGAAAGGCCGTTGTTTTCTGGGGAAGGGGGGGACTCTTTGGCTAAAAGATTTGTTGTGGGAGAACTCCACATATCTTGGCTTGTATTTCTCCTAAAAGGTAACCCGCTTGTTTCTTCAGGCGTGGACATGGCTATATCTCGGTTCCCACAGACGGCGCCAATGTTGAGGTATGGAAATCCGAAACCTTGAACGGGAGTCTGAGCTAATTGGCAACGACCTGAAGAGAGGGAAAAACAGTGAAGAGGATGTCCGGCAGTTGGCCGATTGATCCCACTTCGATGCTTAAGTCAGCTAGGGTCTAAAGGAGGTTTTAGGATAATAGAGCTTAAAGAGAGAATCCTATGCGTATATATAATGCTTACATGTGGCCTTTGCCTAAGTATGGAGTTTGAAGATTGGGCTTTCCTTGTTGGGTCGTCTCCTTGGTGGGATTAGTGGCTGGCTCTACCGGATCCTAGCCTGGGTCGAGTGGTTATGATGCCTAGGCCAGATGGTGTGAGGCTGGGGCCGAGTGGTGTGAGGCCTGGGCCTGGTGCTTTGGATTGGCATTGTTGGGCTTTTACTCAACAGGAATAGTGACCTCAACATTTGGAATAGTAGCCATGACCGTTCGAACAAACATCTTTTAAGTTTGAACGAAGAGATCATGTATTAAGTCAGTTTCCGAATCAAATATCCGAGAAATTCGTCCGAAGGACGACGATAGAAAACCACTTACAGGATAATGAGCACAACGTCGTTGAGAACGCCAGCATTGCACGTGAACATTAAATCGACGTTAAACAAGTAGATTAACCTACTCATCCATTTGATCCACCAACATTAATTAATAGTTAGCATGTACGGTCCGTATTTACGTTGAGGGTTTTATGAAAATTTTTATTTTATTTTGAAGTTATTGGATAATATTTTAAAATTTTACAGTAGATTATTTGTAATTTAGTGTGTATATATATATATATATATATAATACTTACATTGAAATAGAAGTTTTTTTTTTAATATATTGACTAAACTCAAACAATAATTATAAGCACATGCATCTTTTTTTAATTTTCTTAGAGAGATACTTAAATAAATTAAATGAAGATTAAAGAAATTTTCTCATTTAATAATAAAACACAAAAAAATGTAAGATAATGAGTTAAATCTAATATGAAAAGATAATAGGTCAAAAAAAATCAAGCCTTTTAATTATTTTTTCCTATATTGAACTTTGTGAGTTATATTAATTGCTAGGTAAAATTATCAACTAATCCACAACTAAAACTACCAATTGTCAATTGAGAGGACAAAATGAGTATTTTCACACAACATTAATTTTATTAACATGAAATTACTATACAACTGAGAAGTAAGACACCTTATGCCAAATTAGATGGGTAGCAAGAGAATTTATTATGGGACAAAAATAAGATATAAATATAGATAATATGATCAAACTATTTTTATGATTGATGAATTGAATTGAACTTTTGTTAGATAACTATGTCAGAGATCCGCGCTTCACTGTGGGTCATGACTTAAACTTTAACCATTATTGTCTAGAAAAAAAAAAAGGAAAATGACAAAGCAAACAAAGTAAAGCAAGAAAAAGAAAAAAAAAAAAACAGAACCACATCTCAATAATTTAGCCTTAATCCAGCTCTCAAAATATAGATGGAGAACCTAAACATTTTGGGTTATATGTTCATAATTTAGTGAGAAATGAAACTAAAAAAATTAAAGAAATATATATATATATATATATATATATATATATATGAGAAAAGATAATGGGAGAAAGATAATTGTAATTAAAAAAAAGGAAAAAAAAGAGACAAACATCGTGAGAATTTTAACGACCCACTTTATTCATAAAAGTTGAAAAAAAATATTTAAGCCATTAATATTTTTCAATAAACCATTTGAAATGACCCATCATATATGCTTATGAATATAAAGTTATGCTTATAATTTTTTCAGGTAAAGGATAGATATATATAATTTTGTAATAAATTTATTTTATTATTAATTTGTTAAATTTTATTTCAATATTATTTCTTAGAAAATTATAAAAATTATTGTATTATTGTGTCATTATTCTATCTCATATGGATAAAAAAATTATTCTATTAATGATTTGTTAAATTTTGTTTCAATATTATTTCTTAGATAATATTTCTAAGGAAAAAAAATGAACTAATAAGAAGTTAACATATGAAAATGAGAAAATTAAAAATTATGAAAAATTATAATATTATTTTATTCTTCTAATACTTAATGATTAATGGTAATTGAAATAAATAATTTTTACTTTTTAAGATTAAAAAGGAATAAAAAGTAAAAAATAAAAAATAGTTTAAAACCTTTCTATCCCGTATATAGCTTGAAAAATTTATAACCAACTAAAAGTCTATGTACTTATCTCTCATCTAATTATCTTAGCCTATATGACTATATCCCATTAATTTCAAAATTCCTAATACATCCCAAGACTTATGTCATCATTTAAATCCGTCTTCAGTTTTTATAAGGATAGGTAAATAGATAGATATAATGTCTTCAATTTTATAAGGATAGATATTTTGAGAAAAATATTTTTTCAAAAAAAAAAGAAAGAAGGGAAGACCAACATTTATAGTTTTTTTTTGCTTTCACATCTTGCACAAACAAACAGAAGCTGTCCCGATCAACAGAGAAGGCCAACATGCATACAAACATACAAACAAACAAAAAAACAAGCCGTGGGCTATAAAAGTTCCAAATCCAATCAGGTAAAAGACAGACAATAAAAAGGGAGAAGAGAAAAAAGGCTAAAAGAAACTTGTTGAGCACCATCCTTGGTACACCAAAGCAGCAGCAGCAATCTAGGGTGGCATAACATGAGACTAAAAGCAATAATAATATATAAGTTATAATGAAAGTATAAACATGCAACATCCTTCCTCCTTTTTTTTTTTCCCCCAATTTTTAATTACAGAATATATCAATTAAACGGATGGAGGCACAACTACTAAAACCTACATATATAAATTACCTACCTCTCTATCAGATAGCTACTATCCTAGCAAAGAAGAATAATCCATTGTGAGCATTGTCAGAGTTCACACAAACCTTACAAAAAAAAAAAAAAAGCAAACATGTTTTTCAAGTCACTCATTTCGAAGTTTTTATCCCGAGCCAAGAACAACTTCGTACAACAAAATGCATCACGGGACAAATCACCTATTACAAAAGTGCTGACATGACCAGAGGATGGTTTGTCAATAGTTTCTTTTCTTTTTCTTTTTCTTTTTCTTTTTTCTTTTTTATCTTTCTTTCTTTCTTTCCTTTTCCAGTGACTCAAGGATGTTCACCAATCAAGTTCTCAGAAATGTCTCATATTTGAATTCAGGACTCTTTGTTTGAGTCGTGTTGATTCCTTTATAATAGGTTTGCCTTTGCACATACTCTTCTAGCCATGACTGTAATCAGATAACTGAACTTGCCAGCGATAGCTCATGGAGCTCGGTTAGCATCCACTCCTCACCTGTTTGACCACCAAGTACTATAGCTCTTGTCCCACCAACAACACAAGTACTATGCCCCCAAGCAAATCTTGGGGGTCGACCAGGCACATTCAATATCCTCCATGTGGGTTTTTCATCAGTTGGGTCCAAGAGATAAAGTTGGGAAGCAGAGTGAAGACCGGCAACAGACCCACCAAAGATGAGAATCCTTCCACCAGGGAGGCTCACAGCAACATGATCTAGTCTTGGAGGTGGAGCTATACCCCCTGGATTTCCTGCACCAGGCATTCCACTTCCAGTTACACATCTCCAACAGGGTTCCTCCTCACTTAAATCCATTGTGAATACATCACTAGAACGAAACCGGAGTGGACCACTCTTAGCAAGACCTCCAAACATCAATATTTTCCTACCACCATATACAGACAACGTGTGACCCAAACGAGAAGGAGGGGTCCATGCTACTGGTATCTCTCTCCAGACAGGTTTTTCCATTGAAAGATCAAGCAGGAAAGTGTCACTAAGAAGTACTCCTGAATCTGCACAACCACCAGAAACTATCAGCTTGGTCCCATCAAGAGTGCATGAGCTGTGCCATGATCTAGGAAGTGGAGGAGCCAATCCTGAGATCTCTCGCCAGGTTGGAGGCTTTGCATCCAAATCTAGCACGAAAACATCATTAAGCAGGCCCTGCCTTCCACAGCCTCCGAATACAACCAGATTAGACCCATTAACACAAGAAAGTGTATGACCCCAGCGACCAGGAGGAGGAGAGCTCACTTGGACATGTTGCCACTCTGGGTGGCTGGAGTTCAGATCCAATACAAAAGTGTCATTCATTGGTTGCATGTTTACTCCTTCACCACCAAAAAGTACAACCCGATTCCCAACAGCACAAGCACTAAAGTTGCACCGGGAAGGTTCAACAGCACCTCCAACAGTTAGCTTCCTCCATGCAGCTGCTTCGAGTGTGGTCAATTCCCTTGCCAGCCGTCCCCACCCAAGTCTCTTTGCACCAGGAACTGTCTCTAAAACACGAGTAGTCTCACAACCCCATGCATTTTGACAGACCATTCTCCAAAGATCCTCATTTTTTGTGAGCTCATAAAGTCGCCTACAGACTGAACCAACCGATGCAATATCTCTTGGAGTCAGTCGTGAAAGTATCTTGAGAGACAGTACCTCATCACTCAATTGCAATATCCCACAAACCCCACGGCAGACATTTCGGTCCCCACCTACAACAGGATGAAAAGCAGAAAAGGTAGAACGAGAACGGTCAGATGACTTCATAGACTCCTTTATTGAAGAAGCTGGCACTGGACCTAAATCAATGTTTGCTTCTGTGAAGAACTGAATCCCAATAACATGAGTGATTGTGTCATCATCTCCATATATTGGAGTAAGACGCAGTCTGTTCATCAAAGGAGATCCATCCTTTCTAAAATTCAACAATTCGCCTTGGAATTCAATCCCCTCTTCAAGGCACCTGCGAATTTCTGAAACTACTGTAGAATCCACCGATGGGTGTCGTCTTTTTGCAAATGGTCCTCTACACTGTAAGAAACGACTGCAACAATAATCCAAATGTCAGAACAAAGCAGAACAATTTAAAACAATCATTACCTTGTCACATACCAAACAGTAAAAATTCTTTCTCTTTCGACAAGAAAATTTATGGATGGCAAGGAGCATAACTGAAGTAACATTAAAAATAAGCCCAAATTCCCAAGATAATTTTTGGCTAGTAGTGGATGATATATGAGGAAGAGGTTACAGTAATGGGTGTGAGCTTCCAATGTAAAATGGTGCTCCAAGAATTAAAGAAAAAAACACAAAAGGAGATAAAAAGAACTTTTAAAAAACCTTCAAAAGCAAAGTTACAAGTGCTACTCATTCACAACTTCAAAAAGGAGAAAAGAAGGCATTCCTTGACAAGTGATGTCCGGATCTCTAAAACTCGTGGCCGAAATATCAAAAGTTTTTTGCAGCACTAGAGCAACAAATAGTACATTCATGCATAAATGATCCAAAACCATTCAGCAGAACCATCAGGAGATTTGCTTATCAAAGTATGCAGCATAAATTGAAAAATGCTGCCTCAAGTGATAACAAAGAAAAACTTTCCTCCATTAAGCCAAAGAGGCAAATACCTATCATTTCAAAATAATCAAAAAGAACCATTGGCAGTTCAATTATGCAAATTATCCAAAACAACTCAGTAATTGATGTAGCTTACAAATATCGAAGAACTAAAAAATTTTTCACAGATTACTGAAAGGATCTTCAAAAGTCATTTGCTTCAACATAAAAATGTAGACGAATAGTGAAATAGCTAGTTAAATTTGAAAAATTGAAGCAGATCTATGACCAAAGAACAGACTTCAAATATCCCTCAATTAGGCCCAATTTCAACACGTTCTCTTCTTTTTCGTGCATCTTTCTGTGAACTGATATCTAGGGCGAGAAAGCCTGGAAAAGAATCTAAGAATTGTTAGCCTTAGCACAATCACATCCACATGAAATTCTTCTTTTAGAAAGAAAAGCTGAATACAATATCCTAAAGTCAAGCTATTCTTATTATGTCCTTAAAAGAAGAGAAGGGACCTATGGGTATTAGTCAGCATTAGATATAAAAGATAAGGCAAAAGGATGAGACTAGCATGCAATGTTTACATGATCAATTATGAAGTAGGGCCTTGGCTTCACTTCATGTAGAGGAATATTGAAAGAAACCTTATTAACCTAGCAAGTGATAACGATCTTAATGCAAAATTTACAATTCCAGTATTGCTCTCTAATATTAGGAAGAAATCTTTAATTCCAATTTTTCAGAGTTTTTAACAACATTTTGATTCTTTGGCACAAATATATTGAATATGACAAAGAATATTGACAATATTACTATTGACAATATTACTAGCTGAAAAATATAATGACAATATAATTTAATAGCTATGCCGAAACAACACAAGGATTTTATATATTTTAAACATATGGAATATGGGGCAGCACAGGTGCACCACTAACATTAGAACTTGAGAGAAGCATTTAATCATATGATATGTAATCTATAAGATTTTTTCAGCCTGCGGGTCCAGATAAATATTATTTATTCTCGATCTCAAACAAAGTGTGCAACTTGAAATGATACTACATCAGTTGGATATCTCAAAATGGAAGTTATCAAACTTAAAATAAATAAAAACAAATTTAATTGATTTGTTTTCTCATTTTAAAAAAAATGCTAGTATCTTAAAAAAAAAAAATAGGCAAGTACATTAACTGCACAATATCTATATACAATTTTTCTACATTTCTAGCCGTAATTAAGGTCACACAGATGAAAGAAAATGAATAAACATGCAAGCACATATACCACGGGCAACAAGACAACAGACAATAACTTAAACACAAGTAAACAACCTCTGGCTCTCTAACAAACTGTTTTCACGTGTATTGCTGAGCCATATAAAATGACACAGCCCCCAAACTATAACTAATAAATTGTTAACCAGCATACTGTAGAGTTGATTTTGAGTTCTATGAACTTATAAACAAAAGAAAATTATATATGCCAAAATATAAAAAGCGAAAAGCTAGCCTCGTTTTAGAATTTTATACTTCTAATTGAAACGCATGGACCTTCAATTCATTGAAAGATAGTAATCCTATTTCCCTCTAAATGATAAGAGCAAAAATACTCAGTACGTCACATTTTGCTTACTCTATTTTCACTTTTTGCATTAAAAAAAAGGGACAAATAGAGTAACTAAAGAAGGAAAAATGTGCATATCAAGTAGAAGAAAATCTACTCATTTATATGTATAGCTCAACCGATTGAGAATCATGAAAACAGGTGAACCTGCATACTTAAATCAGACACATCATTGGTAACTGCTTTAGAGGTACTCTATTCTATGTCTTTCTTGATAGAAAGTATTATTAAGAGCATGAAAGTGCACAATTCTCTTAAACCAAAAGTATAGAAAGAATAAAGTCAAACGAAATGAGAAAGAAAATCTGACAAACCAAAACAAGACATGAGTAAAAGACAATACAAAAATTTCCATCCAAGTGAATAGATCTTAGTAGCACAAATTTAAGTTGTTGAATATTTGAGCTGTCTCTTCAAAACTAAAGCTGCTGCTGTTCTATTCTCCAATTCTATTTCATAAACGTAAAGATACTGAACTGCAATGGATGTGATAATCATAGCATACAAGCACACAAACAACAAAAGATTTAGAAGAAAAAAAATTAAAAACTAGATGCACATAACAGACATACACACAGATTCAAACTTATGCCTGTTAACATAAGCAATATACTCAAACTTGGAATAATTGAGCTAATGGAATTTCAAGCACTTTTGTGTAAGCATGGAGTCATAATTGTGCGTGCCTTTCTTCTGCCGACTGGAGTCTTCTTTATCTCTTTCTACTTAGCCTTCTTTCCTTCTATCATGCTTGTGCTAAAATTTAGTTTTGCACAACTCTACTAAATAAATTATATTAGCTACCTGCTCCCAGGTTTCCTTAAATGAACTCCTATATCATCACACTAACAAACCTTGAAAAATAAATCAAAGAACCTCATCATCACCCTCCCACAATCACTCCCAACCTACAAGTTTGCTAATGATAATCAACCCCAAAAATTTTCACCTTTACAGTCTGAAACCTAAAATTATACAAATCCACCATAAAGGCTTTTGTATGAGATCCACTTATCTTGACCATTAAGAGAGCACAACCAAATTTGAGAATATATGCTTCACCATAGCAACATAACTAATGAAGCAAGGATTTGAGTCTGTGATACTACCAAAATATTTCCACCATACTACATAATTTTACGACAAATGAAATTTTCCTTGACTGTACTGCCTCAACTCTATATGCTAAGCACTAGAAGCCAGTTAGAATGATATAGTTATGGTCCCACTGATTATTTTGCTCAAGTCTCCCTTCAGATAAGCTTCAATACGTAAAACCTATGGATATTGAAGCACCAAAGTAAAGCGTTAATGGTACTGCTATAAGTTTACAAACATCTTATCAAAATTTGTAATCACCATAGTCCAATGAACTAGTAGTGTAACATTCAAAAGGAAAACTGCATAGCTTGCAAGAATCTAGAGAGGGCTCATCGAACAGAGAAAGATATCATCTCCCTTGCAAGAAAATAGTATAGCTAGAAACATCTTTTCATTTCTCAACTTAGTAAATCTGGGTATTCTCTATCTATAGTCCCTTTTTTGGACAGAATCGTTGGTCATTTTTTTCATCTTACTCTCTCTATCTATAACCTTTTTCCATTTTTTTTAATTTATTTTAGGTCCAAACCAATCAAGATGAATAAACAAACAAACAAACAAACAAAGAGATAAATATCAACATGAAATTAATTATTACCGGCAAATATACTAGATGCAAGCTTCAAACTCCTAATCTCAATATCACTAATATAAAGCTATTGGTACAAACAAACTAAATCAGACCACCCAAGCATAACACTAAATGACAAACTAATACAAATCCCAATTATAATTCAATCAAGATCAAGATTCTCTTTCTAGTGTATGCTAGAGTGCTCTACTTGAACCACACAGCGTCTTATCCCATCAATCCGAAAATTTACACCAAAAATCCCCTGCATTAGTGTAGTTCCTAGTTAATATCCACTTCGCAATCTTCCCCAACAAACATTCTATTTAAGAAATCCATCCGACCACTGTTAAGTTTTTAGTTGGTCTCGGATGGATGATAAGGGGCTTTGCCACAAACATGATAAGATGTGCATGTTTATGCTGCCTGGAACATTGTTAGGGCAATACCTTAAAAATCCCCTTGAATAGAAACTTCAAAAAGGGCATTTCCCAGATCTAAATTCACTAAAATGCAGCGTAATTTTTGGCTTTCTCTTTGCAACATAAAAAAATTGTGAAAGGAAAATTAATATTGCCTATCATGAGTACATTCAGCAATCTTTAGTACATAAATAAATAGCCTGACTCACACCCAAAACAAATAATAAAAGGGTATTGATTAAAAAACAAGAAACCCAAAAAGGGTTTTCATTAATCACTAATTTCCATCACTACAGATACCTAAAACATATACTATATCTGCTCTCATTTCGTATAATAATATAACAAAATTAGAATCGAAAAGACACTCAAAATCCCAAATGATTCTTAGGAAAAAAAATGGCAAAAACAAATACTAATAATTCTAAAGCAACAGAAGCAGAGCAGAATAAGCAATAAGAACTAACCAATTGCGGCCAAGAACCTCCTCAGCGCGATAGCCGGTAACCATCTCGAAGACGGTGTTGACATAAATGATGGGATGGTCGGGCTCGAGGGCATCGGTGACAACAAAGCCACAGGGAGCGGTTTGAAGCAAGTTCTGTACAGGGAACGGAAGTGGGCCACCATCGTTGAGCAGGAAGCCCTCGTCTTCGTCCCCACTCAGATCAGAATTACTATCCCACTCCATAAAAATTCCAGCAAAAGGCAATCCAGGCGGCGGGGTTTCTTCTTCAACCCATGGAAGCTGATGAAGAAAGTGAAGGGGAGAGAAGAGAAGCAACAGAAGAGGCACAAGAGAGAGTTGGGCTGGGGTTTGTTCTCGGTCTCGTTGTTGTTGTTGAGGTAAAGGGTTCAGTGCGAGAGAAGAGAAGAGAAGGGAGAGAATGAGTGGTGAACAATGTTTCGGGAAATTAAGCTAAGCCTAAGGGAGAAGAAAGGGAGAGAGATAGAGATAGAGAGAGAGAGAGAGACAGTTGTACACAATACATATGCTCTCTCTCACCGCCACCTAGTAGTTTACTAGTTTTTACTTTGCCCGAAAAATCTGGCCAACTTTACATGGGTCTCGGGTTCTCTTCTCAACTTTCGGGTTTTGGGTTTGGGTATCAGGATATGGGCTTTCAATTTCCTTCCCAATTGGTTAAACCCAAAAATGGAAAAGATTGTTTTCTTTTCTTTTTTTTTTAATGTACAAAACATAATAGGGATTTCTCTTCCGTATGAAGAGGTTACAAAATGAATTCAAATTAGAAAATTCATACGAATCCAAATCCGATCAGACATAATTTGATCAGAAAAGCTAATAATCCGAACTTGTTCAAGCCTGAACTCAAAAAAATTCGAACCCGATAAGACCTAAGTTGAAACCCTACTTAAATTCGAGTTCGAAACTGAGTTGAACCCGAACTTGAATTTAATATTAAAAAAATAATTTTATAATATTTTTTACAAGATCAAAATTTTAGTTTTAATGTTCATAATTATTTAAAATAATGTATTCTCCTTTTTTCTTAATATTATTACTAGTTATGTGTCATATATTGTAAGTTATTAAACTATTATTTTCTTTAATATAATATATAGTAGTAAGTTAATTATGATAAAAGTAAAATTAATTAATTACTATTAATTATATTTCTAAAATATATCAATTGGATAATTATCATAATCATTTAATAAATATAAAAATATTTCATTAAAAAACAATAAAGAGTTTTAATTTTACTCAACAATAATATCGATATTTTTGAAATATATTAAAAAAAAGGTATTTTAGATGATTGAAAAGTTTTGCAATATTCATACTTTTATATTATATAAATATAAGGATATTAAATTAACAAATAATTTAAATATTTAATATTTAAAATTAATCTTACTAAAAATCATTGATTATTAATGTGAATTAGTAAATTAATTATTAATAATTTTTATCTTCTAATACTCAATGATAAAATAATTACTCTTTCTATTCCTGAATAATAGTCGTTTAAAGTTGTTACATAATGATTAATAAAGTTAATAAATATCCTAAAATCTATAAAAAAAAATTGACTATGTGACTAAATTATCTCTTTTTTGAGATTGTAAATTACTTAAGGGGAGTTGGTTGGAGATAATTTGAAATTACATTAGAAATTCTATTACCATATCAATGATAGATAATTTAAAATGACTAGAAATTAGCACATTTTCTATTTAGTTGTCATAATAGGAATTTTAGATGTCTCTACTTGGTTTGCGGAAGTATGACATTTCAAAATGAGTTTTTTTACTAAATTACACTCTTTGGTTTTGGTTATATGATAATATTTTATTGTCATTTAATACATTTATCAATATTAATACAAAATAATTTCAATTGAAATGAAATAAATTAAAAATAAATAATTCTTCTAAAATAATATATTTTTGTGACAAAACAAATAAATTTTTTAAAATAATACAAGTATAAAGAGATGAAAATATGTCTAAACTTTCATCTATTAGATAGAATTAGATAAATAATACAAAGACAAATGAGTATTATTGTCCAAAATCTTAGTTTCATAAGGGCATAAAAGGTATAAAAGTCAAATGACCTTGATAATTTCAAAATACCTAAGAAATAGTTGGTAATTGAATTTCCACTTCAATAACCAATTTTCTTCATTATATGGTAATATGGAATTACCAAGGTAATATGAAATTCCCAGAATAAAAACAATCAAATATAGGCATTTAAAATTACCAGTAGCCAACTCCCAAGGTAATTTGAAATTATCTCTAATCTATCATATGGTAATATGGAATTGTCAAGGTAATTTGGAATTCCCAAAATAAAGAAATGAAACATGGCAATTTGATTCCATATTAAAGTAATAAATGGTTTTGAAAAATAGGTTTGAAAAAGAATGATAAAATTGAAGTAACTTCAAATATGGCAATCATTAAAGTGACTTGAAAATAGTTTTGAAAAAGAATGATAAAATTGATAAAAAAAAAAAAAGTAATAAATGCTTTCTTGATTTTGTAAAATGACAATTAATTTGAAATAAAAATAATTTGTTAAAAAGACTATTATTTAGGAATGAAGGGAATATTTTTTAAACAAATGAAAAACGAAAAATAGTAAAATAAAATTTGACTTATAAAATAACAAAAATAATTTTTAATTGAAAAAATCTAAATTTGACCTAAACCCAAACCCAACTCAACCTAAGTCTAAATCTGATCGAACCTAAACCCGAACTCCACTCGAGTTCGAGCCCAACTCGAAAATATTCGAACTCGAAAGAGCCCGAAACCGAAGCAACCCGAGCTCGAAAGACGTGAACCTGACCGAACCACCCATTTACCATCTCTATGCATGAAGCAAGAATTTTTTCCCTAAACATGCCAATTAAATATATATTTTATTATTATAGAAATATTCAGTTTGCTTAAAAGAATAAAGATCTCGAACTCAGAGTATTTGTCCGATGAATTAGAACTTTTAACTATCTCAATCAGATAAGTTTTCTGATAAACAAACTAGTTAAATGAAAATGAGTAAAAAAATCCTAGCAGTTAAATATCTTATTTGATGTAATCTGAAAAACAAATATTTTATTTGAATCAACAATTGTTGATTGAGGTGGTAACAACCTCTACTCCAATAAAGATAAATACATATGTTTGATTATCCGAAAACTCACTTAATAGGACCTTATTTTTATCGTTCTCTATTTAAAAGAAATTGGTTTTAGACCAATAAGTGTTGGAATTCACAAATCTTAGGTTAGACACCAAAAAATATCTTACTTGAAAAATGTAATAATAGTAAAATGTGGAAAAAGTGCACTTTTTTTTTGGTAAAAAAAAAGCATGTGACGTGTTCCTAACACGTGGGTGGATGTCAGAAAAAGTGCATGTTTTGTTAACGCTTATTACTTGAAAAAGCTAGTGACGTGTTCTTAAGGTCCATCCAACTTTATGACATGGCATTCATATAGCCATGATGTGGCATTGTGCCCACATCACCTTTTTTTATAACTAACGAGTACAATCTAATAACAAAGGCTAAAAGCTCAATTTGATACCCAACGTTTGCGTAATTGCTCGATTTGATGTCCAACCTTTCAAACTGCTTAATTTAGTACTTAACGTTTGCAAAAGTGTTCAATTAAGGGTCTGATGACAATTTTCTTTGTGTGTGATGCACACTCGCCGGTAGCTTTAACATTTGCCGTTAACATTTTATTATTAATATAATTAATTTCTAAAAATCTTTTATTCTTCATTTCTAGAATCCGGCCACCGTTTACCAGCTCCGGCCACCACCCGCCACCAATATTTTTTCTGAACTTAGCCCAAAACATATCTTTTAAATCATTTTGACTCCCTCTTTTAATATATCAAATTAATTTGTTGAAAAAATTCTTCAATTTTTTAGATCTAAAAAAATAAAAATTGAAAAAAATCTCAAATCCACCATTATTGCCCAAACAAAAGCTTCCTTCATCTCTTTCTTTCCTTTCCCATTATATGTTCAGAAATCTCACAAACAAAAACCCCAAACACAATACAAAAATGCAATAACAATTTACAATAAAGTAAAATAATAAAAAAAACCCATCCTATCAATTTCTTTACTTCACCTACCGAAAACAAAAATTCTCAAAACCCATTATTGTTGTTTGCTCCTCGCCTCTTTCTCCTCCCCATCCGGCGGCTAGGTCTCCCCTCAAGTTCTTTGTCTGTTACCATGGCCTCCTCCAAGTCAGTTTCTTTTTAGAAAAAACTCAACTATGAATGTGAGCTTGGCCTTAGTAAAATTTACTAGCCTCAAACCAAGAAAAAGTAAAAGAAAGAAATTAAGAAAAAAGAGAAAAAAAAAAAGGAATCGTGGAAGGTGGAGAGAAGAAAAAAAGAAGAAGCAAAAGAAACAAAGAAAGAAAGGAAAAAAAAAAGAAATCGTGATCGATGAAGGTGAAGGAGAAGAAAGAAAAAAGGGCAAAAGAAAAAAGAAACAAGAAACAAGAAACGGTGGTACAGCGGTAGGTGGAAAGAAGAAGAAAAAGTTAAAGAAAAATTAAAAATAAAATAAAATATTTCATTTAAAATATAATAATAATGAACGGTGTAGATTTATTATGAAAAATAGACATGCCATGTGTCATAATCTGAGAGCACTCACACGCTTAGATCTGATTTTGTTAATCACGCTCTATTAAAACTGACGGAAGACCCTTAATTGAACACTTTCGTAAACATTAGACACTAAATTAAGCAGTTTGAAAAGTTAGACATCAAATCGAGCAATTACGCAAATGTTGGACACCAAATTGAGCTTTTAGCCAATAACAAAACATATAAGTATTAATACTATTCTTTTCTAAGCCTATGTTTGATAGGAGAGAAAGAAATAATAAGAAAAGAAAATAGGTAAGGAAAGAAAATAGGTAGGGAAATAAAAAAGTTTATATTTCTTTTCTCATGTTTGGTAGTAAGGAAAGAAATAAGAAGGAAAGAAAAAAATTGATTATTTCTTTTATTTGGTACAATAAAAAAATAAAAGAAAGAAAATTTATTTTAATTAATATGATAATTTTATCATTATTTACTTTTTAGTTAAAAATTTACTTTCAATATCTTTTACTTGTAATGGTAAATTTTGTAATTAAAAATAAATTTTAAGAATGCAATAGTCATTTCAATGTATTAGATTCAACAACCACTTTCTTTCCCTCCTATTTTCGCCCAATTTGGACAGAAATGATTTCTAAGGAAATGAACTCTCTCATTTCCCTCCCATTTCTTTCCTTAAGTGCATTTCTTTCCTATCAAACAAAGGAAAGTTATATTTCCTCAGTCACTTTCTTTCCACACTCTTTCTTTCTTCCTTATTTCCTTCATACAAAACACAATGTAAAAGTTAAAATATTAAATTTAACCCCCATACTATTCCATCATAATATTACTTCTATGTCAATGAAAATGTATTATAAATTCAACCTCTATAATTTCATCTTAGATTAACTCAGTTAGGCGAAAATTATAATTAACTTAATCTTTTTATGACCTAATCACAAAATTTGATTCTATTCTCAATCTTTTCCATCCAACGGAAAACATTTAAATTTTTCTTGTAACGTAATGCATGGATCATTTCATTAGTGGATTGTCTAATATCTCACGTCAGTAGTTTGTGTGAGTTTGAATTGATTTAAATGGTTACTCCACGATAAATAAAATCAATTAGTTTTAATCTATTGTTGTGTTTCTTTGAGTAAAATAAAAAATAAAAACTCTTATTGGTTTCATGGCTAAAAAAGATCATAAATATTTTACTTTGTCCAAATAATAAGTCAATAATTTTTTATTGTATCCAAATAAGCTGATAATTTTATGGTATTTCTTGTTAGAACTTAAGATTTCTTTTTGGAGGTCTTCAGTTTAAATCATGGATTAAATAGGATGAGACTTGTTGTATGAAAAAAGTTACCTCCTATTATATGGCTTATCATCTTATATTTTAGGCTTATCATTTTGTATTTGGTGGGTTTTCAAAGGAATATATGAACTGTTATTATTATATTTATTGACTATATGACGCCTGAGAGTTGAGTAATTGAGAGGTTCCTCAGTGCTTTGATTTGAGAGAGCGTGGACCAAGTGAGAGGCATCCATAGACGCAGCCGTGGACCGCCCATTGGGGGGCACAGTGAGCGGAGACCCGGGAGAGTCGTGTAGGGAAGCTCGTCAAGGCTCGATGTAGTTGTGTTTCACCACAGCATCAACAAACATCAAGGGAACGGGCCAAAGAGTAAAAGAAAAGCATTTGAGATATGAGTTATCATTTGACGATCCAGCGAGGCACCCAAGTGCATGGGTGTACCTTTGGGACGATTTCAGATGCCGGCCCATTTATTACGTTTGATATTTGTTTTGGTGTGGGATTTCATATGATTTTATTAAATTGTTTTTAAGATAAGTTTTGGATTATTTCATATCCCCAGCCTGAGGTGATTGGTCATTATTACCGGGTTCCTCACTGGGTACATATATATTTGTACTCACACCATTCACTTATTTTGGTTAGGTCATTAGGCTTTGGACGACAGGCATCCCGGTGGACAGTGATCCTGGTATATCACCAATCGACCACGATTTTGTAGGTGCCACCTAGATCCTCTTATGAATCCTGGCTTCGGACTAGTATTGTATATTATTTTATTATTATTTCTTCCGTTGTATGTTTGTATCGTAAAATGTGTCACTTATATTATATAAATATTTTATGATATTTTCTATATTATTTTCAATTATTGCTCGAGTATCCCATATTTATGCCTTGTACCATCTTGGATAGCCCACCTTTCAAGGCACGCATCTTGAGGTGGTACGGTGGTTGCCACATGGCTGAGCCCTCGGGTCTAGGCATGACAATTTGATTGGTATCAGAACAAATTTTAAAATATACGTTATATCTATATTATACCGAGCCAGGGAGTTCACATAATTTTGAGATTTTTGATTTTTGGGATAGAAGTATGGGGTACAGTTAGTATAGAGATGTTTATGGATACTGACCTAGATTTTATGTAGCATCATACCATGCCACCTAGAAGAAAGAACACCACCGACACTTCAGTACCCACTGTGGTGCCAAAGAGGAGATGTCGCCCATGTAGGCAGCCTGAGGCATAGCCTAGCACCGATTCGGAGACCACAGCGATCCCAGACGTACCTATCCCACCTGATGCGCCTATAGATGAGACCCAGCATCAGGGTTTCCATCTTGAGGTTCCACCTCCCCAACTTCCGGCAACTGCCATGTCGATGCAATATACGCCCGTCGTTCTCAAGTGGATGTTTGACAGTTGGGCTAGCAGATTTTTTTCGACACACATGCCTAGTAGTGCTTATCCATATGCCAGCACAACATCACCTGTTCATCGGTTGCCGCCGATGCCGACATCGACACCGCTGCATTATACTCCTGACTTACCACAGTCCTCCCAATAGCCTGCTGATCAATCTGCCCATCCATACCAGCCACCACTTCCATATATGGTCCTGCCACACTTTCAGCATGACGGTGCAGCAAGTACTTCCAAGGATGCTTGCTTAGTAAGGTTCCTTCGCATCATGAAGGGACTAGACACCCCAAAGCTCTCCGACACTTCTGCTGATGTAGCTTAGGATTAGCTGCATCTTTTTACCAAGAATACGGAAGGTCTGGGTATGACATCCGAAGAGCGAGTGAGCATAGTTACCCGGTATCTTTAGGGGTAGTCACTGAGTTAGTGGACCAACCTTGAGAGTCGAGCCACCGGATCAGTCACATAGGAGACTTTAGTGACAAAGTTTCGACAGAGATTCCTATCGGAGGAGATGATGATGAGGCGATATAGCGAGTTCTTCTGACTCCAGCAAGGTGATATGTCTGTTAAGAGATATGAGACAGAGCTGTGGAGACTTTCACATCATCTTCCATATATCACCGAGGAGGCCCTCTATCTTCAGTTCGTCAACGGCCTTCGGTGGGAGATCATACAGCTCATGACGCCTACTCCCAGAGCCACTTTTGAGCAACATCGACAGAAGGCTTTATGGGCCGAGGCCATGATTGCTCAACATCGGCCATGAGGATCGAGTGCTAGCAGATAGTGATCATCCGATGTATCTATGGACCTAGCGTCGAAGAAGTCACAGGGCATAGGGGCTTACAGTGGGGTATCTAAAGGTAGTTTAGCCGAGTCATCAACACCATAGATATCACTTCCTCTACCACCACCTCACTCTGGTGGTCGAGGGAAAGGAAAGTTTGGATTTGGATCCATGATCAGAGGATGGTTTGGGAAGAAGAGATGAGAGTTTGGACCACAGTGTCCAAGCTACAGACATAACCATTCTGGCCCGTGCAGGGCTAGGTCTAGATGCTATCAGTGTAGGGGTATGGGCCACATAGCGTGTATGTGCCCACTTATTGGCTTTGCCCTACCCAGACGGAGCTTTGGCCAGCCTCCGATAGGACTAAGTAGTTATGGAGGATTCCATTATTTCCAGTCGGTGTGACACTCCTACGCTACCCTTTCTTCTTCTCAGTAACATTCCAATGCTGGCAGCAGTTTCACACCTCAAAGTACAGCAACAGTAATACGGTGTACAGAAGATGTACAATGAAGTTGGAAAACCTCGTTTTCGAAGCGGACTTGATTCCTCTACAAATGTCCGACTTTGATGCCATCCTGGGAATGGATTGGCTAGAGAGACATCGTGCTCAGATCTACTGCGAGCATCATTTGATGAGAATTCCACGACCTGACGGCAGCATGATTGACTTCTACAGAAAGCGTAGAGGCACGCCGAATGTCATCACCGCCATTCAAGCAAGTAAGTTCCTACGAAGAGGGTGCAAAGCTTTGTTAACTCACGTAGTAGACACTCTAGTGGAAGAGCCTAACATTGAAGATATTCCAGTGGTGAATAAGTTTTCGGATGTCTTCCCCGATGAATTACCTGATTTACCGCCTAAGAGAGACTTCAACTTCCCTATAGAAGTCTATCCCAGTACGGATCCAATCTCTATGGCTCCATACTGAATGGCACCCACTGAACTTGTTAAGTTGAAAAACCAGCTCGTCGAATTGTTAGAGAAAGGATTCATTCGACTGAGTATTTCACCTTGGGGAGCTCCAGTGTTGTTTGTGAAGAAGAAAGATGACTCAATACGACTCTACATCGACTACCGTAAGCTGAATGCGGTAACAGTGAAGAATAGATATCCATTGCCTCGCATTGATGATTTGTTTGATCAGCTTCAAGGTGTCGGAGTATTCTCCAAGATTGACTTGCGATCAGGCTATCATTAGTTGAAGATACGAGAGAAAGATATTTACAAATTTGTCTTTCATACCAGATACGAACATTATGAGTTCTATGTGATGTCGTTTGGACTTACCAACGCTCTAGCAGCATTCATGGACTTGATGAATCGTGTGTTCCATCCGTATCTAGACCGATTTGTCATCGTCTTCATTGATGACATATTGGTTTATTCAAGAAATCACCAACCATCTTCTCATTTGCTACAAATTTTCCAAGAGCACCAGTTGTATGCCAAGCTTTCCAAATGTCAGTTTTGGTTGCAGCAAGTTGGATTCCTTGGTCATGTTGTGACTAGGGAAGGTATATTTATGGATTTCAGTAAGATTGAGGTGATCACCAATTGGAAACGTCCCACAAATCCCACTAAAATTCGAAGCTTCTTGGGACTAGTTGGATATTATCAGAGATTTGTGGATGGATTCTCCGTAATTGCTGCACCTTTAATGAGACTAATTTACAAGGATATCAAATTTCTTTGGTCAGATTTCTGCGAAGAAAGTTTCCAGAAGCTGAAGGACGAATTGACATCAGCACCTATACTTGCCCTACCAGTGATCGATAAGGAATTCACCGTGTATACTGACGCATCATACCAAGGACTTTGATGCATGTTGATGCAAGATGAAAGAGTAATTGCCTACGCTTCTTGTCAATTGAAACCAAACGAGGATAAGTATCCAGTGCATGACTTGGAGCTTGCAACCATAGTCTTTGCCTTAAAGATTTGGTGCCACCATTTATATGGTGAAACTTGTCGCATCTACACCAATCACAAGAGCCTCAAGCCTTCATAAGTCAGCGTGATCTGAACATGAGGCAAAGGCGATGGCTAGATCTCATCAAGGATTACGATCTTGGCTATGTTTGGTGCACTAGTATGGTGCGATTGGGCCAATTTGTACCATACTGGTGCAAAATTTGCTGTTTGGTGCATTCTATGGTGCGGTGGGGTTTGCCTACGTGGCAGTCCCCAACCGCACCATTTCCATTGGTGCAAAAAGCACCATTTGGAATTCCCACCACCGGTGGGAATGGTTTTTTCATTTTTAACCCTATTTTTATAATTTTTTTCACCAAATCTTTTCCCCCTGCATTAATTAATAGCCATAATAGTCATTTTATATCCTCACCTCACCGCCACTGCTGTTGTCGCCAAACACCTATTTTTTCACTGCTAGTTTTAATCTCACCACCACCATTCCAATCTCACATGTACAGTAACTAATCTTATCATTTCAATCGCACCAGAACCAATCGCACCACTCTCCCAAACATAGCCCTTGTCATTAACTATCATCTTGGCAAAGTAAATGTGGTCGCAGATACCTTGAGCCAAAATCCAGTTACTTCTTTGGTGACAATTAAAGATGTCCACCTGCCAGAGTTAGTAGAGCTTAGCTCAACTAGAACCAGATTGGCCTACAACTACCACGATGGTGCATTGATTGCCCAGATTCTAGCTATCCGGTGCTAGATGATCGAATTCGTGATCTCCAGACTTCCGACCCGAGATTGTAGCAAGAGCTCAAAAGTTACAGTTGGGCGAACAATCTAAATTTTTAGTTCGGAGCGATAGAGTTCTACTATTTAGAAGCCAAATCTACATGCCGAATGACCTTAACTTTAAAGGCACCATTCTTTAGCAAGCTCATTCTTCTCCATTTGCCATGCACCCAGATAGCACCAAGATGTATCGAACCATCAAAGATCATTATTGGTGGCCTGGAATAAAGAGAGAAGTTGCTGAATTTATGGCCAGATGCCTAACATGTCAGCAAATGAAAGCGGAACATCGGAAACCTTATGGGACCCTTCAGCCTTTATAGATTTCCGAATTGAAGTGGAAGCATATCACCATGGACTTTGTAACTGGTTTTCCGTGCATCAAACATGGACTTGATGCCGTATGGGTGATCATGGACCCACTCACCAAGTCAGCATACTTCCTGCCACTTAGCATGAGATGGAGCATGAACTAATTCATGCAACTTTATATGAATGAAGTGGTTAGACTCCATGGAGTTCTAGCTTTCATTGTTTTAGATCGAGATCTGAGGTTCACTTTATAGTTTTGGAATAGCTTTCAGCAAGCAATGGGAACTCAACTCCGTTTTAGCACAGCTTTCCACCCACAGATCGACGGTCAGTCAAAGTGCACCATTCAGATATTGGAGGACATGCTGTGAGCATGTGCGCTTAAGTTTACTGGTGGATGGGTGATGCGTGTTGCAAAGCACTAAAAATATTCTCACTAATTTAACAAGTAGCTAAGAAAGTAGAGGTTGAATCCCACAGGGAACTATTAGGATCTATCGATACTAACGGAATTAAAATAGCGAAAAATTAAAATATCAATGGGGAGAATCAAGTAATCAATTTAAACCACAAGGTAAAGAAAGTATCTATTTAGCAGTAACAGAGATGAATTAATGAATTAAGCCCCTAATCTATTGTAAAACTGATTCTTCAACAGAGCAATTGATCCTAGACCTACTAACGGTTATTTCCCACATCAAATTGGCTAATCTAATCGATTAGAGTCCAGCTTTATATCAATTAACCTTTCCTTAAACATGGATTAACAATTACTCTAGTTTCATTATCAACCCCTTCTTTTTTTGCTAACCCAAATCCTTGCAATTCAAATTTAAGTATAGAAGAGCATTAATCATTAGAAAAGGTATCAATTAGCAACTAACACCAATATGCCCAGCACATATTAATTAATTAGCATATTCAAATCCCCTTTAGATATAATCAATACATCCAAATGCTACTAAATCTTAAGAATTCCCTAGATGAAGGTTGGATATTCAAAGATTAGCAAACAATTGAATCACCTAATCAATTATTTACAACTAATCAATCAAGCAACTCAAATTACAAGATAATCATCTAGCTAATCATCTTCTAATTGCATGGATTAAAAGAACAATCAATGGATAGGAAATCTGATTAATAACAGGGATCTCACAATTGCCCAAAATCGAAGAATCAATTCATACAATAGATTAGAGAATAGAAAAGTTTAGCTACACATGGTGATCAAAAATTATCTCCACAATTTTAGAGTATTCTCTCTGCAAAAAGTTACCTCCTCTCCTTCTAACTAACTCTATAAATTCCTCTCTCCTCTCTCTTCCAACCCTTTTCTCTCTTAACAAATAAATGTATTGTAATTACAATAAACTACTACGGTTACAAGAGAGATAAGAGAAAGAGACTAGGGGTAAAATAATAATTTCTTTCTTAAATAGCTGCTGTGACTGACAAGTTGGGCCCACCAAATCATCCTCAAAATGCATGCACACGAATGGCCTTGATGTCAGTCGAATCTGCCTTGTCCGTCGACATCTAGGTGTCATATATCGACCGCTCAGTTCATTTTTGCATTTCCAGGAAAGGTATCTCGATCATCCGTTGACGTATAGGTGTCCATCCATCGACGGATAATCATGATTTCTTCGATTGATCGTTCCAGCTAGAGGGATCCGTCGACGTCTAGGGACTTATCCATCGACGGATCAACACGTGAGTGAGGAGTTTGGGGGTCTATCATGCCTTCCCGTCGACGTCTAGGTGCTCATCCGTCACGGGCCTTGCTGAACTTTTGCTTCTTATAATTGAACCCAAGATTCAACTCTATTTTAGCCCCATTTTCATCAGTTCTTCCAATTGCACCTTTAAAGTGAAAATTGATCAAAATTAGTAATCCACGATGTTGAAAAGAAGAAAAATGGGGAATGTTGAGATATAAATAAAGAGTTAAAATGGAGTTTAACAAATTCCCCCACATTTGAACCTTACTCGGCCTCGAGTAAGCCTAGAAAGAAAGAGAGTGAAGAAACTAATCCTAATTTTATTGACCATTTTCGTAGGTTAACACGGTAGTCTTTAGCCTAAACTACAAGCCCATATTGAACCTTTAGGTATCCCTAATAGGAGGAGCTATGGTCTTCTGAAGTTTTCTAAAGTTACCTAAAGTTCTCTTATTAAGTTAGTTAAGGTCCAAATTGAATTTCAAAAGACATTCATGGAGCATGTAGAGACATAAATGAGAGAAGAAAAAAATGAAAGAAAGCATACTAACTTATGAGTAAGAATCAAAACTAACAAGATAAATAAACAACAATGTAGATAAAAATCTTTAATCAATCATGCTTGAATAAGGCAATTCCTCATTAGATATCTCTCATCCACTCAGGTATTTGCTAATGGTGCTCTCAAGAGTCCTTATATGAAAATATACTTACCATATGCTTGCTGGTCTACCTTATCTCCACTACTCCATCTTACATGCCATGAATGAATGAATGAAAAAAGTTTCAAAGTAAGGTTGTAATGGGGTAGTGGCTAATAAGGTTACAAAAGAAATGAGTGAAGGAATTCAATCAAAAGTCTCTTCAAAATTTAGTGAAATATTAACTAATTGAAATTATGAGCAAATTCTACTGGTAATAGCCCATATCTTTGCTTTGGTCGACAATTCACTAATTCTCTCCATTTTTTCAATCACTTTTGTCTCACTCTTTTCTATTCCTATGAACCAAGGAGATGCCAATATCTTTTCTAGTGTCTTTCTTTCTAGATTTTGCTTTCCTAAGGCACATTTTTTATAATATTAGTATTTTGGGCATCTCATTCATACAACCTTTTTCTCAATTAGCCAACTCAAATGGAAATTCCCCCACACTTATTCTTGTTATCAACCTTTTTAACCAAGAACATTAATGTAAGATAAGTCAATTATTTCACTAAGTCAAAGAGACAGGGTGAGTAAACTTGTTTTGCTTTTAATGCTTAGGGTCCTTTGGGATAATAAGGTTTAACAATGAAGAATATGGCTAAAGTCATGTTAAGCTCAAGGGGTTATCTACATTGGTTTTAGAAAGGTTGGTCAATTTGGCTCAAACTCAATCCTAAAACCTTCATCATCTTTCAAACATGAATGCAATACATGTAATCTCAACAAGGTATAAAGCAAGTTCTAGAAGCATATGATCATAGAAGACATAAATACACTCAACAATGAAAAGAGATTGAAGTGTAATCTATAAGGCTCAGGTTCCCACAAGGTTATTGATGCATTACCCTACTTAAACATATTTGGTTTAAAGAAATTAGCTAACATGTTGCTTGAAAATCAAGAAGTAAAGTTTCTTACTCATTCATCATTTTGCATCCTTTCATCCTAATTTAAGCCTATACTCATTCCATGAAGGGCTTTATCATTCAATATGAACATTAACCACCAAATAACTACCTTGAAACTCCTAAAAGTCAAGCAATCCAATTGCTAATCCAATTCCCCCACACTTGGATAAAGCATTGTCCTTAATGTAAAAGAAGGCACAGTAAAGCAAGGTAATGAAAGAGAGAAGAGTTGAGAATAAAGTACCTTCATGAAGTTGTTCATAATAAAAATACAAAGAAATGAGAACAGGTAGAATAAGAAGAATTGGAAGCAAACTGATATCGAAATGAGAGCATATTGTCAAGAAACTTTGAGTTAAAAAGAAAGGTAAGTGTAAATTGTCAATAAGTGAAATAAGACAGAAATGGAAACTAAAGTCTAAAAATGTAAACGAAAAAGCGGAAATGAAGATGTGCTAGTGTTCATTGAGGTAGTTGTGGCTGAGGTGGATATGGAAAGTAAGAAGTTGATCCAGCTTGGTGTGGATGGAATGAATTTCGTCAGTGAGGCTAGTCACTTGTCCTTGCAGATGATTGAAGTTCTGATTCATATCTTGGCACCAACCAATAACTTGATATTGAAATTGATGTTGAGACAGTGGCCGAGTGCCCACAGGAAATTGAAATTGTAGAGGAGCAGGCACAGCTGGTGCTGGTTGTTGGTCCTCACGGCATTCTTGCCCTTCTTGCTCCGGAATCTTATCCAGATTTCTTGGTTTGGTCCAAAGGTTCTCCATAAACTGATATCGAAACGAGAGCATTTTGGTGGAATTGACGATATCCTTTGTGGGGGTGATCAATTTTCATTTAGTGGGATCGATAGAAACTCAAGAAACCTGGAGAATCTTGGAGATAAGGACCGGGAAAGCCACACATCTAGATTGGGCGATGGGAGAAGCTAGATCACGCATAATCGCTAGAATGGTTCGAGCCAGTGGAATGCTGGCAGTGTCACCAAGACCATAGATGATCTTGTCCATCAAATATAGATCTTTGCCCCGGACAATGTGAGTATCACTAATCTTGGGGTCCACATTATGGTGGATGAGATAGGCAACCAACCGGCTAGCAATGTCAAAGTCCTTGTAGAAGAGGGCATCTTTCTTCCCGGGAACCGGTTATGGTCGGACTTGAAAACGATCCAAGGCAGCGTTACGAGACCACCCCACAGAATCAGTAGCCTCATCATCATCATCTTTTTGAGCCATCATAGGGCCCTCATTCTGGATTTGGAAATGTTTCCAAAGAAAGGCAGCATCGACATTGACATCCACTTGGTTGACCATGGTGTGGATTTCTTGCAAATCAAATCCTTTGTGCTTCATGTTGGAGTAAAAGAGGACGACCAAATCAGGGTAATAAGTCCCCTGCATGTTAAGAACGGCATCCCATCTAACAGTGTGGAACAAATGAGGCAAACCGAATTGGTCAGAAATGGAAGGGTCTACTATTTTCTCCATTATCTTCCGAGACATAATATGATCATTATACCAAGTTTCACTCTGTTTGGTGAGGAAATAAGAAGGAACAGTATGAGCAGAGGCGTGGGTGGTAGCAGTAGCCTTACCCTTGGCAGCCTTGGATGCTTTTGGTGGCTTGGAAGAACTGGAAGTATGCTTGGATTTTAGGGTAAGTGGGTGCTCGACATTGTCTTTGGCCTTGGGTGGTCGAGGTCGTTTAGACATTTTGTCGAACACTTTAAAGACAAAAAATTTGACCTATACCAACTTAAAAGTTGTTAATGAAGAACACCTTTAGGATTGATAAAAACATGATATAGCAGTTATATGCATGTAAATATCACAAGCATGTCAGCAAAGAAACCCAATAAGACTAAGAATAAGATCAAATTCGGATGCCATCAAAAACATATATACAAGTATGCTAAAAGGCAAGAATCAAGTATGCTAAAACATATATACAAGTATGCTAAAAGGCAAGATTCATAGAAATAGCTTTGAATTTCCATGCTAAGTGAAACACAAGAAGTAAATTGAAGACAAACTAACCAATTGAAGTGCCCAAATCTAGTCTATCGATGGCAAATGCCAATTTCGGAATTGTTACTCGAATTGCCTCCAAGAACACTAACCTTGCGATTTTTGGAATTGGAAGGGGGAAAAGGGTTTAGGATTAGTTGGAGAAGTGGATTGTGGTGGAAAAGGAGTGGATTGGGTATGAATTTGGCAAAGGAATGGGTTGGGGATGAAGGAGAGTGGGTTGGGGCGGTTTTGGAGGGAGAGAGTGTAATTTGAAAGGGGAAGTGGTGGTGGGGTAGGGGATTGGCGGATGTTAGTTTAAACGGATAAAATCCCGAGCATCCATCAACGGATCAGGTGGTAGACGTCGACGGATAGGTGTGGTAGGGAGTTTTAAAAGGACAAATCCCGAGTAGCCGTCAATGGATAAGTGGGTAGACGTTGATGGATAGGTGTGATGGGGACGTTTGTTTTCCTGGTCGAAGCATCCATCGACGTACAAGTCTGGATCCATCGACGTATGTCAATGAATGGCGCGAAACATGTCCCTGCCCGAGTTATCCGTCGACTTACAAGCTGCAATCTGTCGATGGATATATCCTGCCCTGAACCATTTTACCTTTGTGGCCTTGATCCAGATTCCACAATAAGGGTTACATACTGCTAATTTCAATTGGCCAACTCATTAATGAATCTCATGAACACGTAGCAAAATGATGAAGGATTGAATGGAAACAAAAGTAAAGAGAAATGAAAAGATATGTTATAGTGGAATGAAGAGAGAGCTTGGGTTGCCTCCCAAGTAGCACCTTTGTTTAATGTCGTTGGCTCGACTGCAAGGTGCAGCAAATAATCTTACGAATAGATGGTGTTCGCCATAGAAATTTCCATGACAATAGCAACCGAAACACCTTCAAAGTAGGGTTTAAGACGGTGGCCATTAACCTTGAAGATTTTTGAGGTAGCCAAACTTCTAATTTCCACAGCACCATGATCGAAGACTTGAACAACTTGGAAAGGACCAATCCACTAGCTTCTAAGTTTACTGGGAAAAAGATGCAATTTAGAGTTGTAGAGGAGAACCTTCTGACCAACATGGAAAGATTTCTTCTTAAGAAGTTTGTCATGGAAGGCTTTTGTCATTTCCTTGTATAGAAGAGAATTCTCATAAGCTTCATGGCGGAGCTCTTTTAATTCTTGAAGTTGGAGCTTCCTATGAACACAGGCTTTATCAATTGCGAGATTGCACTTTTTAATGGCCCAAAGAGCATGATGTTCCAATTCAACTGGCAGATGATAGGCCTTTCCATACACCAAACCATAATGAGACATGTCAAGGGGTGTTTTATAAGCGGTGCGATATGCCCACAAAGCATCCTCTAGCCATTGACTCCAATCCGCACTAGTAGGGTTTATTGTCTTTTGAATGATAGACTTGATTTCATGGTTGGAAATTTCAGCTTGTCCACTGGTTTGCGGATGATAGGTTGTGGATACCTTGTGAGTTATCCCATATTTCTTCAAAAGGTATTCCATAAGCTTGCTACAAAAATGGAGTCCTTTATCACTGATGAAAACTCGAGGTACACTAAAGCGGGAGAAAATATTTGACCTGAAAAACTCACAAACTACCTTATAATCATCAGTACGGGTGGCTTTGGCCTCCACCCAACTAGAAACATAATCACAAGCCAATAGAATATAAAGAAAGCCATGTGAACTAGGGAAAGGTCCCATAAAATCAATAGCCCACACATCAAAAATTTCAAAAATAATAATAGAATGTAAAGGCATTTGGTTTTTATGTGTAATTTTGCCTACTCTTTGACAACTATCTCAAGTTTTACAAAAAGAGTGAGCATCCCTAAACAAAGATGTCCAGTACAACCCATATTCAAGTACTTTCCTAGCAGTTTGTTGAGGATCGAAATGGCCTTCACATGCATGAGAATGGCAAAAAGAGAGAATGCTATGAAATTCATGGTCAGGGATACAACGTCGAATAATTAAATCACTATAATGCTTCCAAAGGTAAGGATCATCCCACGCATAAAATTTAGAATCATGCTTAAGTTTGTCTCTCTTTGCCTTAGGGAATTTACTAGGAAATTCTTGAGCCACAGGGTAATTAACAAGGTCAGCATACCAAGGAATTTGAACATGGAGAGCACAAAGTATTTCATCCAGAAAGGAATCATTGATGGGAGAAATTACATCGAAACTTACCAAACGGCTAGGGTGATCAGCTTCTAATTTTTCAGTGCCCTTTTTGTCCTTGATTTCAAGATTGAACTTTTGGAGAAGCAAAATCCAACGGATTAATCGAGGTTTAGCTTCCTTCTTGCAAGGAGGTATTTGAGAGCAGCATGATCGGAGAACACAACCACCTTGGTGCCAAGTAAATAAGAACGGAACTTATCCAATGCAAAGACAATAGCAAGAAGCTCCTTTTCTATAGTGGTATAATTCTTCTGAGCCACATTTAAGTTCGAGAAGCATAATAAATAACATGTGGAATCTTGCCAACACGCTGACCAAGCACTGCACCCACAACTATATCACTTGCATCACACATAAGCTCAAAAGGAAGGTCCCAATTGGGAGATTGCAAGATAGGGCTGAAGTGAGAGCAGTTTTCAATTTGTCAAAAGCCGTTTGACATGATTTATCAAAGTCAAAAGGGATGTCTTGTTGGAGAAAAAGGCACATGGGGGCTGAAATCTTGGAAAAATCCTTAATGAAAAGCCGATAGAACCCCGCATGGCCAAGGAAAGATCGAACACCCTTAACTGAAGAAGGGTATGGTAAATTCTTGATGATGTCGATCTTTGCCTTATCTACCTCAATCCCTTTAGCTGACACGACATGTCCCAATACAATCCCTTAGGAAACCATGAAATGGCACTTCTTGGAATTGAGTACAAGGTTCGTTTCAATGCAACAGTCCAGGATTAGGGCAAGATTACCCAAACAGTCATCAAAAGAATTACCATAGACAGAGAAGTCATCCATAAATACCTCAATGATATTCTCTACATATTCAGAAAAAATACTTATCATACATCGTTGAAAGGTAGCAGGAACGTCGCAGAGACCAAAGGCCATACGCCTATAAGAGAAGGTACCAAAAAGACATGTGAAGTTGGTATTTTTTTGATCCTCTGGAGTGATCATGATCTGAAAGTAACCAGAATAGCCATCGAGAAAACAATAAAAAGCTTCTCCGGCCGGTCGTTCCAACATTTGATCGATGAACGACAAAAGTAAGTGATCCTTTTTGGTGGCGTCATTAAGTTTTCGATAATCAATACACACTCTCCAGCCATCTTGGATTCATTACGGCACAAGGTCTCCATTAGCATTCGGGACAACTATGATGCCCGTTTTCTTGGGAACCACTTGTATCGGGTTAACCCATTTGCTATCTGAGATAGGATAGATGATGCCAACTTGCAAAAGCTTCAGAATCTTCTTTTTAACTACCTCCATCATGAGAGGGTTCAAGCGGCGATGAGGTTGCCGACTTGGTTTGGCATCATCTTCCAACAAGATGCGACGCATGCAAACAGAAGGGCTAATACCCTTAATATCCGCCACAGACCAACCAATAGCTTCCTTTCTCTCCTTGAGGACATGAATAAGTTGCAACTCTTAGGAAGCAGTGAGCGTACTCGAAATAATTACAAGAAGAGTGTCATTCAGACCTAAAAAGGCATATTTGAGGTGAGTAGGTAGAGGTTTAAGCTCAATCGGAGGTGGTTGGACAATTGATGGAAGGAGCTTTGTTGTTGGAAGAGGAAGTGCCACATAAAAAACATTAGGGTGAAGGGAAGAAGCATCCATGGAAGCCAAAATAAGCTCAATGTCTGGATCATAGAATTCCTCATTGGACTCCAAAACATCATAAGTTAAGCTTTGAGTCAAAGTAGTGAGTAAAGGGTCACTTAAGAGAAGTCTACTATCGAAGCAGAGCATATATCCACAAAATCCACAGCCATAACAGATGAATCATCAAGAGGATATTTCATAGTATTAAAGAGATTGAATGTAACTATCTTACCATCGAACTCCATTGAGAGAATGCCTTTATGACAGTCAATTTTAGTGCGAGCAGTACAAAGAAAAGGTCAATTGACTACCACCACCCACAAATCCTAACTCCCTTTCAACACCAAATCCCTCATCCACTGATATTCCACACCAAGGTCAATCCCTTTATCACCTTCTACCACCAAGCTTAAAGATATTATTGCTCAACTTACCTCATCTCAGCTCTCTTTTCAATAGGTCATTAAATCTCAGTTTCAACAAGTAAATACCTCCTTAGATGATCTCCATCAACAAGGCGGGCAACTTGCAACTTCCATTAATGGTCTTACCTCTTAATCGTCGGGAAAATTACCATCTCAACCTATAATTAATCCCAACGCCAATGTCAGTGCAATACATCTACGAAGTGGTCAGGTTCTTCCTGATTTGAACAAGCAAAGACGGTCTCGGCAAGATGAGGAAGAAAATTTAGAAGGGGAGTTGGAATCTTTCTCTCCTGTTCTTGATAATCCATCGACGGATGAGCATGATACCCGTCGATGGATCACTCCTCCATCAGATGGTGAACTTCCTTGTCCCGATAATTTGTCGACGGATGAGAATGATACCCGTCGATGAACCAATGCTCAAATGCAAGAAACTAGCCACTCGAATCCATAGATGGATGTACATCATACCCATCGATGGACACCCATATCAGATGTTGTTTTTCCTTTTTCCTCATAGCAACATGATTTTGAGGCCTCCACTTCAGCTCCGAACCTTAAGAATCATACTACATCCTCTCCCCCTACTTCCAAACTTAAAGATGTGATTCCATTTCCATCTCGATTGACAAAGAAGCCTAAAGAAAACATGGAACCGGACATTTTGGATGTTTTTCACCGGGTTCAAATCAATATTCCTCTACTTGATGCTATCAAACAATTTCCCCGCTATGCCAAGTTTCTGAAAGATCTGTGCACTCACAAGCGTAAGCTTAAAGGGAATGAACTCATCACATTAACTGAGAATGTGTCGGCCGTCCTTCAACATAAGCTTCCCCCTAAATGTAAGGATCAGGGCTCTTTTTCCATTCTTGTTACAATTGGCCACACTTATATTTAGAATGCCATGTTTGATTTGGGAGCTGCTATTAGCCTTATGCCTCATTCTCTATACCTTTCTTTAGACATGGGCCTTTTGCAAAGAACCGGTGTTGTCATCCAGTTAGCCGATCGATCTTTTGTTTATCTAGAGGGTGTGTTAGAGGATGTTCTTGTTCAAGTTAATGACTTGGTTTTTTCGGCTGATATCTATGTACTAAAGAAGGGAAATAAGGACACTTCTTCTTCATCTATGTACTAAAGAATTTCCTTTTTGAATGACTGTTGTGACGGACAAGTTGGGCCCGCTAAATCATCCTCAAAATGCATGCACACGAATGGCCTTGATGTCAGCCGAATCTGCCTTGTCTGTCGACATTTAGGTGTCATACGTCGATGGTTCAGTTCATTTTTGCATTTCCAAGAAAGGTATCTCGATCATCCGTCGACGTATAGGTGTCCATCTATTGACAGATAATCGGGATTTCTTCAATTGATCGTTCCTGCTAGAGGGATCCGTCGACGTCTAGGTACTTATTTGTCGACAGATCAACAAGTGAGTGAGGAGTTTGGGGGTCTATCATGCCTACCCGTCGACGTTTAGGTGCTCATCCGTCGACAGGCCTTGCTGAACTTTTGCTTCTTATAATTGAACCCAAGATTCAACTATATTTTAGCCCTATTTTCATTAGTTCTTCCAATTGCACATTTAAAGTGAAAATGGATCAAAATTAGTAATCCATGACGTTGAAAAGAAGAAAAATGGAGAATGTTGAGATATAAATAAAGAGTTAAAATGGAGTTTAACAATGGGACATGTACCTATCTTTAGCGGAGTTTATATACAACAACAGCTACCAATCTAGGATTGGTATGGCTCCTTATGAAGCCTTGTATGGAAAGAAGTGTAGAACCCCATTGTTCTGGGATAAAGTGGGAGAAAACCGAATCTTCGAGAAGGCAGGGATTCAATTTACCACTAAAAAGGTGAAATTCATCCGAGAACAACTTAAGACAGCCCAAGATAGGGACCAAAAGTATGCACAATGGAGGAGAATGTATTTGGAATTCCAAGTGGGGGATCATGTCTTCTTGAAGGTCTCTCCTTGGAGAGACGTTATCAGATTCTGCAAGGCAGTAAAGCTAAACTCGAGGTACATAGGTCTATTGCTTATCACTGAACGGATTGGACCATATCGTATGGAATTGCCACTTGACATGGCAAGAATACATGATGTTTTTCATGTATCTATGCTTAGAAAGTATGTACCTGATCCATCACATATTCTTCAGACTCCACCAGTGAAGCTAAGGAAGAGTCTAAATTTCAAGGTTCGACCTGTATCCATATTGGATCGAGAGATTCGATCCCTGAGGAACAAATCGGTTCCTTTGGTACGAGTATTGTGGAAAAGCTTGCAAATCGATGAGCAAACTTAGGAGCCCGAGAGCGATATGAGACATGACTTCCTCCACCTGTTTGAGGATTAGTTTAATTTAATTTCGGGGACGAAATTTCTATAAGGAGGGGAGAGTTAACATGCCCGGACCTAGTCTGCACGTGTCAAGTTGTGAATTTATATGTAGTTGTCAGGCCAAAAGATGAATTTGGACTTCCTTTAGACATTTTGAACTTCCTCTAGCTCAATTTTGAGCTTAGAAACCCTAAATTGTTGTTCGGAGTTGGTGGGGCCCACTTGGGCACGAAAATCAAGGCCATTGGGACCATGTTGATCGAAGTCAACATGGGAAATGTTGACTCCGATGCTGAATTGGGTTGGGTCTGGTGTCGGACCCATTAAAATCAAAAAGGTGCTCGGTTGCCTGAGACCCCATTCTTGCACCATTTTCTTCCTTTCTTCTTCTCTTCGAATTCTCTTAATTTCCCACCAAATTCATCTCTTCAATTCCCCTTCAAACACCTCAATAATCATCACTATCAACTTCTTTGGCCTCTAAGAATATCAAAAACATCAAATTCTCCAATTTTACTTCAAATCTCAAAATTCGCCAATTTGGAGTCATTGTGTTCTTCAGCCTATAACTTTCAATCCAATTGTAGGTTTTGGCTGATTTCTTGATATGTTGTTCTAGACTCCTTAAGCTTCAATTTGACTATTTATATGCTTGATTTCGTTGAGTGAGCTGAGAGAAATGTTAGATTGAAGATTGAAATCTGTTTTACCTCAAGAACATATTGTACCCTTAGTCTTTTGATTCAAAAATCTTGCTTGATCAGTTGTTTAATTCCATTTCTGAAGCTATAGGTTCTTAGTTAAGTGCTTAAGATTGATTGTTTAAATCTCATGCGAATTGGTGGAGAATTGAGCTTAAACCGAGCTTGAGAAGTGGAATGGCCAAAGCTCGGCCTAGAACAGAGGTTGTCCGGCACTGGACTCCCCAAAATTTGGGGAATTTGCCCAAATTGCTCACTCCCATGCGGGAGTGAGCCAAGCTAGCACCTGAGCTACACAGTAGCAAGGGCATTTTGGTCATTTTACAACCTTAGACCCCAATCAACCATAATCATGGAATTAGATATCGATATCCATATCGATATCGCACCCTCAAAATTACGGATATATTGATGGATATATCGCAAAAAATATCGATATCGCAAAAAAAGTGGTAAAAAATCACAGATATTTATAGTAAACGTTGGAATTTTGAAATGAAATTTCATCCTATGTTTATTTACATATTTTTACATATTTTAGAGTCATAATATCTTAATTAAAGTATATTTAGATTCGTGATTAATGTATTGATAAATATTTAAATCGATGAAAATATATAAAATTTAATTAAAAAAAAGATAACCAAGCATATTTGTGAAATATTTATATCCAACAACATCAAATATTACAAAGTTTATGATCTTGAGAAATGCATTTTATGATCTTTCGAGGGTAAAATGGTAATATACTTTTTTTAAACTTCACGCAGTAACCATGGAGTTTTCAAATTTCAACAGTGTATGATGATACAAAACCATTAAATACTAAAACAAAATGGAAATAAAATTTAATTCATATTTTGCAATTATTTACAAAAATGCCATTGAAAATTGTGGCATTTTTGTTTGTAATATTTTCATCAAATTGCAATGCTCAGAAAAATACTGTAACAGTTCCGAAAACTGTTAGACATATTAAAGAAGAAAATTGAGTGGTTTGAAAAGTCATATCTATCCTCGGTGAGATGTAGGAAATTTTTAAAAAATAGTATAACAAAATTGACTTTCCTTTCTTGGTCAAAACTTGTCATAATTATAAAGAGATTTAATTCTTTAAAATGGAAAAAATTTTAACTAGGTAAAAATTGTTCTTATTCTTACTAAGAACACATTTATATGGATATTAACATGGAAATTTTCATTATGCCAGTCTATGGCTCCAATTTAAATTAATTAGAGGCTAGGCATTACAAACACACTTCCTCCAAATATCCGATTAGATTGACACCTTAAGGGAAAGGTCACGTACAAGCTCTACGGGTGTACGGACTGAATTAGGATTTTGGTTCTTTGACTCCTCTTGATTAATCAATGAACTATTAATTATCCCATCTTCCAACTTCACCTAATCATATCCTCAATATCTGTTTTATTTCCAATATACTTCATAGTTCACTTAGGTGATATTCACATAAATCCTCAATGCTTGTTATATCAAGTTCCTTAATTGTCATTTACCTTATACCTCAATATCACTTGATGTACTCAGCTTCCATATCTTAACTTCACATTTCAAATTCTCTTTGGACTAACACATTTCCCATACGAGTCACTATTCTCACTATTCCAGTAGTATGGAAGATACGAAAAAATCTTTGATTGTGACAATTGTAGTACTCTTTTCCCACAAAAAAAAGAATATGGCATTTTTTGTGGTACCAAAAAAAAAGAAGTTGTTTCATAAGTTGAGTCGAAGACCTACTGTCACACCCTGACTGACCCGGGCCGGCCACATGGCAACCGCCGCGCTACCTTAAAGTACACGTCTGCAGTCACGCATCCGAGGCATCGCAAGGCATGAATTGAGTATTTTCACTGCAAAGCAAACTAAAATTTTAATTAGAAATCATTTAATAAAATAATTAAATTTAAAAGATGTACCAGTGGATTAATTTAAAGGAAATACCTATGCATCGGAAACTACTAAGCCTATGCCATCGACGTCTCCTAGTGAGCCTCTGATCTATCTGCTATCCTCATACACGGATATGCATCCATCCACATTAGATACAGGTGAGTGACAGAGGTTCAATTAATCTCCATCGGGGTTAGAGCAAACAGGGGAAATCCAAAATATAATAATAATAATAAAATAAGTAAATTTTTGTTTTCAAAACCTCTTTTCAAATTCTCCAAGTGAGAATTTGATTTTAAATCATTAAAATAAATATATAAACAAATCGGGCTGGCCTCAAATATACTGAAGGTATGACTGGCCGATTGTATGCCTCACTGCACCAAGGGCTATCAGTTTTCTTTTTAAAACATTTTCTCTTTTTCTTTTTATCTAGCTCGTTCCCTCGATGGTGCCAGAAGCTATGGTGGAACACAGCTACATCGAGCCCTGGCGAGTTTCACACCCCTCTCCCAGGGTCTCCACTCACCATGCTCCTTGATAAGCGGTCCACGGCTACTTGATTGCATGCCTCTCAACTCGATCCACACTCCCTCAAATCGAAGCGCCGAGGAATCTTCTCAATCACTCATCTCGTATCCCATCCATAACAATATCATATATATATATATATGTATAAAACATATATATTTAAAACATACAAACACACACACATAAATCTTTACATTTTCTTTAAAATCATCCCACTCTCTACGTGGGTATATCACCAAGCAAGTGTGTGTGCATTTGGATTCCCCGTATCCCAAAACTTTTGAAAAAACGTTTATGTTTTTAAAATTTTTTTTTAAACCTCTGGCCCTAGTGGCTAAGCAGAGAAATCTAAGCCACTCACAGTGTTGGGAGGTTCGTATACTCCCAAAAGATCCACGTAGCTTAACCTTCGGAGTATCGCCACACTTGATCACCCGGAGCCCTAATACATAATACACGAAAATACATGTTAGCATTCATAATCAAACTATAAATGCACCTACGAGACTCTAGCATGACCTAAGAGAGTGTTTGGATGTGTTTCGGGGCTTAGAAAAGTGTCCTGGAGGTTTCGAGGTCAAAATCAGACACTTGACAAAAATTACCAAAATGCCCATAAGGGCCCGTAGGCCCACAGCATGAACAAGGCCACTCCCGCGCGGGACTGGCCAAGTCCAGCATAGGACCTGGCCGATAGGTCACTCCTTCATGAGAGTGCCTCGCCTCCCGTGTGGGAGGCTTGAAAATCCTCTCTCCCACGCGAGTGAGACTTGGCTCGAGGGCAGGAGCCGGTTTCATGGCTCGGGAACCGAGGCCTTTCCTCGTTTTCGAGTCCCTCGGTCCATGGCTCGACTAAAAAATTGAGACAAACATTCCTCTTACTTCCCACCACGTTTTACCAAAGTAAAAAACGAGAATCACAAGTTCAAAGTTCCTAAATCTCAAATCTAAATTAAAATCTAGCTAAAAAGCTAAACCTAACTTTAGCTTGGATCTCTCCTAGACCAATACATGGAGATGCTTGAAAACTTAATAAAACGTAGATTAAGGTGAGTAGAATAGCATACCAAGATCTCACCTTAATCCTTGGATCGGATTGTCCGGATCTGCCAAAAGTCCAAAATTGCTCCGAGAGAGCAAATGAGAGGAAAGGAAAAGAAGGAGAAGAAAAATGAGAGGGGGAGAGCTCAACTCCCCCTATTTATAGGTAAGCCTGACACCGGGCCTACTTGAATCCCGGCCCAGACTTAATTTCCTCTTTTCCACCTCTCATAATCTTGATCCTTGACTTAATCCACCGACCAATTAACTAATGGGTATCCAATCCATTGGCTATGGACTTAAAGAAGTCTAATTTATACTTCCATGCATGGTCACTTGCCTCATCTACCAACTCCATCTTATCTTAAGCTTAACTTCTCTTCTTAATTAGACACATCCGGACCGACGTATTCTCAAGTTAATACACCATTTTATACTATTCCGGTTGTACAAAAAAGTCGGATTAGATCCGGGTATGTCACCTACTTAGTAGTTATAAAGTTTAAAAGAAGGAGTTGACAAATATCTTCGGTTTAATCTTGAATAAAGGTTGATGTCAACCTCCATGTGTAAATAAATGGCATAGGACTACTGAGATGGTACCTAGTGTCACAACACGACCCATCAGTTTGATGGCGTGGCAATCGTTGCGCTATCTCGAAGTACATGCAACCCACACGGCACCACAAGACAACATAAGGCATATATTGGATATCATCATTACAAAACAATTTGAAAATTAAAATTTAATAATAATAATAATAATAATAATAATAATAATAATAATAATAATAATAGTTTAACAAAATAATTTGAAAGCCAAATCAATACTAGTGGATAATCTAAAGAAAACCTTTGAAATGGAAAATAAATAACTCCTATAGCCACCAACACTCCTAAATGAGCCTCCAGATGTACAACCTATAAAACAACAACAAAAGAGTAGTGAGTACACATTGTGTACTTAGTGAGTGACTCAGGTTCAATGCAAAGTCAAATGTAGCTTAAGGAGTCGGGTAAAATCCGAAACAACTTATAAAACATATTTATATACTTTTATTTCTTAAAAACGAATCCCCACCAAAACCATTTCTTATGTGTGTGTGTGTGTGTAAGAGCCATGCCCTAAGCACTCTCCAGGCAATCTTGGGCCTCGCCCATTAGGCTTACAAACGGTCATGGGCCTAACCCACCCACCCAAGGTGTTGTCCTTTGGCCCATAGAAATTCGAGTACCAATGTGCCTGCAGCACTCCTCGAACCCAGGCCACCAAGGGTTTTATTGCTTTAAGTAAATACTTAAGGCATGCCTATTAACCATTTGAGCTGCACCTTTTTTGTAAAAGGCGTGCCTCAAGCACTCTCTAGGCAATTATAGGCCTTGCCCATGGACTTGCCAACCTAGGGGCCTCACCCACCTAGCTTACAAACAGTGCAGCCTAAATGGTTAAGTGGTGTGTCTTAAGTATTTACTTAAAGCAAAAAAACCTTTGGTGGCTTGGGTTTGAGGAGTGCTGCAGGCACGTTGGTACTCGAATTTGCAACGGCCAAAGGGATGATACATTTGGTAGGTGGGCTAGGCCCACCACCATTTGTAAGTCTGGTGGGCTAGGCCCACAGGTTGGCAAGTCCATGGCAAGGCCCA
Organism: Microcos paniculata; assembly: GCA_030664755.1. NCBI lineage: Eukaryota > Viridiplantae > Streptophyta > Magnoliopsida > Malvales > Malvaceae > Microcos > Microcos paniculata. The sequence goes on along the minus strand of CP131459.1, from coordinate 29,076,292 downwards.
AGATGACCAATAAAACTATCATGCCCCAAACCGTAAGCTCGGTCATGTGGCAGCCGCCATACTACCTCGAAATACGTGTTGTAGTCATGCACCAGAAACAATGCAAGGCATTATACATCAAGCATAAATACAAATATCAAATACAATTTATAAAACAATCTTTATTAACAATTAAAATAATATCTTTAATTAACATTTATAATAATAAAGTCCCCCAAGGACGATATCAAAACAAAATCTGATTTTCAACAGTGCGGAATGAAATCGTAAAAGATAATATAACGGAATTAAAATACACAAATGGATCACTAAAACTAAGAATAGAAAACCTACTGTAGCTGATAGCTAATCCACACGTTTCACGAAGTAACTGCTCCTCAAAGAGCCATAATGCCTGAAAAATGTAAATAAATCATGGGTTGAGTCAACGGACTTAGTGATGTGGTTTGAAAACAATGTAAAAGACTAGAAATGGTGTGGGATATAACTATACCAAAATCCAATTTATAATCCGTCATTTTATTTTCAAATCGAATCCCAGCAATAAATCATTTTCATTAAAATGATTTAATTAGGGCGGCATAAATAGATCGAGTCTCACCCGTCGATGAGCTTGAAATCCCATTGGGAAAAATTTACATAAATCATCCTTTAATTTTATTTAATATATATATATATACATACTATATACCCTAATCTCCCCATGTTTGCCATTCATCATCGAAATGATTACAAGTGCTCCTGGCGTGTCACTCTCCACTCCTCACAGTCCCAGGAGGATGCACTTGTGCCTCCCCAATGGAGCGTCCACAAGCCATCAATAGCTATCAAATAGCCCCTCATGGTAGTCCCTCATGGACTAATATCATATCTCAATCGGGTAGGCCTCACATGGACGGTAATCACGCCACAATTAGGTTTTATATAAAAACATCTCGATCAGGTAAGTCACATACGAACTCCCAACATATCTCGATCGTGTTTTCATATTTTATATCACATATATATATGTAGCATATCCCGCATTCATAAAAGTTTGTGAATGCTTGTGCAGTGGTACATTATACTCCAAAACAATAAAACATTTAATTTAAAATAAATAAAAACATTTGCCATCAATGTCACTAAACATTGAACTCAAGCCACTTACAAATTCGGACAATAGTATACTCCTGCATTAACCCAATTGCATAGTAAGAGCCCTCGGCGCGATCCATCGTCGGTGCTCCTAATTTTGCAATTAAATCTCATTAAAATCATTTTCAAAATTTAAATACACAATTGATGACTTAAAATGACCTAAATAGGCTTTATCGGGCTTAGAAAGGGTCTAGACTTAATTCGGGATCAAAGTCAATGGGTCAACAATCAACTGATTACCTGAGAATTTTCTAGATTCCGGCAACTTGATACCAATAAAACTGTCACGCCTTGACCTGAAGGCTTGGCCATGTGTCAGTCGCCGTATCGCCTCGAAAGATGTGCTGGCCAGCAAAACGCCTCAAAGATAGCACAAGACATTTATTGAATTCATTGCTCAAACACAAATATCAAATGTCAATACATAATTTCAAATCAATACATAGCTAATATCACATAAGTATTCATATGTTAAGAATATATATATACATATATATATACACACATCATAAAATATCTCTTTGAAATAATCATACTTAAATGTCATAAGCCTCACATAGGTTAAATATCCCCAAGTAGTCAAATACAAAATCAGAAAATATAATCCAATTCAAAGAAAAGTAGAAGCATAGAAGAAAATAAGACAGCAGAAGTCAAAAGCACAATTGGATCACCGATCTAAGATTTGAGTTTCACCTACTCGCAGATGGATGGACGCTTTAGCAATTAATCTAAAAAATATGCTCCTTTTGAGCATTAGTCTCCTGAAAGAGAAGTAAATGAGGGGGGTTGAATATATAAATACCCAGTGATGTGGTTTGGAAACAATGAAAAAGACAATAATGGGTTAGGGAAATACTAATACCAAAAACTATTTCTAAATTATCAATTTATTTTTAATAAAATATCCCATCCATGAAATCATTTTCATAAAATGATTTTATAGGGCAACTAAAATAGACTGAGCATCACCCGTCAGTGAGCTCAAAAAACCGTTGGGAGAAATTCACATAAATGATCCTTTAAAATATTAATATCAACAATATATATATTTACTATGCCCTAATCTCCCAACGTTGCCGTTCCTCACTGTAATGACTACAAATGCTACTGGTGTGTCACCCTCCATGCCTTGCAGTCCCAGGAGGATGCACTTGTGCCTCCCCAGTGGAGCGTCCACAAGCCATCAATAGTTAGCACTAAACCCTTTAAAAGCTAGTCCCTCATGGACTCATAATCATCAAAATATTCATCAAAACATATTTTATACATACATAAGTGTGTGTATATATATATATATATTTTTATCATGTAGTCCTACCCCAAATCTAGTGTATGCTTGTGCGGTGGTACAATATATCCCAAAACATAAAACATTTAACCTAAAATAATAAAACAAGTTGCCATCAATGTCACTAAACATTGAAGCTAAACCACTCACTGTCAGGCTCTGTAGTATACTCCCAATCAATCCAATTGAGTAGCCGGAGCTTTGCCTCGGTCCTGATTCATTAGCGCTCTTAATTTCATTTAAAACATCCATTAGAAATCATTTTAAAGTTCAATAAATATGCAAATGCCGACTCAATTTGCTTAAATAGGCTTTTACCGGCCTTAGGAAAGGTTCGAGGCTAAACCGGGATCGATTTGAGATAAAATCAGAAAAGTTAACATTTGGGTCAACCAGTCAAAGTCAACAATCAACTGTTGACTATCACCTGGTTAGCCAGTCACCAATGACTGGCCAGTCACTGGAATTTGGAAAATTTCCAGATTCCATTTTCCAGCTTCCAGCCAAATTCTGATCAAACCAAAAATCTAGCAAATTTTCGATCCTAAGTTCAAAATTCCATAACGTTCATTCTGCAACTCAGATTAAGGTGTATAATATGTCGTTGGAAACTCTAAGAGTCTAATTTAAAAAGTTCTTCCGGTTTAAACTCAGATTCTTACTCTAACCAGTTTGAAAAAATGATCAAACTAACTGTCACCAAATTCGGGTTCTACACAGTGACAGAAACTTCAAAAATTCGTAGCTCAAAATCTAAACATTTTTCTGCAAAAAGTGTATTAGACAAAAGTTGTAGAAACCTCATCAAATATTCTTAAGTTAAATTTTCATAGCAAATGGAGACCATTTGCCTAGCCAAAACCCATAAAAAATAGAGTTTCGAAATTCATATCAAAGCAGAAAAATTCATATACTTGGTTCACAATTAAGCATGACTTTTACATCAAATGGAAGCTAATGAGGAGTAGAATATTTTTCTTAAATGGTTTGAAGAATGGTTGGCTAGATTTCCTTAAATCTAGAAAAAATCCTTCAAGCTTTAGCTCCAAATTGTGCTCCATCCTAGCATTTCTAACTTCAATGGATCCCAAATAATGAAAGTACTCAGAAAGTAGAGCAATCTAGTTGTTTGTTTGCTCTAATCCATGAAGAAATGAAAAAGTTATGAAGAAATGAACTTTTTGCTCTTAGTAGGAGAGGAAGTCGGGAAGAAGAGCAAAAAGAGGAAAAAGAGAAGAAAATGGTCTTCTTGACCATTGACTTGGCCTTTTATACCAATTGGCAAATTAACAATTTTGCCCTCCTCTATTCTTCAAAGTTTAATTCATGCCACTATGTAAATAAATTACAGTGTTTAATGACACTAAGCCACACTTAGAAAATTTTAATTTGCACCAAAGTTACACAGTGGGAGGTGAATAGTACATTAGAATGGGGTTAGAGTCCACAACTCTCCCTTCCTTACAAAAATTTTACCCTTGAAAAATCAACAGGAAATAGGTAATGGTAATTCCTTTTCATCTCATCCTCTGGCTCCTAAGTCTGTTCTTCGATCTTAGCACTTCTCCATAACATTTTAACCAAAGGAATCCATTTATTCCTTAAGGATCGCTCTTGATAATCCAAGAAAGCCACTGGTTCAACTTCAAAGGTCAATCCTTGATCAAACTCAACTAGAGGAGCTTTAAGGATATGGATATGGGAAGGGTCAGGCACATACTTCTTCAACATTGAAATATGGAACACGTTATGAATACGCTCTAACTTAAGTGGCAATCTCAAATGATATGCCACAGGACCAATCCTTTCAGCGATGAGGAATGGGCCAATATACCTCGGGTTAAGTTTACCTACCTTCCGCAATCGAATTACACCCTTCCAAAGAGAGATTTTGAGAAATACTTGGTCTCCCACTTGAAATTCCAAGTTAGTCATTCTCTTGTCTACATAGCTCTTTTACCGGTCTTGGGCAACTTTCAACCAGTCTTTAATTATTTTCACCTTCTCGGTAGTTATCTCCACAATCTCATTACCAAGCGTTTGTCATTTTCCCACTTCATCCCAACAAAATGGAGTTCTACACTTTCTCCCATACAAAGCTTCATAAGGTGCCATACCAATACTAGCTTGGTAACGATTATTGTAGGCAAACTCGACCAATGACAGGTATGTGTCCCAACTGCCTTGGAAATCAATCACACAAGCACGCAACATGTCTTCCAAAGTTTGAATTGTGTGCTCAGACTGCTTATCAGTCTAAGGATGAAAAACAGTGCTGAAATTCAACTGTCCCTATTGCTCTTTGTAATCTCACCCAGAAAGGAGATGCAAGTTTAAAATCCCGATCCGAGACAATTGAAACAGGCATACCATGGAGTCTAACTATTTCATCAATGTACAACTGTGCTAATTTCTCTGAGTTCCATGCTACCTTAATGGCTAGAAAATGCGCCTACTTTGTGAGTTTGTCAACAATTACCCAAATTGCATTATGTCCTTTTAGAGTGCGAGGTACACCTGTCACAAAATCCATGGTAATGTGCTCCCACTTCCACTTTAGAATTGGCAATAGGTGCAGCAAGCCAACAGGTTTCTGATGTTCTGCCTTCACTTGTTGACAAGTTAAGCATTTAGACACATACTCGACAATCTCTCTCTTCATACTAGACCATCAATAGTTATCTTTGATGGTTTGGTACATTTTTGTACTTCCAGGATGCATAGCAAATGCAGAGGAATAAGCTTCCTCCATGATGGCGTTCTTAAGTTCAAGATTATCCGGAACACAAATTCTTTCTTGGTAGAGTAGCACTCTATCATGCCTTTCTCGAAATTCAGTTTCTTCACCTTTTTGCAGTTTCTCCACTTCAATCATCAACTTTGGGTCATTAAACTGTAGCATGCGGATTTGCTTAAGCAAAGAAGGTCTTACAGTGAATTGAGCAATCAACGCATCATTAGTCTGGCTAAAACCCAATCTAGCACCAGTAGATCAAATTCCCATCAGTAGTGCTAGATAACAAGTTCTCATAATAGCCAAGTGAGTAGAAGAAGATGCCTTTCGATTCAATGCATCTACTACTAATTAGCTTTTCTAGGATGATAATCAATCACTAGATCATAATCTTTAATTAGAATCTAACCATCTTCTTTGTCACATGTTAGGCTCCCTTCGCGTCATGAGGTACTTCAAACTCTTATGATCAGTGTAGATGTGGCATGTTTCCCCATAAAGGTAGTCTCTCCAAATCTTGAGTGCAAAGACTATAGCTTTCAATTCTAAGACATGCATATGATAGTTTTCCTTATGCGTCCTCAATTGGCGAGAAGCATAAGTAACGACTTTACCCTCTTGCATAAGCGCGCATCAAAGACCCTGCCCTAATGCATCAGTGTAAACTACATACCCTTTACCACAAACTGGTAATGTAAGCACTGGGGTCATAGTCAAACACTTAAGCTTTTGAAAGCTAGCTTCACATTTTTCATCTTAAAGAAACTTTAACACTTTTACGTGTCAAACGAGTAAGTGGGGCAGCTATCAAATAAAACCCTTCAACAAATCTTCGATAATAACCGGCCAAACTAAGAAAATTGCGTATCTCGGTGGGGTTCTTAGGCTATTCCCAATTAAAAATAGCTTCAACTTTGCTTGGGTCTACAAAATTCCTTCCTTTGTTACCACATGCCCCAAGAAAGTTACTTGATGTAGCCAAAATTGACACTTATATGATTTGGCATACAACTGGTATTCTCTTAGTGTTTGCAACATAATGCGAAGATACCTAGCATGCTCACGCTTATTCTTGGAATAGATCAGAATGTCATCAATCAAGACAATAACGAATTGATCGAGATATGGATGGAACACCCTATTCATCAAGTCCATGAATGTCGCAGGTGTGTTAGTAAGACCGAACGGCATCACTAGGAACTCATAATATCTATATCTAGTTCAAAAAACGGTATTGGGAACATTGTTTTCCTTGATTTTTAACCGATGGTATCAAGATTGAAGATTGATCTTAGAGAAAACACCTGTTTCTTGTTGATTCTTTATAAGTTCGAGGGTGAAATATTTGTAAGGAGGGGAGAGTTGTGGACTCTAACCCTAGTCTAATGTATTGTTCAGCTCCCACTCTATAACTTTGGCATAAATTAAAATTTTCTAAGTGTGGTTTAGTGTCATTAAACACTGTAACTTATTTACGTAGTGGCAAGAATTGAAGTTTGAAGAATAGATGTCACGCTCCGACCCGCCCGGGTCGACCACGTGGCAACCGCCGCGCTGCCTCGAAGTACATGCCGGCCGGTCACGCACCAGAAGCACCGCAAGGCATTGAAATGGATACCATCGCTGCAAAACAAAACTAAAATTTTAATTAGAAAATATTTAATGAAATAATTAACTTATAAACAATACCAGTGGACTAATTTAAAGGAATACCTACACAGCGGAAACCACTAAACCTAAGCCACCGACGTCTCCTAGTGAGCCTCTCTTCTATTGCTGACTCCGTGTGCCAATCTGCATCCATCCACATTGGATACAGGTGAGTGACAGAGGTTCTAAGAATCTCCATCTGGGTTGGGGAATAAAGAAAATCCAAAATAAAATAAAATAAAATAAAATAATAATAAATATTTTTCTTTGAAAATTCTTTTATTAATTCTTTAATAAAAATATATATAAATCTCAAATGGGCTGGCATCTCTATCATACTGGAGGCACGACCCGTCGGTCGTCTCATGCCTCACTACACCGAGGGCTATTTCTTATCTTTCTAAAATTTTTTTCTCTTTTCTATTTCTCTAGCCCTTTCCCTCGGTGGTGCCTCGCTGTGGTGGAACACAGCGAACTGGAGCTCTGGCGAGTTTCCCTACGCGCCTCTCCCAACCAGGCTCGACTCACCGTGCCCCTCGATAGGCGGTCCACGGCTGAGTATCATGCATGCTCTCAAACTCGGTCCACGCTCCCGTAAATTGGAGCTCCGAGGAACCCTCTCAAACACTCATCTCCCAAGGGCATCGTACCCTCAATAATAATAATAATAATATTTCAACAATATATATATACACATAAAACATTTATATTTAAAACATATATTCACACACACATAAGTCTTATATTCCTTTTTAAAACATCTCACTCACTGTGTAGGTATATCACAAGCAATGGAGTGTGTGTGTGGATTTTCCATATCCCAAAACCTTTTTGAAAACATTTATGTTTTTTAAAAAATCATTTTTAAAATCATTTTCCCCAGTAGCTAAACCAAGAAATCTAAGCCACTCACAGTGATGGGAGAATCGTATACTCCCAAGCGCTCCATGTAGCCTTAACCTTCGGGGCATCGCCGCATTCGATTATCCGGAGCCCTAATACATGCAAATATACGTTAGCATTCATAATCACATTTATGAATGCACCTATGAGGCTCTAACATGACCTACAACTAGGCTTGAATGAGATTCAGGGCTTGGAAAAGTGTCCAGGAGGTTCCGGGGTAAAAGTTGGACACTTGGTGAAAAATTACGAAAATACCCCTGGGGGTCCATGGGCCACTCGGGCCAGGCCCGACACTTAGAAAAGTGTCCAGGAGGTTTTGGGGCTAAAATCGGACTCTCGGTGAAAAATTACCAAAATGCCCCCGGGGGCCCGTGGGCCCCACACCCGGACTAGGCTGGGCCCCACACGGGTTGGGCCAAATTCTACTCGAAATCGGGCTCAAAAGCCCACCTATGAGATATTTATACATTATAATGATATAATATATAAATATCTAAGATATAATAATTTTATATATAAATATCTAAAATATATTAATATAATATATAAATATCTTTTAATATAATAATAATATATTGAAAATATCTAAATAGGGACTCGATCGGCCAGTTCTTCGGCCGGTCTCTTCCCCGATTTTCGCACTCGTTTCTCCTCCTTTCGACGTACAAACTTAGAGAGGCGATCGTCATGGCATCCACGACGGATATGCCGAGGCAGAAACGAGAAACACCGGTCCAATTTTCCCGTAGACCGAGATTTAGCCCAAATTGACTAAATCTCCTATTTACTCACACCCGGTGCTCAAAAATGCGTAAAAACGGAATGGGACGTAGAATAAGGTGAATACTATAACACACTAAAAACTCACCTTATTCCACCGGCCCGAAATCCACTTATTTGAGTTTAAAGATCTAATCCGGTCAAAAGCTGAAAACTTGGATCTAGGCTAAACCGATGCATGGAAATGCGTGCAAACTTAACAAAACGTAGATCGAGGAGTTAAGAATAACTCACCAAGATCTCGCCTTGAACTGGCGGTTGGTTTGTCCGGATCTGCCAATTTTCCAAAATGCCTCTGTTTTGGCTCCAGAGAGAAAAAGAAGAAAAAGAAAGAAAAAGAAAAGAAAAATGAAAGGAAAACCGTCGGCCCTCCCCTATTTATAGGGGAGCCCGACACCGGGTCCACTCGGGTCCCGGGTCAAACTTTTTCCCCTTTTTCAACTTTATTTCATTTTCACCCGTTGGCTAAATCCCTTGCTTTCTTGTGCCAACGGGGCCCATAATAAATTTCTAGGGACTTAATTGGAGGTCTTTTTGGCATTTTATTAATTTCCATGCACGGTTAATTACTTTATCTTCAAACTCCGTCTTATCCTAATTTTAACTTCTCTTCTGACTTGACACAGCCGGACCGACCCATTGTTTGATTAATACGTCGTCTTGTACTATTTCATTCGTACAGAAAAGTCGTGCTAGGTCCGGGTGTGTCAATAGAGGAGGGCAAAATTTTTAATTTTCCAATTGGTATAAAAAGCCAAGTCAATGGTCAAGAAGACCAATTTCTTCTCTTCTTCCTCTTGTTCTCGACTTCCTCTCCTACTAAGAGCAAAAATTTCATTTCTTCATAGATTCTTCATTTCTTCATGGATCCGAGCAAACAAACACAGTAGATTGCTCTACTCTTTGAGTACTTTCATTATTTGGGATCCATTGAAACAAACAAATTGGAGCTAAAGTTTGAAGACCTTTTTCTAGATATAAGGAAATCTAGCCAACCATTCTTCAAACCATTTAAGAAAGTTATTCTACTCTTCATTAGCTTCCATTTGATGTAAAAGTCATGCTTAATTGTGAACCAAGTGTCTGAATTCCCTCATTAGCTGGAGGGAATGGATGAGGATCATTTGCATAAGAAAAGCAGGACAGAGGGTTCAATGCAGTTTATGGATATTCAAACGATGGAGGCTGAGCTTGAGAGCCAGCCCCGCCGAGAGCCATGAAACTTATATCATGGAACTGCCGCGGCTTGGGAACCTGAAGGCAATTCGAGCTCTCAAAGAGCTCTTGAGATGTGAAGTTCCTAATGTAGTTTTCTTAATTGAGACTAAACTTTCGGATCGTAGGTTAGACAGGATTAGAAAAGTTTGTTAGATATCTTCTTGTTTTGCAGTTAGTGTGGATAGTAGTAAAGGGGGGCTAGCTATGCTTTGGGATGATACGGTTGATTTACAGTTGCTCAGCTATTCACAAAGCCATATTGATATGGAAGTCAATGAAAAAAATGGACAGGGAATATGGCGTTTAACAGGCTTCTATGGTGAACCTGAGACAAGATTCCGATATCAGTCATGGGCTTTACTTCGGCAACTAGAATCTCATATGACTAAGAGCTGGCTTTGCATTGGTGATTTTAATGAAATTGCTTGGAATGATAAAAAGGAGGGGGGAAATCTTAGACCAGAGGCACAAATGAAAGCTTTTCGTGCTATATTAGAGGATTGTGACCTTCATATTTGGGCTTCACTGGTTGTAAGTATACATGGTGGCGGGGCTACTGTGCTCATAATCATGTTAGGGAACGTTTGGACAGATGTCTGGCTAACCAAACATGGTGAGAACTGTTCCTTAATGTTACTGTGCATCATTTAATGGCACCGGTTTCAGACCATATTCCCCTTATGATTCAGACTGAAGAAGTAGTAAGGAGAAATAATTCTAGACGGAGGATGAGAAGATCCTACTTTGAGTCGAGTTGGTGTATGGAGGCGGATTGTGAAACATTGGTATAGTCCACATGGGAAGAAAATGACGTACGTAATTTGCCAGAAAACCTGAAGCTAGTGCAAGCAAGAGTGCCAGACTGAAAGGTGAATTTCAAGCAAAGTTTAAAGGGATGCGTGGTGCTATAAATGAGTTGACAAAAAAGTTGAAAGGGAGTGTCATGAAGGTTCGTGATGATGAGATGTTAGAGAGTGAGAGACAAGATAGGGAGGAACTGAATAAAATTTTAGAGGAAGAAGAAGTTTATTGGTCACAAGGGCTAGGGTCAGCTGGTTGCGGGATGGGGACAGAAACACTTCTTTCTTCCATGCCCAAGCTTCGAATCGGAAATGAAAAAAATTATATTGAAGGTCTGGAGGGGGATGATGGGGGATGGTATAGTGATCAGGGGGATCTGCAAGATATTGCTCTTTCCTATTTTCAATAACTCTTCAGCTTAAACGGGACCCCAAATCATGATGCTATCCTCGAAATGGTTGCCTACTATGAACCTACACTGTTGCCTATAAACTCTATCAGCCATATCATGATTCTGCAGTTCCAGGACAACCTCCAGGCTCCACTAATTTTTTCTCCATTTCTTCTTAAATTTACCAACCTTAGCTACACTTACATGTTTTTACACCTCCGACACCTAACCCAGCAAAAATTCTCACTCACCACAAACAGAAAGTCTAGGATAAGCTCTTGCTAAATGAGTACTAATAAATTAAACTTCACATTAGATTTCTGCTTTTGACATGGAACTGTACTTGAATCTTTTTTTTAATTCTATAAATTGATCAAGGAAATTGATTTGATGTTGAAATCTTAGACTTTTCCCAGAAAAATGATCATAATAATCTAGCCTTCAATTGATGCGCCATAAAGATTACAACAAAAGCAAAAGAACTGGAGCTCCCTCAAAACCCTCAACATAAAACATGCTTTTGTCTTGTCACATAAACTAAAATCACCACCATATAAATAACTTCTTATCCTTATATTGATTAAAAATGGTACATTTTAGCATATTATATTTGATCAACAAGCAACGTATCATTGTTGAGCTGAAAGGGGAAGCAGAGAACAGATCCACTGTCCTGATGATACAAAGTCAAGAAACACAGACAACCTGGTTTTAAATGAACCTTGCTAACATTAAAAATTTTCAGGAATTAGTTTTATCAAAGAACTTTACCAAAACTAAACTTTTCAGGAATTAATTTATCAATTATATCTTTTAAAGGTATGACACCTTTGTTGTAGGTATTACTTCAAGCCTCAAGCTATGAAAACTGGGAGTACTTGTGAAATTGTATAAAGGCTCACAAATGACCTTGGTGCTTCCACATAGACAAAAGGGAGCCCAACCTAGAAGTATTAGTGATATCTTTGCAAGTCATGAATAAAGTCATGAATAAAGTACCTTTCCAAGTGCCCAATCAACAGAGTCAAAGTAGGCACGTTCATGGTCCTGTATCAAAATGAAAAACTTATATGAGAATCAGTAACAAAGCTAGAAACCAAAGATAAGATTAGGTAGGCAAGTGAACCTCAATTAAACAAAGATAAGATTAAATTTGACTTGTATTGAAAATTTTAGGCTATGTTTGGTATGAGAAAATATTTTCTGTTTTCATTCTCTAAAAAATACAAAGAAACTACCATGTAAGATATGTATTGTAAGGGAAAATGTATACATATTTTAGAAAATGAAAATGAAAATGGATATAGAAGTGAGACTAAAAAAAATTGTTCTCAAAATTAGATCTATTTTCATTTTCATTTTCTAAAATATACATACATTTCTATGAACTAACATATCTTATATGATGGTTCTTTGTATTTTTTAGAGAATGAAAATAAAAAATATTTTCATGTACCAAACATATCCTTAATATCTCAGCAAAGAATCGCAGCAAATTTTCTAGTATCGTAGCAACTTGGCACTAAGATCCTTTCTATTTGAAACACACTAAAACTTGAAAATATATATCAAATGCATACCATTGAAGCATGTATTGCTGAAAAAACAATAACATCAGCTTCTGAGGGTGTAAACCCATTGCCTAGAAGTACAGACTTTGGAGCCAAGTCGGCATTTAATTCATTTAAAACACCATAGCATGCCTTAGAATCTTTAAGAAAGCTCTTTGCAAAAGTTATCCACTTAGTTACCTGCAAGCAAAATTAGATTTTTCAGATTAAGGATCAAAAGCTAACTGGTTTAGCAAGAGAAAAGCACAGCCAGCAGAAATACAACACACAGATAAAAAATTTCAACTACTCTAAGTCAACTCAATTTTATCAAATGCATTTGTAGTATCTGGCTAAATCATTTCACAAGTGATTTATATAGGTACATACTTCTCAATGACCTGAGCTTCTACTTCATTAACACTGGTTTGTTATGGAAATATGCATGCTTTCATGCAAAAGGCTAATTACAAATTACCTCATCATTACTTTGTGATTCCTTCCCTGATGACTTCAAAATGTTTGAATACAAGGTCTTAAGATCATTCTCCTGCACGTCACTTGAAAAAGCCCCCTGCAAATTGCCACATAATCAACAGACTAGATAAAAAAAGTAAAGCTCACAGGATTAGGAATGTAAGGAAAAAGTTTGCAAAATTGCCTAGCTCTTTACAAATGCTGGTAAATAACAATATTTATTACTCATACATATCTTGCATCTTCCCCTTTTATTACTCATTTTGTTTTAGAGATGTCCAAGCTGTCATGGCTGCATCCTTTTCTTGTTGTTTCTTGTTCTTAGCAGGTTTCCTGCAAATGTGATTCCAGCCAGTTCAACTAATATTAGCTTTGTCAATTCAAAGCTTCAAAAAGGACTCAAAATAATGAAAAGCTGAATAAGGTTAAATTACCTTTCTCGGCCAGCGGTGTCAATTGAACTTTATCAATTCAAAGCTTCAAAATCCCAAAATTTTAGGGTTTGAAAACAACCAAACAATCAATTTAAGCAACTAATAAATAGAAATCAAATGGAAAAGAAACAAAGGACATTAACGGATATAAAATTGTTAACAAGGATTCAAAAATACAAGAAGATATAATCATAATTTAACATTTCGGTTAGCGAATTCAACTTCAAGTTCGATAATAGAATCAAATAATTAAAGTAAAATTAGGAACAGAGCTACAATCCTTAGTACAAATGAATTAGTAATTCTTTAAAGTTATCAAATTCAAATGTTTCGTAAATGCACGCAAATAATCAAACAGCGAGAGAGAGAGAGAGAGAGAGAGAGAGAGAGAGAGAGAGAGAGAGAGAGAGAGAGAGAGAGAGAGAGAGACCTTAAAGCGCTTGTAGATGTAGGAATGAGAGGATTCGAGATCATTGAGAATCGCAGAGTGAGAGCGATCGATGAGACTTTGCTTTATATCCTCCAATCATGAAGCCCCAAAACCCTTGAGATCGGAGATGGTGGTCAGGGTTTTTGATTAGATGGTGACAATTGGAGATTGAAGAGAGCAAAAGCTGAATTGGAGTGGCAAGCATTAGCTATGCTTCTGTTGAAAATGGTTGATTTTGGCGGAGAATCGTTTTCATCCGACCAGGACAAACCACTGGCAATGGCGAGCTTCGGTTCGTTCTCTGCATTTTCCTTTGCAGCACGCGTTACGGTTTCAACTTTGAACTCTGAAATGTGAACCGATGAATCGAAAAGGGAGACAGAGAGAGGGGAAGAGAGAGAGAGAGAGAGAGAGAGAGAGAGAAGATTTTAGTATAAACTGTCAATTATGACGAAGGCAAGAGCTGATACTCGATCGGAAGAAGTGAAGGCCATAAGGAAAGAAGTAGGGATATTTTGCCTGAGCTGATTTACATAATAGAAATTCCCTTCGAAAAAAAAACCATTTTTTTTAGATTTTTCTTCAGAGTTTTTGCATTTTTAATGGTGTACTAATTAAATTTAAGAAATGGAATTAAAAGGTTTGGGTTTATTGGCTACAAACTAAAAGTGCATCCAAAAGTCAAATTTAAATGCATCTAAAATTTTTTTAGATGTAAAATTATAAATGCATCTAAATATATGTAACCACAGCTTATAAATGTTGTAGTGAGTTTTGGCCCCATTAGCCTGTGCAATGTCCTATACAAGATTATCTCGAAAGTTCTTGTTAACAGGTTAAAAAATATTCTTTTGTCTATTATCAGTGAATCTCAAAGTGCATTTGTTCCTGGACGCTTGATAACTGATAATATTTTAGTTGCCTATGAATTGCTTCATACTTTGAAAAACAAAAGGACGGGGAATAAAGGTTTTTTTGCTCTTAAATTGAACATGAGTAAAGCTTCTGATATGGTGGAATGGAATTTTCTTGATGTCATGATGAGTAAATTGGGTTTTGCCAGGAGATGGGTGGATTTAATTATGTCTTGTGTTTGGTCTGTGTCTTATTCTGTTATTGTTAACGGGAATATTACTAATTCTTTTATCCCAAAAAAAGGTCTGAGATAAGGCGATCCACTTTTCCCCTATTTGTTTTTGATCTGTATAGAGGCTTTATCTGCTTTACTTACAAATTTGCCAACAGAAATTGTTATTTGGAGTGATTGCAAGCAGGTCTGGTCCCAGAGTTACTCACCTATTTTTCGCAGATGACAGCTTACTTTTTGGCAAGGCCAACAAAGCTGAAGGCGAGAGGGTGAAGGGCATGCTACAGAGATATGAATATAGCTCTGTCAAAAGATCAACTTTGAGAAATCTGCAATCTTTTTCAGCCATAACACAAATATGGATAGGAGGGAGGAGTTGGTGCAGCTGTTTGGAGTCAGTGAACAGATTAGCATTGAGAAATACTTGGGATTGCCTGCTATGGTTGGTAAGAATAAAACTTCTGCTTTCAGAGATATTAAAGACAGGATTGGTAAGAGAATTCAACACTGGAGTTCACGTTTGCTATCTCAGGGAGGCCGGGCAGTCTTGATAAAATCAGTCCTTCAAGCTATACCTGTTTATACCATGAATGTGTTCGCACTTCCAAAATCTCTATGCAAGGAGATTAATAGTATGATTGGAAGATTTTGGCGGGGGCACAAGAAAGATAAAAAACCAATTCACTGGTTAAGATGGGAAAGCTTTGTAAAGCAAAAGATTTTGGCGGTCTTGGCTTTCGAGATATGGAGAATTTTAACCAAGCGATTCTTGCAAAACAAGGGTGGCGTCTTCTTACTCAGCCTAATAGCCTTGCAGCTAGAGTTTTAAAAGCAAGATATTTCCCAAGAACTAGTTTTCTTGAATCCCAACTGGGATGGTCCCCTTCCTTTCCAGGGAGAAGCATTTGAAGCTCACGGAGTTTGTTGGAATCCGTTACTCGATGGAGGGTGGGTGATGGGACAAGCATTACATCTCTGAAGGATAAATGGGTTCCTGGTATACATAATTTCTGCCTGAAGTCCCTTTCGGAAGGAGTAGATGTTAACATGAAGGTGGCGGACCTACTTGACAGTGATTCTGGCTGGTGGAATGTAGAGTTGGTGTGTTCTCTTTTCTCCAGGGATGAAGCTCACGCCATTCTCCAAATTCCATTGAGCAGGTATCGGATTATGGATCGACTAGTCTGGCATTTTGGTAGAAAAGGGTTTTATCCGGTTAGAAGTGGGTACAGGCTCCTTTTTGGTTTCGAAAGATCTGATATGGAAGCATTGGAGGATGAAGACAAAGCTGTTTTGCGGAATATATGGAATGCACAGATTCCCCCGAAGGTCAGAATATTTGGGTGGCGTCTGTACCATGAGATCCTTCCTGAGCGTGCCAATCTTGCACACCGAGGAATTGAAGTGGACAGTTTATGCTTCAGATGTAAACAGGCACCTGAGACTATTAGCCATGCTATTCGTGAATGTGAATCTGTAACACAAGTATGGGACATAGTCACTGATAGTTTCAGCAGACTGAATGCTTCTAACCGACCTGGAAATGGTGAAAACAAATGTCCGGAATGGTTTGATCTTTCACTGGTTACTGCTTGGGCTATTTGGGGCGTCCGGAGTAATGAATTGCATGATGAGGGGACAAGGACACCGCAGGAAACTGCTATGCTCGCCCTTACTTATTTGGCTGAGTTCAACAACTGCCAACAAGCTGTAGTTCCGAAACAAAAACCGAGAGTAGCGTTATGGAAGCCACCAAGCTCAGGCACTATTAAAATAAATTTTGATGGAGCGTTTAACTCGCCTAACCGAACAGGGGGCATTGGTATTGTGGCCAGGGATAGTGAGGGACAGTTTCTAGGAGCCTTGGCAGATTCAGTGGAGCACGTTTTAGATTCATTTGTGGCTGGAGGACTGGCAGCTGTTCGGGCACTGCGGTGGGCGGGAGAAATGGGGTTCTTCCGTATCCAGTTAGAGGGAGATGCTAGAAGCATTATTAAAAAATTAAGCTGTTCAGAGCCTGACCTATCACCCTTCGGGACCCTCGTTGAGGAAGCTAGATCGTTAGTTGCTGATTTCACTAGCTGCTCTTTGTCTCATTGTAATAGGGAGTGTAACGGAGTTGCACATGTACTAGCTCAGCATGGATTATTTTTACATTGTGAGTCGGTTTGGGTTGAAGATGAGCCATGTTGGCTTACTGATGCTTTACTTCATGATTGTAAAAACCAGTTTGAGTTAATAAAATCCCAAATTTTCACTCAAAAAAAAAAAAAAAAACAAGGCGTACCGGATCAATTTTTCTAGTGATACGAATAATAATCCAGTAACTGCACCAAAGAATTTGTTACTTACGAATTGAAAGGAAGCGTAGATTGTACAAAGAAACAAAACACAGAACAGGGCTGAAAAGCCAAACTACAAAATCATGACTCAGACTATTAATCGAAACTTCCGTCCGGACTTCGGAGGATGTTCCCTTTGACACATCCGACGTCCCATAAAATTTGAAAGATACAGAATTAACGTGACCTATACGCAAAGTTTAACATGACCTATGAACAAGGATGGCACACCCAAATTGAGAAACGGTCCAATTTACTTGTCCAAGAAAAATAAATACATAAAGCTCCACTTTTTGTACAGAGATAATGCTTCACGTTAAGCAACATTTATTATGATAGAAATTAGAAAGGTAGAAGCCTTCTCAGGTCTGGCAGCAGCCATGTAAAAGCCTTCTGCTCCTTTCCATCCAAATATTCAAATTCTTCAGACTAACATGGTAGTAGTAGACAGTTAACTAAAAGAAATCTAATAGTAAAAGAATTGTAAAGAATAATAAAATTATACAATTGTGCAGTTCTGCTACGGTAGCCATGTCAAAAAGGCTGATGCATCTAAGAATTTCAGCATCTCACCTTTCATTTCTTTACTGCCTCAAGTTCCCATACATATACCAAAAAGGGTTGTTCATAGCTACACAGACTCGTTCACATTCAAGACGAGCCAATCTGAAGAAGATCTCATTGTCTGCAGTCAGATTAATATAGTTATATTAACCTGTAACAGCAAGGGTATAAATTTCCTTCGCGCCATCATGTCTGCTCTTCAACATGCTAGTGCTTGACGATGCCATCAAACACAACTGACAAACTAAATATGTCATCTCTGGCCATGATGCCTCTCTTTTATTCTTCTTGAAATTGTGTAACAATTAGAAGCTCAGACAACAAACTACCATTGTGATCCATACCAATTTGAAGTGGTAGATCATCCAGAGAACATGCAATGATCCAATCAAACTATTATTAGAGTGATCAGGATGGCAGTAACTTTCCTGAGGAGAATGATGAACAAGCCAGTGAGCTGGTTTTCTATTGCGTCAAATTTGATTCACAAAAACATCCTTAAGAAATGAGAAAAAACCAGAATCTAAATGGAATACTTAGTGAATTTATGACTCCAGATTCTCTCGAACACGAAAAGCTAGCCGCTCTACAGACTGGTCATCAAAAGAATCGTCTATCTTCTTAATATGTGACACAAAGTCCATGGCTTCTTTGTATCTTCTTGCTTTACAATAACCATCCACCACAATCTTGTAAGTAAGTTCATTGGGTCTGCAGTTGTGCTGAATCATACAGCCAATAACGTCATCTATTTCTTTGAACATTCCCCGTGGAGCATACCCTGCCACAAAAGTATTATAAGTAAAAATACATGGTTGAATCCCTCTAGTTGTCATTTCAGAGAGAATTCTCAGGGCCTCCTCCATTAGCCCTTTCCTGCAAAATCCTTTAATGACAGTGTTATACGATACAATGTCTGGTTTTCCACCAGATTCTTGTAATCTTTTGAGAATTTCTTCAGCTTTCCAAGCCTCGCCCCCTCTGGCATACATGTCCATTAAGCTGTTATAGGTGACAAGATCAGGCGTCAACCCACTTTCACGAATCAAGTGTAGCATTTCATGGGCCCTGTCATACATGCTGTTCTTGGAAAACATTGAGAGCATTGAATTGAACAAAACCAAATCAGGTTTGTATCCATTTTTTTGCAGTTCCTGAAATGCTCTCTCCATACCCTCCAATGCTCTACATCTGAAGTTTGCCAGAACAAGAGATCTCAACAGCATCCAGCTAGGATAGATATGACCATCATAAATTTCTTTCTCAATCTTCTCTATCCCTTTCACATTCCCTCCCTTGGCATAACATTGAAGCATCAAAGAGTAGGAGGTTTCACTAGGCCTGAAACCCTTACTTTTCATGTCCAGAATGACAGATTCTGCTGCTTCCCAATCTCCTCTTCTAGCTAGTGCATTTAGAAGAGCATTGTAAGTTGTAACACATGGTGTGAACCCAACTCTAATCATCTCCTTGTACATTTTTGTAGCATCAATTTCTGATCCACACCGACCATAGGCACTAATCAAAGTATTGAATGTGTCTCTATCAGGCTCAAAACCGCAGCTCTTCATTTCCTGAAAGACTCGATTGACATACTTGTGCATACCCTTATTACCACACAAAGCAAGCATTGTGTTCCAAGTAATACGATTAGGGGAACATCCACTTGCTTTCATTTCACCGAGTATCTTTATCATCTCCTCAGATCGTGACTTTTTCCCTAACATACTAAGCACAGAATTATAAGTACACACATTAGGGACACAACCCAACTCTTTCATCCTATGGAACAGTGCCAAAGCCTTGTCCTCCTTTCCAGCTTTGCCATAGGCATTGATGACAGTTGTGTATGTAACAGCATTTGGCATTACACCTTTCTTCGTCATTGTTTCAATAACTACAGCCCCTTCCTCATAAAACCCTGCTCTCACATAAGCAGCTACAAGTTCATTGTAAGTCACAGAGTCAGCTGGGCAGTTGTTATCCTCCATTTCTTTCAAAATGCTCAAAGCCTCTGTGTAAACCCCTGCCTTACCGAATACTTGCAGTAGAGCATTATAGGTGACCGTTCCCGGTACATAGCCCTGAGACTTCAATCCAGTAAAGAACTCTTTTGCTTCATTCAACAATCTTTCTCTGCCACAAGCCGATATCACAGTGCTAGAAGTAAACTCATCAAACTCAAGTCCTTTGCTTCTCATCTCATCCAAAAGTCCTAATATTTTATTCCAAGACCGGCCCATCTTCCCATAAACATCAAGCATGACATTATACGTGACCAAAGTAGGAGAAAGGCCTGTTTCCTTCATCTTCTCAAACATGGAGATTGCTCGTTTGTACTTACCACTGCGGGAATACGCATGAAGAATGGTCGTGCAGGCTCGAATATCAAGCGAGCATTCCTCTATAGAAATCAAATCAAACAGTTTCAATGCAATTCCATGCTGCGATTCTCTCCCCAGAATTCTGACCATAAGTTGAACAACCTGATTGTCTACTTTAAAATGATCAGACCCTACAGCCGAAACTACCCATTGAAACAACAAGAGAGCTCTTTCCCAATCCCCAGAAAGGTCCAGAGCTTTCAATAAACTAAACATATCAATTTCAAGCAGCTCAAGCCTAACAGAATCAAAGAAATCATTCAATCTATTCAAAGGCTGTTCCTTGATGGAATTAAGCAAAACCATACCCCTTTTCGACAAAAATTCAAGTGATGGATTCCCTGATTGACAGTCATTACTGTTATCTAACTGAAGAACTGAAACTGAAGTGGGTTTCTTCGAATGGACCGGCTGCTGAAGTTTTTGAGTAGAATCTGAAGAACTGTGAAGGGAAGGGAAGTGGGTATTGTCGGTTTTTGGAGGATTGATAGATTTTAGAGTCTGAATGGTGTTGGGTGGCGAAGAAAGGTGGTTAAGGTGTTGGAGAAGAGAGTCAAGAGGAAGAGAAGGGGGAGATTGGGATTGAGGGGGAAGAGGAAGTGTTCTTGAGCTGAATTTGAAAGGCTTGTTGTTTGATTGAGATGGCCTCTTTGTTGGGACTGGATAAACAGGCTTATTGGGGAGGAAAGTGCCTTCCATCTGGGTTCCAAGAAACAAAACAAGAAGAGGGTTAAGGCTTCTTCTGGGAGAGCTTTAGCCTTTAGAAATGAAGGGATAGTGAATATATGAGAGAAAGAGGAAGTAAGGTTGAAATTGGATGGAAGAGAGAGGGAGATGAGAGTATATCAGTAAATGGACGGCCGCTCTTCTTTTGACAATGGATGAAATTTTGAGCAGAAGATTTGGTGGCGCTGTTTGAAAAGAGAAGATTGTGCTGCTGACTTTGATTCCTGGGCTCATACTTTTTATCCTCTTTCTTCTCTACTCTGGTCCCTGTGTGGTTCAACCAAACGCCGCCCAAGCCAACACTGCCTCGTTTTTCACTATACGGCGCGTTTTGTCAACTCAAGAATGTATGGTAAATTTGTGATGAAAAAAATTATTAGCAAAATACATGGTATAGAAGTTCAAATTAAGATTTGGAAAAAGATTCAAAATTATTTTTGGAACTAAGTTTTTGATTCCTGTACAAATTACAATTCGGAAAAGGAAAACAATTGCTCCCATGCATGTTTATACATTTTTTATTAAAAAATGTCTTTCCTTATTTATGCTTCATTAATAATTTCTCAATTTCTCACCTCGTTTAATTGCTAAAATTTTAAAATTTTACACCATCAAGTTTTTTCTATCTAACTTATTTTTTTAAAAAGAATGTGATTATATTAATTAATTGTTTAAAAACAAAACAAAAAAGCATAGATATAATAATTTTGAGAAAAGAATAAAAATGAATAAGAAAATTGGGCAAAAAGTACTGCAAAGTTTTAAAATATAGTTTTCACATTAAATTAAAAACATAAAATATATATTTAAATAAAATTGTTTTGGTACAAGAGATGCCATACACGGCTTATATTCTCATTGTAGTTTTTCCACTAATATCACACTCTAGCAAAGGAATTAAATCTGGTGGTGGTACATGCAAAACAACTAATGTACCCGTAATAAATAAATATGAAATGTCTCAAGTAACGAATTAGGTGTCACGACCTGATTCGTACGTTCGGTCATGTGGCAGTCGTCGTATTATTTCGAAGTACGTGTATACACCCATGCCCCAGAGACAGCACAAGGCGTAGTATATAAAACATAAAACAAATATCGAATACCATTTAATAAAAACAATATTTTAGTAATAAAAAAATAAGTATAATATAGAATATATAGAAAAATGCCCCGAGATAAAATATAAAAAAGGTTAAGTGTTAACAAGTGTATAGATGGAGACTTAAAACAAATTGCAACAGAATTTAAATACACCAGTGGATCACAGAGACTAGGATGAAATCACTTACTAAGGCTGAAAGCTAATCCGCATCGATATAGTTAAGTGGCCGCTCCTCAATTAGCCTCAAGCCTAAAAAATATTAAACCATGGGTAGTGAGTATAATTGTCATGCCCCGACCCGCCCGGGTCGGCCACGCAGCAACCGCCACACTGTCTCGAAGTACGTACCGACCGCTCACGCACCTGAAACACCGCAAGGCAAAGAAGCAGATATCATCGCTGCAAAATAACTAAAACTTTAATTAAAATCATTTAAATAAATAGTTAACTTAAAATGTGTACCAGTGGATTAATTTAAAAGAATACCTACACAGCAGAAATTACTAAGCCTAAGCCACCGACGTCTCCTAGTGAGCCTTCATTCTACCTGCTGACCTCGTACGCGGATCTGCATCCATCCACATTGGATATAGGTGAGTGACAGAGGTTCTAAGAATCTCTATCGGGTTAAGGTAAATAAGAGAAATCTAAAATAAATGATAACAAAATAAATATTTTTCTTTTCAAAATCTGTTTCTAGTTCTCTAGCCGAGAACTCTCTTTTAAAACACATTAAATAAATAAATATATATACATAAAATGGGTTGGCATCTCTATCATATTGGAGCGCGACTCGTTGGTTGTCTTATGACTCACTGCACCGAGGGCTGTCTCTTTTCTTTCTAAAACATTTTCTCTTTTCTCTTTTCTCTTTTCTCTTTCTCTAGCCTGTTTCCTCGGTGGTGCCCAACGCTGTGGTGGAACACAATGCTCCGAAGCCCTGGCGAGCTTCCCTACACGGCTCTCCCAAAGCCTTGCTCACTATTCCCCTCGATAGGCGGTCTACAGCTGAGTCTCTGCATGCTCTTCAACTCGGTCCACACTCCCGCTGATATTGGAACACCAAGGAGCCCTCTCAATCACTCATCTTCCAGGGGTATCGTACCCTCAAATATCATAATAATAATATTTCGTATATAAAACATATATATTTAAAACATACAACATAAATATAAACACACACACATAGGTCTTTATTCCTTTCTTTGAAAATGTCCCACTCTCTAGGCGGGTATATCAACAAGCAACTATGTGTGTGTGTGGATTTCCCGTATCCCAAAACCTTTGAAAACATTTTTAAAACCTTTGTTCCCAATGGCTAAACAAAGAAGTCTAGGCCATTCACAGTATGGGAAGATTCGTATACTCCCAAGCGCTCAATGTAGTTTAACCTCCAGAATATCGCCGCACTCAATCATCCAGAGCCCTAGTACACGGAAAAGCGTGTTAGCATTCATAAACAATTATGAATGCACCTATGAGGCTCTAATATGACCTAAGATTGGGTTTGAATGTGATTCGAGGCTTAGAAACGTGTCCGAGAGGTTCCAAGGTTAAAATTGGACACTTGAAAAAAATTACCAAAATGCCCTTGGGGCCCGTGGGTCCCATGCCCGGACTGGGCCTGGCCCCTCATGGGTTTGGGCCAAGTCCCACATGAAATTGGGCTCAAAAGGCCATTCCTAAAATATCTATATACTGTATTAATATAATATTAATATATATATATTTATAAAATATCTCGACAGGGACTCGATTGGTCCTTTTCTCAGTCGATCCCTTCCCCGGTTTTTACATTCGTTTCTCCTCCTTTTCACGTACAAACTTAGGCAGGCGATCCTCATGGCATCCATGATGGATTTGTTGAAGCAGAAACGAGAAATACTGTCCAATTTCCGTAGATCTGAGATCTAAACTTAAATTGACCAAACTCAGATCTACTCTAAACCGGTGCACGAAAATACGTGGAAACGGAGTATGACATAGATTAAGGTGAGTATGATAACATACTAAAAACTCACCTTATTTCGCAGGCCCAATATCCGTAGTATGAGTTTTAAACTTAAATCTGATAAAAAGCTGAACCTAACTTTAAACTCAGATATACGCTAAACCGATGCATGGAAATGCGTGAAAACTTAATATAACGTAGATCGAGGTGAGTAGAATAATTTATTAGAAACTCACCTTGTTTTGCTAGCCGGTTTGTCCGGATCTGCCAATTGTCCAAAATGCCTCCGTTTGGCTCCAGAGATAAAAAGAGAAAAAGGAAAGAAAAAGAAAAAGAGAAATGAAGAAAAAGCTTCGGCTTTCCTCTATTTATAGAGGAGCCTGACACCGAGTCTACTCAGGCCTCGGGTCAAAGTTTTCCCCTTTTTCTAATTTCTTTCATTTTTACCCATTGGCTAAATTCTTTGATTTCTTATGCCAACGGGGCCCATAATTAATTGTTAGGGACTTAATTGGAGGTCTTTTTGGCATTTATTAATTTCCATGCACGGTTAATTACTTTATCTTCCAACTCCGTCCTATCTTAAGCTTAACTTCTCTTCTTAATTAGACACATCTGGACCGATGTATTGTTGAATTAATATGCCGTCTTATACTATTCCATTTGTACGAAAAAGTCGTATTAGGTCCAGGTGTGTCAATAACAACTCAGTGATATGGTTGAAAACAATGTAAAAGATTAAAGACAGTGAGGGGATACAAATATACCAAAAACAAACCTTAGAAATTATCAAATTATTTCTCAAATCATTTCCCACCGATAAATCATTTATTTCAAAAGTATATACCATATACTAGGGCAATAAAAAAGTGACTGAGTCTTATCCGTCAATGAACTCGCACCG
The DNA here is from genome assembly GCA_030664755.1 of Microcos paniculata. Taxonomy (NCBI): domain Eukaryota; kingdom Viridiplantae; phylum Streptophyta; class Magnoliopsida; order Malvales; family Malvaceae; genus Microcos; species Microcos paniculata. Next base: position 29,051,427 of record CP131459.1, on the reverse strand, counting down.
TTGGGAGCAATAGTCACATAATCATCATATAAAATAATACAATATAACTGTGCCCGCTCTCCCAACATTGTCATTCATTGTATCATGCAACTACAAACCCCTAGCAAGTCACCGTATACACATCTTTACTCTATGGGCACACTTACATGTGCCTCTCTCAATAGACAGTCCACAAGCTACAAGATCGCTAGCAAATGCATTTTATGGGATGGTTTTTCAAGGACTAATATCAATGTCCCTCATGGATAGCCCTTCACGGACCGATATCAGTCACCACAAATGGGTAGGTCTCTGATAGACCATCATCACGCCTTGTAAGGGTTCACAGAAATCATTAAAATAATTTCATATACATAACCCACCTATATAAAAAGGTGTATGCATGTGTAGTGGCTAACTGTATACCAAGACAGTTAAAGCATTTATTTTAAAATAATTAAAAACAAATGCCATCACTATCACTAAACATTGAGGCTAAACCACTCTCGGATTGGGAGAGTAGTATACTCCTGTGCTAACCTCACTGCACAATAGGAGCTCTCGCCACGATCCTTCGCCGATGTTCCTAACTTGCGTGAAATTTTATTAGAAATCCATTTAAAATCATAAAAATGCACACGATGACTTAAAATAGCCTAAATAGACATTTGCCATGCCTAGAAATAGCTCTAGGCTAAACTGAGGTAGATTAAGGTCGTTCTTAGGTCAAAATAACAAAAGTCAAAGTTGGTTAACTTAGGTTAACCTGACTTCGGTTCTACACCTACCTGACGTTGATTCTCGAGCAGGTTATTGCCTCATTCGGCCTACGCACATCTGGCTCAGTCTTGAACTTTCCCAATTTCATTTTCGGTCGACAGGAGCATTACTCCTTTTTTCTTGAGTTATCTTGTCACGCCTCGACCCGAGGGCTTGGCCACATGACAATCGCCATACCACATCGAGATGCATGCCTCGAACGGTGGGCCATCTGAGATGGCACAAGGTATAAACAAGGTGTATTCGAGCAATATTTGAAAATATATAATGAAAATAATATAGAAAATATTATAAGAAATTTATAAAATAAAAATGGCACATTTTACGGTGTAAATATACAGCGAAAAGATATACAGATATAATAATATACAATACTATTCTGAAGCTAGGATTCACAAGGGATCTGGATGGAACCTACAAAATCGTGATCGACTGGCGGAAAGACCAGGGATCACTATCCACCGGGACGTCTGTTGTCTTCTGCTGAGTGACCTACAAAAATGAGTGAATGTGGTGAGTACAAATATATATGTACCCAGTGAGGGACCCGATTATAATGACCGACCATCTCAGGCTGGGGATAAGAATAATCCAAAAACTTATTTAATAAAACCATTTTCTAAAATCTTAGATGAAATCCCAAACCAAATCAAATATCAAATCTTATAAATGGGTTAGCATTTGAAATCGTCCCAAAGGTACACTTGTGCACTTGGATGCCCCGTTGGACCATCAAGGGCTTCAACTCATATCTCAAAACCTTTTTCTTTATTCTTTGGCCCGTTCCCTTGACATTGCCATCGCTGTGGGTGGAGTACAGCTACACTCGAGCCGTGACGAGCTTCCCTGTGCGTCTCTCCTAGGGTCTTGCACTAACCGTGCCCCTTAAAAGGCGGTCCATGACTACTTGGTCGATAGCATGCCTCACTCGGTCCATACGCTTCCTCTCATCGGAGCACCGAACACCTCTTAATCCTTCATCTCTCATAGGTCATAATCATCAATAAAACATAATAATATAATTTTATATGTTCTTTTGAAAACCCACCCTTAAATCCATTTATAAACTCGTGTATGAGGGTGGACAATCCATATCCTAAAATGTTATAAACATTTCATAAAATAGTTTATAAAGAAATTTGAAAACGGTTGACCCTCAGTGGTCAACCATTATAATCCAAGCCACTCATAAGTAAGAGAGGTTTGTATAGTCTCGAATAAACCCCTCGACTACCTTAGCTCGAATGCTACTGCTTGATCTCGTACAATCTCGTACCTAAATAATCAAATTGAAATCTCACTTGATTAATAAAGGCATTCAACTAATAATCAATATCAAAGCATGCCCTAATTAGGGATTTTAGGGTATTGGAACTAAATTAGACAAGTCCGAAAGTCAATTATGGTCAATTGGGTCTAGGGATATGAAATGACCAAAATACCCCTGCTACAGTGCAGGTCCAGTGCTGCCTTCGCTCATTCCTGCGTGGGAGTGGCCAATTTGGCTTGAGTTTGGCGCCGGACTCAAGTGGATCCGATGCCGGATTCATCTTTGGCCATAGGCCGAGACTTGCTCTTCCAACATCCCAAGCTCGGTTCTACTTCAATTTGGCACCAATCAACGTGAAATTCGAAACACACACACTTCAACACTAAAACTAAGAGCCTATAACTTTAAAAACTAAATTAAATGGCTGTGCATGCATGAAATTCGAATTGAAAGTCTAAGGGTGCAATTGGTTTTGAACAAAAATGAACTTTGATCTTCAATTCAAGATATTTCCTAGCTTAATCCATGAAATTCAGCAAATAAGCAATCAAATTAAAGCTTAAAGATTCTAGAACAACATACCAATAAATTAGCCGAAGGATATGGTTGAATTGAAAGTTATGGCTTGAAGAACACAATGACTCCAAGTTGAATTCTTTGGAAACTTTGAAGATTTTTGATGAATTTGGTGTTGTAGATCTTCAAGGAAGCTAAGGAAGTTGATGGTGGTGTTTAATGAAATGTTTGAAGGTGATTTAAAGTGTTGAAAATGTGGTAAGTTGAGAGAATTCGAGGAAGCTTGAAAGAAAAAAGAAAATGGTGTAAAATAGGGGGTCAGGCAACCGACCTCCCATATAAATTGATGAGTCCGGCGCCGAACCTGAGCATGTCCGGCACTAGAATTAACCTTTTTAGGTTAACCTTTGGGGTTTCCGAGCCCTTGGTGTACCCAATCGACTCCGAACTACAAATTAGGGTTTTTAAGCTAGTAATGAGCTAAAGGAATTTCAAAATGTGCATAACAAGTTCCAATTCCTTACAAAGCTTTACAACTATATAGAAATTTCACAACTTGACACGTACGGACTAGGTTTGGACGTGTCACATCCGGCGCCTTTGTTTAAATAGAAACTTCTAGAGGCCATAACTCCCTCATCCTAACTTCAATTCATCTATTCAAAAGCCACATGATAGTTCAATGAGCCCTTCACATTTCTTTAGTTTACTAGAAGGATAGATTCGACTTCTAACATATTCAATTTAATTTCACAAAGTTGAGTCGTAGAAATCGAGACACTTAAGAAAATGGCATTTTTCTCTATGCTACGATCAAAATTAAGGAAGTAGTATTTCAGGAAAAATTGTAGAGAACTCAAAAGGCTTTTCAACAAGATAAAATTTACTCAAAACAGAGCTCATTTGCTCACTCAGATTTAGCTCGCACAGAAACTGCATTAAGGATGCAAACCCAAAGATTTGAAAATGACTATTTCTTCAAAAATTCACCCACTCATTCAACAATAGCTTAATTCAACATTCAATTGCATTAAATGAAAGCTATTGAAAAGCTTTGCAATATACCTTGTAGTTTAAACCAAAGCAAGCTAGATTTTCTCAAAAAAATTAAATGAACCCGAAATCTTCTCTTCCAATTCGGGCTTAAATCAGCCATTTTCTCCTCAAACAAAGGCCACCAATATGTAAAGCTCAAAAACACTTTAATTTAGTATTTATTTGTTTGATTTCATGGAGGAATGGGGGAGAAAAGCTGGAGAGAAGTTTAGCCTTTGTTTAAGAGAGAGAAAACTTAAATTTAGGCAAAAATGGTGAAATGCAAGATGGGGGAGGGGCTGAGTGCTTAGCCCGCACCTCCCTTCTCCCTTAAATATTTCCCCCTTTTTTTGGAAAATTACCAATTAGTCCCCCAACTTCTTAGAATTATGAAATCACCTTCACCACTTATTAGAATTTTCAATTTAGTCCTCAAATTCCACTTTTAATTACTTTGATTTCATCTTCAATACTCCATTTTTTAACTTAATTATAAGTTTTTATATTAGGTTTAATTAGGTCGGAGTCCACAACTCTCCCATTCTTATAAAAATTTCATCCTTGAAACTTCAAAGCATTAAGCAACAATTTGGTAGGGATAACTTCATCTCATCCCACCTTGGGCTCCCCAGTTTACTTTTCTACTCAGAGCTTCTTTACAACACTTTCATTGAGGAAATTGTTTATTCCTTAAGGACCGCTTTTGCTGATCCAATATGGCTACCAATTCAACTTCAAAATTAGTTCTCGACGAAGCTCAATTTGGAGGAGTTTCAAGGATATGAGATAGATCTAGTATACAATTCTTCATGAATCCGCTTTAAAGTTCAGTGTAAACTTCCAAACGGAAGGATACAACGTCAATCCTTTCAGTGATAAGATAAGGAAAGGGCCCATACATTGTGATTGAAGTTTACTCATTTTTTTTTGAAGAAAATTACACCTTTTTAAGGAGACTCTAAGAAATACTCAATCTCCCACTTGGAACTCATCACTTCTCCAATTATTATTATTATATTTCTTCTACCGATTTTTTAGCTACCTTCAATCAATCATAAATAATTTACACTTCTTACAATAATCGTATTACCAAATAATTACCTCTCTCCAAATTTATTCCAATAAGGTTAAACTTTACATCTCTTCCTATACCATACCTCATATAAAACCATGCCAACACTGGCTTGGTAACTATCATTATTGGTAACTCAACCAATAACAAACAGAAGTCCTAACTCTTCATAGGACTTACGTCATACCTGCTAAACATAGCTCTTAAGCTTTAATTACTCTATCAGATTGTCCATCTGTTTGGAGATGGAATACGACATTAAGAATCTATCTTTTTTCCATTGCCACTTTCAACTTGTTTAGAACACATCTCTGTTCTAAAATCATCAATACCAAATGCAATGGTGACTACTAATCTCACCAACACATAGTTGAGCTAACCGCTTAAATGTTCAAATCATTCCGACTCATAGAAGATATGCCAATTTGGTGAATCTCTTACAACCATCCAAGTTGCATCATGCCCTCATCAAGCACAAGGCAACCATTTCACTAAATTCATGGTATCACATTCCCACTTCCACTTAGGAATATATGACAATTTCAATGTGCCTCCAGGCTTCTGATATTTGGTCTTAACTCTCAGACTCGTCAAACATTTAGTCACATACTTCAAAATTTCTCCTTCACAATAACCACGAACACTTACTTTAATACTTTGATACTCCTTTGTGCTACTAGGTTGCATGGCAAAAGTGAAAGAGTAAGCTTCCTTCATTATCGCATTTCGAAATTTAACACCATTCGAAATACGCAAACTCTACCCTGATGGAGTAACACTCCATCATTTCTTACTTAAAATTTCAATTATTCATGTTCTTACAACTTCTTGACTTCTTTCATCCACTTAAGATCTGTTACTACTACATTCAGATTTGCTCAATCAACAAGGATGGGACACATAATTGAGCAATCAGGCCACTATCATGGCCAACACTCCAAACTAACTCCAGTAAATATACTTCCAACAAACAATGGCAACTTCCAGTATGGCCATCTATACAGAAAGTAATCTTTCGGTTCAACGCATCAACCACCACATTAACTTGCTCAGGTTAAAAACAATCACCAAGTCAAAATCCTTTACCAACTTTAGCCACCGATTAAGATCTTGCTGTGACACAAAATAGTTCAAACATTTGTAACCAATTCAAATCTAGCACATTTTGCCCATACAACTAGTGCTTTCCAAAACTTTAAGTGCGTGACTACGGTTACCAATTTCCAAGTCATGCACTGAATAATTCTCCTCATGCCTTCTCAAATGATGAGAAGCACAAGTAATCGCCTTGTCATCTCGCACTTGGACATGTCCTAGACCTTATCCGGACCCATCAATGTCAACTACATTGCCTTTACCAAATTCTGACAAGGTAAGCACTGGAGTTGTAGTCAAACACTCCATAATTTCTGATATTACTTTCATGCCTTTCATCCCAACAAAACTTAAATCGTGATAGTCAAGCCATTAAGTAATGCAATTATTGGAGAAAATCTTTCCACAAGCCTTCGATAATATCTTGCAAAACCGAGAAACGAGGAATTCTAATGGTATTCTAGGCTATTCCCAATTGAGAATATATAGCCTCACGTTACTTGGGTCTACATAACACTTTCCGTAATCACCACCTGACCCAAGAAAGTAATGTACTACAACCAAATTGGTTTTGGATAGTTTAGCATATAATTTGTGTTCCTTAAGTGTTTGAAACACAATGTGGAGATGCTTATCATGCTGACACTTACACTTGAAGTAGATCAAAATGTCATTAATAAAGAAAGTGACAAACTAGTCAAGATGCGGGTGAAACACCTGATTTATCAAATTCATGAATCACTTGCAGCATTCTTCAAGACTTTACAATGACTGTATCTCACTTAGAAAATAGTCTTGAGACTCTTAATCTCCTTGATTCTTGATTGATCCAGATTGAAAATTGATCTTAGAAAACAAGCTTACACCTTATGACTGATCAAATAAATCATAGTTGCAAGGCAATGATATCACTCGTTAACAGTGACTTCGTTCAACTGTTGGTAGTCGATACAAAGTCAAAGGAATTTACTTTTCTTCCTTTTTTACAATTAAATCGAAACACTCGATGGCAAGATGCTCACCTGTCTAATCCTTTTCTTAGTTAACCAACTTTTTCAATTCACCACTTCGCTTAACCCCATCCGATATGGAATAATGAAACTAAAATCCATACCCAATAGCAATTAAATTACAAAAATTTCAACTTTTCTTTCCGGTGGTAACCTTAGCAGTTCCTTTGGAAAACACCCAAAAATTCTTCTCCACTTCAATGCTATATCAGCAATTTCCTCAACTTAGACACCGAAGATACGTGCTAAGATAACTGTGCATTCTTCACGGAGTAACTTGTCTCACATGCCAATATCACTTTAGACGGCAATATTTGGCGCTCATTGACAAATTTAATTTGCCACTTGATGGCCTTTAAAAACTCCATTTCTAATGATGTAATTCTCCAAAGCATCTCACTTTTCCATCTGATCCATATCAAGTATAGTATCAAACTCTCCACGAGAAGATGGCACTGGATTGCCTCAAGACCGATGCTGATCCCAGTTAATAACAATTTTGTGTAATAGATTCCACCTACATTCCTTGTGACTCCACTGGATGGTCAAGTTATTATAGTATATTTATTTTGTATCTCAGATATTTCGCTGCACGCTTGCACCGTAGGACATGCTACTTTTAGATATTTACTTTTATTTATTATTGTTTAAATATTTTATAAACTGAATACATATTAAAGTATTTATTGTTATCATCATCATTATTTATTTTCTACATTGCTGTGTATACATCTTACTTTATTCCTTGTATTATATTGGATGCCTACCATCTCGACATGCATGTCGAGGTGGTACGACGGTTTAGGGTTACCTGGAACGCGGTTCGACTTGTTTTGTGATACGTGAATCGGAAAGTAATTCGCTACTTAAAATTTGGTACGATGGGGTAGTCTTCTTCGGTTCATTTTATTGGAACGAAATTCGTTTATTCGGAACGAGGGACCGTTTTTTGGAACATTATACCTATATTTTATGTTATTCATTATGCTAATTAAAATAACTAATCTTTTTATGTAGAAACAATTACTCTTCTCAAAAAGTTTTCCGAATCATGAAAAATTAAAGTAATTTTTGCAACTTTCAATATTTAAGATAATGTCTAAACTCTAAATTCTAAAAGTCATTAAAAAGTTAACTATGAACCAATTTTTTTAATAGAAAACAACAAGAAAGAAAGACAAACTAACTAGTTCTACTTAGAAGATGATGCCCCTTATATGAAATTAGAAATTTGTGATTGCTGACGTTTTCTTCGAGGCTGTGAACTTGGCATTTGAGATCTTGAACTTCATGCATTCCCTACATTGTATTCTCTTGGCATGTCTTGTTGTGCACTTTCATAATTGCTTTCCTCAACACCATCATTATTGTCATCCAAAGATTCTCATCGCATCTCTCCCAACCTGACATGTGAATCATCAATCATGGAATCTTCTGGTTCAACATCCCATTTTTTGAAAGGTCCAACCTTATAATTTTCTTGCATTCTTGCCAGCAATTAAATATTAGAGTGAATGAACACCAACTTATCAGCTCGATTTGAGTTCAACGTATTTTATATTTTATCAACAATAAAAGTTAGAATAGTACATTTATTAGAAAAAAGTTGTAATATATGAAATTTTGAAGCATAATACCTGTTTCTCTTGACATTATGGATGTAGGAATAAGTGCTCCAATTCCTTTCAACAGATGATGTGGTGATTGGTTGAGACAAAATTTAATGGCGACATCTGCTAACTTTGGAGCTTCTGATCTATAAATTCCCTACAATTTTGTTGCATCAATTATTCCAGCATCAAGAACAGCAGTAGCGGAGCCAAAAAAAGCCCTTTATGCATATGAAAATCAGAAAATTGTTTGCGTAACAATCTTGCTTCCGTAGCATCACCAACTATTTTCTCAAATGCTTTTAAGATCCCAGTCATCACTTCTTTATCTTCATTTGACCTCTTTCTAGAAGTTACACTTGGTGCTAGAGTTTTAAGATAGGAGGAATCATAAAATCTAGGTGATAATGCAAACCCATGACTATGCATAGAAAAAATTCATTTTTGCCCATCTACCAATCACAATGTCCTCGATCTCTGGATATGCAGCAGAATGGTTACAATTTTGCATGGCATCCTTGATCTCGCCAAGCATGTTATCCATCCCTTCATATATTTCACCCATAATTGGAGTATCTTTATCACAAAACCTAATTAATTTATAAATTGGTTTTGTGATGGTAAGCAGATCATGCACCTCATCCCAAAAATAGTCACTCCCTATAGATTCAGCAACAATAGCACCTATTTGTCTTGTTTGTCGATCACTGTTCTTCATCCACTCTTTCCAAGAATTTTTCACAATGGTACCAGCTAAGGCTTCTCTAACATCAACAAGCCTTTTAAGTAGGACATAGTGAGATGCAAACCTTGTCTTTGCTACCTTCAAAAGCTCTAATTTTGAATGGCTTCTAAAAATTGCCTGTGCATGAGAGTGATTAATAAAATATTTCACAATTTGTTTGCCAATGGAATATGTCTCTTGGAACCAATCAAAAGTACGAGCTAAATCCTTGAATATTAATTTCAATGTATGAACCCCACAAGGAGACCAAAAGATATGTAGATGTACCTTTGCAACTTCCTTTTTAGCTAACTTAGAATTTGTTGCATTATCAGTAACTACTTGGATGACGTTAGACGGACCCACCTCTTTTATAGTTTTAAGTAGCAACTCTGCAATCTTGACACCTGTTTTTTCAACTCCAAAACAATTCTCAGCATACATAAATAATGCACCGCGAGTATTCACAGCTAGAATATTTATTAGTGGCTCTTTCTTCACATTAGACCAGCCATCCGAAACAATTGACACACCTTCAGTATACTAACTATCTTTCACAGGAATCAAATCTCTTTCAATACTGGTTTTCACATCATCCAATAAAGAAGTTCTAGCTTTTTCAAATGAGGGTGCTTTATAGCCTTTAGGTGCATTATTGATGACATTCACCATTCTACAAAATTGTGGATTTCTAAGAACATTGAAAGGGATCCCATTAGCACACAATGCAGTCACAATCTCTTTATCAACATGATGCCTATCCATATAATTAAATGAATATGCAATTACACTTTTTTTTTCAACAATCCATGGTTCGTCAATTTTGAATTCTTTAATGAAGATGACACACCATCTTTTTCAGCTTCTTCAACTTTCTTACGAGTTCTTTCAAATTCTTTTCGGTTACTTAACAATGCAGGACATCTTTAACATTAGATTTTTTTCACAGATTAACCAAAAAAAATGCGCATGAATATGGGTATAAGACCTAGTGAAAGTATTTTTACAATACTTACACTCCCATACCTTTGCACCTCCTGGATTTTTTCCACTCGAAACACCTTTTACAATAATTTCATCAAACAAAGGTCTACTTCTTGAATCAACTCATTTTGCTATTTTACCTTGAGTAGCATCATCATTAATATTTGCATCAATAGAATCAAGATGTTCAATATTATCATCATCATTGTTGGGGTAATCCTCATACTCATGCACCGGATTCACATTGTCATTGTGAAAGTCATCATCATCAAAGTCATCATGTTCACGTCTTCTTTTAGATTTTCCAAAATCCATGCTTTTTACTTTTGCCTTGAAGACGACTGTGTTTTTTGCTTTTGCTTGGGACGGCTTACTAGGTTTTTTTTTTTATTTTCTATATACATATAAAATTTTAAAAGTGATCTTTTAATTTTTCATAAATCAATTAAAATATTAATATTTACTATTTAAAAATTACCATATCAATAAATATATTACCTAACCTGCCTCTTCCCAAGTTCCAATTTCCGAACGAACTCAAATACTAAAAACTTTTAACCTAAAATTTATTTCTTTTTTCTCTCAAACTCAACGATGGAAGGTTCCACTTGAAGGTTTCCAACAAAAAAAAAGGAAGATTGCTCCAACTTAAGCACAGGCTGTTATAGAGATCTTGGTAATCAAGAAAGTTTCATGATTTCATCTTTCATGTGAATTTTTTGTTAAACTCGGATGAGATAATGAAGATGGCTATCTCTGGCTTCTTTTTTGTTAAACTCAGATGAGATAATGAAGATGGCTATCTTGGCTCCTGCGAAATCATGATGTTCTTTCGATTTTCAGGTTAGAAAACATCCCCAATCTTATTTCTTTTTTAGGCTTTTTACAAACTAAATGGGAACGGTGGATCAGTCAATTTTACTGAACTAGAATGCTATCGTACCACGATTGGGTTCGATTGAACCAAAATGAAATTCGCTAAGGGTTGAGCGAATTGTGGTAACTTTGCGATGGTTGTCATGTGACCAAGCCTCTGGGTCAAGATAGCTGTGACTTTATGCCCCAAATTTTACTAGTTTATTTGGACCCAAATTGCAGTCATCTGGACTCTCAAACCTTTGTTTTAATTTCTTGATATAATCATGACCACTAAAACATAGTAGGCTACGTCCCATAATCCATATACATGGCAATAATCTAAACTACTAGTTACTAGTATATTAGAAATCACTGGACAGGAGTTTCAATGAAAGGGAGCCAATTCTGCCAACCAAGTCTAGTTGATACTTATTTGAACCGTAGAAGAAACAAATGTGAAATGATGGGAGATCTTCACCATCGGTAACTCTAAAGTCCTATCCTAAAGGTTTAAATCCCCTTTTTCTATTTATCTTCAAAGCCTGCCCTAAACATTATCTTTTATTTCAAAAGTAAGATTTATCTCTTCCTACTTACCAAAAATTAAAGTAATCCCATTAACATAAACAAATTCATAACTTTCTTTCTAAGCTAAAAATGATACTAGGTGCCAAAAAGTGTCACATCCCGACCCGCCCGAGCCGGCCACATGACAACCGCCGCCCTACCTCAAAGTACGTGTCGGCCCGTTACGCACCTGAAGTGTCGCAAAGCATAGAATGGATATCATCGCTGCAAAACAAACTAAAATTTTAATTAGAAATCATTTGATAAAATAATTAACTTTAAAAGATACACCAGTGGATTAATTTAAAGGAATACCTACGCAGCAGAAAGTACTAAGTTTATGTCACCGACGTTTCCTAGTGAGCCTCTAATCTATTTGTTGTCCTCGTACACGGATTTGCATCCATCCACATTGGATACAAGTGAGTGACAGAAGTTTAATGAATCTCCATCAGGGGTTAAGGAAAACAGGGGTAATCCAAAACATAATAATAATAAATAAATAAATTTTGTTTTCAAAACTCAAATTCTCCAAATGAGAATTTGATTTAAATCATTAAAATAAATATATAAATAAAATGGGTTAGCCTCGAACGTACTGAAGGCTCGACCCGCTGGTCGTATGCCTCACTGCACCGAGGGCCATCTCTTTTCCTTTCAAAACATTTACTCTTTTTCTCTTTCTCTAGCCCGTTCTTTCAGTGGTGCCAGACGCTGTGGTGGAATACAGCTACATCGAGCACTAGAGAGTTACCCTACACGCCTCTCCCAAGGTCTCCACTCACCGTGGCCCTCAATAGGCGGTCCACAGCTACTTAGTTGCATGCCTCTTAACTCGGTCCATGCTCCCTCAAATCGGAGCCCCGAGGAACCCTCTCAATTGCTCATCTCGCCTCCCATCCATATCAATATCATATATATATATATATATCTATAAAACATATATATTTAAAACATATAAACACACACATATAAATCTTTATATTTTCTTTAAAATCATCCCACTCTCTACATGGGTATATCACCAAGCAGGTATGTGTGCGTGTGGATTTCCTCGTATCCCAAAACCTTTGAAAATCATCTAAGTTTTTAAAACCTTTATAAAAACCTCTGGCCCCAGTGGCTAGGCAAAGAAATCTAAGCCACTCACAGTGTTGGAAGGTTTGTATACACCCAAGTGATCCACGTAGCTAAGTCTCCGGGAAGTTTTGGGGTCAAAATCGAATACTTGACAATAAAATTACCGAAATGCCCCCAAGGGCCCGTGGGCCTCCTACACGGATTGGGCTGGGTCCTGCACCGATTTGGGCCCAAAAGGCCTCGCTTGCGCTTGGTAGGGCCAAGTCCTGAGCGAGACTTGGCTATCCACCCACTCCCGCACAGGAGTGGGTCGGCTCCCGCACGGGAAACGAGACAGGGGGCTCGGGATTTGAGCCCCTACTTCGATTTTTGTATCATCCGACCTCTGTTTGTCACGAAAAATTAGATAGACGATCCTCACGCCGTCTACGACATGTTTACCGAATGAAAAACAAGAATCACAAGCTCAAAGTTCCTAGATCTTGAATCTAAACTAGAATCTAGTTAAAAAGCAGTACCTAAATTTGAGCTTGGATCTCTCCTAGACCAATGCATGGAAATGCGTAAAAACTTAATAGAATGTAGATTAAGGTGAGTAGAATAACATGTTAGAAACTCATCTTGATCCTTTGGTCGTGTTGTTCGAATCGATCAAAAGTCCAAAATTGCTCCGAAAGAGCAATTAAGAGGAGAGGAAGTGAGGGCAAAGAGAAATGAGAGGGGGAGAGCTCAACTCCCTCTATTTATAGGCAAGCCCGACATCGGGCCTACTCGAATTCTGGGACAGACTTAATTCCCCCTTTTTCCACTTCTCATAATCTTGATTCTTGGCCTAATCGACTAACTAATTCGGCAATGGATATCCAATCCATTGGCTATGGACTCAAAGAAGTCAAATTAAGGCTTCCACGCATGTGTAGTAGGTCCAAAGTTAAAAATGGCAAAACAGAATGAAACAAATTGGTATCTGGAGCTCGCCCAAGGTGACAAAACGCTCCAAACATGGCAGGAAATTACTAGAAAAACCAAATGAAAAATAAAAAGACACGATGAAAAGTGTATTATATACTATAATTAATAGAATATGTTTGTGAATATGTTTCACTTTCCCACTATTTCCAAGAGAATTTTTGTGGATGTAAAAATAAAGGTTAACTCAATTCTATATCAACTTGATTAATTCTTTTGCTGTCAAAATCTCAATTTTCGATTTGGTTCATTTTCTTTTTCTTTTTTCAAGTTGTCACAATTTCCTTTCTTAAGCATCAATCATGGGATTTTACTACAATTAAATCAAGTGAGCTTCTCCATATAATTAGGAAAATTCAAATTGACTCAGCTAATGATTATTATATTCTTTTATTCTTATCATCTACTTGATGATGTAAAAGAGGATATTTATTGATTCCACGTTTCAAGATGAAAATCTTCTTCCTCCTATTGCTAACAATACTAAGAGTTTTTGCATCTGTAGTTGTTTCTTTAGCAAATGCTAGTTGCCCTGAGAAATGTGGTAAAGTGGAAATTCCTTATCCTTTTGGAATTGGAATAGGTTGCTACTTGAATGAGTGGTTCTCAATATGTAATACCCATACCAAATATCTGTTTCTTTCCGCCAATTAGAGTGTGAGTTAGTTAGTAAGAGAATGTGGTAAAGCCTCACTTAAGTTATGAATTAGTAGTAAGGTTAGAAATTTAGACTGAAATTGTTAACAAGTGACAGAGAATTTGAAAATTTTGCTGCCAATGGTTCGGAAGTAAATTGTTTGAAGAATGAAACTAGACACTGAAAATTTTATTCTAGCTTGGGATATAGGTGGAATTTTAGTAATTTTTAGAGGGTAAAATGGTAACTAAGAGTAAATTTTCATTTTTAGGACTTAACCATCTAGTGACAAGTGTCAATACTTTAGGAATGGATGGCTAGGATTTGAACAAATTTCTTCACCCATTTGGAAGACAAAATTTGGCCATGACATGTGGAATGGACTAGAAAATTCACCAAATTTCATGTTGTCTTCAACCTTAAGAAAAGATGAGCAAAACCTCCATTGTTGAAACCTTGAAAACCTTACTCTATAAACACAAGTCCAAACTTTGCCAAACAAGTCCATCAAATTTTCTAACCAACTTGAAGCTCTTGACTTGCCCATTAATATTCCCAACCCAATTTCAAGAAATCCAAGCTAGTGTGGGAGGAATTTTGCCTTAAAGGTTTAGGGTTCTTCTTGGAAGTTTACAAATCAAAGGTAAGCATGCCTAATTTTGATCCAAGAATGTAGTTTTTGGCATGCTAAACTTGAATATCAAGTCAATTTAGTTTGATTTTGCTTGTAGACTTGTGAATCTAGAAAATTGGAAAAGTTATGGAAAATTTTTGAATTAGGAATTGCAAGCTAGATTGGATCCAAGAAAGTTTAGGATTGAAGTATTTTGTCTTTGTGAGTGTGCTAGACTAGAAAATGCAATTCAATTACATTGGAAAGGAAATTGCAATTTTGCAATGTGGCATACCGAATTTGTCTAGGAGAGGTGGCATTTTTCCATTTTGTGGATTTAAGTGAAATGTGGTTATTTTGGAGTAAATTGAAGTGAGATTTTTAATGAGGAAGATTAATTAAGTGTTAGATTGCCAAGTAATTGCATCACATTGCATAACATTGCATGTAGTTTAGGTTCTAACTCAATATTTCATAAGGTTATAGGAACCTAATAAATGTATAAATAATTAGGAGTTCGGACACCTCCAAAGGATAAGGAACCAGTCAAGGACGACCAAGCATAGCTCGGACCTCATTGTGAGTGGATGACAATGTTAAAATTACAGTTTTGTTATTTTGTTAAATGTTATTTAGTGAAATGATTTAGTTAAAAGGTGTTAAATGATGATTGAGAATAATTGTGAATGGCCCATGGAATGTGATGGCTAAATTGGAAGATTTAGATTTTGAGACATGAATATGAAAGATGGTTTTGAAATAAATTAGTACTATTAGTTTTGAAATATTGAAAGGTTGTTATATGATTTTTCAAAGGATTTTTCAAAGGCATTGTTTTAGTTGAAACAAATAAAAAGGAGATTTGCGAGCCATCACAATTCCAAGAGATGTAATTATATGGTGGCCTCCATGGGAGGATATTAAGTTACTGCAGTAGCCAAGTAGCCGCGAATCGACTTTTGAGGGCCGTGGCGATAGTAGACATACCTTGACGGGAGGCACGGAGGGAAACCCGCAAGGTACTTTGAGTTCGTCCTATGGCACCACCGTTCAGGATGGAACTCAAAACTCAATTGTCGGCCTTGGCCAAGGCGACAACTCGAGTGAGGAATTGACCGAATAAAATAGATGATTCGTGGGCCAAGGTTTAGAAATTCTTACTTTGTTTATGTTTTTAAGTTTTCTTTATTTATTTTAAATTTAAGGATTTTTACTATACTACTGTTTTAAATATGTTATCCAATCATTGAGTAACCTTGTTACTTACTCGTGTTTTTACTAAAAATATTTTCAGGCTGTAGATATCAACTGCGCTACTAGGGTACGTTGTGGTGGGAAAATAATTGGCACTTTACACCAGTTTGACCAAAGGTGAAAAAGTCAACTCATTTGTATTATTTTTAAAATATTCGTGTAGATCCCATCGAGTATGAAAATATCATTTTAAATAGCCATTTCTCTTCTTTAATGAGTCTAAGACTTTTCAAAACTGACATGATATTTTTCTGAATTCTGGAAGTTCGTAAATAAATTCTACAAAAATATGTTGAAAAACCTAATGGCATTTCCGCAAATATTTTGAAGTTTGGATATCTTATGTATAAATGAATTTTTATGCTATGGCAGTTTGATGTTTTATCTATTTTGATTAGTTCGAATGATAGTTAAGTGGTTTAACTACTTGGTACGATTAAAACTGTATGATGGAAAAATGCATAAAATGACCGTTTTAGCCTTGCGACCCTTAGAGTGTATTCTAACCTAATAGAATGCATTTCAAGAGTTGTGGCGATTGTTACGTGCTTGATTGTCGCGTCGGGGCGTGACACAATAACATGCAAAAAAACTCACAAACATCATTGGGGGTCGTTCTTGAGTGCTTACAACGTGGAGGTCTTTAAAATATCATTGCAACAAGGAAATGCACACATAAATAGCAAAGCTTCTTCGTAAATGGCATAGTGATGAGTAATTGGAGTATGAATTTGGGTGAGAATCTTTACTTTTGCTTCTCAGCAACTAACAACGTATTCGCTGCCTTAGGATGTGGTGTTGTCGCTACTATTAGCCAAGACGACGAAATTGTTGCAAGGCACATGTCTATTTGTAGCAGTCTCAGTGGCTTTCGTGGTAGCTGCATAGGTCTAGGATGTTGCCAAACAGTAATTCCACTCGGACTGAAGAAGTACATTGTGACTATCAACGAGACAAGAGACTTATCAAATACTATTATCTTTGGTTTTGCCTTCCTTATTGAAAAGTATTGGGTTAAAGATCCATTAAATGGTTTTAAAGCATTCTTCAGTGGTAATAATTTTCCGCTGGTGATTGATTGGAAGATCTTCATGAATGAAACATGCCAATCATCTAAATTTGTCAACTCATAGTGCTATAGTTTCCTTCTACAAGGATAGTGTTAACTACTCAATATTGGATGGTGGCTTTGCTCAATGTACGTGTGCACAAGGCTTCCAGGGGAACCCTTATCTTCTGAAAGGATGTGAGGGTATTGTGTTCATTTTCTTAACCCAAATCTTTTTTATTGGCTATCGAAAATAATTTTATAAACCTTCTTAACAAGTGTACTTCTGGGAGATCAAGAGTACTTTAGGCTTTTAGGATTGAATTAAAAGGTCATTAACATTTTACCAATTAATTATAATAAGAAATCTTTGAGGCAGATAGAGATTTATAATCTACACGTGAATTCCAAAAATTAAACTAAAATAAAAGAAGTCATGCTATGTCAAGTTAGATGTTAAAAATAGTACTTGTTGTGAAAATAGCAAAGAGCAATAAAGTAAAATATGAAATAACAAAAGAAATATGAGAGAGGAGAAACTTAGAGAATATAATTATTGAAGATAATGTACTGTTATTCTATCCTTCTCTTGTATTTGTGCAAATAAGGTTATGTAACCCTCTAAATATAATACAAGTCTATATATATGTACATGGTCATCTCTTCATTAATGATAGGATAAGATCTCTTTAATAGTATCACTAGTATTTAGTTATTAAGTTATTTAATCACTAAGATTCACTGGATTTGGCCAAGACATATATGTACATTTAATACATTAATAAATCCAGTCATGGTGAAGAAGTCCATATTTTCATACTAGTACCAATTATCTTTGATTTGCTTACAAGCTCTGCTAATTTATATGTTTAAACATAACTAGAGGAGAACCCCTTCGCATAACTTCGGGACTAATTTATTTTTTTATTGTACATGGAGCAACAATTGTTAAAACAAATTCGCTTCACTTCGAGTTACAAAAATAAACATAATACAATAGACAAAATAGTATTGATTTCTTTTTTACTATACAAAATTGAGAAGTTTTAGGGACAAGAAAGAGGGACGACTATAATAAGTGTCCTTGGATATATAAAATTAGAAGTAATTAGGACGTTTGGGTGGAAACGTTCCTAATACTTGCACCAAAAATTTTTGGGCACGACTCAAAATAAAAAGACTATAAAGTTAAGCTCAAAATATTACAACCATATTCTTGCTAAAGGAAAATATAAAAGGAAAAGGAAAAATAGAGAGAAGAAGACAAGGACCTAAAATAATTAGGACGTTATTTTTTTTCCTCGAAGAAGCTCTTCTCTCATCTCTTTCTTTACTCTGTTTTCTTTATCTTTCTCTCTTGATCCTCTCAATCTATTTCCCTCTCTCTCATTTTCTTCTTATTGAGTTTTCTCGAGAAAATCTTACATATCCTTAGCGGGAGATCTGAAGTTCTCTCCTCGTTTGGTTGCTGAGAAAATTTAGGAAAAAAAGAGCCTGGAAGTGAGCTTTATCGGTGATATTATGTAGTCATTGATCAACTCGAATCAATAATCCTCAGTACTTTCTTATTCCTTTCTTGCATTTTCTGGGTAAGTGTCACGTCCTGACCCGCCCGGGTCGACCACGTGGCAACCGCCGCGCTGTCTCGAAGTACGTGCCAGTCGCTTACGCACCTGAAGGACCGCAAGGCAAATAAATGAATACCATCGCTGCAAAACAACTAAAAATTTAATTAAAAATCATTTAATAAAATAATTAAACTTAAAAGATGTACCAGTGGATTAATTTAGAAGAATACCTACATAACGAAAACTACTAAGCCTAAGCCACCGACGTCTCCTAGTGAGCCTCCATTCTATCTGCTGTCATCGTACGCGGATTTGCATCCATCCATATTGGATACAGGTGAGTGACAGAGGTTCTATGAATCTTCATCGGGGTTAGGGCAATTAAGGGAAATCCAAAATAAAATAACAATAAAATAAATATTTTTCTATTCAAAATCTCTTTCTAGTTCTCTAACTGAGAACTTTCTTTGAAAACGCTTTAAATAAATAGATATATATACATAAAATGGGCTGGCATCTCTATCATATTGAAGGTGTGACCCGTCGGTCATCTTATGCCTTACTGCACCGAGGGCTATCTCTTTTCTCTTTTTTATTTCTCTAGCCCTTTCCCTTAGTGGTGCCTCGCTGTGGTGGAACACAGCGAACTGGAGCCCTAGTGAGCTTCCTTATGCGCCTCTCCCAGGGTCTCGTCTCACCGTGCCCCTCGATAGGCGGTCCACGGCTGAGAATCATGCATGCCTTCTCCAACTCGGTCCACGCTCCCGCATATATTGGAGCACCGAGGAGCCTCTGCTAGCTGTTGGCTGTTGGACCGCAGCCCACCACCACCACTAGCCCACTTAATCACCCATCTTCAAGGGTATCATACCCTCATAAATCATAATAATAAAAATATAAATATAAATAAAATATAAATATATTTCAAACAGACAAACATAAATATAAACACACACACATAGGTCTTTATCTTTTTCTTTCAAAACGTCCCACTCTTTAGGTGGGTATATCAACAAGCAACTGTGTGTGTGTGGATTTCCTATACCCCCAAAACCTTTGAAAACATTTATGTTTTTAAAACGCTTTTAAAACCTTTGTTCCCAGTGGCTAAACAAAGAAGTCTAGGCCACTCACAGTATTGAGAAATTTGTATACTCCCAAGCGCTCCATGTAGCTCAACCTCTAGAGCATCGCCGCATTCGATTCACCCAGAGCCCTAGTACACGGAAATACGTTAGCATTCATAATTGAACTATGAATGCACCTATGAGGCTCTAGTATGACCTAAGACTGAGTTTGAATGTGATTTGGGGCTTAGAAAAGTGTTCGAGAGGTTTCAGGGCTAAAATCGGACTCTAGATAAAAAATTACCAAAATGCCCCAAGGGCCTGTGGGCCCCACACCTGGACTAGGCTGGGCCTCACATGGATTGGGCCAAGTTCTACGCGAAATTGGGCTCAAAAAGCCCTATGAGATATTTATATATTATAATGATATAATATATAAATATCTAAGATATATTAATATACTATATAAATATCTTAAATATAATAATATAATATATAAATATCTAAACAGGGACTCGATCGGCCTGTTCCTTGGCCGGTCTCTCACCCAGTTTTTGCACTCTTTTCTCCTCCTTTCGACGTACAAACTTAGAGAGGCAATCCTCATGGCATCCATGACGGATACGCCGAGGCAGAAACAAGAAACACCGGTCCAATTTCTGTAAAATCGAGATTTATCTTAAATTGACCAAATCTCCAATTAACTCTCACCCGGTGCATAGAAATACGTGAAAACAGAGTATGAGGTAGATTAAGGTGAGTACTATAACATACTAAAAGCTCACTTTATTTCACTGGCCCGATATCCGCCGATTTGAGTTTAAAAATTTAAACCGGTCAAAAGCTGAAAACTGAGATCTACGCTAAACCGATGCATGGAAATGCATGCAAACTTAATATAACGTAGATCGAGGTGAGTAGAACAACATACTGAAAACTCACATTGATCTGACTGCTGGATTGTTCGGATCTGCCAATTGTCCAAAATGCCTCCGTTTAGCTCCAGAGAGAAAAAAGAGAAAAAGAAAGAAAAAAAAAAGAAAAGAGAAATGAAGGAAAAAACTTCGGCCCTCCCCTATTTATAGGGGAGCCCGACACCTGGTCTACTCGGGCCCCGGGTCAAACTTTGTCCCTTTTTTCAACTTTCTTCCATTTTCACCCGTTGGCTAAATCTTTTGATTTCTTGTGCCAACAGGGTCCATAATAAATTTCTAGGGACTTAATTGGAGGTCTTTTTGGCATTTACTAATTTCCATGCACGGTTAATTACTTTATCATCCAACACCGTCTTATCCTAATTTGAACTTCTCTTCTTAATTAGACACATCCGGACCGACGTATTGTTCACTTAATATGTTGTCTTACACTATTCTATTTGTACAAAAAAGTCGTATTAGGTCCAGGTGTGTCAGTAAGCAAATTGGAACAATCAATTTGTGTCATTTACTTGAAAATTTGCTAACACGTTTAATTTTCCTTTATTATATATTTTTGTAGGAATCTTCCTTGAATGCTGGAATGCCAAAATTTGATAGAAATTTCTGAAAATTTGGAGACTAAACTTGCTAATTTCCTTTACTATTTGATGCGTATATCTGATCTCTTTCACCATATATTTGCTCTAGGTGAAATAGATGATTCATTATTATTCGATTAGGATGGCTAAATATTGAAGGAGGTTTTATTTCGTGTTCATCTTTTTGATGCAATTAATGATAATTAACTTTAACCAAATTAGATGAGAAGGGCAGAGGCTTTAACTAAAATAGTTATAATTTCAAACGTACATGTGGAATGGGAATAATGATTTTTCTAGGCTATTATTATTATTATTATTATTATTATTATTATTATTATTATTATTATTATTTGTCTACGTTTTTTGTTTACAATTTAATTGATGAGGTTAATTAATATTTAAGAGCTACAAATCAGATTAATTATTCTTTGACTTTTATACATAAGTAAAAGCTAATAAAGTATAATGTCAAGTATTCTTTGACTTTTAGTTTCATGACAGTTCTACTCCAAATGTTGTTAACTTAATTTTCAATTTGATTTCTTAAGTTTGGTTTAAATGAACCACCGATATTTCTAGATTTAAATTGGTTAATTACATTTTTTAATTCAGACTTTCCTGTTGTTTTCCTGACTCTACGTGGAAGTTATTATGATGCTTGTTGGTGATATCTGATATGTTATGTAAAGTTATTTGATGTGGATATTGCTTTATGATTTTAGGTCTGAGCTTCTGGTTGTTAGGCCTCTTTGATCAACTAAGTTTCATGTCATTTTTTCCAGAAAATTTTCTGGAACCTCTAAGTTAGAGTGCTAAAAGGTTGCTAAGTACCTTTCTGTAACAATGTAGGCATATATTTTTTTTGGTACCTTTTGCTGAGTCTCAGCTCTTGCTTTTAATATTAGTAGAACTGATTAAGTTGGAATGTGAATTTATTTCTATGGCATTGAGTAGCCCAAACAATTATAAATTATGGTGAAGAAAGAAGGAATAAAAGTTTAAAATATAGCTATTGGTTTCCATGCGTTGTAGATATAAAGACCAATTAATTGAACTTGGTGAATAAATGAGTTGTGATGGTTGTTTTATTTTTCGAAAATGACTTTACTAAGTACCTTTTTGTAACAATGTAGGCTTACATTGGGATTTACTAGCCAAAGAAGATAGAGGAGGTTGAGTTCTTCTACCTACAGGTAATCTTATGTACTCCCTTATTTTACTCTCAACTGGCATATAAATGAGGTCTAATTAATTAGGTAAGTGGCCTGGTCCCTAACCCACTTGTACTTTGCATTTTGGGAGTTTTTGCATTCAAAACATTAGCATAGATTGGAATCTGAAAGGGGTAATTCTTTGTTATAGAGTTTAGACTTTAGACATTAGACGTTATTTTTAGAGTTTTAATTCATTTTGCTGTTAGCTTTTATTGGTTGCTTTGACCATCTTTATGTTGGAGAAGAAGCTGTAACTTTTTGGTAAATGAATGCTAAAATGCTATCTAATTACTCCAACTATATTCATCTCAAAAATATTTACTACTATATTCATCTCAAAAACTTGGATTTGATGAAATTGCTTTCTGGTTTCTTCCATATCTCTCTGTACACGATGATATATCTAGGTGAACTTCGATTCAGTAACTTCGAAGAGTGTATTTTAACTTAATTTCGATATAAGTTACATCTTTGCTGCCAATGTAAAAGTCACTAAGAAATCCTTTTTTTTTTTATATCCACAAAGAAATCTGTTCTTTGTAAAAGTCCAAAAGAAAGAAGGAATAAAAGTTTAAAATATAGCTCTCGGTTTTCACGCGTTGTAGATATAAAGACCAATTAATTGAACTTGGTGAATAAATGCGTTGTGATAGTTGTTTTATTTTGCGAAAATGATTCCGGTCTTAAATGTCATGGTTGAAATGATTCTAGTTTGTCATGATAACAGCCCTTGATTGAACTGACAAAAGCTCCAGTTAACTTTTGCTTCCCTACTACAATTCCAGTTGACATTGTCTCACTTGCTACATTGAGGTTCACAGGTACATCGCTTGTTAATTTTCTTTTTTCGGTGGCTATTTTCTTGGTCTTTGTTTGCTTGCTATTATTGATTTTATTTTTCAATATTATGTAGTTAATTCTGATATGGCTCTTGACTAGAGTTGGATGGAAATTGAGGATAGGAAAGATATTAATTTTTTGAATGGGGTTGACAGTTTTCTTGAGTTTGCATTTGAACACCTAACGATGGAAAAGACCATTTGTTGCCCATGCATGAAGTGTAGAAATGTCACTTACAAACAAAGGTCTGATGTGAAATATCATTTGATAAAATATGGGATAGTTAAAAGTTATACCTTGTGGTTTTTTCACGGGGAAAGTTGGGATGAGTCTATAGATTCAAATGATGATGCTGATTTTGGTGAGCATGACACTCCTTGTGATGATATGATTAGATTGGTGAATAGTATTTTTAATGTTTCAAATGTGTCCATGACTACTACTCCGTGTGTTGAGGTTAGTAACCTTAGTTCTAATGAGATAGTTGAAGAACCTAATTATGAAGCTGCAGAGTTTTACCGTTTGTTGAGTGAACCTAATTATGAAGCTAAGAACTCATTAGTAGTTTGGTTCTAATGAGATAGTTTTACCGTTTCGAATTTGATTTTTTTCCCCTTTAAATACCAATGTCTTGTTGAAGCATGCTTTATATTCAAGCTGCTTATAGGTTTGCTACCTTGTGATTTATGAATGGTGTGCATACCATAAAGTTGTGCAAATTCCCAATTGATGACTAAATGGTTGTGTAATGTTTTGTTTTGTTTTGTTTTTTTTTTGTCGTTTTGTAGGAACAGATAAAGATCACTGAAGATGAAAATGAGAGTTAAGAGATAAATTCAGAAATGATTTTAACAAAGGTCCTTGGTATCAAATCTGGCCAAGTTCGTGGGAGAGGTTCAGGCCATATAGCTACTACAAAAAGCAGCACCTCTACGTCAAATTCAGGACTAGTTACTCAATTACAAGATCAAGTAGTGGAGCTAATTGATAAACTGAAAGATAATGAAACTAAATTGAAGGATTATGAAGAGAAGATGGAGTGGATGATGGAACAAATGCTGCTCTTACAGAGGCAAAGAGAAGAGGTATGCTCCATCAACTTTCTGTCTTTGCAATTCATGCACAGTATAATGTAATCTAGTTTGATTGAAGTTAAGTTATATGTTTCTTTTTGCTTTTTGGTCAATAAACATTGAGAAAGAGTTGAGTTTTATGCATGCGAATATGATTATATCCTAATAAGATAAATTCGATAAGAGAGCAAAAGAGAGGATTCAGCAAGTTGGGTGCATTCCCTGAAAAAACTAATTCCTTTACCACTTTCTCTTTCTCGTTCTCGGTGTTTGTGTGTGCTTTTTACTTGCTGAAATTATGGGATTGCTTTGAATTTTGCAGGAAATTTAATGGAGTATGCTTTTGCAGTATTAGAGGCACTATATGTTGAGACTTTGGATGCTGCCTTTATTTGTAATTTTCTCAAAAAAGGAAGTCTTATTTTCATGTGAGACTTGATGCTGATAACTTTGTTTTAAGTTTCAACCATGCATTAGCCTCTTGACTCTGCTAGAATGGTTGTGAAGGGTTTTTTTTTTTTGAAAAAAAGATAATAATAGAGATGTTTTCTTTACGGAATATTAGAGGGATATTGAAATTTTAGATGTATAAATTTTAGTATACTTATTGTCGAGACGTTTTACCGCTCCGAAGATAAAATGACATGACGTGAGAAATGTTCGGTACTAAACTGTTAAAAAACAAATGGAGTCGCCACTAACCTTTTATTTTTAATAGGTGTGGTTAGTCACCTACTTGTTTAACCCAACGTAAATCTAGAAAAATTATGTCAAGCTAAGGAAAGAAACTGGTCTACGAAAAAGATTTTAGGTTCGAGAGTCGGTTACGCTTGGGGAAGGATTAGCACCCCCAAGATGCCCGAAAATCGGTACCACAAAAGTCTTGAAATATTTTACTTGGAAAATGATAATAAAATGTTTTAAAATCATTTTAAGAAAAACATAATTTTAAATGTCGGAATAAATATTCCTTTTAATGTAGGATAAACATCCCATTATAAAAACTTAAATTCGAAATTTGAAAACTTAATGTCGGAATGAACATTCCTTTTGATGTGAAAATCCATAGCCCAATTTTGGATTTGAAGAATTTTCCTACTTAGAATGGAAATTCAATTTCTAAATAGAAATAAATATTCTTCAAGTATCGAAGTCAAATTTAAAAATGAGGATAAATATCCTTTTGAAAAACAAAGATTTAATTTTAATTTTAGAAAGTTTCAATTATGAGAATATTAATTGAAACCTTCTAGAAAACATTTTGCAAAAAAGGTTGGGATAAACATCCTCAAATTCATGCTTTGAAATTTACATTAAGAGACTTTAATTATGATTACTTAAATTAAAATCTCTTAGAAAGATTTAATTTTAAAACAATATCGGAATAAATATTCCTTTTAATTTGAAACATCCTCAAATTCATGCTTTGAAATTTACATTAAGAGACTTTAATTATGATTACTTAAATTAAAATCTCTTAGAAAGATTTAATTTTAAAACAATATCGGAATAAATATTCCTTTTAATTTGATGAAAGGAATAGTTTGACGAAAATTTAATTTGATAGGAAAATATTTTGAAAAATAAAAAAAGGATAAAAGAAAATAAATATTCCCTTTTATTGAAAAAGAAATAAAAAGAAATAAAAATAAGAAAAGAGATTTTGAAAGTGATTTTCTTTTATAAAATTTGGATTAATTTGAGAGGCCTTAATTATAGTTGGAAAATTAAGATCTCTCTAAAAACCTTTAAAACATGTTTTGAAATTAATGTTGGAATAAACATTCCTTTTAATTTAATTGAGCCTCTTAAACAAGAGATTTTCTTAAAATAAAATGAAAATAAAACATAAGAGTAAAAATAAAATAAAATAAAAAAAATAAAAGTTTTTGGAATTAACATTCCTTTTCGTAAAAGAATGTAATAATATTTTTGAGTTCATTTACAAATTTTAAGAAATTAAAGAAATCATAAACATGATGTATGCTTTTTATGAAACTCAAATGATCAAAATATATTTCTCATTTTTTGAAGGGATGAAAAATTCCCTCGGACCCGATTGGACTCCCGATTTGACGCCGAGAAATCTTTTCATCGGAGAAAACCTTCGGAAAACCTCGGACTCCCGAGGCATCCTCCGGTCACCCCATGCATATGAATATTTTTTTAAATCAAGGTTCTAAACCTAATTATGCATGAATGGGACAAGAAAACATAGGTTAGTACATATAAACACAATTAATTACATAATAGGTAGGCAGATTCAATTTAAATAAGCACGTATATAAAGTCAAAGAAACAATTTTACACAAAATTCGATTCATAATTTAACAAACGTATATACGAGTGTAAAAGAGTAATTCTACAATCAAAGTTAAATTTTTTAATTAAGACACATATGGATTTAAGAGTAAAAAGGTAATTTAACAAGGTCAAAGTCAAATATTATACTAAATATATACCTATTTAAATTTTAAAAATACGATTTTTATAACCAAGATTAATTTTTTATTTAAATTTTTAACCTAAACAGATTTGAAGATGCAAACTTTACAGTCAAAATTAAATTTTTAACTTAAACAGGTTTAGAAGTATAAACTTTACAATCAAAATTAAATTTTTAACATATCAAACAACACAGAACACAAATATTTGGCATAAAAAAAAAAAGCTATAAAGATCATCATAAGACACATGAAGTCGAGACCTCCTTTTACAAGTATATAAGTTATTAGAATTAAATATGTGTTAACATGAACAAGTAGCGAAGAGGCATCGTATTTAGTGTATTTCAAATATATCCCAAACTAATATGAACATAAAAGCCTCATAAATCCTAAACATAATTCTTAACATATGAAAAGCAAGTATCTTTTCAATGCAGATAAGTCATAGCCCAAAAAAAAGATCTAAGCTTGCAGTGAAATATTAAATAAAAGGTTGTTTAAGAAATATTCATAATACATATGAACAGATTAACTAAGCTTTAAACATACAAGCACAAATAAAAATGGTTAGCTTAAGGCAACAGCTTTTACCTAAAAAAAAAGGATTGCTTCTTTGTTTACAAAAGAACCGAACAACTTTGTATTTTGAATCAAGGAAACAAAAGAAAAGAAACAAAAATGATGTTTGAGAAAGGTTATTCTAAGGATTGCTTCACGTTTGAAAAATCAAATCAGTCTTATGCTTTCTCTTCTAGCCAATCTCTCACTCCGCTCTCCCTTTGTTGAAAATCTAACTCTCTTTTTTTTTTCACTCTCTCCTTTCAAAGAATGAAGAAAAGAAAACTAGGAAAAAAAAAGGGTAGAGGAAAAAAACGGACTCTTTCTCTGTGCTTCCTCCTTCTTCCCTCCATTGCTGCTGCAGATGGGTTCTTCCTTTTTTTTTTCTTTCGGCCAGCCCTTTCCTTTTATTTTGAAACTCCAATCGCTGTTTTCTTCCTCAAACAAACCCCAGAAAATATGGAGCCGAAAAACGAATAATCATGATGACCCCCCCCCCCCACATTTTTTGCCTTTGAGTATTTGTTTCTTTCACACTTGACAGCAGGATGAGGCTCAAACATTTTCAGCTAGTGCGTCCATGTTACTCGTCACACTCGCAGCACTCGTCTCTGGTGCCTCTGGACCATCCGTTGCCATTGCTCGATTAAGGAGAGAAGGGGGACAGAGAGAGAGGAGAGGAGAGGAGATTGTTGTGGAGTTGTGGGAAGATGGTGGTGCGTGAGGTGGTGGTTGGCTGTAAGTGAGCGTGGTGCTTGCCGCTGCTCATTACGGTGGCTGCTGCACTGAGCTGCTGTTGTGGCTGTCACCTCCACTAGTTCGGCATTCATGGCTGTGAAGCGGTGGCATGGCTCGAGTGGGTGCTGATTTTTTGGTCGGTCATAGGCAGGCAGCTTGTCGGGCTGTGCCAAGCAGGCCGCTGGTCGGTCATGGACAGGCAGCTCGTCGGGCTGTGCCTAGCAGGTCGCTGGTCTGTCATGGGCAGGCAGCTCGTCGGGCTATATCGAGCAGGTCGCTGGTCAGTCATAGGCAGGCAGTTCGTCGGGCTGTGCCGAGCAGGTCGCTGGTCGGTCATGGGCAGGCAGCTCGTCGGGCTGTACCGAGCAGGCCGCTTGTCGGTCATGGATAGGTAGCTCGTCGGGCTGTGCCGAGCAAGTCGCTGGTCGGTCATAGGCAGGCAGTTCGTCGGGCTGTGCCTAGCAGGTCACTGGTCGATCATGGACAGGCAGCTCGTCGGGCTGTGCCTAACAGGTCGCTGGTCGGTCATGGGCGGGTAGCTTTTAACTTGGTGAGGTTAGCACAAGCCATGCGACAGACCATGGAGAGACAATCTTGAAAGGTTCGGTGGTTGATAGCCTGCATGGGGGTGTGGCTTCTTCTTTTTGTTCTGCATGGCCGTCGATGATAAGGGGGCGGCAAATATGGCAGCGATTGACGAGGGAGCTTGAGAGAGGCACCACGAAATGAGGAAAGAAGCTCGGAGGGTCGTTTGAGGGATGGAGGAATGACAACGTGGACGTGGTGGTGGCTGCTGGTGGTTTACTTATGCTGGAATCTAAGGTAGAGCAGCCACAGGAGCCCGAACAGACGGTTGCGATTGAACCCGGGCCTGTGGTTGGAGCGGCCTTGGGTGCCGGAGTTGAAGAAGAAGAGGGTGGTGACTTGGTTGGGGCGGAGCTGGGATTTTGGCCGAGAGCACTGCTAGCCGAGCCAAAATGAGGAAAGGGTTGCATGGCTTGTATGGGAGCATGGCCTTTTCTTGTATTTTGCATGGTAGTGGTCCCCTTTTTACTTGGCTTTTGATATATATATATATATATATATATATTTGTACACAGCTATATATAAATATAAATATAAATATACCCATATATATATAAATATATATATATAAATACACATATACTTATAAATATACACATGTAAATATATATATATTTTGCATCATAACCGAGTTGACTTGGTTAGCCCTTGACTCGTGAGGAAATTGAGTTGACTCGATCTTAGCTCCTCGGTCTCGGTTCAAAATTGCCTGTAAGATAATAAAAATGAGCTAAAGGAGACAACAAATAAAAATTTATTGATGACCAATTAATTAATTAATCAATCAATTAATTAATTAATTAAGGTTAAAAATAAGTGTCTACACTTATGATATTATAGCGTTTATGGATCTATATTTCAGTAGACTTATTATACACATATTAAATGATAATGAAGAGAAAATTAATCAAATTCTTTAATATTATATTTAATTAGTTGTATAAATGTTGTGATGCTATAAAATTAAGGTCCTGATTAGGATATTAATACCTTAAAAAAGGTCTGTAAAAATTATATCTGAGGACGTTTTGTGTCTCTATATCTAATATTTTGGGACGTTTGACATCCTCTTATGTCATATTTGGGGACGTTTGTCATCCCTAAAGTGTTTCAACTAGGATCAACATTGTCCCGAAAAAGGTTAAAACTTTTTCTTTCAACATGGGGATGACAGTCGTCCTTAAATTTTAAGGGATTGACATGCGGAAGGATTTAATGCATTATGACAATAATTAATAAAACCAACTTTTTCACCAAAAGAAAATGGTAAGTGCTCAACCGCAACCATTCGTGCTAATTGTTCTCTATTATTTGCATCGGTGTAATTAAATAATTGATTAGTAGAAGTAGGATACCTTGCAAGCTGTGTTTGTATTTGTGATCTTGCAGCTTCGGATTGGGTAGGATGCTTTTGATCTATATGCTTTTGATATGTGCCATACCCTCCAGACTTTGACCAAGCAAATTGTTTGTCGCAATAGTTACATTTGACTTTTATGGTTCCATCAGGATTTTCCACCTTCGTCATGTGCTTTGTGAACATAGCAGATTTGGAACGTCTTCCCGAACCGGTCGTATTTACGGATTCAGGAATTTGAGGAGAACTATGTTGGGATTGATTTTCTATTGGAATTGTAGTATTGGACATGGCTTCGGAAATAGAAGGGGTATAATGAGTATTTTGTGGATATCTATACGCACCAAAATCTTGATAATCATCATCTACATAAGTAGTGGGAGGGATATGACTTTTTCCCTTAGAATGTGAAGAATTTCCACTACCACTTGCCATTAAAAAATTAAAAGAATAAGAATAAGATGAAGATTAAGAAAAGAATAAGAATAAAATAAAAAAGAAAATAAATTAAAAGAATAAGAAAAATTGAAAAAATTTTGATTAACAAAATTAAGAATTTGTGAAAAAAAAAAGATGAAGATTGAAGACTAATGAATAAAATGAAGATTGAT
Source organism: Microcos paniculata (assembly GCA_030664755.1). Taxonomy (NCBI): domain Eukaryota; kingdom Viridiplantae; phylum Streptophyta; class Magnoliopsida; order Malvales; family Malvaceae; genus Microcos; species Microcos paniculata. The sequence continues at coordinate 29,020,749 of CP131459.1, read as the reverse complement.
GAAAGATGAATATTGAAGAGAAAGGAATTTTAGTAACTTGAGAGTTGAGAGTAAATTGATTGAAGAAGATGAGTTGCTATTGTTGGGATGGAGAAATACTCATGGATACATGTATTTATAGCCCCAATTCCCCCCCCTCCCCCCCCTCCCCCCCCACCCGGCGCTCCCCTCTCTGCAGTTTGCAACGGCTCTTTTGCAACGGCTCAAAGAGCCGTTGCACAGTGCACACTTGCACTTGGTTGGTGCAGCCGTGCAGGCTGCAGAGATGATGACCGTTGGTCATCAATTTAAACTCAGTTTAAATTGATGACCTTTGGTCATCAATGAGGCAATGACATGACTGATGTCAGTCATAAAAAAGATGACTGACATCAGTCATCTCAATTCAATTTTTTTTTAAATATAATAAAAAAAATTTTAATTTATAAATTTAAAAACATATATTATATATATTTTTATATATATAATTAATTTAATAAAATAATAATAAAACCGAAACCGGAACCGCCGGTTCCGGTTTCGGTTCCTTAAAAAATAAAACCGAACCGGAACCGGATTAGATCCGGTTCCGGTTCGGTTCCAAAACCGGAACCTTAAATCCGGTTCCGGTTAAGGTTTTTAAAGTGCGGTTCCGGTTCGGTTCTACGGTTTGAACCGAACCGGAGTCAGCTCTAATTTGTCATCCCTAATAATTAGGGACAACTTTTGAGCAATCGTCTCCTAAGGCTTTGGGGACGGAGTTTTGGGGGATGCTTGATAGGGATGACTACATTTGGGGACAACTTTTAAGGTTTTTGGGGACGATTTTTGTCGTTCCTAATTCCACTCAATTTTGTAGTGTATGCATAGAATAGTAATGGTAAGAGGAAAACTCAAATAATATCGACTGGTGGAAGATTAAAAAATAAACATAATATAACATATGAAATTGGACTATTTTATATAAGAAATTTAAATGTATGTACAATAAATTCAATAAACATTTGAGGGAAAAAAATTTAAACATAATATAAAAGCAATAAATTTTTAAAAAGAAAATTTGTGAAAAATGAAAAATTATAGGTTAAATGTATTGTAATTTCTTGTGAAATTCAATATTTATAATAATTTAAAGCATTCCAATTAATAACAAACCAATATAAAGAAAATTTTTGTAAAAAAAATAAAATCTATTTTCAAACTAAATATAATAATTTTTCTCTCTCCATTCCACAAATGCAATAAATAGCTTACACAAAATATTTAATACACTTAAAATATAAAAATCATTTTAAAATTACTTATAATTATTTTTCTCTCTCCTATTATCCTACATGGCACTACTTATGGCCTTCATAACACATTCCTTTAATATAATGGTATATATGTATAGAGAAGGGGTATAATGTGGACACCACATATGATTATATTGATATTAATTCTTATTGTGTAATGCAAGAATTAACATTATCACCTAAAATTCCTTAAAAAAAATTATCACAAAAAAAGCAAGAAGCAACATATCGATATTGGTTTTTGAGTGATTTATTATTGTATTCTCTTGTAAAGTGTTATACTAAATAAAAAATTAATTTCATTATTATATTATGTGTTAGATGTGGACGAATGCTCAAATCCAATGGCAACAATTGCACTGATACTTGTTATGGAAATAGCAATGAGAAATGCTACACATGCTTTAACATTCCAGGGAGTTATAATTGTTCTTGCCCATTTGGCTTCGATGGTGATGCTACTATATATACATGGCAATGGCAGCTTCCTCATCAAAAATAAATTTAACCTCAAAGCCATATTTCTAGGTAACTTTCTTTTACATATATATATATATATATATATATATTTATATTTATATATTGTTGTGGATAACTTTGGCTTATATATATGCTAACTTTAAAGCATTTGTTATGAATAGTAGCCAACAATCACTATATTAGCCAAAAATCACTATATTATAATAGGAAATTTGCCCTTTTAATCTATAAAATTAGAGAAGAAAGTTAATTTTATATTTGGTTATAATAATATAGGTACTGGAGCAGGCATTGGTCTAGTCTTTATTGTCATAGGCACATGGAGCTTATACCACCTAATCAAAATAAGAAAGAAAATTAGGATGAAATAATTCTATTTCAATCGCAATGGTGGCTTTTTACTACAACAGCAAATGTATACAATGTCAGATAGTTTTGAGAAATTCAAACTATATAGCTTTGAAGAGTTAGATACCGCTTTTGACCGATTTAATGAGAGCAGAATTCTCGGTAGAGGACGGTTTACAAAGGGATGGTATCAGATGGAAGAATAATAGCAATCAAAAGATTTAAGTTAGCAAATGAAGGACAAGTTAAGCAATTCATTAATGAGGTTGTCATTCTTTCCCAAATTAACCATAAAAATGTGGTTAAGTTGCTAGGATGTTGGTTGGAGATTGAAGTCTCGCTTCTTGTTTATGAATTCTTCCCTAATGGAACTCTTTCGGATCTTATCCACAATCGAAATGATCATGATATCTCGATTTCATGGTTGATTCGTGTTAAAATTGCAATTGAAATTGCAAGAGCTATTTTGTATTTTCATTATGGTGCCTCATTTTCTATTTATCATTGATACATCAAATCTACCGATATACTTAGAGCAAAACTGTCGGACTTTGGGATATCTAGATTAATTGTTGTTGAACAAACACATCTGACTATACAAGTGAAGGGTACATTTGCATATTTGGATCCTAATTATTTTCGATCAGGTTGATTCACAGAGAAAAGTGATGATATTTATAGTTTTGGGGTGGTTCTTATCGAACTCCTAACCGGGCTAGAGGCTATTTCTAACAATAGGTTATTAAAAGAAAGAAGTAGTACTTTAGTAGATTACTTTTTTTGTCAGTGGAGGAGAATCAACTATTAGATATTCTTGGTCCTCAAGTTGCAAAAGAGGAAAATGATGAAGACGTCATGGCTATGGCTTATTTAGGAAGAAGATGCTTAAACATGATTGGTAAAAATAGATCGTCAATACAAGAGGTTGCAATAGAATTGGAGGGAATCAGTCTAGTAGAGGAAGTCGTGATTACTCAAGGAAATATTAAACATTCTCAAGAATGGGAATACGATTCGAGTTTGACTTCATCAAGTGTAATTGCAAATGAAAGCATGACATCTTATTATTAGATGTTCAACTTCACCAACCGCACGAAGAAATTTGATAAAATATTACAAGATGAATTATCTTAATGCTCAATTTCATATATATATATATATATATATATATATATATATCTCTCTCTCTCTCTCTCTCTCTCTCTCTCTCTCTCTCTCTCTCTCTCTCTCTCTCTCTCTCTCTCATGCGTGCACACATACACACACATGTTGAACTATTATATGCGTGCACACATACACACACATGTTGAACTATTATACGATTATTTTACGCTTTTAGGAAAGCATTGTAAGACATTGAATCTAAATAATAATTGGAATTAAAAATTTACCACTTTAAGTGTAGATTGTCTTATTATTTCTTTCTTTTTTTTATAGAAATTTTAACTTGTTTAGATGTTTAATTCAAAAATAGAAAATTTGAAAACTAGAAATGAAATACAAATCATGTGGCTAATTGACCCCAACGCCACATGGGAAAATATTTGGTTTGTGATTAACATTTTTAGTCCATTAGAAGAATTCAATATTTGAAACACATGAAAATATTTTCTTGGGATTTTTCCTTTTAGGAGAATAGACAAAAATTTAATTTATCATGACGAATCTGGATTACAAATGTTTATTGGTAAATGACCAATCTAAAATCTATGATCTCCTTCACCATAACTAAGCTAGCATGTGCCAAAACATTTGCCTTTTTATCCACAAAAACAAAAGAACATTCATCAAACATGCTACCAAAGATCTAATTTATCAACTAAATGTCCTTTCTTCAAAGGTAATGGTGCACCATGTTGGATCTTAGAAACTACCAACAATTCATCCATTTCCACATGAAAAGCCATTAAGCCTCTCCCTAATGTCACTTTAAGACAAAAAAATAATGGCTAAAGCCTCAGCATGCAATGTGGAGAAGACTCTAGCCTTCTGAGAAAAAAAAAAAGACTATCTGGTGAATGTTTCGCAATGCTACCAAACTAGTAACCTTACTAGCTTTATAGATAGGTAAGTAAGGGTCGATCTCACAAAGAGCTAATGCTTAAACAAATAATATTAAAGGGTTAAAATTGACAAAAACTGAAATAAAAGAGGAAGGGGGTTGTGAATTTAAGGACTCAAATGAAATAACAAACAAATATATCAAATAAAAGCTAAAGATTAACCAAAGCAAAAAATCCCTAACCTAGAGAGTTATACATACTTGGATTTAAGTGATAGATCATTGATTACTAAACATACAATCATTCCTTTAATTAGTCAGCATAGTTAATGTCACAGTAGCTTCATATTAACTCAACCAATTCTAAAACAAATCAACTAGAAAGCTTCCAATCAATTCTCTCTTTTCTTAATCTAACCCAAAACCCTAATAGTCCTAAATTCAAGTTGAGAAAAGGAATAAGAATGAAATTGATAATAGCCAATGATAACAAAGGAATACACAACATACCCATTCAATTTACATCTATAACTCTCATGAGTATAAACCATATACTCACTCGTTACCTTTAATTAGGGCAAACTACTATTAGGATTAGAAATACCTTAATTCTAACAAACAATAACAAACTCTCATTGATTATTCATGACTAATCAAATCAAACATGCAATTGTAAGATCATAAACACGATTATAATCTTTAATAAGCAAAGACTAACAAGTTAATTAAAAAGAAGGATTACTATTGAAGAACAAAGTCTCACAATCAAATACCAAGTATCCAATCGCTAGATTGGAGAAGAAAAAATTTAGCTACTCATAGGAAAGAAAACAAAAATTTTATCTTGATTGTAGAAAATAGTGGTATCTCTTCCAAAAAGATTTTTTCCTACTTACCAATTCTTAACTTACGATCCTAAGAATCTTCATAGGCAATTGCAAGCTTGACCTCACTAGGTTAAAGGGTTACAAGACTAAGTGGAGGCTACAAAAGTCTTTGTGACATTCTTTCGATGTATTGGGCTTATGATTTCTTTATCTTGAATCTTCGTTAACCTTCCAAGCCTAAGGGATTGGCCCAATTAGACAAAGAGTAGTGTCTGGACTTTGATTTCCATAAAGCACAATGACCTATATGGATGGCATATCTAGCGATCGGGTTTGAGTTAAGCATCTCAGAAAGTAAGCAATCGAGCCACACTAGCGATCAGGTTAAGCACACCTTCGACCAGTATGGTTCTTTGATGTTGCTTAGTCCCAGTCGGCTAGGCACACCGCCTACTGGGTTAGCTCGCTTCCAAAGTCCTTTCATGTTTTCTTTTTTGTCTGCACTTTGATGATAGATCAATCTCTCATCATAACCCCTAAGGAGACTTGCCTTGATATCCTGAAATGATGCATCCATATTGAGCTTCAACTTTCCCATAATATGTGAGAGACAGGCCCACAGAGCCTGCTCCAGTCCAGCCAGCCACCTCGAGCCCCGGTCCACTGGGTCTCCACTACTCAAAGTATTGTCCCTTGGCCCAGCCAGTTCGCATCACACACGCCTGCAGCGCTACTCGAACCCTGGCCACCAAGGGTTTTGTTGCTCCTATGAGCACGCCTCTCACCAATTGAGCTGCAGCTCAATTGGTGAGAGGCGTGCTCATAGGAGCAAGAAAAAGCTTGGTGGCCAGGGTTCGAGTAGCGCTGCAGGCGTGTTGGATGCGAACTGGCTGGGCCAAGGGACAATACTTGGATTGTGTGTAGACCCAGTGGACCGGGGCCCAGGGTGGCTGGCTGGACTGGAGCAGGCTCTGTGGGCCCGTCTCTCACAAAAAAGGCGCCTTTTTTTGTGAGAGACGGGCCCACAGAGCCTGCTCCAGTCCAGCCAGCCACCTTGGGCCCCGGTCCACTGGGTCTACACACAATCCAAGTATTGTCCCTTGGCCCAGCCAGTTCGCATCACACACGCCTGCAGCGCTACTCGAACCCTGGCCACCAAGCTTTTTCTTGCTCTTATGAGCACGCCTCTCACCAATTGAGCTGCAGCTCAATTGGTGAGAGGCGTGCTCATAGGAGCAACAAAACCCTTGGTGGCCAGGGTTCGAGTAGCGCTGCAGGCGTGTGTGATGCGAACTGGCTGGGCCAAGGGACAATACTTGGATTGTGTGTAGACCCAGTGGACCGGGGCCCAAGGTGGCTGGCTGGACTGGAGCAGGCTCTGTGGGCCCGTCTCTCACATAATAGGAGGCTATCATCTTGGTGTGACAACTATGCTCCTTGATACTTGCTGCTTCCATACAATGACTACCTGCCTTCCTAAACTTCATTTAGAAAAGTTGGGGCTTTAATCATCACTTGCTCCAACAAGCAGCGAACACTCCCGTGTAAACACTTATTTCCATTATATCCTAAGTACCAAAAGACGGTGATAACCAATTTCAAGCAACTTTGTAATCTAGCCTAGATGAAAAGGTAAAGCTAGAAATCCTTTGAATTAGCCCATTTTAGCAAATCTCTCCAACCCAAGACCTAATAATTAAACAAACATCCAAAGCTAACTTACATTTAAAGAAGACTTGGTACAAATATTCCCCTGCTTTTCCATATGCACTAGAAGTGTCTATGACATCCATATCATATGCCTATATAAGACCCTTAGTTGGTATAATATTATGTAACAGCCACGGTGAACTCCAACCTTAATTAATCTTGTATCAAGCTTTCAATTAACATAGAAATTTTAGTGTTTTAAGCTGAAATTGAAAATTTGTTAAGTCGTGATCTAGCGCCAAATTAAGGAGGTGAAAATATTAGAGGGCAAATTAGAGTTTTCTTAATGAATTATATAAACATAATTTTTCGATGGGCTGCCAAAGTTAATAGCCCACCCACCAAATTCCTTCCTCTATTCTTCCACCATTGTTGTCCTTCAACCAAGTTCTCTCACTAAATCCTCCAACTTCTCTCTATCTATTCTCTCTTCAAACTTAACCATTTTTAGCATGCAAATACTCAAACTTGAGTAACTTTTTGAGCTCTATCTATTCATGGTATTCATTCTTGGCAAAAGTTGTTGTTTTGAGCTAGGATCCAAAGCAAAGATTTCAAGTTATTTGGAAATTTGAAAAAGATTAGTTCTTCTTAAGCTAAATTGATAAGGTATGTTAATGAGCTCTTCAAGAGCTTCCTTTTAACTCAAATGCATGTTGCATTGGTGAAGTGTTGGCTGAGTTTGGAGATTTTGTAGTGTTTTAGTTAATTTTGAGTTTAAAGTTAGATTTAGAGCTAAATGTCTATTGTGGGGTGTTGTGGTTGGAATATAATGAGTATCGTGGTCTTAAATGGCTGTTAGAAGTGTTAGTTGTGTAAATTTTAGTTTGTCAAGGTGGAGGATGGCCAAAGGCCACTGTATATGGTGCTAAGGTATGATCCATCTTTGGACTAGGCTAAAAACGGTACTAGAGTTTACTTGGGAAGCTAAAGTTAGGGAAATGGAAATCAAGCAGGATCGACATTGGTAGTGCATATGTCTAATGCCAAACCTGGAATAGAGAGTTCAAATTTAATTACAATTGTGTCATCCGGTGCCGAACTTGTAAAGAAACAACGTCGAGCCTTACTTAATGAAAGGTTGAGTTGAGTTGGGTCTTCCTATTAGGTTATGCCCAAAGACGAATCACTTAGGCCTAATTATGGGTTAGCCTAGAGTCTATATGGATTATGAGTATAATCCAAATCTAGTTAGGTTAAAATAGTTTTCACCTAAATATAAAAGGCATGTGGGACACGCATAGTTTTTTATTATCATTTTTTAAGAAGAAAAACACAATTAGAATTCTCTGTTCGTTTGCTAGCACAAAAGGCAGAGAAAACTCCATTCCTAATCTTCATGAGACGAAGATTGATTACTTCTTGATCGTGTGGATATCATAGAGGCGAGATGCTGAGTAGGTTTTGCTGTAGCTTGATTCGATCCGGCTTTAGTTTCCAATTTTATCGCACAAGGTAATATTTCTATCACTAATTGGGATCTCCCCCGCATGGATCTTGGTGGGAACCAAAATTTTATATTTCCACTGTTTCTATTTGTTCTTGGCTTCCCTTCATTGGTATCAAAAGCGACTTGCGGAACCTAATCAAATTGATTGAAAAGCACAGTTTCTAGTTATCAGTTTTAATTATACATGAGATGTTATATATATTATTTTGTGTTGAAATTGATATGTGATATTGATTTCGGTTTTCAACCCTAATGTGTTTAATATATTTAAATTGTATGACATGTTTAAATTGTTAAATGGATAAGATCTGTTAGTTGATAATAAGCAGATCTGTTTGTTAAGTAGCCTGTGGGCCGTCCATAGGAGAGGCACATGTAAGTGTGCTCTTGGATTTAGAGGCACATAAGGTAACTCAGTAGAAGGTTTGTAGTTGCGAGTAGAATGAAAAGCTACATTGGGAGAGCAGGCAAGTATATGTATATATTTATTTTATTGATTATTATGTAATGTTTGCTCCTAATGGTTCAAGTCCATAGATAGATAGGATTCGGTCAATTTATTACCCCCTATTTACACTGTATGATTTTAAATGAAATGATTTTCATGGATGGGATCACATTTTAAGAAATAATTGATTTATAAATATTGATTTTGAGTTAATTGTATCCCCCTTCGTTAGTAATCTTTTACATTGTTTTGAAACCATATCATTAAGTTTGTGGACTCCCCCTATAATTGTTAATCGTTTTTAAGTAATTGAGGTTCAGAGAGGAGCTACCACTTTATAGCTAGTGCAAACTACCTTCCTACCATTTTAGGTGAACATCTTCATAGTATTGTGTTCCACCATTGTATTTTAATTCTGCTGTGCTTTATTTTTCTGCCACTTTACACAATTATGAACATGATGCTTTTGATATTTAATATAGGGGATTTTTATTATACTATGGCATTGGGTATTTTCAATATTGTATACACTATAAACACTTCGATGTAACTTGATTTAACGGTATTTGGTAGACATGGCAAATGGGCGAGTTCAGGCCACGTAACTTTGAGTTCGGATAATTTAGGTTATGGTAGTTTTGGGTTCAGGCACTTTCGGATTCGGGTTCAAGTTCGGACACTTTTGAGTTCAGGTATTTTCAGGTTCGGGCACTTTCGGATTCCGGCATTTTTGGGTTTGGGCTTGGGTCAGCTTTAAACTTAGGTCGAATTAAATTTGGGTTTAAGTTGGGTTAAATTTATTATTTTCCTATCTTCATTTTACGAATAAAATCGTATTGCTAAATTGAAATATATACAAATAAATGCTTAGTATTATTATAATTAATATATATTAAAATTTAATAAGGTAATGTATACGAAATTAAAATGGATTAAAAATTAAATAGGTTTTATTTTATACATCAATTAAGTTTTTAATTGTATAATTAAACTTAAATATAATATTAAAATTTCTACATATATCATGATTTAAATTTACTTGATGCACAATGATTTATTCCGGCTTATACCACGTTATGGATAAATTTCAATTTGTATTTGTCTTTGCCTAAATAGCATTAAGGTTTAAAATTAAAGATAAGATATAAATATTTTTATTTAAAATTTATTTTAAAAGTTAACAATACAACAAAGCCCAAATAATTTTGGACCTCAAACAAGGGCCTAATCTAAAATCTAGAAATGAAATTGAATTAGCCCATCAACATGTTAATCAGACAATTAGTCAATTAGTCAAATTTTTTTGGCGAAAGCCTAGGACAATTAGTCAATTAGTCAATTACTCGGTGTTTTCCTTTTTGACTTGTTCTCTCCCGATCTTAGGTCCTCTCTCCTTGCTTTATGGCTTTGCCCATCTGCGATTGTTCTTCTTTCTTTGACGAGCTTTGCTTTTGACACAGTGTCCTCTCCAGACTCAGGTTTCCATGCTATCACAGCCTCCCTTGTTAGATTCTCTCTTGTACCAGCCAAAGGCTCTTCTTTCCAAAACCAAAGCGCAAAACCAAGCTCCTTTCATTTTCTTCTCACAACACTCTGATCTCAAGGTTGTTGCAGTTGGATTGACCTCCAACGAAGGTATGTTGTTTCTGTTTTTAAAAGCTTCCAACTTACCATTCCGATTTGTGATTGAAGCACACTATCTAAAAGCCCCAATTTTGTATATTTAAAAAGTGGGTTATATAGATGATGTAAGGAAAATTAATTGTTTTCTTTTCTAATTTTGGATGGATGGATTGAAAATGGATTTATTGTGAAAATAAATATATAAATTCAAAAGGAGATATTAGACCACAAAATGTTGCTTTGAAATGAGATTCTTTCGGCTGAGTTGACTCGATAGATATGAGTGGGTCAATGCTTTGTTTGATTTTCTATTAATATATATAAATATCTAATATAATGCATTTTTTAATCATAAATATGCATTCAAAATAGAAGATTCCTAAAAAGTTAGTGGATAAAGAATATAAGAAAACTTTTTTTTATGCCTAGCCATGTCTTTGTTGACGTAAATGGCTCAATGCCTTATTACTTATAAAAGATTAGTTAGGTGTTAATAATATCACTTATGAAAAAGTTCCAAATAGAAGATTCCTAAAAAGTTAGTGGATAAATAATATAAGAAAACTTTTTTTTTATGCCTAGCCATACCTTTGTTGACGTAAATGGCTCAATGCTTTATTACATATAAAAGATAGCTAGGTGTTAATAATATTATTTATAAAAGAGTGTTAGTTGTTAAATGAACCTAAGTTTATTATATACTAATGTTCATTCTATTCTTCTTTCCTTTTTTAATTTTTTGTAGTTCTGAATATGGAATCTCAAACAACAAGTTGTTTTCCAAGTAGCAATGAATATTCTAATAATGAAAATGTTACATCCTCTGCTGTCAATACTCCTCACACCAATATAAAAAAATGGTCAATTGTTTGGGAAGAGTATACTATGCTTACTCACGAAGAACAAATGAGACTTCATCCACATGGAGATGTAAAGGCCAAAGCTAAATGTAATCATTGTGGTGTTGCTGTGCTTGTTGTGTCACGCCCTAACCAGCCTAGGTCGGCCACGTGGCAACGGCGGCGCTACCTCGAAGTACATGTCTGTAGCCACGCATCTGAGGCATCATAAGACTTGAAATAGATATTGTCGAGACGTTTTACCGCTCCGACGATAAACGATATGGCGTGAGAAATATTTGGGACTAAACAGTCTAAAAACAAATGGAGTCGCCACTAACCTTTTATTTTTAATAGGTGTGATTAGTCACCTACTTGTTTAACCCAACATAAATCTAGAAAGATTACGTCAAGTTAAGGAAAGAAACTGGTCTACGAAAAAGATTTTAGGTTCGTGAGTCGGTTACGCTCGAGGAAGGATTAGCACCCCCGAGACACCCGAAAATCGGTACCACAAAAGTCTTAAAAATATTTTACTTGGAAAATAATAATAAAATGTTTTAAAATCATTCTAAGAAAAAACATAATTTTAAATGTCGGAATAAATATTCCTTTTAATGTAGGATAAACATCCCATTATAAAAGCTAAATTTGAAATTTGAAGACTTAATGTCGGAATAAACATTCCTTTTAATATGAAAATCCATAGCCCAATTTTGAATTTGAAGAAATTTCCTACTTAGAATGGAAATTCGATTTCTAAATAGAAATAAATATTCTTCAAAAATCAAAGTCAAATTTAAAAATGAGGATAAATATCCTTTTGAAAAACAAAGGTTTAATTTTAATTTTAGAAAGTCTCAATTATGAGAATATTAATTGAAACCTTCTAGAAAACATTTTGCAAAAAGGTTGGGATAAACATCCTCAAGTTCATCCTTTGAAATTTACATTAAGAGACTTTAATTATGATTACTTAAATTGAAATCTCTTAGAAAGATTTAATTTTAAAATAATGTCGGAATAAATATTCCTTTTAATTTGTTGAAGGGAATAATTTGACAAAAATTTAATTTAGTAGGAAAACCTTAGTAGATTAATAAATTAAGACCGTTCAAAAAAGTAAATGTCTTTTTTATCAAATAAAACTAATTTTTTACAAAAAAAAAAGAATTTTAAAGATTCAAAGAATAAACATTCCTTTTATTGAAGTTAAAAAAAAGGCATTTTTGATAAAAATGAAGTTTACTTGAAGGGTCTTAATTCATTAAATATACTAAAGTTCTCCCAAAAAGGTATTTTGGAAAATTAAAAAAGGTCAAAAGAAAATGAATATTCCCTTTCAAAAAAAAATCAAAAAAAAATAAGAAAAGAAATTTCAAAAGTGATTTTTTAACAAAATTTGAATTAATTTGAGGGGCCTTAAATATAATTGGGTAGTTAAGATCTCTAAAAAAAAACTTCTAAGACGTGTTTTGAAATTAATGTTGGAATAAACATTCCTTTTAATTTAATTGGGCCTCTTAAACAAGAGATTTTCTTAAAATGAAATAAAAATAAAACATAAAAGTAAAAAAAAAATAAATAAAAATAAAAGATTTTGGAATTAACATTCCTTTTTGTAAAAAAGAAAAAAATTTTGAGTTCATTCCCAAATTTTAAGAATTTAAAGAAAATCATAAACATCATGCATGCTTTTTATGAAAATTACATGAAAAACATATATTTTTTTTTTATTTTGAAGGGATGAAAAATTCTCCCGGGCCCGATCGGACTCCCGATTAGACACCGAAAAAATCTTTTCATCGAAGAAAACCTTCAGAAAACCTCGGACTCCCAAGGCATCTTTCGGTTACCCCATGCATATGAATTTTTGAAAATCAATGTTCTAAATTTAATCATGCATGAATGGAACAAGGAAACATGGGTTAGTATATATATACACAATTAATCACACAATATAAAATGATAAATAAATGGGACACGGAAATTTAAAATCAATTTTACAAGATCAAATTGCATAGCAACTAATTTAACACAAATAAGTAAGCTTAATTTAAACAAATACATATAATTTCTTGTAAAAAGGTAAAAAGGTAATTTAATGCAAGATATAATTTCTACTTAAGCAAAAATACATGCAAAGGCAAAAAAAGGGTAATTTTACATATAAGATTAAATTTTTAATTAAAAAGCATACGTAAAAGGGCAAAATAGTAATTTAACACATGATATAATTACTAATTAATCTAACATATCCATAAGGGCAAAGAGGTAATTTTATATGCAAACATAAGTTTTTATATTAGACAAAACACATATTCAAGGGCAAAAAGATAATTTTTATGATAAAAAAAAATTTAAATCTTAAACTAAATATGCATTTATATAAGTTTAAAAAATTCAATTTTTTTATTAAAAAAATTATTTCTATTTAAATAAAAATGATAAAAAATAAAATAAACTTAAAGATTCAATTTTTATTAACCAAGTTTTCATTTTTAATCAAGCTAAAATATCCACAAGCAAAAAGGTGCAATTTTAATCCTAAGCTTAACATTTAACTAAGCAAACAAGTTAATCAACTTTAAAGTTATGATTTTTATAATCAAGATTATATTTTTAATCAAACAAGAATGTGAATATAAGCTCAAAAATACAATCTTTTTAATCAAGATTAAGACTTTCAACTAAGCAAACACATGGAATGGGTAAAGCAAATTTCAAAAATAATAAACAAGAATATAAAACAATGAAAGTTAGGAACTTTTTGCATAATCATGTAAATAATTAAGAGAAATTGCATATCAACAAAAAGGTGACATAAAATAAATAAGCAAGTAGAAAAAATCATCTTGAATATATTAGAAGCATATATTAAAATAAGCAAATTATTTAGCAATATACAAAAGCTTTATAAATCATAAACATCATCATAAAAAAGAAAGTTAACACTTAATGTACAAATTTAACAAGACAAAACAAGAATATTGTATTTAAAGTAAAAAGAAATGATCTTGAAAATAAAGTTAAGAACTTTACCTAAAAAAAATGGAGTTTTGTACCAAAACAAAAAAAAAAAGAAAAGATAATAATGGCTTTGTGGAGAAAAGAATGTCTAAAAATTGATGAACAACAAGCCTTTTTCTCTATTTTCTCTAGCCAATCTGTTTAAAATAAATCAAGAAGAAGAAGAAAAAATTTCTTCCCTTCGAGCTGTCGGACTCTCTTTCTCTCTACTCCCCTCTCTTTTTTTCTTTTCTGTTCTTGAAGGAAAAAAAAAACGCTGAAGCTTTTCTCTGTACTCTCTCATTCTCCTTTTTTTTTTCTGTGCTCTCCCCTATGCTCTGTGTTCCTTTTTTTTGTTTTTTGTTGAAAGAAGGCTCCAGCCCTCTCTTTACCCCTGTGCTCTCTTCTCTGTTTCTTCTTTTCTGTTTCTTGAAGGAAGGCTCTAGCCACCCCCGTGCTCTCTCCTCGACCCCTTTTATCTTGAAAACCCAGGTTTTCTGCTTTCTTTCCTCAGACAAACCCTATATAACATGGAGCCAAAAAGAAACAAAAAACATGGGGCCAAAAACCGAACAAATACGAAGCTGTCGGTTGTTGACTTTAGCTCTTCTGTCTTTGCAGGGCATCCAGCTGGCGAAGAGCTGTGTGGCTGGCCGATGTCACGTGTTGCTTTCTTTTTCTCTCTTCTTGAGTTGTAGCGTGAAGGCTGTTGCTACTCTTGCTGCTGCTGTGGTTGCTTTGTTGTTGCCGTGGCTGCTGCTTTGTTCATGCTGCGGATGCATGATTGCCGTTGTTGATGGAGCTTGCGGGGGGTACATAGTTTATCCTCATTCTCAGCCGGGCCTTCTTGATTTTCTTCTTTGCTCTAGTTTAGCACTGCTCTCATGGTTTGGAAATATGACCGTATAGACACTGCTAGGCACATCCCGGAGCAACTGCCTCAAAGAATACTCACTTGCACCAGCTAGGTGTCTTAGTCCATCAGTATCAAGATGAAGTATCCAGTCCATCCCTCTGAGTTCAATAATTCCTTTGCAGATCTTTCCTCAATAATAATTTCTTTTCCCGAAGAAATAGATAAATCAATGGAAGTAATTGGTGCAACAACATAAAATAGTATGTGATGATGCATTGCACGTACGACAAGGCTATAGGTTCCAATCTTGTTAGCCGTATCACCATTTGCTGCCACACGATCTGCTCCAACAATAACAGCACTCACACGACATTCTTTCATTAAAGTAGCTGCAGCAGAATCTGCAATTAGAGTAGTAGGTATTTTTTCATGCACCAGCTCAAAAGCAGTGAGTCTCGATCCCTGATTGAATGGGCGTGTTTCTGTACAATAAGCCCTTTCCAACACTCCTTGAGCATGAAGTGCATGGATAACTCCGAGGGCAATACCATATCCAGCCGTTGCAAGACTGCCAATGTTGCAGTGGGTTAGTTAGCAATTACATCATCTTGCTTCACCACTGTTTGATCTGGTTGAGTGTAATCAATCTGAACTCTATTAGCTTCTGTTGCCTGCTTAAGCCTTTCAATGTTTTCTGGAGTGATGAAATAGCTCGCATCAGCAGTCTCAAATCCTTGCTCCCTTGCAAAGGCCTCGGCACCATCAAAGGCCAGGTAAATATGAGGAGTCTTCTCCATGACTGCCCGCGCGACGGATATAGCATTAACAACAGTGCTAAGGCCTGAAACAGCTCCACATTTCTTTGTCTTGCCATCCATGATGCTAGCTTCCATCTCAATCGTACCTATGCTGGTCAAGACAGATCCCCTGCCCGCATTAAAATCTGGATGGTTTTCCAGTTCACGGACCACAAATTCAACAACGTCCAAGGCGTGCTTATTGGATTTGAGAGCAGCAATCCCAACGTCAAGGCAATGACGGAGGCCAGCCTCACGAGGTAGGCGGCGCTCCGGGGGCAGAGATAGTGGGACTCCAGAGCCTCCATGAAGAGCTATTGCCCACCCCATGTCTGCCTCTCTCTCTCTCTCTCCCTATCTCTCTCTCTCTCTCTTCTCTTCTTTTGTTCTGCATGGCTGTTAGCTCTCTCGAGGGAGTGTGGCGCGGTTGCTGCTGATGTTGTTGCACCATGTGCTGTTTCTGAAGTTGAAGCAGCTGTGGAGTAGTGAAGAGAAGACATGATTTGCAACCATGAGGGAAGAAATTAAAGGCAGCACGGTTGGCTTAGGGACAAAACTCTCGGCAAGGCCATCTCTTGCATGGTAGTGGGCCCTAGTTGGTATGGCCTTGACATGTATTTTATATTTATATGTATATATATATATATATATTTAAATATTTATGTATACATCTATAAAATTATATATATACATATTCATATATAAATATATATTCATATACATAAATATATATGTATATATATCATATGTAAATATATATTTATAAATGTACATATACATATAAATATATATATATATATATTACATCATAATTGGGTTGACCCAGTCGGTCTTTTCGGCCCAGGTTCGAAATTACCTGTAAGGTAATATGATAAAATTAGTAAAATAAAATAATAACCCAAATTTAAAAAAGGATAAGTAAAATAAAATTTGGAAATGATCAACTAAATAATTGACTAATTAACCAATTAATCAGTTAATTAATTAACTAAAATTTAGAAAGAAAGAGAAAAAGAAAGAATAAAAATTGAATAAATAAGTGTCTACAGTTGCCCCTCTTTGATTATTTCTTAATCATCTAGAAGTGTAAGCTTCTGGATGATTAAGAAATAAGCAAAGATGTAGACACCTTCTACTCAAATATGTACCAAACAGTACTGGTGTTTTTAAAAAGATCGCTCTTAAAAGAGACAATTTTAACAAAACCATCCTAAACATAAATGATTTCAAACTTCGAGTAAATTGTTCTAAATAGAGACAATTTTAAGAAAACCACTCTAAACAGAAATGATTTTTTTAAACTTTTGAAGAAATTGTCTTAAACAAAAACAATTTTAGAAAACCATCTTAAACAGAAGTGATTTTAAATTTGAAGAAATTGTGCTGATTTTGAGAAAACCATTCTAAACAGAAGTGATTTTAAATCCGAAGAAATTGTGCTAATTTTGAGAAAACCATCCTAAACAGAAATGATTTTGAATTTTGAAGTAATTGCTCTAAACGGAAATAATTTTGAGAAAACCATCTTAAACAGAAGTGAGTGCTAATTTTGAGAAAACCATCCTAAACAGAAATGATTTTGAATTTTGAAGAAATTGCTCTAAACGGAAATAATTTTGAGAAAACCATACTAAACAGAAGTGATTTTAAATATGAAGAAACTGTGCTAATTTTGAGAAAACCATCCTAAACAGAAATGATTTTAAACTTTGAAGAAATTGCTTTAAAATGAAATAATTTTGAGAAAACCATACTAAACAGTACTGGTGTTTTGAAAAAGATCGCTCTTGAAAGAGACAATTTTAACAAAACCATCCTAAACAGAAATGATTTCAAACTTCGAGTAAATTGTTCTAAATAGAGACAATTTTAAGAAAACCACTCTAACCAAAAATGATTTTTAAACTTTTGAAGAAATTGTCTTAAACGGAAACAATTTTAAGAAAACCATCCTAAACAGAAAATGATTTTAAGTTTTGAACAAATCGTCCTAGACAGAAACAATTTTGTAAAACCACCCTAAACAGAAGTGATTTTAAATTTGAAGAAATTGTGCTGATTTTGAGAAAATCATTCTAAACAGAAGTGATTTTGAAGAAATTGTACTAATTTTGAGAAAACCATTCTAAACAGGAGTGATTTTAAAATTTGAAGAAATTATCCTAAACGGAAATAATTTTGAGAAAACCATCCTAAACAGAAGTGATTTTAAATATGAAGAACTGTGCTAATTTTGAAAAAACCATTCTAAACAGAAGTGATTTTAAATTTGAAGAGATTGTGCTGATTTTGGGAAAACCATTCTAAACAGAAGTGATTTTAAATCTTGAATAAATTGCTTTTGAAAAGAAATGCTTTTGAGAAAGCCATCCTAAACAGGAATGATTTTAAACTTTGAAGAAATTGCTTTGAAATGAAATGCTTTCGAGAAAACCATCCTAAACAGGAATGATTTTAAACTTTGAAGAAATTGCTTTAAAATAAAATGCTTTTGAGAAAACCATCCTAAACAGGAATGATTTTAAACTTTGAATAAATTGTAGAAATAATTCATGCTAAATAGAACTGAATCACGGATAATTACCTTAAGCAAGAAAAGGCCTTAAAGCAATTCTGGAGAGTTACCTTAGGAGCTTCAAGACTAACCTCGCAATTTGAATTGGATTTATGCCTGCAATTTTTGAACAATGACAGGATGCATGATGAATGTTTATGAGGAATGACGCTAAAATGATGCGATTTGCATGCTCATGCTTAAATGACAATGCCTTTCTACTTTGCCTCAAAGGTTTCAAGATAGCCTTCTTGCTTGGTCCGACCTACATTCTTCGAAATTGGAGAACATCTTCTTGTCACATCTTTTCTGGCATAAACATGCCCCAAACCCTTATTTCAAATCATTTTTGCTTGAACATCCTAGTTTGAGATAATTTCATTCACGTGTCACCTTGCTTTGGGCACCAAAAGTATGTTGTTGAGCTCATGTTTACCCTCACATTTCTTTCCTTTTTTGTGTTGGGAGTTGACTTCAAATGTTATGGCATTCACTTTCCTGTTTGCTTTCCCTTTCATGATAAAGACACTATGCAATTCGTATTTAAGGAGAAATTCATGGATCATCTTGAAGAAAATCAAAGCACAATATATTAAATAGACAAACTTATAACAAGGATTTAACAAACAAGTTTATGACAAACAAGTTCATGATGAATGATTTTATAACAAAAGAATAAGAAAGGTACATGACCTCAGTGTGATGAATGCATAGACAACAAAGTGTTGGTCGTCTCGCGCCTTGCCTTCGACTAACTCATCTTTGCTGAAGTGACGCTTAACAAGGTTTCATGATTTCTGATTACTCTAATCCCCATAACCAAACAAGATCTCTTGTGCAAGCTAGGTACCCATTTTGCTGTGCTTTCTCAACCTTCCTAAATTGCCTTTTCAGGTTTTCAGCTTAGGAACCAACCTAATTGGATCTGAACCTCCCCTTCGGGTTTTCGCCTCAGACCCCTCCTTTTCTTCTTTTTTTCGGACTCAAGCCGCCTTTTCAGGTTTTCAACTTGAGACGCTATTTTCTTTTTTCATTTTTCATTTTTCATTTTTTCATCATTTTTTCTTCTTTTTTCTTTTCTTCTTTTTTTTTTCTTCTCTTATTTTACTTCTCTTTTTCTTTATTTTGATTCTTTTTCAAGTGTAGTACAGCATCGACATTGATTGGATGTGGCAATTCTTCTCCATCCATTTCTTGCAAGATTAGGGCACCTCCTGATAATGCTTTCTTCAGCACCAATTCTTCTTCTCTGAACTCGCACAGACGCACCTTCTTGTCATATGCGTGCATCATTTTTTTGAAAATAATTGACCATGGCAAAGTGCTTTGAACCTTTCCTTTTTCCATCAAGTTCAATTGGTCAAATCTCTCTTGCACCCAATCTAACTCTTTGAGCTTTACTTCTCTGCATACTCTCAAGGATGGGACTTCCAACTCAACCAGCAATTGCTTCCATTCCATGAACCAAACAAATATGAAGTTGCCCCGGTGGATGCTCTCGTAATAGTGCGGTAAGCATGTAGAGCAAAAGGAAGTTTCTCATGCCAATCAACTATCTTCTTGATGTTCTTGTTTACTGCTTCAACTGCCCCATTCAACTTAGGGTGGTAAGGGGTAGAATTGCTATGCTTGGTCTTGAATTGGGAACACACTGCCTCTACCATCTTATTATTGAAATTCTTGGCATTGTCGGTGATGATTATTTTCGGCAACCCACATCGGCAAATGATCTCTTTCTTCGCAAACCTGATGACCACTTACTACATTATACTTGCATAAAATGCTGCTTTGACCCATTTGGTGAAGTAATTGACGGTCACCAGAATGAATTGATGTCCATTAGAAGCTTTTGGTGAAATTGCCCCAATCTTATCTTTGCCACACATTGAGAAAGAACATGGAGACGAAATAGTTTTGGGAGGCATGTAAATCTGATCAGCATAAATCTGGCACTTATGACAGTTCCTTGCATGATTGATACAATTTGTCTCCATTGCCATTTGAATTCTTAAGATGCAAGCTTCGTACTTCACCATATTGTTTGTGTAGTCAAAGTCAAGCCTTACTATTGCTGAGTATTGATCTCTATTTGAGGATATGAGGACAGCTCCTACTCCATGCCCCAGTGTATTTGACGCCCCATCAAAATACATTCTCCATTTCTTTTCTTGCTCTAGCTCGGTATTGAATATCGACATCAAATCCTTATCAGGAAACTCAAACTTCATGGGCTCGTAGTCATCAACTGCTCTATCGGCTAGAAATTCAGCAATAACAATTCCTTTGATAGCTTTCTGGGAGACATAAACTATATCATATTCTGACAGTAGTACTTGCCATCGAGCCAATCGTCCTGACAATGAAGGTTTCTTAAAGAGAAATCTGATCGGATCCAACTTTGCTATCAACCATGCACTATCTTAATCTCTGAGCCGCCCATGCCAATGCGTAGCACATCTTTTCTATCTGAGAATACTTAGCCTCACACTCTATGAACTTCTTACTGACATAGTAAATCACATGCTCTTTCTTACCGGTATCATCATGTTGCCCCAACACACAGCCCATGAAATTCTCCAATACCGTCAGATACATCATCATCTCCTAAAGTAAGGCAAGATCTGTTTGTCTTCTCATTCAATCAGTCTCATAAGATTAAGGGGAAAAGAGTAATCATCATCATCATTATTGTCAAAGTCATCCGCACCGATGAACCAGTCGAAGTCAGGCTCGAGAGGACCCTCTTTGCTATCTTTGCATTCATCACTTGAGGTTCTTTGAGTCAAGGGGTAATAAGGCAATATATATATATATATATATATGTATTTGATCCATGAATAAAAATAAAATGGTAAAACAAATAATAAGGGTAAAGAGAAGAAAGCACGAAGTTCAATGAATAGAATTATGATATGAAATAGGGACAGAGAGTTTAAGAATATACATGACAGAGAGTTTAAGAATGCATAATATCAAAATTATGAATGATAGAGCAAATATGAAAGTAAAACCCATAACATATGAAGATCAACCACTAACACTCTTGGGCAGAAATGTAGGATAAAAAGTGCTCAAAGTTGCCAAATCTTATTACATGTCAAAATCTACTATCATGATCGGTGCCTCAAAAACTTCCTAGTTGTTTAAATTGGTCCCTGGTATTAACTGTCGGACCTATGTTTCACCGTTGCTTGATTCCTCATATTCCAACACAGCTAACTCAACATTAATAGCATCTACTCCATTCCTGCCATGATTAGGAAACAAATTTGCCCCTACGTTTGACTGCACATCGGTATCAAAAGTCAAACGACCTTCCTTGATAATCTCTTGTACCACTTCTTTCAATCTCATGCAATTTTCAATGCTATGCCTCTTGGCTTCTGAGTGATAGGCACATGTTGCATTTTCATCAAACCATTTAGGATAGGGAGGCTGTAAAAGGGTCGAGTATTGAACCGGTTCAATCATCTTGCTATTCAATAGCTTGGTGTATAGCTCTGTGTAAGTCATAGGGATGGGAGTAAATTGTTTCCTTTTCTTTGGTGGTCTTGGATTTCGGTTTTGGGTGTTTGGCCTTGGAACAGTAGAAATGGTGTTGGACACTGGGTATTGGTAAGCATTTTGAGGTTGTGTATAGTTGGGAGGAGGATACTAGTAAGTGTTTTGAGGTGGTGTGAAATTGGCCTGATGGTATTGGTGTTGGCATGGGTGGCATTGGGGTTGTGGGTATTGTTGGTATCCTTCACATCTTATAGTGTTCACTCCGCCTTTCTCCTTTTTGGAACTCTCATTGGCTGCACTGGACTCCCCATCATCTAACTTACCGGTCTTGAGTGCATTCTCCACCATTTCTCCAATTAAGACCAAGTCAGTGTAACTCATGGTGGCACCAGCTATCATATGGCTATAATATGGAGCCTTCAAGGTGTTAATGAATAGCCATGTCATCTCTTTCTCAGTCAAAGGAGGGTGAATCTGAGTTGCCACGTCCCTCCATCTTTGGGCATATTCAGTGAATGACTCGGAAGAATTTTTCTCCATGTTTTGCAAAGTCAGCCTGTCGGGTACCAAATCCGTCATGTGCTTATACTGATCAATGAAAGCCCGGGCTAGATCATTCCAAGAGTGACTGCCCCGCCTATCCAACTTGTTATACCACCGTATTGCTGACCCAGTGAGGCTATCATGGAAACAGTGAATCAACAGTTTATCATCTCGAGAATAAGTGGCCATCTTCCGACAATACATAGTAATGTGGTCTTTAGGGCATGTGGTCCCTTTGTACTTCTCGACTTCAGGCACTTTGAATTTTGGTGGGATAACCAACCCATCTACCAAGCTCAATTTGTAGGCATCGGTAATGCCATAAGCATGAGTGCCCTCCATGGCCTTGAGCCGCTCCTCTATCTGGCTCAATACTCTTTGGCTTTCGGCTCCGCAGATCTCTCTTTCAAATTGTTCATCAGGCACAAACACGGGATTGTTTGGGGTGTGTCCAGGGGCAGGAGGTGGCATAGTGTAGGTGGGAGGGGGAATTGGTTGAGTTGTTGGGATTCCTCCACTTGTAGTGAACATTGAAGGTGTAAAAGGGTATACACCGGGTGGAGGTGGTGGGAAGGTGAATGTGTTTGTGGCTGGTTAAGGATTTTGTGTTTGATTTCCTTGCAAAGGTATATTGAGTGTAGGGGGTGAGAGAGAGGCATTCGTAGGCTGAGCTGTGGGGAGTCCGTGTGGGAGTGTACTCGGAGAAGATTGCCCATTGGAATTGTTGCCTGAATTTGCTATATTTTGTTGTCTCATACTGGCCACCATTTCTGCCATCTGATCTAATTGTTTCTGTAGATCCTCGTTTGCCTTCTTTAACTGTTCAATCTCGGCAGCTTGCTCTTCCATGCTGATTCTGGATTGTAGTCTAGTGTTATATCTGTGTGTTGGAGGTGCTATCTTGAAACCTTTATTTAACCATATGGACGAATCAGATTCCCTTACTATGAATGGAATGTATGTATGAACATGCTTGATGAAAATGCAACCATGGGATGCAAAAATAAGGGGAAGAAATGACAAAAAGGAAATGTGTTAGCTCACCATTAAAATAAATTATATACATGGATGCACATATACAAGTAAAGTATGAAGTAGAATAAAAGGAAGCATGTCAATGATTAGATGTAGATGTAAAAATGAATGGTTTACACAATTTAACTATTAAGGATAACTGGTCATTTCTTCAGAACGAGGCCAAGAGACCAAATATCCGTTGACCCAAAGATTGACCTTGTTCATCAGCCATGACTAATTTTCCTTTACAGTTCTCTTGTTGTGAATGATTCTACAATGGAATGCATGTCATGTGATGATGGCAAAATAAAAGAAATAATCATGGATATTCAAAGCATGAACATGTATAGATGAAGCAAGGAAGAAAGTAAACACACGACATATCATTGCAAAAGAAAACAGACAATCATATATACAGACAAGGTGAGGAAGAGAATAGGAAACTTATACAAATAGCATACCAATTATGGAATAAGCATATATATATATATATACAGATAAAGTGAAAGAAAACAAACAAATTATGAAACGAATACATACAAATAAAGTGGGAAAGGAAACAAACAACATATCATCATGAAATAAGTATTTACACAAAAAGGTGGAAGAAAACAGACAGTTTATACAAACAACATGCTATCATGAAATAAGCATATGTACAGAAAAATAGACAGTTTATACAAACAGCATGTCATCATGAAATAATCAGAAATCAGACAATCAGCATGCCATCATGAAATAAGCAGATAAAACGAAAGGGATTGATAAAGGTAAGAAGCCGTCCCCCTTTTGTGTCTTAAGAAACCGAGTTTTCTCCAACGGGTTTGGCTCTATCTAGGTTAGATTTTGGGTTCTTCTACATGCTGGGTTTAAAGCTGTAGACCAGGGTACCCATCGGACAAGATGGGGTGGAGGCAACCCCGTCGCCCCCTTCTAAATAAAGGTGAAGTTCGGACTCCCGAACTTTTATGTTATGAATTGTGTCGTGTGTGAGGGAGGGACTTATACCTTTAACAATTGCCTTTCGGTGAAGTAGTGAACATTCGGAGAAGTAGAAGCAGGAAGCAGAAAAAATTTCACTATCACATGTCAACACACGATCAGTCCAATTCAAAATGTAGGATAAATAATTAATATGATGAGATAAGCACACATGGTAAACAAGATAGGTATACATGGCATACACAAGGAATTAAACACAAAAAATACATACAAGTGACTAAAAGGGCAAAATGGTAAATATAAAAAGCATACTAACAAATCAAGATATACAAAGGAAATTGGAACATGCAAGATATATGTCGCAACGTTACCCGAGACGACGACGGATTTGGGACTTAAAAGGATTTTACGGAGTCGCCACTAACCATTTTTGTTTAGGTGCGGTTAGTCACCTATTAAGAATCTACCTAACTAAGCATTGGCCGTTAGATGGCGTACTTAAGCTGGGTAGGCCCCGGTCTACGGAACTGAGAACTGGAGTCGGGAGTACGGTTACGTGCGGGGAAGGATGAGCACCCCCACAACGCCCATCAAGATGACGGTACCGATTAATTTAATAATATTTAGGCCTTAAAAAAATGTCTTTATAATTTTTCTTTTTTGTTTGATTTTTTTGTTCTTTCGTATTAGTAGTTTTTTTTTATTTTTATTATTTAGGCAAACAAAAACAAGTTTCAAGATATTTTCTTTTTTTATTTTTTTGTCATTAGTGAAAAGTTAAAAGAAAATTATGTTTCAAAACATTTCTTTTATTTGGAAGAGTTTTAAAAAAGGGCAATTTTCAAATCGTTTTTTTTTTATCTTTTTTAACTTTTTGGAAAGAAACGAATTTCGAAACATCTTTTTGATTTTTTTTATAAATATATGTTCTTGAACAAAGACAAAATTTATTGGTTTTATTGCTATCATTTTCAAATCAATATTTAAAAAGAATGTCAGGTAATTTCTTTTAATTTTTGATCTTTTTCTTTTAAAAAAAAATTCCAAAGTTCATTTTATTCAAACAAGAAAAGCTTTTTATTTCTTTTAGGAAATTACATTTTTATTAAAGCCAACAAGTAATGCTTTCTTTTCAAAAATACGTTTCATCACCCTTTTCCTTTTTTTTAATATTTTTCTTTTCATTTTTGCCCCTTTTTAGGTTTTTTTTCGAAATCATTATCTTTATTGGATATTTAAATGTTTGAAATGCAAAGTGCTACCTTATCAATCTAAAAAAACAGTGAGGATTTATCGAGACCTATTATGAATTTCGCCCAATTCTGGGTCCGATTCAAAGTGGGTCTCTTACTTAAAGATCCGGACTAGGTGCGAATTTTCACCCTCCCAAACCGGATCCCGTGATTAAATCCTCATAATTTAAACCACTTGTAAGGATTTTGCTAGACATAGATGATCACTCTTTTATTTTTATTATTTAACGTAAAGGTTTTATTGTCCTTATTGGCTTAAGAATTTATCATTATTGGTTTATTTATTTATTTTTTTTTAAAAAAAAACTAACACCTATAATTTATTTAGATGCCTAAATGCATGGCATATGAAATGTTATCTCATCAATTTTAAAAATAAGGATAGTAAGGATTTTGTCAAGACCCACCGTGAACCTCGCCCAATTCTGGTTCTGATTCAAAATGGATCTCTTACCTAGGAACCCAGATCGGATGTGAATTTTCACCTTTCCGAATCGGACGCCATGATCGGACCCTCACTATCCCCACATATCATTACTCGCATGGATGACAATAATATGACAGTAAAGTATGAGCATGCATATAACTAAATTAATATGGCATAGATTAAATATGCATAAAGCTAAACTAAAATAATATGGGTTAAGTATGATGAGACTAGATTAAAATGACATAAATTAAATACGGATAGATTAAAATTAAAACGATATGAACTAGATTAAATTGCATGGGCTTGGCTAAATTAAGTATGCATGAATCTAAATTAAAATGACTTAAATTAAAATGCATGAATTTAAGTTAAAATGACATAAATTACATATGTATGGATCTAAATTAATATGAGACCAATATACTTAAATAAATTAAATATGCATGAACTAAATTAAAATAACTTAAATTAAACATGCATGAAGTTAAATTGAAATGGGTCTAAATTAAGCATGTAAAAAAAATAATAAAATAAAATAAATAAATTAAATTAATTTCAAAAATACCCAAAAAATAGAAAGCAAATCACTGCGATCGGGTCGGGTCGGAGGCGCGGGTCAACACGCGGGTCACTGTAGCGGGTCCGGGTCAACACGCGGGTCAACAGCTGGTCACTGTAGCGGGGTCACTGCAGCGGGCACTGTAGCGAGGCACTGCAGCGGGGCACTGTAGCGGGTACTGTAGCTGTGCGCGGGCTGAGGCGCGGGGACACGCGGGCCTGAGGCGGAAACACGCGGGCCTGAGGCGGAAACACGCGGGCCTGAATGTTTTAATGAGGGTGAATTGACAGGATTGCCCCCAGCAGTATAAAAAAACATGTTCAGAAACTGTTTTCAACCTTTTTTTCATTTTTTCAGATTTCACTCTCTCTCTACCCGAAATTTTTCTCCTCTCTCTCTCTACAAACACAAACAAACCCAGAAATTCCCCTAAAACAGATCTAAACCCCTCTTTTTACATGAACTTCTGAAGAACACCAAGAACACCAAGAACAATTTTTCTCCACAAACACAATTAAACCCAGAAAATCAACCCCAAAAGGATCAAAACCAACTATTTCACATGAACTTTTGATGAACACCAAGAACACTGAAGAACACCAAGAACATTTTTCCGGATTTTGTCTCCTAAACCATGAAATTAAACACAATCTCCCCAAACGATTCTCCTCAATCCCCTAAACACAAATCCAAACTCCGATTTGCCAAACTCTAAACCAAAAACCCTAGATCTAGCTTTCAAATTTTTGAAAAAAAATAAAACCCAAAATCCCAAAAAACTTCAAATCCAAGCCTTTTTCTTCCTATTCCAGTGAATCTTAGGCGGAATCCCAGCCAAAAATCCACCGGTTTCTAGCCTAACAACCTCGGAATCCCGAGTTGTTTTCTATTCTCTGCTTTTTTTTTTTTTTGAGACAAAAACCCCCAAGCCTCCACTTTCAGAACCCTAGAAAATCTCAAAAATCATGCCCCCCCCCTTTTACTGTTGAAGCAGTGAGATATTTATAAGAGCCAGGGACTTAATCCAATGGTAGATGTTGTAAACCTCAAATCAACGATGGGGATGGCTTTATATATATATATTTTTTATTATTTCTTTTATTTTTTATTTTTTTATTTTTTATCTTTTTTTTTATTTTTTATTTTTTATTTATTTTTAATTTTTAATTTTAATTTTAAAATTTTTTTTGATACAAAAAATGGTGTCTACAGCTGCCCCTCTTGGAGCGTTTGCTAATGATCATGAAGCTTGCTTCTAGATAATTAGGAAATGGTCCAAGACGTAGACACCATGTCTTTTTGAACTTTTCAAAAGCCAAAACTTTGGTCTTCAAACAAATCAAATGCCATAAATTGGCCTTTAAATGAAACGAGAGCCGTGACTCGGTCTCTCAATACACTAAATGAATCTTTAGAACCTAAACCAGGCCTCAGAATGAATCAAGAGACATGATTTGATCTCTAGATGAAATGAGAGCCGTGATTCGGTCTCCCACTGAACAAATTAAACTGAGAGAACCTAAATTAGGTCTCAAAATGAAACAAGAGCCATGACTTGGTCTCAAAATGAAATGAGTGCCGTGATTCGGTCACTAAAATGAAACGAGAGCCGTGACTCGGTCTCCCACTGAGAAATTGAACTGAGAGAACCTAAATTAGGTCTCAAAATAAAACAAGAGCCATGATTTGGTCTCTTATATGAAACAAGAGCCGTGATTCGGTCTCCCAATGAAAAAATAAATTGTGAGAACCTAAATTAGGTCTCAAAATAAAACAAGAGCCATGATTTGGTCTCTTCAATAAAATAAGTGCCATGATTCGGTCACCAAATGAAACGAGAGCCGTGACTCGGTCTCCCACTGAGAAATTAAACTGAGAGAACCTAAATTAGGTCTCAAAATAAAAGAAGAGCCATGATTTGGTCTCTTCAATGAAATAAGTGCCGTGATTCGGTCACCAAATGAAACGAGAGCCGTGACTCGGTCTCCCACTAAGAAATTAAACTGAGAGAACCTAAATTAGGTCTCAAAATAAAACAAGAGCCATGATTTGGTCTCTTCAATGAAATAAGTGCCGTGATTCGGTTACCAAATGAAACGAGAGCCGTGACTCGGTCTCCCACTGAGAAATTGAACTGAGAGAACCTAAATTAGGTCTCAAAATGAAACAAGAGCCATGATTTGGCCTCTTCAATGAAATAAGTGCCGTGATTCGGTCACCAAAATGAAACGAGAGCCGTGACTCGGTCTCCCACTGAAAAATTAAACTGAGAGAACCTAAATTAGGTCTCAAAATGAAACAAGAGCCATGATTTGGCCTCTTTAATGAAATAAGTGCCGTGATTCGGTCACCAAATGAAACGAGAGCCGTGACTCGGTCTCCCACTGAAAAATTAAATTGAGAGAACCTAAATTAGGTCTCAAAATGAAACAAGAGCCATGATTTGGCCTCTTCAATGAAACAATTGTCGTGATCTCAAATGATTGAATTTCCTTTTCAAAGGCTTGTCATTTCCATTCATTCTCCTCAAGCCATAATCATCATTTTTCATTAATTTCTTTCTAAGAAAAACATCATGAACTTCCAATGCATGTAAGATGTCTCGTGCATGGATGCATGGATGCATGTATGCTTGATTCAAAGTTGAATTTAAAAGGAGAGTGATTCTCATTGGACTTCCCTGTTTTTTCCGTTTGCCCCAACACTCAGTCCTTTTGTTCGGTCAGTAGAGCTTGAGTCTATCTTTGCTCCTGATCTTGACTTTCTTTGACATTCGCTTTGCCCCATTCACATCTTGAATTTTTCCTGACATAGACATCAATAAAGGTTCAAAATTCATATGTGCATCAAATCAAATTTCAATTTCACATCTAAATAAATGAACTTGATAATGATCAAAAATTGCTTTACACTTAAGCACTATTTATTTAAGAAAACATCAAATTACAAAGCATTCAAATATCTATTATTCATATTTTGAAATTCAGATATCTTGAAAGTTGGTGATTGCTTTTCAGAATATCCTTGTGGGTGAACAGGCTATTTTAAATTCCTAAATGGGTTTCAACAGCAATGGGTTCCAAAGAGGCT
This sequence comes from Microcos paniculata, assembly GCA_030664755.1. Lineage (NCBI taxonomy): Eukaryota > Viridiplantae > Streptophyta > Magnoliopsida > Malvales > Malvaceae > Microcos > Microcos paniculata. The sequence continues at coordinate 28,991,194 of CP131459.1, read as the reverse complement.
ATTTATTGTCTCATGAAAGAGAGAATTTCAATATCTCTTCATCTAGGCTTACAATTAACTTTTTTCTTTTTGTTTTTTTTTTTTAAATCAGAATTTTTTATTTTTTTTTTTAAAAATCTGTCTTGAAAACAAGATCAAGTTTATGCTTGCTTAATCTCTTAACTTGACAATCTTGATATGAGTCAAAACTTGAACATGAAAGGCTTGAGATTTTGTGAGATTGGTATCAAAGAGAGGTGTGACCCAAGTTTCCATATTTAGAGTTCAAAAAGATATCTCATCTTATGGGGTTTATCATTTTGGATGCCCCAAGTGGTATTGCTCATTTCTAAAACTCATTTTACTATCTTAGTCAAATCTTGGGTGATCTCATGAATTCTCATTTCTGCTCTAGACTGCCCTTTCGAGTTTTCACCCTAGAGCCACATCATTTCATTTCTTTTTCTTCTTCTTTTTTTTTCGCTCTTTTTTTTTTCTCAATGACTGCCTCATCATGCACATGAAAATTCAAAATTCATTCAAATAGTCTTTTTTTTAAAAAAAAAAAATGGTTCAGTGTAAAAGATCTATTCTTCTAAAGAAATGCTCTTCAATTAAAGTATCCACACTTGATCAAAATGGACTTTTCAAGGCACGTAATGTAGGCCATGGTTGAGGGTTCAGAAAGAAAGGATAAACAGGCCCAAAAAGTATTTCAAGGTAACTGAATCAAGGATCACTTTTCGGCCATATGAAGAATTCATTTTTTCATGCTTGATTTCTCATTTGTCTCTATCCCATTAGTCTTTTCATTTCAATTTGCCATTTTTTTTTCTTTTTCTCTGTCTCTTTTCTTTTCTTCTTCTTCTTCTTCTTTTTTTTTTAACAAAATGGGTTCAAGGTTTTTCTCCGTATTTGACTTACCGAGCACTTCTTCATTAATTTGGAGCATCATTTCCTTCGCCTACATGCAAGGCTCTTCTTGTTTTTGCTTAAACAAACTCTTTTTTTTGCATTTGCCCCCAATGTGAGGGGTGATCCTTGATTGGGTTCATTAGAAAGAAAATTCATTTAGGCTCAAAGGGGACAGCAATGGATAATTTTCTCAAAGTGAAGGGGATATGAAAAATGGCCATTTGTCTTCTCAAGTACGGCTATCTTCATCGAAAAGCAATACCTTAGAAAAACGTAACAATAATTTTTTGAAAGCTTTTGAAAACTTTGTTCAAAATCCTAAAACATCACGTGCATGATGATGCAATCAACATTCTTCTTCTTATTCTTTTTCTCTTTTTTTTTTATGAGAATTTCACAGAAGATGATATTTCCACCCTTTTCAAATTATAACTAAGGCAATCAATCTGAGCAATTTGTCTCGATAGCAAAGAGGTATCGGGACCTTACAAAGTGACTTTGGTCTTTCTGATCATTTTGTCCCCAAAGGTGGGTGAATGAACACCTTGGTAGCAAAGGTTACTTATTTTCAAGAAAATCAAGGTGAGCTCATTTTGAAACATGAAGGTAATGTGTTCAAAAGTCATTCATTTCAGTCACTTTTGAGTTTCAAGGAAGTTGGGAAGCATATGGGCATTATGGATTCAAAGAACATGGTTGATTTCAAGACAAGGAAGCAATGAATTCAAAATTCTAGTGCAGTGTTGACACATATCAAAATGTCACTTTTTTAGAGTTAAGCAAGCATCTTGTTAAACAATCATTTTTGTTTATTACCCAGATGAAGAATATTGACTCTCTCAAATGGTTTCCAAGGTTTATGCCTTATTTTTACTTCGAGTCTCAATTTATGAGATTTTATTCAAATGACAATGAATGGCAAGAAAGATGGTTTGAAAGACTTGTTAAGAATTACTTCTGAAAGCAATCACCAACTTTTCATGAAATCCTTTTTTATTTTTTCAAAAAAAAAAAAAAAAAAAAGGTTTCACTTCTTCTCTTTTTTTTTAAATGTGACAATGGAAAATGGATAACACAAATCATTTATTCCAAAAAGGCATGTAATCCAAAAGATGTCAATATTTACAATGAAAATCCAAGTTAAAACACTATGACATGATTTTCGAAATCTAAAGTTTACCCTTTAAAATTCAAATATCTAAAACTTATTGTTTTCAAGTGACACTATGTACAAGGCTAAGAAAAAGTAACATTATGTACAAGAGTGAAAAGGATTAGAAATTGCCCCTGCTTGGCATACTATTTACAGAGTTCCACGATCCATGAAGAGTTATCACGACATGATGACACCTATTGGCAAAGATGTTAATCTTTTCCTTTATTATCAAAAACTCTTGCATACTTGTATGCATGAAATGCCATGTATGAATGGTTGGATGAATGTATGGACATGTAAATTACTAATATGCGTAAGATATAAATGCGATGAAATGCATTTAATGAAAAATTTTTTTGAATGATGTGATGATGATAACCCAGGATTATGGTACGATGATACTGATGACCCCAAATTAGGGCAGAATGTTGATGATGACCTAAGATTAGGGCAAAAATGATACTGATGACCCCAAATTAGGGCAGGATGATGATGATGGCTCAAAATTAGGGCAAAAATGACAAATATGATGACCCTAGATAGAGTGAATGATAAAATGACAAGATTATGATAATATGATAGCACTGATGAGATGACAACGATGATGAGTTAATGACAAAGTAATGACAATGTGATAATGGAATGATGATAATGACAATGTGATGATAGGATGATAATGCTGCAGAGTGTTCAATACATGCTCATTCTCTTTCTTTCTTAAGGTTCAAGATAGCATCCAAGCTCAATCTGACTTAAGACCTGTGAAACATTTCTTGTAATTGCTTCTTAAACCCATTCTCTGATACACATGTGCTTTGAGTGCCGTTTTGCAAAAATGCATGACATTTAAATCATAAATGATAAGCAAACAGAGAAATTAAGCCCACAACACATGGAGATCAACCACCAACACTCTTAGGCAGAAGTGTGGAATAAAAGACGAAATCGAGGCTCAACACATGTCAAATTCTGTTATCGGCATCCTAAAAGCCTCCAAATTGTTCAGATTGGTCTCTGGTGCTAATTGCCAGACCCATGTTTTGCTTGGACTGCACACCGGTATCAAAAGTCAAATGACCTTCCTTGATCATCTCAAGTACCACTTCTTTCAATCTCGTGCAGTTTTCAGTACTATGCCCTTTGGCTCCTGAGTGATAGGCGCATGTTGCATTCTCATCAAACCATGTAGGATATGGAGGCTGTAAAAGGGTCGAGTACTGAACCGGTTCAATCATCTTGCTATTCAATAGCTCGGTGTATAACTCTGTGTAAGTCATGGGGATGGGAGTAAACTGTTTCCTTTTCTTTGGTGGTCTTGGATTCCGGTTTTTGGTGTTTGGTCTTAGAGCAGTGGAAATGGTGCTGGACACTGGGTATTGGCAAGCATTTTGAGGTTGTGTATAGTTGGGAGGAGGATACTGATAAGTGTTCTGAGGTGGTGTGAAATCGGCGGAATGGTATTGGGGTTGGCATTGTTGGCATTGGGGTTGTTGGTGTTGTTGGTATCCTCCACATCTGCTAGTGCTCGCTTCGCCTTTTTTCTCTTTGGAACTCTCCTTGGCTGCACTGGACTCCCCATCATCTAACTTACCGGTCCTGAGCGAATTCTCCACCATTTCTCCAATTAAGACCGTGTCATTGAAACTCATGATGCCGCCAGCTAGCATACGGAAATAATATGGAGCTTTTAAGGTGTTAATGAATAGCCATGACATCTCTTTCTCAGTTAAAGGAGGCTGAATCTGAGTTGCCATGTCCCTCCATCTTTGGGCATATTCAGTGAATGACTCAGAAGACTTTTTCTCCATATTCTGTAAAGTCAGTCTATCGGGCACTAAATCTGTCATATGCTTGTACTGATCGATGAAAGCCCGAGCCAAATCATTCCAAGAATGAATACCCCTCCTATCCAACTTGTTATACCACCGTATTGCTGACCCGGTGAGGCTGTGTTGGAAACAATGAATCAATAGTTCATCATTTCGGGAATAAGCGGCCATCTTTCGACAGTACATGGCAACGTGGTCTTTAGGGCATGTAGTCCCTTTGTACTTTTCAAATTCAGGCACTTTGAACTTCTTTGGGATCGCCAATCCATCAACTAAACTCAACTCATATGCATCAGTAGTGCCATAAGTATGAGTGTCCTCCATGGCGTTAAGCCGCTCTTCTATCTGATTCAATATTTTCTGGCTTTCAGCTCCGCCAATCTCTCTTTCAAACTGTTCATCAGGCACAATTACAGGATTGGTTGGGGCAAATCTAGGAACAGGAGGTGCCACGGTGTATATGGGAGGAGGAATTTGTTGAGTTGTAGATGGAGATCCCCTACTAGTAGTAGGCAACAGAGGTGCGAAAGAGTATGTTCCAAGTGGTGGTGGGGGTGGTTTTTGATTTTGGGTATCTGATGCAGATGGTGGAATAGGCATGTTGAGGATTGGAGGATTTTGTGCAGCTGAGGGGACTGTACTTGGTCCAGAATTTATTGGGTAAATTGGAGATTCATGATTAGAAGCACTGGCATTCTTTTCCTTGACTATTTGGCTTAACTCCCTGATTTTATCCATGGCATCCCTTAACTGCTTTAACTCCCCGATTGCATCCCTTAACTGCTTGGCTAAGTCTTCATTCATGCGTCGGAGATTTTCTATTTCTGAGTTCTGTTCAGCCATTTTCCTAGATTGCAATCTGGTGTGGTATCTCTGAATGAGGGATTGGTCGTCTCTCTGCTCTGTTCTCTTCTTTTTTTCTGTTTGAAGGAAGGCTGAAGCTCTCTCCTTTTCTTCGTTGTGCTCTCTCCTTTTTTGTTTTTTGTTTTTTTTTTTTTGAGGAAAAATGCTCCAACCTTTACCTTTGTGCTCTCCCTCTGTTTCTTGAAGAGAAAATGCTGAAGCCTTCTCGCTGTGCTCTCCCTTTTCTTTTTTCTGTTTTCTTTTGAAAGAATGGCTGAAGCCTCTTATTCAAACCAGTCTCTTTTTTTCTTCTTTTTACCCGTTGGCTTTCTTCTTCTTCTTTTAATGATAGCTGTTAATTAATTTTTTTTTTAACCAGGCTCTCCTTTTCTTGTCTTCCCTTGCTTTTTGTCTTTGTAAAAGTATCCGAGGGGCGCAGCATCCAATAAGTGTAGCTGGCGTGGTCACGGGTGCTCTCTTAGGGTCAGTGGCCAAAGACACGATGTAGACAAGCACGAAAGTGCTAACCATCTCAGCCCTCAAAGCAGTTCCCTTGTTGTAGCCATCTGAAAGAGTGTTGGCTCCACCTCCATTCATATTGTAGAATGATTTTTGAAAAACCTTGACCAGTGCTACCCCACAACTCGCAGCTCCCAAACCAGCTGGCCCTTCTCGGTTAATGAGAATTCAACGGTGTGCTTGCTGGCTGGCGTGATGTTGGGGTAGGGCATAAGGAATTTTTTTCTTTTCAGCTGAGTGGAGAGGACTAAATGGGATCCTAGGCTCTCGATCGCAGACACTGTAGCTCCGTGGAAACTTTGAAGTAGAAGAAGGTGCAACACAACTTCTCCTAAGTAAAGCAGGACTTCCTCCCAATCAATTTAGGCCGTAGGGCCCAGGACATTTAGCCCGTCAAGGACAGGCCTTAGTTCCACCTGAAAATTTACCGACTGGTTCCTTTGTGAGAGGCCCAAGTAACTATGGTGCTCAAGGGCCTTATAATCAGGGTCCTCCTCCCCTTTCTGGTGCTCCTAGGATATCTCAAGGTGAACCTCTTGCTGGCCCACCATTTGGTACCCCGCCTCCTGCTGCTTTTGAATCACATGGTGCACCATCACATGCACCTGAGGGTCATTTGCTTCAACAGCATTCTGCAAAGATGGTGAACTATCATGCTGATAATAGACAGCTAGATCCTAGGTCCTCTGGCCCTCGTTCCACATCAACATTCAGCTTGCATGGTGAAAGGTTAAAGCCTGGGCAAGATGAGCATTTAAATCCATTCGCTTTGGATCGTGCTCATCGTGGTGGTGACAATCTTTCAACTCTGGCAACTCAAGCAAACTCAAAGTTTTCTTCCAATTAAAATCAGGGTCCTCTATCACTTCCACAGGTACTACTTTTCCATCTTCTGCCATGACTGGTTTCCTTTACCAACCACCTTTCACCACATGATGCTCAACAGAACAGGAAGATAGAGAGGAAAATACTATCAACAAATCAAATAAACGGTTAGTCCAATTCAAAGGAATAAATATATAAACAAAATAAAGATTAGAAAATAGACATGGAATACATACAAGAAATAAAGGGCAGGGAAACCGGCAAGAAGTATATACAAGATACAAGCAATTAAAAGCAAAGATTGGCATACAAGATGTACACAATATATACATGAACAAAGAATATAGAATAATCATGCCAGACATAAATATAGGAAAATTGAAAATCAAACAAAGGATATACAAATATGTACAAGGAAAGCAAGATCATACATATAATATACATATAATATAGTGCAATGAATCAAATAATATGAGGTCAAGAATGTAAATTTGAAAAGTTTTATTGATGTAATTTGAGGTGCAAAATGCAATTTGGAAAAAGTTTAATGGTACAAATGTAAGGTGCAAAATGTAATTTGGAAAAAACTTAGTGATGCATGAAGATGTAAAGAATACAGATAACAGAGAGATATTTAAATTAGTAACAAAACCATGAGTAGTGATTAAGGATAGATAATAAATAGACTTTGCACGAATGCCCCATTCTAATTAATTTTAAAAAAAAGCAACAGGGTTAAGCAAATATGCCCTAGGGCAGGTAGTCATCCTAATATGGCCAAAAATGCTCGACCAATCTACGGTCCTCATTACAAAAGCACGAGTAGTAGGAGTTGTTCCTTCATGTGTCCTATTTCAAGGTTGCGCTCATTAAGGGTTTGGCCCTACCTAAATCTGGCTACTCACAGGTGACTTATATGATGGTTATGGTCATGCCATCTGAAGGTGCCCAGACTGTCCTTATTTGGCCATCTATCATAGGCTAATAAGGCCTCCAATCCTAACCCATTATAGGCTCATTGGAAAGGATTCAGTTTGAGTGGGGGTTTTTCGCTTAGAAACTCACTATGAGGAGTTGCCCCACGCGAGTAAGCTACTTTGCCCCCTCCTAAATAGGTGATATCCAATTCTGGACTTATGCATGTAATGCAAATGTGAATGTGTGTGAAGGAACGTACAAACCTTTCCAATTTACCAATATACCCAAAATGCCACATTAATCTAGAAGCAATAAACTTCTATTCACAACAAAAGGCAAAGAGATTAGTAACAACAAGAAAACATGTACATTCATGAGCAAATGAAGCATCAAATTCCTAGCATGCAAACTAGGATCCAATTTATTATCTTGCATTTACCAAAATGAGATGCAAAATCATGCAATCGAAATGTCGAAATAAGATTAAAAAAAATAATAAATAAATAAATAAATAAATAAATAAAATTAAGGCTTAAATAATTATTAAATTAATTCCCGGCTTGACTCTCTAACTAATTTCCCCAGTGGAGTCGCCAAACTGTCGCAACGTTACCCGAGACGACGACGGATTTGGGACTTAAAAGGATTTTACGGAGTCGCCACTAACCATTTTTGTTTAGGTGCGGTTAGTCACCTATTAAGAATCTACCTAACTAAGCATTGGCCGTTAGATGGCGTACTTAAGCTGGGTAGGCCCCGGTCTACGGAACTGAGAACTGGAGTCGGGAGTACGGTTACGTGCGGGGAAGGATGAGCACCCCCACAACGCCCATCAAGATGACGGTACCGATTAATTTAATAATATTTAGGCCTTAAAAAAATGTCTTTATAATTTTTCTTTTTTGTTTGATTTTTTTGTTCTTTCGTATTAGTAGTTTTTTTTTATTTTTATTATTTAGGCAAACAAAAACAAGTTTCAAGATATTTTCTTTTTTTATTTTTTTGTCATTAGTGAAAAGTTAAAAGAAAATTATGTTTCAAAACATTTCTTTTATTTGGAAGAGTTTTAAAAAAGGGCAATTTTCAAATCGTTTTTTTTTTATCTTTTTTAACTTTTTGGAAAGAAACGAATTTCGAAACATCTTTTTGATTTTTTTTATAAATATATGTTCTTGAACAAAGACAAAATTTATTGGTTTTATTGCTATCATTTTCAAATCAATATTTAAAAAGAATGTCAGGTAATTTCTTTTAATTTTTGATCTTTTTCTTTTAAAAAAAAATTCCAAAGTTCATTTTATTCAAACAAGAAAAGCTTTTTATTTCTTTTAGGAAATTACATTTTTATTAAAGCCAACAAGTAATGCTTTCTTTTCAAAAATACGTTTCATCACCCTTTTCCTTTTTTTTAATATTTTTCTTTTCATTTTTGCCCCTTTTTAGGTTTTTTTTCGAAATCATTATCTTTATTGGATATTTAAATGTTTGAAATGCAAAGTGCTACCTTATCAATCTAAAAAAACAGTGAGGATTTATCGAGACCTATTATGAATTTCGCCCAATTCTGGGTCCGATTCAAAGTGGGTCTCTTACTTAAAGATCCGGACTAGGTGCGAATTTTCACCCTCCCAAACCGGATCCCGTGATTAAATCCTCATAATTTAAACCACTTGTAAGGATTTTGCTAGACATAGATGATCACTCTTTTATTTTTATTATTTAACGTAAAGGTTTTATTGTCCTTATTGGCTTAAGAATTTATCATTATTGGTTTATTTATTTATTTTTTTAAAAAAAAAAACTAACACCTATAATTTATTTAGATGCCTAAATGCATGGCATATGAAATGTTATCTCATCAATTTTAAAAATAAGGATAGTAAGGATTTTGTCAAGACCCACCGTGAACCTCGCCCAATTCTGGTTCTGATTCAAAATGGATCTCTTACCTAGGAACCCAGATCGGATGTGAATTTTCACCTTTCCGAATCGGACGCCATGATCGGACCCTCACTATCCCCACATATCATTACTCGCATGGATGACAATAATATGACAGTAAAGTATGAGCATGCATATAACTAAATTAATATGGCATAGATTAAATATGCATAAAGCTAAACTAAAATAATATGGGTTAAGTATGATGAGACTAGATTAAAATGACATAAATTAAATACGGATAGATTAAAATTAAAACGATATGAACTAGATTAAATTGCATGGGCTTGGCTAAATTAAGTATGCATGAATCTAAATTAAAATGACTTAAATTAAAATGCATGAATTTAAGTTAAAATGACATAAATTACATATGTATGGATCTAAATTAATATGAGACCAATATACTTAAATAAATTAAATATGCATGAACTAAATTAAAATAACTTAAATTAAACATGCATGAAGTTAAATTGAAATGGGTCTAAATTAAGCATGTAAAAAAAATAATAAAATAAAATAAATAAATTAAATTAATTTCAAAAATACCCAAAAAATAGAAAGCAAATCACTGCGATCGGGTCGGGTCGGAGGCGCGGGTCAACACGCGGGTCACTGTAGCGGGTCCGGGTCAACACGCGGGTCAACAGCTGGTCACTGTAGCGGGGTCACTGCAGCGGGCACTATAGCGAGGCACTGCAGCGGGGCACTGTAGCGGGTACTGTAGCTGTGCGCGGGCTGAGGCGCGGGGACACGCGGGCCTGAGGCGGAAACACGCGGGCCTGAATGTTTTAATGAGGGTGAATTGACAGGATTGCCCCCAGCAGTATAAAAAAACATGTTCAGAAACTGTTTTCAACCTTTTTTTCATTTTTTCAGATTTCACTCTCTCTCTACCCGAAATTTTTCTCCTCTCTCTCTCTACAAACACAAACAAACCCAGAAATTCCCCTAAAACAGATCTAAACCCCTCTTTTTACATGAACTTCTGAAGAACACCAAGAACACCAAGAACAATTTTTCTCCACAAACACAATTAAACCCAGAAAATCAACCCCAAAAGGATCAAAACCAACTATTTCACATGAACTTTTGATGAACACCAAGAACACTGAAGAACACCAAGAACATTTTTCCGGATTTTGTCTCCTAAACCATGAAATTAAACACAATCTCCCCAAACGATTCTCCTCAATCCCCTAAACACAAATCCAAACTCCGATTTGCCAAACTCTAAACCAAAAACCCTAGATCTAGCTTTCAAATTTTTGAAAAAAAATAAAACCCAAAATCCCAAAAAACTTCAAATCCAAGCCTTTTTCTTCCTATTCCAGTGAATCTTAGGCGGAATCCCAGCCAAAAATCCACCGGTTTCTAGCCTAACAACCTCGGAATCCCGAGTTGTTTTCTATTCTCTACTTTTTTTTTTTTTTTGAGACAAAAACCCCCCAAGCCTCCACTTTCAGAACCCTAGAAAATCTCAAAAATCATGCCCCCCCCCTTTTACTGTTGAAGCAGTGAGATATTTATAAGAGCCAGGGACTTAATCCAATGGTAGATGTTGTAAACCTCAAATCAACGATGGGGATGGCTTTATATATATATATTTTTTATTATTTCTTTTATTTTTTATTTTTTTATTTTTTATCTTTTTTTTTATTTTTTATTTTTTATTTATTTTTAATTTTTAATTTTAATTTTAAAATTTTTTTTGATACAAAAAATGGTGTCTACAATATATACAAGTAATTAAGACATAGGACATGCTAGAGGATCAAGGGATAGGCTAAGAATTAAAACATGCAAAATATACACGAGTAATTAAACACACAGAGCATACTAGAAAAACATAAAAACATACGTATTAATTGAATGTGATTTAAATGCAAAAAGCAATTTTAATAAATTTAATTTTTTTGAAAAATCTTCCTTTTTTCTCTCTTCTTTTCTTTTTTTTTTGAAAAATTTTGAAACAATTATTGGAAAGAATTTTAATGCAAATGAATGATGCAATGCATGAAATGAAACTTAAAACATTTTGTTATTAAACCCAAGTAAAATAAGACTTAAAAATTGGCTCGACTCTAAAAAATGCAGTCCCCAGTGGAGTCGCCAAGCTGTCGAGACGTTTTACCGCTCCGACGATAAACGATATGGCGTGAGAAATATTTGGGACTAAACAGTCTAAAAATAAATGGAGTCGCCACTAACCTTTTATTTTTAATAGGTGTGATTAGTCACCTACTTGTTTAACCCAATATAAATCTAGAAAGATTACGTCAAGTTAAGGAAAGAAACTGGTCTACGAAAAAGATTTCAGGTTCGTGAGTCGGTTACGCTCGAGGAAGGATTAGCACCCCCGAGACGCCCAGAAATCGGTACCACAAAAGTCTTAAAAATATTTTACTTGGGAAATAATAATAAAATGTTTTAAAATCATTCTAAGAAAAAACATAATTTTAAATGTCGGAATAAATATTCCTTTTAATGTAGGATAAACATCCCATTATAAAAGCTAAATTCGAAATTTGAAGACTTAATATCGGAATAAACATTCCTTTTAATATGAAAATCCATAGCCCAATTTTAAATTTGAAGAAATTTCCTACTTAGAATGGAAATTCGATTTCTAAATAGAAATAAATATTCTTCAAAAATCAAAGTCAAATTTAAAAATGAGGATAAATATCCTTTTGAAAAACAAAGGTTTAATTTTAATTTTAGAAAGTCTCAATTATGAGAATATTAATTGAAACCTTCTAGAAAACATTTTGTAAAAAGGTTGGGATAAACATCCTCAAGTTCATCATTTGAAATTTACATTAAGAGACTTTAATTATGATTACTTAAATTGAAATCTCTTCGAAAGATTTAATTTTAAAATAATTTCAGAATAAATATTCCTTTTAATTTGTTGAATGGAATAATTTGACAAAAATTTAATTTAGTAGGAAAACCTTAGTAGATTTATAAATTAAGACCTTTCAAAAAAGTAAATGTCTTTTTTATCAAATAAAACTGATTTTTTACAAAAAAAAAAGAATTTTAAAGATTCAAAGAATAAACATTCCTTTTATTGGAGTTAAAAAATGCATTTTTGATAAAAATGAAGTTTACTTGAAGGGTCTTAATTCATTAAATATACTAAAGTTTTCCCAAAAAGGTATTTTGGAAAATAAAAAAAGGTCAAAAGAAAATGAATATTCCCTTTCAAAAAAATCAAAAAAAAAAGAAAAGAAATTTCAAAAGTGATTTTTTAACAAAATTTGAATTAATTTGAGAGGCCTTAACTATAATTGGGTAGTTAAGATCTCAAAAAAAAAAACTTCTAAGACATATTTTGAAATTAATGTTGGAATAAACATTCCTTTTAATTTAATTGGGCCTCTTAAACAAGAGATTTTCTTAAAATGAAATAAAAATAAAACATAAAAGTAAAAACAAAATAAATAAAAATAAAAGATTTTGAAATTAACATTCCTTTTTGTAAAAAAGAAAAAATTTTTGAGTTCATTCCCAAATTTTAAGAAATTAAAGAAAATCATAAACATCATGCATGCTTTTTATGAAAATTACATGAAAAACATATATATTTTTTTTATTTTGAAGGGATGAAAAATTCTCCCGGGCCTGATCGGACTCCCGATTAGACACCGAAAAAATCTTTTCATCGGAGAAAACCTTCAGAAAACCTCGGACTCCTAAGGCATCTTTCGGTTACCCCATGCATATGAATTTTTGAAAATCAATGTTCTAAATTTAATCATGCATGAATGGAACAAGGAAACATGGGTTAGTATATATATACACAATTAATCACACAATATAAAATAATAAATAAATAGGACACGGAAATTTAAAATCAATTTTACAAGATCAAATTTTATAGCAACTAATTTAACACAAATAAGTAAGCTTAATTTAAACAAATACATATAATTTCTTGTAAAAAGGTAATTTAATGCAAGATATAATTTCTACTTAAGCAAAAATACATGCAAAGGCAAAAAAAGGGTAATTTTACATACAAGATTAAATTTTTAATTAAAAAGCATACGTAAAAGGGCAAAACAGTAATTTAACACATGATATAATTACTAATTAATCTAACATATCCATAAGGGCAAAGAGGTAATTTTATATGCAAACATAAGTTTTTATATTAGACAAAACACATATTCAAGGGCAAAAAGATAATTTCTATGATAAAAAAAATTAAATCTTAAACTAAATATGCATTTATATAAGTTTAAAAAATTCAATTTTTTTATTTAAAAAAATTATTTCTATTTAAATAAAAATGATAAAAAATAAAATAAACTTAAAGATTCAATTTTTATTAACCAAGCTTTCATTTTTAATCAAGCTAAAATATCCACAAGCAAAAAGGTGCAATTTTAATCCTAAGCTTAACATTTAACAAAGCAAACAAGTTAATCAACTTTAAAGTTATGATTTTATAATCAAGATTATATTTTTAATCAAATAAGAATGTGAATATAAGCTCAAAAATACAATCTTTTTAATCAAGATTAAGACTTTCAACTAAGCAAACACATGGAATGGGTAAAGAAAATTTCAAAAATAATAAACAAGAATATAAAACAATGAAAGTTAGGAACTTTTTGCATAATCATGTAAATAATTAAGAGAAATTGCATATCAACAAAAAGGTGACATAAAATAAATAAGCAAGTAGAAAAAATCATCTTGAATATATTAGAAGCATATATTAAACTAAGCAAATTATTTAGCAATATACAAAAGCTTTATAAATCATAAACATCATCATAAAAAAGAAAGTTAACACTTAATGTACAAATTTAACAAGACAAAACAAGAATATTGTATTTAAAGTAAAAAGAAATGATCTTGAAAATAAAGTTAAGAACTTTACCTAAAAAAAATGGAGTTTTGTACCAAAACAAAAAAAAAAGAAAAGATAATAATGGCTTTGTGGAGAAAAGAATGGCTAAAAATTGATGAACAACAAGCCTTTTTCTCTATTTTCTCTAGCCAATCTGTTTAAAATAAATCAAGAAGAAGAAGAAAAAATTTCTTCCCTTCGAGCTGTCAGACTCTCTTTCTCTCTTCTCCCCTCTCTTTTTTTCTTTTCTGTTCTTGAAGAAAAAAACAACGCTGAAGCTTTTCTCTGTACTCTCTCCTTCTCCTTTTTTTTTTCGGTGCTCTCCCCTGTGCTCTGTGTTCCTTTTTTTTGTTTTTAATTGAAAGAAGGCTCCAGCCCTCTCTATACCCCTGTGCTCTCCTCTCTGTTTCTTCTTTTCTATTTCTTGAAGGAAGGCTCCAGCCACCCCCGTGCTCTCTCCTCGACCCCTTTTATCTTGAAAACCCAGGTTTTCTGCTTTCTTGCCTCAGACAAACCCCATATAACATGGAGCCAAAAAGAAACAAAAAACATGGGGCCAAAAACCGAACAAATATGAAGCTGTCGGTTGTTGACTTTAGCTCTTCTGTCTTTGCAGGGCATCCAGCTGGCGAAGAGCTGTGTGGCTGGCCGATGTCACGTGTTGCTTTCTTTTTCTCTCTTCTTGAGTTGTAGCGTGAAGGCTGTTGCTACTCTTGCTGCTGCTGTGGTTGCTTTGTTGTTGCCGTGGCTGCTGCTTTGTTCATGCTGCGGATGCATGATTGCCGTTGTTGATGGAGCTTGCGAGGGGTACATAGTTTATCCTCATTCTCAGCCGGGCCTTCTTGATTTTCTTCTTTGCTCTAGTTTAGCTCTGCTCTCATGGTTTGGAAATATGACCGTATCGACACTGCTAGGCACATCCCGGAGCAACTGCCTCAAAGAATACTCACTTGCACCAGCTAGGTGTCTTAGTCCATCAGTATCAAGATGAAGTAGCTAGTCCATCCCTGTGAGTTCAATAATTCCTTTGCAGATCTTTCCTCAATAATAATTTCTTTTCCCGAAGAAATAGATAAATCAATGGAAGTAATTGGTGCAGCAACATAAAATAGTATGTGATGATGCATTGCACGTACGACAAGGCTATAGGTTCCAATCTTGTTAGCCGTATCACCATTTGCTGCCACACGATCTGCTCCAACAATAACAGCACTCACACGACATTCTTTCATTAAAGTAGCTGCAGCAGAATCTGCAATTAGAGTAGCAGGTATTTTTTCATGCACCAGCTCAAAAGCAGTGAGTCTCGATCCCTGATTGAATGGGGGTGTTTCTGTACAATAAGCCCTTTCCAACACTCCTTGAGCATGAAGTGCACGGATAACTCCGAGGGCAGTACCATATCCAGCCGTTGCAAGACTGCCAGTGTTGCAGTGGGTTAAAACAGAAAATCTGATAGGATTTTTCTGTTGCTGCTGGACAAAACTCGCTCCATAAGACCCAATCCTACCCACCATTTTGTTCACTAGTCCACCAGTAGATGTTGTAAAAGCCAAATTCCCTTCACTGTCAACAGCCACACATCCAACAGTGCCCATTCGGCCATCACCGTTAGCAATTACATCATCTTGCTTCACCACTGTTTGATCTGGTTGTGTGTAATCAATCTGAACTCTATTAGCTTCTGTTGCCTGCTTAAGCCTTTCAATGTTTTCTGGAGTGATGAAATAGCTCGCATCAGCAGTCTCAAATCCTTGCTCCCTTGCAAAGACCTCGGCACCATCAAAGGCCAGATAAATATGAGGAGTCTTCTCCATGACTGCCCGCGCGACGGATATAGCATTAACAACAGTGCTGAGGCCTGAAACAGCTCCACATTTCTTTGTCTTGCCATCCATGATGCTAGCTTCCATCTCAATCGTACCTATGCTAGTCAAGACAGATCCCCTGCCCGTATTAAAATCTGGATGGTTTTCCAGTTCACGGACCACAAATTCAACAACGTCCAAGGCGTGCTTATTGGATTTGAGAGCAGCGATCCCAACGTCAAGGCAATGACGGAGGCCGGCCTGACGAGGTAGGCGACGCTCTGGGGGCAGAGATAGTGGGACTCCAGAGCCTCCATGAAGAGCTATTGCCCACCCCATGTCTGCCTCTCTCTCTCTCTCTGTCCCTATCTCTCTCTCTCTCTCTCTTCTCTTCTTTTGTTCTGCAAGGCTGTTTGCTCTCTCGAGGGAGTGTGGCGCGGTTGCTGCTGATGTTGTTGCACCCTGTGCTATTTCTGAAGTTGAAGCAGCTGTGGAGTAGTGAAGAGAAGACATGATTTGCAGCCATGAGGGAAGAAATTAAAGGCATCATGGTTGGCTTAGGGACAAAACTCTCGGCAAGGCCATCTCTTCCATGGTAGTGGGCCCTAATTGGTATGGCCTTGACATGTATTTTATATTTATATGTATATATATATATTTAAATATTTATGTATACATCTACAAAATTATATATATACATATTCATATATAAATATATATTCATATACATAAATATATATGTATATATATCATATGTAAATATATATTAATAAATGTACATATACATATAAATATATATATATATATTACATCGTAATTGGGTTGACCCAGTCGGTCTTTTCGGCCCAGGTTCGAAATTACCTATAAGGTAATATGATAAAATTAGTAAAATAAAATAATAAGCCAAATTTAAAAAAGGATAAGTAAAATAAAATTTGGAAATGATCAACTAAATAATTGACTAATTAACCAATTAATCAGTTAATTAATTAACTAAAATTTAGAAAGAAAGAGAAAAAGAAAGAATAAAAATTGAATAAATAAGTGTCTACAGATATCATCGCTACAAAACAAAAATGAAATTTTAATTAGTAATCATTTAATAAAAGTAAAAATAATAAATTTAAAAGAAATACCAGTGGATTAAATTAAAGGAATACCTACGCAGCGGAAACACTAAGCCTAAGCCACCGACGCCTCCTAGTGAGCCTCCATTCTATCTGCTGACCTCATACGTAGATCTGTATCCATTCACATTGGATACAGGTGAGTGGCGAAGGTTCAATGAATCTCCAACGGGGTTGGGGCAAATAAAGAAATCCAAAATAAAATAATAATAAAATAAAAATATTTTTCTTTTGAAAATCTCTTTCTAGTTCTCTAGCTGAGAACTCTCTTTAAAACACATTAAATAAATAAATAGAAATACATAAAATGGGCTGGTATCTTTATCATACTGAAGGTGTGACCCATCGGTCGCCTTATGCCTTACTGCACCGAGGGCTATCTCTTTTCTTTCTAAAACATTTTCTCTTTTTTTTTTCTATCTCAAGCCCGTTCCTTCGGTGGTGTCCCACTGTGGTGGAACACAACGAACTGGAGCCCTGGCGAGCTTCTCTACGAGCCTCTCCCAGGGTCTCGTCTCACCGTGCCCCTTGATAGGCGGTCCATGGCTGAGAATCATGCATGCTCTCTCCAACTCTGTCCACGCTCCCGCATATATTAGAGCACCGAGAAGCCCTCTCAATCACTCATCTCGCAGGGATATCGTACCCTCAATAATCATAATAAAATTATTTCATATATATAACATATATATATTTAAAACATACAAACATAAATATAAACACACACATAGGTCTTTATTCTTTTCTTTGAAAGCGTCAACAAGCAACTGTGTGTGTGTGTGGATTTTCCATATCCCAAAACCTTTGAAAACATTTTT
The DNA here is from genome assembly GCA_030664755.1 of Microcos paniculata. Taxonomy (NCBI): domain Eukaryota; kingdom Viridiplantae; phylum Streptophyta; class Magnoliopsida; order Malvales; family Malvaceae; genus Microcos; species Microcos paniculata. Next base: position 28,973,649 of record CP131459.1, on the reverse strand, counting down.
GTTTTCAAAACACTTTTTAAAACCTTTGTGCCTAGTGGCTAAACAAAACAGTCTAGGCCACTCACAGTATTGGGAGATTCGTATACTCCCAAGCGCTCCATGTAGCTTAACCTTCGGAGCATCGCCACACTCGATTCAACCAGAGCCCTAGTACACGGAAATATACGTTAGGATTCATAATTAAATTTATGAATGCACCTACGAGGCTCTAACATGATCTAAAACTAGGTTTGAATGTGATTTGGGGCCTAGGAAAGTGTCCAGGAGGTTTCGGGGCAAAAAATGAACTCTTGACGAAAAATTACCAAAATGCCCTCGGGGGCCCGTGAGCCCCACACCTAAACTGGGCTAGGCACTATTCTACTCCAAATTGTGCCCAAAAAGCCCTCCAGCGAGATATTTATATATTATAATGATATAATATATAAATATCTAAGATATATTAATATAATATATAAATATCTAAAATATATTAATATAATATAAAAATATCTAAATAGGGACTTGGTCGGCCTGTTCCTCAGTCGGTCCTTCCTCCGGTTTTCACACTCTTTTCTCCTGCTTTCGACGTACAAACTTAGACAAGCGATCCTCATGGCATCCATGACGAATTCGCCAAGGCAGAAACGAGAAACATCGGTCCAATTTTCGTAAAATCGAGATTTGGCCTAAATTGGCTAAATCTCCAATCTACTCTTACCCGGTGCACGAAAATATGTGAAAACGGAGTAAGACGTAGATTAAGGTGAGTATGATAACATACTAAAAACTCACCTTATTTCACCGACCCGATATCCGTAGATCTGAGTTTTAAAATTAAATAGTCTAAAAACTAAAAACTCAGATCTACGCTAAACCGATGCATGAAAATGCGTGCAAACTTAATATAACATAGATCGAGGTGAGTGGAATGATGTATTAGAAACTCACCTTGTTCTTAAGGCCGGATTGTCCGAATCTACCAAAAGTCCAAAATGCCTCCGTTTGGCTTCAAAGAGAAAAGAAAAGAAAATGAAAGAAAAAAGAAAAAACAGAAATGAGGAAAAGCTTCGGCTTTCCTCTATGTATAGAGGAGCCCGACACCAGGTCTACTCGGGCCCGGGTCAAACTTTTTTCCCTTTTTCAACTTTCTTTCATTTTCACCCATTGGCTAAATCCTTTGATTTCTTGTGCTAACGGTGCCCATAATAAATTTCTAGGGACTTAATTGGAGGTCTTTTTGGCATTTACTAATTTCCATGCACAGTTAATTATTTTATCTTCCAACTCCGTCTTATCTTAAGCTTAACTTCTCTTCTTAATTATGCACATCTGGTACCGACGTATTGTTCACTTAATACGCCGTCTTCCATTATTCCATTTGTACGAAAAGTCCTATTAGATCTGGGTGTGTCATGCTGGCTCACTTAAAAAAATGCTCCAAACGTCATGCTAATATAGGGGAAGTTTGGGAAGTAAGGGGACAGAGCAATGTAGATCCTAATGTAGTTAGAGAAATGATGGCTGAATGTGTTATTGAGCATCAGTATCCATTTGAATGGGTTGAATATAGAAAAGTTAGAGTTTTATGTTGCTATTTGAGAAAACATTTTGGTCCTATTAGTAGGAACACATGCAAGGGTGATTGTTTTGAAAATAGACAAGGAAATGAAGGAGATAGTTAAATCTGATTTGAATAAGTTTCAAGTAGGATATCTTTGACATGTGATATGTGGTCATCATGCACTTCTGATGGATACCTTTCTTTAATTGCACATTATGTTGATGAAAATTGGAAGTTACATTCCAAAATATTGAATTTCCTTCATGTTCCACCTCCACATAATGCAACTTTGTTATATAATACTATTCATGGTTTACTGAGAGAATGGGGAATTGAGAAAAAGGTTTTCAGTATTACTTTAAATAATGCATCTAATATGAACAACATGCAAGAACGGTTGTGCTTTCAACTTGATCAACAACATGGTTTGATAGCTCATGGTAAATTCTTTTCATATTAGGTGCTCTGCTCATATTTTGAATTTAGAGATAATTAAAGAAGGATCAGTGAAAGTAAGGAAGTGTGTGAAATATGTTAAGGGTTCAGAAGGGAGAAAGATTAAATTTTGTGATTGTGTGGTTCAAGCTGGATTGGAGTATTCTATGGGCTTATGGTTGGATGTGGCAACTAGATGGAATTCCACCTATTTGATGATTGAGAGATTTCTCTATTATTGAGCTGCTTTTGAAGTTTTGGCATTGATAGATCAGAGTTTTAGAGAGTGTTTTCCAGAAGATTATGAATTTCCTTGGATTGAAAAAATTTTCAAATTTTTGAAACCTTTTTATGATATCACCACATTGTTTTCTAGATCCAAGTACCCTACAGCAAACTTATATTTTGAAAATGCGTATGTGATTCAAAAGAATATTAAGGATGGGCTTTTGTCTGAGGATCAAACTATGAGAAATATGGCTCTGAACATGAAAAATAAGTTCACAAAGTATTAAGAAGACCATACTATAGTCTTATCATTCACTACCATACTTGATCCTATTGTAAGTTGCAATTGTTGCAATACTTTTTCCCACAATTGGGCTCACAATGTGAAGGTAAATGGGAAGATGTTCTTGAAGAAATGAAGATGCTTTTTAAAGAGTACAAGCTTCAACATAGCACTTTGGGACATCCATCTTCTATCGCTAATTCTCAACAAGAACGAAATGCTTAAAGAATAATTGCTCCAGAAATGAGTGTAGGTAATATTGATTGTTTGTCTAAATAATTACTAAAATTGAGTACTTATTCTTTTCTTATCATTTTACAAGAAATTGGCTTTATTTATTTGGTTAATGCAGGGATTTTACAATTTTGGCACTCGATCTAATTCAAACAGATCAGAATTGGATTTATATTTGGAAGAAAATTTACAAAATTATGAAATAGAGATTGATGATCTTGATTTTTGGAAGAAAAATGAGTTTTAATATCCTACCCTTGCATGCATGGTAAAGTATATCTTAGCCATCCCCATCACCACCGTTGCTTCAGAATCGACATTTAGTATGGGTGGTAGAATTATAAACAAATGGAGAAGTCGTATCACCACAAAAAATGCAAAAATGTTAATTACTACTCAAAATTGGTTATATGGATATGATGATATGATCCATAACTTTGATTTTTTTTTAAATTAAGTAGTTTATTTTAATATTTCTGGAAGATTTAACATGATATATATTGTTTGTTGTAGATGAAGTAAAGAATAAACATAATTTTGGGAGGAAAATTAAGAGCATCAAAGAAAGGAGATGTTAGTTTTTTTTATGGTCACGTGATCCTCTAGTTTTCATGTAAGTTGTACTTTAGCATTTTATTTTTTGACATTCTATATTTGCTTACCAATAATAAATAAGTCTATAAAATTTAATTGAAATTAATATTTGTCTTGATTATTTTGTATTTGCAGAGAATGTTTCCAAGATGAAGATCTTTGTGACATATGATGTGAAAGTCGGTGGTTCACAATATTGTAATTAATTATTAATATTTGTATTATCTTTTACGTAGGAATTCATGTATTTAGATTAATTGCACATCTAATTTAGTTTTACTTGCACGTTTATAAAACTTACTTTATCTGTGATATCTTTTTTTAATAAAAATTCTCCAATACTTGGTATTTTATTTTATTTTATTCTATTCAATTTCTCACTAAATCAAGAAAAAAGTTTATAAATTTATATATGCTAGTATGAATGATTAATTATTCAATTTTAATATTAATTAAAGAAGAAATTATTTAATTTATATTATCTCTTTACCAAATTTAAAAGGAAATGTAATGCTATAAATTAAATTTAATTAATTTTAACTTAGAATTTAAAATTTAAAAAATTTGATTGTAAATTTAGTATGTGAAGACGAAAAAAGAAAACATTTTAAATGCATATAGTAATTAAATTTAAAATTTTGATTTTATAAATAAATGTTATAAAATTATTTTTGCTTAAGTATTAAACTTGTGTTTGGGTTTAGGTTGAACTAAGGCTCAAACTCGGGTCTTGTCGAGTTCGGGCTCAGGTTGGGTTCGGGCTCTAACCTTGTCCGGTTTGGGTATCTTTGGGTTCGAGTTATTTCGAGTTCGGGTACTTTCGGGTTCGAGTTTGGGTCGTTGACTTTTTTGGTTAAATCAGATTCTGGCAGGTTTGGGTGGATTTTCGGGTTCAGGCTCATTTTGCCACCTCTAATATTTGGTTTTTTTTTTGTTGTATATGTTAATATATGCCCAATGCTATCTCCAAGGCATGGCTAGCTAACATGTACTTCAAGAAAGTGTGGCGGTATCTCGTGCTCGAGCTTACGAGTTGGGGTGTGATAAACACTAACTGAAATATTTGACTTTTGGTGTTACTCGAGTTGTCCATAATATCTTTCACACCAAATTCCTCAGTTGAACGTCATTATCCCCTATACATAGTAACTTACGGGCAACATGGTAAGCTGACTTCATTGTCAATCTTTTTAAAGTTGTTCTATTCCAACATAACAAACTACCTTTTGGTTGAGTACCTAATGATATACTTAGAATCTACATGACAACATCATTGTTGAACACTGTTCTAATAAGAGTCTCATTCCAAATTCAAAGATCAATAACCATCATGCATGTAATAAGGGTGATAATGTGGCCTGCTAAGCCCATGGTGCCCTCTGATATCAATGTTAAACACGTCACCCACTTTCCAATGTGAACCCTAGGCAAGAACTTTCCCTCCTTCAAACAAGTTGCATCTTTGTCCCATCTTATTACTAATAAACTCATTATTAGGGAAACATTAAGCCTTAAAAACTCATTAATAAAGTGTCTCATTTTTATGCATAAAGCACTACCAATGTTTGGTACGGACGCTAAGTTAAAAGCCTCGAAATCATGAAATCCAAGACCACAATCCAATTTGAAAGATAATAGACGATTCCCATTAAGCTAGTGTATTTGAGATTTATCACTTTGATTACCCCAAGAAAATGAGCGATCGACATATTTAATTCATGAACCAAATTCTTTGGAAATTTAAAGCAACTTATAACATACATCGGTATTGCCTGAGCAATTGTTCAAATAACCACCCCATTCTAATAAAAGATAAAAGCTTGCATTACCAATTAGAAATTCGCTATCACAGCCTATCCTCAATATGCTAAAAGTGTATATGATTGGCCCTCTTAATCATGATGAGAAGACTGAGATAATGTTCCTTCTTTAATATTTTTGTTACATCTAGCTATTGCAAAATTTGTTCCCTAACATTCATACGTGTATTGGTGTTGAAGAAGATTGAAGATTTATCTACATCATTCCATTGACCCAAGGCAACTTTATATTGATGCAGGAATGTAGTGCATTCTTAAGTCAAAGCACTCAAAAATAATAGGCTATCATTCACAGAAAGTAAATGATTCACCTTTAGAGCATTGCAACAAACTGAAACCCTTTTACAAGACCATTCACGTTAGCATTATTAAGTAAGCTTGACAATTCTTCTACATAATGTAGGAAGAGATATGATGAAACTGATTGGATCTCCTTACTTTAAAGCTCTTAATGGCACAATATTACCACATTGTTGGCCATGAACTATAATCGAATAAGCAACTATATATGCACCCTTCGTAAGAAGAGAGACCCTACGCCTCAAAAAACCCATTCACCTCAACCCACTTAATCAACTTTGGATCATTCGAGCTTGAATTTTCGGATTTAGTCATCAAGTTTTTCAAATTTCCAATTATTTAAATTAACATCTTGAGTTATTTTAGATTAGATAGCGTTTTACAAGTTAGCCTTTTAGGTCATTTGGGTTTCGTGTCATTTGATTCTCAGGTCAATCAAGTTTCGGATTAGTCGAGTTCGGATTGTTTATTGTTTTGAGGTCAAATCAGGTTTGGTTAATGTTGGATTTGGGCATGTTGGACAGGTTTCTCGAGTTGAGTAACTTTTGACACCTCTAATGAAAATGTATGATGTACATGATGCATGTAATATTTTTTAAGGCAAAGAGTTGAGAACTTTAACAGAAATCTATACAAGCTTTTCCACTACTCGTGGTGATATTTGTTGAAATTCAAACCTTTAAAGGCTTCTTGAAAATTTCACCACTTAGATTGTTCACCTGATTATAACTTATGAAGTTGTTGCAGCAATCTTTGATTGGAAGTCTGGAGATCACGAATCCGATCATCTAACATAGGTCTAGCTACAATATGTGCAATCAACGTACCATTATGGAAGTCATAAGCCAATCTAGCTCTAGTTGACCTAAGCTCCACCAATTCTGGCAGGTAGACATCCCTGACTGTCACTAAAGGAGTAACTACATTTCAACTCAAGGCGTCTGTGACCACATTTGCCTTACCGAGATGGTAATCGATGATAAGATCGTAATCCTTGATGAGATCCAGCCATTGCCTTTGCCTCATGTTCAAATCATGTTGTCTTATGAAGTGTTTCAGGCTCTTATGATTGGTGTAGATGACACACCCGGACCTAATATGACTTCTCCGTACAAACAGAATAGGGTAAGACGGTGTATTAAGTCGATAATATGTCGGTCCGGATGTGTCTAATTAAGAAAAGAAGATAAGCTTAAGATAAGATGGAGTTGGAATATGAGACAGGTGACCATGCATGGAAACATCAAAGTGTATTCTTTAAGTCCATAGCCAATGGATTGGGCGTCTATTGGTGAATTGGTCGATAGATCAGGCCAAGGATCGAAAATTACAAGAGGTTTCAAAGAGGGAAAAAAGTCTAGCCGGGGGTCTGAGTAGACCCGGTGTCAGGCGTGCCTATAAGGGGAGATAAGCTCTCCTCTCTCATTTTCTCTTCTCCCTCTCTTCTATCCTCTCATTTGCTCTCTGGGAGCAATTTTGGATTTTTGGCCGATCTGGACAAATCAACCTCAGGATCAAGGCGAGATCTTGGTATGTTATTTTGCTTGCCTTAATCTACATTTTATTAAGTTTTCATGCATTTCTACGCATTGGTCTAGGAGAGATCCAAGCTCAAAGATAGTTTAGCTTTTTAGTTAAATTTCTAGCTTAGATTTGAGATCTAGGAACTTTAAGCTTATGATTCTCATTTCTGCTTCGGTAAACTCATCGTGGGAGGTGAGAGGAACGTCTGTCTCAATTTTTGTGTCAAGCCATGGACCGAAGGGCTCGGGAACCAAGAAAAGCCTCGAATTTCGAGGCTACCACACGGCTCCTAAGCGGGAGTCGAGTCTCTCTCACGAGAGCCGAGTCTCCCCCTCGAGGGAGAGACCTGTTGGCCGAGTCCCGCACGAGACTTAGGCCAGTCCCGCGTGGGACATGACCTTTTTGGCCCAACCGCGTGAGTGGGCCTTAGCCCAAATCCGGGGGGCCGACCCAGTCCCCACGGAAAGGGCCTTTTGGCCCAGAATCTGGATGGGCCTAACCCAACCACGTGGGAGGGCCTGCCTGGCCCAGACCAGGGCCGTGCTTGGCCTAGGACAACCCATGGGCCCCTATGGGCATTTTCGTAATTTTTCTCCAAGTGTCTAATTTTTACCCCGGAACCTCTCAAACACTTTTCTGAGCCCCGCAACACTTCCAAACACCCTCATAGGTCATGCTAGAGCTCGTAGGTGTATTCATAAATTTAATTATGAATGCTAACGTATATTTCCGTGTATTAGGGCTACGGTTGAATTGAGTGCGGCGATGCTCCGGAGGGTAAAGTTACATGGAGCACTTGGGAGTATACGAATCTCCCAATACTATGAGTGGCCTTGCTTTCAATGCTTAGCCACTAGGGACAAACATTTTTAAATGTTTTAAAAATATAAATTGCTTTAAAAAGGTTTTACAACTATTTTGGGATAAGGGTAATCCACGACACACATTTTATTTTGTGATACATCCATTTAGAGGGTGGGATGATTTTAAAAGTGTAAAAGCTTGTCTGTATGTTTAATATTTTAAATGTATATGTTTTGAATACATATATATACATATATGATAAATATATATGGATGGGACGCGAGATGACCGATTGAGTAAGCTCCTCGGGGCTTCAGTATATGTGAGAGCATGGACCGAGTTAGAGAAGCATGCATGGGACTCAGCCGTTGACCGCTTATTGAGGGGCACGGTGAGTCGAGACTCTGTGAGAGGCGCGTAGGGAAGCTCGCCAGGTCTCAAGGTTGCTGTGTTCCACCACAGCGACGGGCACCACCGAGGGAACGAGCTAGAGAATGAGAAAATATGAAAAAGGTTTAGAAAGAAAAGAGATAGCCCTCGGTGTAGTGAGGCATATGACCGACGGGTCGAGCCTTCAGTATGAAAGAGATGCCAGCCCATTCGAAATATATATATATTTATTTATTTATTTAAAGATTTTTAAAAGAGGTTCCCAGTTGGAGAACCAGAAAATAGTTTTGAAAAGAAAAATATTTATTTTATTATTATTTTGTTTTGGATTACCCCCTGTTTTTCCTAACCCCGATGGAGAGTCATTAAACCTCTATCACTCACTTGTATCCAACGTGGATGGATGCAGTTCCGCGTACGAGGTCAGCAAATAGAATGGAGTCTCACTAGGAGGCGTCGGTGGCTTAGGCTTAGTGTTTTCGCTGCATAGGTACCCCTTTAAATTAATCCACTAGTATTGCTTTTAAGTTTACTATTTTTATTAAATGATTTTTAATTAAAGTCTTAGTTGTTTTGCAGCGATAGTATCCATTTCAATGCCTTGCGGTGCTCCTGGTGCATGACAGGCCAGCACATACTTCGAGGTAACACAGCGATTACCACGTGGCTAACCCGAGCTGGTCCAAGCATGACAATAGATGCGAGAAGTTTCACCATATAAGTGGTGATGCCAAATCTTCAAAGGGAAAACTATGGCTGCAAGCTTAAAGTCATGGACTAGATACTTCTTCTCGTTTAGCTTTAATTGACGAGAAGTGTAGGCAATTACTCTCCCATATTTTCTCAACATGTATCCAAGTCCTTAGTGTGAGGCGCCAATGTATACGGTGAATTCCTTGCCACTCACTGGTAGAGCAAGTACGAGTGCTGACATCAGCTTATCCTTTAACTTCTGAAAAGTTACTTAACAGGCATCTGTCCATTGAAACTTGATATCCCTGTGGGTAAGCCTTGTTAAAGGAGCAGTGATTTTGGAGAATCCATCTACAAATCTTAGGTAATATCCAGCTAGTCTTAAGAAACTTCGAATCTCTGTGGGGTTTGTGGGACATTTCTAATTGGTGATCACCTCTATCTTGCTGGAATCCACGAATATGCCTTCCTTAGTCATGTCCGTTAGTCACAACGTGACCAAGGAATCCAACTTGCTGCAGCCAAAACTAGCACTTGGAGAGCTTGGCATTCAACTGGTGTTCTCGGAAGGTCTGCAGCACAATGTGGAGATGGTTAGCATGCTCTTACCGGTTTCTTAAATGAACTAATATGTCTTCAATGAAGACGATGACAAATTGATCTAGATATTGATGGAATACTCGGTTCATCAAACCCATGAATGTCGTTAGAGCTTTGGTAAGTCCAAACAACATCACACAAATCTCATAGTGTCTATACCTGGTACAAAAGGTAGATTTGTAAATATCTTCCTCTCGTATCCTTAACTGGTGATAACCCGATCGTAGGTCGATCTTGGAGAATACTCCTGCGCCTCGAAGCTAATCGAACAAATCATCAATACGAGGCAATAGATATCTATTCTTCAATGTCATAACATTAAGCTTTTTATAATCGATGCAGAGTCGCATGGAACCATCTTTCTTCTTCACAAACAACACTGAGGCCCCCCAAGGTTAAATACTTGGCCAAATGAATCCTTTCTCCAACAATTTGGTGACCTGTTTCTTTAATTCAACTAGTTCAGTGGGTGCCATTCGATATGGCGCCATAGAGATCGAATCCATACCAGGATAGACTTCGATAGGGAAGTCGAAGTCTCTCTCAGGTGGCAAACTAGGTAATTCATCAGGAAAAAATCTGAAACTCATTTACTACCGAAATGTCATCGATATTTGGTTCTTCTGCCAAAATGTCTACTACATGGGCTAACACAGCTTCACACCCCTTTTGTAATAACTTACTTGGATAACGGAGATGATATTCGGTATGCCTCAACTTTCACTGTAGAAATCAATCATACCGCCATCAGGTCAAGGAATCCTCACTAAATGATGTTCACAAAAGATCTGTGCATGATGTCTCCTTAGCTAATCCATGCCTAATATGGCATCGAAGTTGGACATTTGCAGAGGAATCAAGTCTGCTTCAAACATAAAGTTCTCCAACTTCACTACACACCTTCGATACACCGTATTTCGAACCATTCTTTCACCCAAAGGTGTATTCATTAATAGCTCGTATCCCAAGGATGACACGGGTCTATCAGCATGTATAGCAAACTTAGTATTCACATGTGATAAAGCAGCTCTAGTATCCATAATCACATATGCCAGTTGATCGAAAATAACTACCACGCCTAACGTTCAAAAATTTTCTAAAGTGGTTATTTTCACTCTATGATCAGCTACGAACGTGATGGTATCTTCACGTATGAAAAATTATTATCCGTGAATATTTAAATATACGTTTATCAATGACTATGTCTAGATGGCGTTGGCATCCTCTTGCGACATCAAGTAAACCTATATGTGCTACTGCTGTGGTTGTGGTTATCTCTGAGGTATTGAACTGCTACCAGTACCAAAATGCTGCTAAGAAGAAAAGGGGGCAGGATAGGAGTGTCGCATCGACTGAAAAGAATGGAATCTTCCATAACCACTTGGTCATGCTAAAGGCTGACCAAAACTCCGTCTATGTGGGGCAAAGGTGATAAGTGGACAAGCGTGAGCCATATGGCCTATACCTCCACATTCATAGCATCAAATAACATTTCTACACTGCCCAGTGTGGTGTCACCTATAGTGTGGACACCATGATGTAGACTCTTCTCTCTTTTTTCCAAACCACCCTTTAATCATCGAACCAAATCTAAACTTTCCTTTTCCTCTACCACTAGAATAAGATGGTGGTGAATAAAATGCTAACGGTGGTGCTGAGGACTCAGTAGAGCTACCTCCGGATACACCACTATAAGAGCCAGTGCTCTTTGACTTCTTCGATGCAAGGTCTGAAAATACATCAAAAGATCGTTGTCCACCTATACTCGAACCTCCTGGCTGATGCTAGACAATCATAATCTCGGTTCACAAGGCATTCTATCGCTGCTACTCAAAAGTAGCTCAGGGGCTGGGTGTCATGAGCTGTATGATCTCCCACCGAAGACCATTTATGGACTGAAGACATAGGGCCTCCTCGGAGATAGTCGAAAGATGGTGTGAAAGTCTTCGTAACTCTATCTCATATCTCTCGACAGAAATGTGTGTATCTCCTCATCATCATCTCTTCCGACAGGAACCTCTATAGGAATTCAATGACAAATGTCTCCCAAGTAACTGATCTAGTGGCTCGGCTCTCGAGGTTGTCCACCAACTCAGTGGCTATTCCTAAAGGTATTTAGTGACAACTCTCACTCGCTCCTTAGAAGTCATCCCTAACCCCTCTGTATTCTTGGTGACAAAATGTAGCCATTCCTACGCTACGTCAGCCGAAGTGTCGGAGAGTTTCGTGTCTAATCCCTTCATGATGTGAAGAAACTTCACCATGCAGGCCTCTGAAGTAGTGGCACCATCAGAAGTACTCGTCGCACTGCCATGCTGAAAGTGCGATGGGACCACCAATGGAGGCGGTTGCTAATAAAAATGGCTGAACTGATCAGTGGGCTACTGGGAGGATTGTGGTGGATCAAGAATATGGTGTAGCCATGTAGATGTCGGCATCGCCAGAGACGGATGAATAGGTCGTGTAGTGCCAGTAGGTTGATATACACCGCTAGACATGTACGTAGAAAAGAATTGGTTGGCTTAACTATCAAACATCCGCTTAAAGTCGGCAGGCGTATACTGCACCGATGTGGCAATCACTGGAGGTGGGGGAGGGGGAACATCCTGATAAAGATCCTACTATTGGGTCTTATCTCCAGGAACTGCTGGTGGAGAAGGCAAGTCTGGGATCGCTCCGGTCTTCCGATCGGTGGGCTGTGCCTCAGGTTACCGACGAGGGCGACCTCTTCTCTTAGCTACCGAGGTCTCGGTGGTATCCTTCCATCTAAGAGGTATGTCTCTCACTACATAAAATCTAGGTCAGTACTCGCAATTAATTCTATCCTATCTGTGCCCCATACCTCTATCCCAAAAATTATAAATCTCAAAACTATGTGAAATCCCTGGCTCGGTATATTATAGACATAATGTATATTTTAAAATTTCCTTTGATACGAATCAAATTGTCATGCCCCGACTTGATGGCTCAACCAGATGACAATCCCCGTACCACCCTAGAACAATGCCATAAAATGCAGGCTATCCAAGATGGCACAAGGCATAAAATAAGGTGTACTCAAGCAATATTGGAAATTATATAATGAAAACAATATAAAGATATCATAAGATATATATATATATATATATATAATAAAATTGGCATGTTTTATAGTGCAAGTGTGCAGTAGATAAAATACAATAATATACAATACTATTTTGATAGTCAGGAGTCAAAAGGGATCTGGGTGTAACCTACAAAATAGTGGTCGACTAATGAAGAAACCATGGATCATTGTCCACCGGGATGTCTATCGTCCACTACTAGGTGACCTATAAAAATGAGTGAATGTGGTGAGTACAAATATATATGTACCCAGTGAGGGACTCGGTTATAATAACTGATCACATTAGAATGGGGATATGAATAATCCAAATACTTATTTAATAAAATCATTTGGTAAAATCATAGATGAAATCCAAAACAAAATCAAATATCATAACAATAAGTGGGCTGTTGTCTGAAATTGTCCTAAAGGTGCACCCATGCACTTGGGTGCCCCACTGAACCGTCAAGGGTTTCAACTCATATCTCAAAACCATTATTCTTTATTCTTTAGCATGTTCCCTTGACATTGCCACCGCTGTGGGTATAGCACAGCTACACACAAGCCCTGGCGAGCTTCCCTTCGTGCCTCTTCCAGGGTCTCACACTCACCGTGCGCCTCAAAAGATAGTCAATGGCTACTTGGTTAGTGGCGTGCCTCGCTCGGTCCAGACGCTCCTTCTCATCGGAGCACCAAGAACCTCTTAATCACTCATCTCCCATGGGTCATAATCATTAATAAAACATATAAATATGATTTTCATATTTTCTATTTAAACCCACCCTTAAATCCATTTATAAACTCGTATGTCAGGGTAGACCATCCATACCCCAAAACATTATAAACATTTTATAAAAACAGTTTATAAAGCAATTTGAAAACGGTTGACCCTTAATAGTCAACCACTATAATCCAAGCCACTCACTAGTAAGGGAGGTTTGTATACTCCCGAATAAACCCCTCGAATGCTTTAACTCGAACTCTATTGCTCGACCTCGTACAATCTCGTACATAAATAATCAAATTAAACTCTAATTTGATCAATATAGGTATTTGACTAACAATCAAACATCAAAGCATGCCCTAATTAGGGTTTCTAAGGTCTTGGAACTAAGTTGGATAAGTCCATACATTAATTGAAGTTAATTGGGGTCCAAAGATGTGAAATGACCAAAATGCCCCCTCTATAAGGCAGGTTTGATGTGGCCTTGGGCTAACTCCTATGCGGGAGTGGCCAAATTAGGAGATTTCTCCCAATTTGGTTGAGTCTAGTGCCGGATATGTCTCTAGCCTTGGCTAAGACATGTTCCTTCGACTTCTTAAGCTCGGTGCAACTTCGATTTAGCCCCAATGAACATAAAATTCGAAACATATACACGTCAACACTTAGTCTATAGCTTAAAAATTGAATTAAATAGCTAAGAATGCATGAAATTTGGATTGAAATTCTAAAGGTGCAATTGGTTTTCAACAAAAATGAACTTTTATCTTTAATTCAAGATATCTCCTAGCTCAATCCACAAAATTCAATAAATAACCAGTCAAATTGAGGTTTAAAGAGTGTAGAACAACATACTCAGAAATCAGCCAAAGCCTACGGTTAAATTAAAAGATATAGCTTGAAGAACACAAGAGTTCCAAGTTGGTTTCCTTGGAAACTTTGAAGATTTTTTATGATTTTGGTGTTGTTAATCTTCAAGGAAGCTAAGAAAGTTGATTATGGTGTTAATTGAAGTGTTTCAAGGTGATTCACCATGGTGTTAATTGAAGTGTTTGAAGGTGATTCACCATGGTGTTAATTGAAGTGTTTGAAGCTAATTCACCATGGTATTAATTGAAGTGTTTGAAGGTGATTTAAAGTGATGGAAATGGTGGGAAGTTGAGACAGCTCGGAAAGAATTGAAAGAGAAAAGAAAATGGAAGCAAATGGGGGGTCGGCTAACCGACCTCCCATATAAATTGTCCACTCTAGTGCCAGAGTAAGTCGGGTTTGGCACCGGAGTCAACCTGAAAATTGCCTCGATTTTCGAACCTCCAATGCACCCAAATGGCTCCAAATGATAAATTAGGGTTTCTAAGCTAATTATTGAGCTAATGAAAGTTCAAGATATTCATGACAAATTCCAATTCATCATAAAACTTTATAACTTTACACAAAATTCATAACTTGACACGTGCGGACTAGGTCCGAACGTATCATTTCGTCTCTCTTTAGTGGATGGCCTTAATGGCATAGGTTCTTGAGGTTATAGAATTTGTTCTTAAGGAACAACTTGTTGAACTTGAGTAGAAGTATCCATGACATTTTCTTGACCAGAAATTGCTTCTTAAACAATATTAAGAATATAAGTGTGACCTTGATCATTGTCAATAACAATTAGAGGAATTTCAATGTTTTCCTCTTCAAAGACATAATCCTTAATCTTTTCTCTCCCCCCCCCACAAACTCAACATCCTTAAATAATCGAGCATTTGCTAGCATTTCCTCCATTTAGGCAGGTCAGACATGAATAAGGATGGGAAAAAGTAGTGTCTATAGCTAGCATTTGCTCCACTTAGGTAGGTTAGACATGAACTGTCATCACACCACATAAATATATGTGTATATATATGTATACATACACATACATAGATATATACCTATACATATATATATATATATATATATTTTCCCACCCACATAAACTATCTGTGAAAGCTTGTATAGTGGATAATTGTAATCCAAAACAATCAAAATATTTTATAAACATTTAATATAAAATAATTATAAAACAATTTGCCATTAATGTCATTAAATAATAAGGTCAAACCACTCACAGTCTAGAAAAATAGTATATTCCTAATCTAATCTAGCTGCATAGCAGGAGCTTTGCTGCAATACTTCATCGGTGCTCCTAATTTGTTTAAATTCCCATTTGAAATCATTTTCAAAATGAAAATCAAGCATGTGTAGACTCAAGATAGCCTAAATAGATTTCTATCAGACTTAGGAAGGATTCCAGGCTAAACTAGGCTCACGTTAGGCTAAAACAGGAAAAGTCAACTGTTAGTCGAACTATCGATCAACACTGGTCAACGGCCAAGTTTGGCCCGGTCAAGGTGAAGTTTGGCATTGATCCTAGCCCTATTTGATGCCAAATGACAATTAAGTCGCCCTCATAAGTTTCTATTTCAATTTCGCCATTGAACTTCCTCAAATTCAACCTACTTCTGTTCTTCTTATTCGTAATCTGGCACCGAACCACCTACAGACCACCATAAACGGTGGTCCTTGGTCACCAATAGCCTTGTAAACTTCCAAATTTTTTCTTCAAAACTCTTCAAACGTCATTCAAAGACTAAAACATTTATCATACTCCAACCACAACACCCCACAATAACAATTTAACAACTAATCTAACTTAAATGCCAAAATGAGCCAAACTTCTTTTAAAACTCCAATCTCAGTCAACATTCTATGGATTTAACATGCAATTGATTTACACGAGAGCTCTCTAAAAGCCTCATCACATAACTCAACAGCTCGAATAGAAAATGGCCAGTTTTTCACCAATTTCTCAACAAACTCAAAACTTTGCTTTAGGCTTGAGCTTCATTTAGCCACATTCACCTCAAATAGACACCACTAGGTTGAAGGGCTCAAAAAATTACTCAAGCTAGAGTATTTGCATGAGAAATTCACTGAAGTATTGAGGGTGTTAGGCTAGAAAGAATTTAGAAGCGCTTTAGTGAGAGAAAGCTCAACATATGAGCAACAATGGAGGAGATAAAAGAAGAGAGCTTCAATGGTGGGCTGCTGCTAGTATAGCCCACTCATCTTTTCACTTATATGCGTTCTCAAATTGAGAATATTTCTATTTAACCTTTTAAAATCACAAAACCAACAATCTACCCTTCCACTTTACTAATTTCATCAATTTAGCCCTTAATCATACTCAACCAGCATCTCAATTATACCCAATATTTTCAATTACCGCATCTTAGAAGTTAAATAAAAATGTAAATTTGGGGTAGGATTCCACAATTTTTATGGGCACTTGGTGGCTATTCCAGTTATCGTAATAAGAAATAAAAACAAGATGAAAGAATTTTATTCCAAACACAACAGTGGCCTCATAATATTGCTATATTTGGGAGCCCGTTTCGGTGCATTTGAACAAACAGGAAAAAAAGGTGCCTTAGGTGTGCTCAATGGCATGATGGGACTTATTGACATGGCAAGTCCCAATCATGCTAAATAGGAGAATTCTCAATTGGAGCAAAATGCTCTAGTTGATCAAACGGCCCCTTTTTTTTCTTTTTCCTTTATTATCCTTAGTTTCTTATTATATTTTAAATATATCCATTCAATTATATCTGTAGTGGTCATTTTATATTTTTACTTCGCCGCCACCGCTGTTTTCACCAAACACATTTTTTTCACCACTAGTTTTTATCTCACCACCACAATTATAATCTCACATGTATAGTAACTAATATCATTATTTCAATCTCATTAGAACCAATCTCACCATCCTCCTAAACATAGCCTATGTCAGGCAATCTTGAGAAATGTGGACTTTTCACCTTGGAAAAGTTGGATATTGCTTCCAACCATTTTAATGAGAACAGAATCCTTGATAGAAGAGGTCAAAGCATAGTTTACAGAGGGATGCTAACAGATGGAAAAAATTATAGCAATCAAAATATTTAAGTTAGCCAATGGATATCAAGCAATTGATCAACGCAGTTGTCATCCTTTCATAAATTTACCACAGAAATGGGGCTAAGTTTCTAGGATGTTGTTTGGAAACAAAAGTTCCATTACTTGTTTTAGAATTCATCCCTAATGGAACTCTTTCGGATCTTATCCACAATCAAGGTGATAAGGATTTCTTTGTTCCATGGTTGATGCGTTTAAGAATTGCAACAGGATTTCAAAAGCTATTTTCTATTTACATTCAACAACTTCATTTCCTATTTATCACAAAGACATAAAATCCACCAATATACTTTTAGATGATAAGTACAGAGCAAAAGTGTCAGACTTTGGGATATCAAGATCAATTCCATTTGAATGAACACATTTGACTACATAACTGAAGCGTACTTTTGGATATTTGGACCTGAATACTTTCAAACAGGTAGACTCGTAGAGAAAAGTGATGTTTATATAGTTTCAGTGTGGTTCTTTCCGAACTTCTAAAAGGGAAAAAGTTAATTTCCACCATTGGATTAGAAGAAAAAAAAAGTTCAATAGATTATTCTTGTTGTGAATGGAGAATCAACTGTTAGGTGTTCTTGATCCTCAAGTTGTGAGGGAGGGAAACAATGAAGAAGTCATGGTTATGGTTGATCTTGCGCGAAGGTGTTTAAACATGATTGGTAAAAATAGACCTTCAATACGAGAGGTTGCAATAGAATTGGAGGGAATTATTCTATTAAAGCAAGCCTTGATGGTTCAGGAAAATATCAAATGTTTTCAAGAAGAGGGATTCATACAATTCGAGTTTGAGTTCAATAAGTGTTTGTACAAAGTTAGAAACCATGGGATCTTTAGCATTAGATTCAAACTTCAATTTAAGTTTGATACAATTTCATGAGTTAGAAAAATGGTATTAATGCTCAATATATTTATTTTTAATCAACTAATTGAATCAGTAGTTGAAAATGAAGACATCATGTTTATGATTTACAATCCATTATTCTTTTTACCAATAAAATCTTTTGGGATGAAAACGAAAACATTTAACAAAGATAGGTTTTAATGAAATTAAGCAAGTTTCATTACATTCAAAGATATTTACAGTATTTGCTTAATAAGTATTAAAACTTGAGCTAATTATAGGATGTGCAAAGAGATAAAACTAGCATAAATGACAGAGATAGGTTTGTAACTTCAGATCATGGATACCTATATATATTGCACAAGTAGGGCTTAGAAGATGAACTACCTTAAATGAACTTCTACTTGGAGACATGCGTATCTCTATTGCTTTAATTAGAATTTGATGTTCCAGGAGTGAGATTTTCTACATTGCTTTGATCACGAAGATTAAAATCCATGTCAATCATCTCTACATTGATCATGCGCATCTCCACAAAGTTTTCTTGCAAGCGATGGATATCAAGATCCTGTGCCTCTGCCATGGAATCAACTCTAGATTGGGTGTTACTTTCAGAAGAAGCATGCAGAATGTATTTCATAATAAATCTTTCCCAAACATTTCTCTCTGAGACGAGTAAGGCTAATAGTATTGTGATGGCGACTAAGAGGAAAAGTCCTTCAAAGGTTTTTGTAGTAAGACTAGAGCTTGTAGATGAATCTGGGTCAGCTTGACCACCAGACATATCTTCGGTGTTGAAGTATTGTTTCTCTATCCCTGACATGATTGGTCCCTGAGTCACATTTAAGATTGCTGCCGAAACAATAGGAGTTAACCTTGAGCCCAATGGGAATGCCTGAGTCGGTCAATGTTACAATGAAATAAATTGTTAATTATCATTATAATTCAAATGTTCTAAAAAAATTATTATTGATCTACCAGTAAAAGTTTTGGTAGAAGAAAGACTTACGAAGCCAAACCCATTAGTATTGGAAGTCATTCCAACCGTCTTGAATCCGGAGCTATATTTCATAAGAAAAACTTTGATGTAAGGGGTTTCAGCAAAAACAGCAGCAACACTCCCATTTGACAGGGCATCATGAAACTCATCAATAGATCCACAGGATTTAAGATTTCCCTCGTTGAACTTCAAGTTTCGTATCAAAAAGCCCTTGATGAAGGAACGCCTCTGGTAACAAACATTACTCTTTCTAAGCTCCCCCAGGCTTGGGACTTTGCCCTGTAACCGATCCACTGTGAATATCGAAGAGAGGTTTGCCGTGTAACTTTGCATTATAACAAATGCCAAAAATAACCATGTCACCAATACAACCTTCGAACAATAGGTCATCACCATTACTGTTGCCAAACAAATCAATTAATAATTGTTTTAATGCTTTTTGAGATTACCTTGATTATACTCGAACTAAAAGTTGAGAGTGACTTACTTTGAGGATAGACCACCGATTGAAATGGAAACAACAAAATTGTGGTAATTTGTTTTCTAGCTGGTCCTTTGAATTCTTCATTTACTCGCCGCTCTAAAATTCGAACAACAACCCCGACCGAACAGCAAGATATTAATAGCATCAACCATAGATCCCAACTTAGAGGCTGTAAGAATGTCCATATGTGATTTCTACTTCCTCTAATCTTGATAAGCATGGCTACTCTTGAATCCAAATATGGCAATGTAAAATCAACCATATTTGTTCTACTTGCCATAATTGTAATATCTCCCACCACAGCATCAAATGTCTAGAATTTTCATTTAATTTTTGGGAAAAGAAAATGGAAGTTATTATTTTTACTTGAATTCATCAACAGGTGAGAAAGATATATATGCATCAAGACACATTTATCATTATTCTAATATTATTATAGAATTTTTAAACTTAACAAACAGTCATATATAAACCCTAAATTTGTTTGCAAATAAATAAAGGTACAAGATATAAAACTAACCTTGTTATAAACCTGCTTACAAAGTTCATCATAAGTAGTTACTACTGAACCTTCAAATTGATAATCAAGCTTAAAAGGAAGAACATCCCATACAGCTTTGAAAACTTCTAAACAGAATCCTGTTTTCTCATTTAGGTTTACAAGCTCGATGAAAAGATGTGGCCAAGGAACCCCTATCCTTAGTTTCTTCCCCATAGGTGTTTCTTTTGAGTTTCCAGGCCAAATGATACTTTTGAGCTCATTAGTCATTGAAGTATTTGGATTTGGACCTAAATGTTTAGTCAATATTCTTTTTGCGGGGTTCCAATATCCAATAACTATCTTCATTTTCTCTATCACGTTAAACACTTCCAAGGTCCTTGCTTGCAGTTGCCCATCAACCAACTTAAAGTCTCCACTCAAGCCTCGAAACAAAGTCATGTTGGAGACTTCTTCCAGCAGTCTTGGACCTATTTTGGAGGTTTCCAAGTCTGTAAGGTTTTTTGAACATGTTCCTTCCTTGTTCTTGGTCTTTGAGAAGCTAGAATCCATGGCTCTAACTCCAATCTTCTCGGCAGCTGAAGCTAATGCCCAAATTGTATCATATGCCAATAGACCATAGATGTTAAGTCCACTAATCTTCACCATTGGGTATGACATAGAGTGTGTATCTAATTCAAATCTTGATTTGAACTTGTCTAGATTTTTTGACTCAGGTACATGAGATTGTATACCTATTACACCTTTCATTGAAGCAATAGCTGAGGGATCCATGGCTTCAAAACTGTTGGATAAGCTGTCTGTGATTATCCATGCATATCCTTTGCTCATCATATTTTCCCTTTCTACAAGAGTGAAAAATTGAGGCCCTAGATCAACACTCATATGCACCAGAAGTACCTTGGTCTGCATGCTCTTCAAGACCTTTAGCTCATTTAAAATTTGAGATTCGTTAGCCCTTGGGTTGATTACACTATTATATGCAACCAAGATGTCCATCTCTTGCAATGAATTAGTAATTAAAGAAGAAAACAGCTCATTTCCATCTTGGATGTTTTCTTCATAAATGAGAATAACTTCATTCCATCCAAACTTCCGTATGAGACTAGTGATAGCATTCACTTGAGATGAGTCATCTTGGCTTATTTTGATGAAGTATGGATTGCTAGAGGGAGATGGCGATGAAAGGCTTGTGGATGAAATTGAAATAATAGGAACAAAAGCTTTCTCTCCAAGCTTTTTCACAAATGAAGATTCAGCTGATCTTTGTAGCCCAAGTATTCCGTGCACTTCTCCGCTCTCTAGTAAGCTGATGACTGTTTATTGCATATATGAAAACACAAGATTGTTATTCACGATCATATACAAAATAAAGATTGTTGTGTTAATATATTTCCTGGAATAACTATATTGTGTTAATATATCTTTGAAATAAAGATTGTTGTGTTAATACAAACTAAGATGAACTACTTTGATAAACAACATTTATTAACTCATATAATCAATCTGTATCGGTTCAATTTGTTGGTTGATCCTATGAATGAAATGATGGGACGGTCTCATGTAATAATTTCTCAAGCCCATAGGTTAAGCCTTAATGAGTCAAGTTATTGATAAATTCTAGTACCCGTCATCTAGATCATTATTATATTAATGAAATATATATATATATATATATATGTGTGTGTGTGTGTGTGTGTGTGTGTGTTATATTAATTTTAATTCTAAAATTTTTTTAACTATAGTTGTTATATAATATAATTTTATTATTTTAATTTCAAACTTAATGTCAGTCAAACCAAAATGGATTTTAATAGACGTATTGGTTTGTAAGAATTTTCAAATGTTAATCAAACTTGATCCAGCATGAATGACCTCATCCTATGACACCATTGTATTGAAATTTGGAATAACCTCTCTATTAGAAATTTGTTCAATTTTTATGTTCTACTATAATTTTGGTCAATTTAATCATTCTAATATTGGAAATTAAGTAATTAAATCTTTTTTTTGTATAACCACAGGTATCCATATCCGCTTAACGGTTTACGACTAATCCTATTAGAGTCACACCGGACCCGAAAGGCGAGGAAGCTCTCCCAAACTTATTTTCTCCATTCACAAGACTCGAACCCAAGACCTTGCTTAAGGGGCATTGAGCTCCTTGCACTCAACCTAACAGGTATTGGTTAATTAAATCTTTATCACTGATAGAGTCAATTTCCACCATTAGGATTGCTGTTATGGCATTGCCATTTCATACAAATTGTTGAGGTCTCATCACAATGTGATATAGCATTGCCACTTCATACCAAATGTGGACGTATCATTGCCACATCATATGATTGTTGACATGAGAGACGAGCGCATAGCCTCTTATCTCCACTGTAAGATTGTCCCATAACACTCAACTATTTGTATTCACATGCCCTAAATGCTACTTGAGCCCACGACCAAGGATTTTGTTATCTTTTATGGACACTTCTGGTTTCAAATAGGTCAATGACAAAACCCTTGGCAGTCAGGTTTCAAGTAACACTTTATGTATGTTAATGACTAGATTTGAACTGGTCAACGGCACTGGTAGTCGAGACCTAAGAAATTGGCTGGACTAAAGAGCCTAAGGGGTTTGTTTTCTCATAGAAAAGACATTTTTTTGTGAAAGATCTTAATGGCTTGATACCCAATTTGGTCCTTGAATTATACCAAAAAGGAAAGATTGGTCCCTAAACTTTTATTTGAGACAAATTAGTCCCTGAACTTTTATTTTGAGATAAATTGGTCCTGAATGGAAAAAATAAAGAAAGCTTTGGGACCAATCTGTCCCAAAATAAAAGTTCAAGAACCAATCTATCCTAATCCCTCAACTTTTTTACCATTCAGAGACCAATCTTTCTCAAAATAAAAGTTATGGGACAATTTGTCTTAAATAAAAGTTTAGAGATCAATCTGTCCTTTTTAGTATAGTTCAGTGACCAAATTAGGTATTAGGCTGATCTTCAATATTATATAAGCCTAGTAATTTTGGACACGACATGAGAACGACATGAAGTTAACCGTGTTTGTGTTTAGCTTTAGCGTGTTTCGTGTTTTAATCATGTCAATATGATTGATATTAATGTGTTTTGTGTTTTAAGCATGTCAAACAAGATTAAAACGCCTAAAACACATGAAACACGGCTAACTAATCAAGTTTATCTGTTACACGTTCAACTATTTAAAGGACATGACACTCCCGGACACTCTTGGACACTTCCGTACTTTTTTCATACAATCGAAATAGTAAAGATGGTGACAAGTACAGAAAATGGAAATCATCCGGGGATAAATAAACCATAGTACTGTGGATAACAAAGAAGAAATTTCAAAGATGGGTAAGACAAAGTTAGAAGATGAGCCATTAGATAATGCATGGATTGATTAGAAGAAGTTTGGAAACTTAAACCCTAATTGAGGTCTATACATTCATAACTTATATGTGACGTAATCGGAATTCAATCAGTGGAGAAATTAGGTCTAGTGTTAAGTCGGAGGAAGTGTAATGAAGTCTAAAAGGAGATTGGAATAGATTAAGAGTAGAAAAGGACAAGAGAGCCAAAATAGGTGATTTGGATTGAGGTAACCTGGCCACCGGGGTGCCTACCCAATAACCAGGGTGCCCTGCATAAAAAGGGGCAGCTTGACCACCACCCCCATTCTCTTTCTCTCTTTTTCCTTCCTCCTCCGATTCTTTCTGCTTCTTCCACCCAAATCATTACCTCAACCACCCTTAAGCCACCCCATAAACATCCTAATCCAAATCTCTAACCTCTTTTATCTCGAAATCAAAGAAGAGAAAGGAAAAAACTAAAAGGAGCAAGGAAGGACCCTCAGTGTTGCTAGGAAAATGTCACTAGATGTCTCAATCCCGATAATGGATTCTGTGATTTTTAGATATGTTGTTCTTGACTCATCACATTTTAAAACACCTCTAACCTTGCATCAATCCATGTACTAGATCGAAAGTTATAAACTTTCAAAGTTAGGTTTAGATTTTAGGAGTATAAATGGAGATACGTCTGAAATTTGAGTAGTTTGAGCCAATGAATTGGAAATTGAGCTTGGTAGAATTGTTATGGGTGTTGAGTAGGTTGTGTGTTCGAATTTTTGGCGGAATTGGTGGAGAATTGAAGTGTAGATCGCGTTTAGATATAATTGGAGTAGTGGCCGCTCGGAGAAGCTACGGTTAACAGGCCACCGGAGAGGCTACCCAGCCTTGTAGCCCAAATGGGATGCTTGACTTAGGGCACACTAGCCGGGTTGGGTGTTGACCAAAAAGTCAACACTTTTCCTATTCAAGCCATTTTACGCCGATTCAGATTGACCCTTAAGAAATTCCTGAGACCTAAAACACTTCTAAATCTCATTTTAGAGCATAGTAGAGCCTCATAGGTGCATTCATAGATTCGATTATGAATGCTAAGGTGTATTTTCGTGTATTAGAGTTCCGAACAATCAAGTACGGTGAAGATCCGGAGATCAAACGTCGTGCAGTTTTTAGGAGTATACGAACCTCCCAATACTATGAGTGGCTTTGTTTCAATGTTTATCCATTTAAGGCTAAATGCTTTTATTGTTTTATAAAATGTTTTATATGTTTTGAGATTCGGGTATTCTTTTACACTTACACTTACACACACGTTATTGCATGCCATCTTAGGTAGGATGTTTTAAAGTAAATTTAATTTTATAAAAGTGTATGTATATATGTTTATATTTAAATATATATATATATGTGAGATATGAGATGAGCGCCCGATAGGGCATGATCATATGAGATGAGAGACGAAGTCCTTAAAATGACAAGATAAGACTTGGTGTTCTATGAGAAAGTGACTCGATTGAGCGGAGCATGCATCCAACCAAGTACCGTGACCGCCTTTTGAGGGGCATGGTGATCAGGGAGACCCTAGGGTAGAGAGGCGCATAGGGAAACTTGCCAGGGCTATGATGTAGTTGTGTTCCACCAACAATGAATGGCAACCGTCGAGGGAACAGGCTTAGAGAGAGCGATATATATATACACATGTATGTATAAGAGAAGGTATTAAGGAAAAGTTTTAAAAGAAAAGAAAAGGATAAATAGCCCTCAACGATACGAGATCCTTGACCTAGGCACAAGGTCGAGTCTCGATGTATTTTCACGACCAACCCATAGTAGTTTCTTATTCGTTATTATTATTATTTTTTAATTAAATTTTTTAGGGAAAATGATTTTAGAAAGGTTTTCAAAGTTAAATACCAAATGTTTCTTAAATCGTTTTGGATTTACCCGACTCCCCAAACCCTATTTGACTTCGCATTGAGTCAAAGCTACTCACTAAATACACTGAGGTGTACTCACCATACGTTTCACTTATGTTTTTCAGGTTAGGCATTCGGAGACTCATTAGGAGATGTCGGTGGCTAGGAGTTAGTAGTTTCAATTGCATAGGTAATTCCTTCAAGTTAATCCACTGGTACTCAAATTTTAATTAAATTGTTTTATTACTGATTTTCAATAATTATTAATGTTTTAAAATTCAAGTTTTAGTTTAATTGTTTTGCAGCGATGATACTTGATTTATACATTGTAGTGCTTTGGAGTGCATGGACAATCGACACGTACTTTGAGGTAGCGCAGTGATTGCCACGACTGATCCCCAGGTCGGAGGAATGACAAGACACGTTAAACACAATAAATTAAATATTAAAAAACCTTTTTCACCTTTAATATGTATATTAAATTTTAAGTAATTTTTTATATATTATAAGGATAATATAGTAATATTACATAATCATATTTCTAAATTAATTTTGAAAATAATATCAAATCGTGTAATCATATCTTATGTTGTGTCGTAACATATTAATCGTGTTGTGTCATGTTATACACTAATTAAATAATTTCGTGTATTGTAATTGATACAATTAGTTAATCATATCATGTTCGTATTTGAGTAAATGGTTGTTAATGGCACATATTTACACAATAAGAATATAATACAAAAACATGAATTGCCAGGTTTAATATTATCCCATAATGCTAAACTATTCGTATTCACACACTTGCAATGCTACTCTAACCCCCAACTTATGGGTTTTATATTCTTCCATGGACACACCTCGCAATTGTAGCTTAATTGGTGAGAGGCCTTGGAAGAGACAAAACCCTTGGTGGCTACATTAGGGGTGACCACGGTTTAAGAATCGGAACTATGACCATTATTTGGTGGTTCGATTTCGATTTGGTTCCTTTTTAAAATATATATAATTTTATATATAAAATTTTAAATATATATAATTTGAACTGGAATCTGAACTGTCGCTTTTGATTCCAATTTATTAGAACTAAATTGGAACTTTAAATAGGTCTAGTTCGATTTCGGAACCATAGCCTTTTTAGGTTTCGGTATGATTTAGGTTTAGTTCACAGTTCGGAATCGAACCGTGATCACCTCTAGGCTCAAGGAGCACTATAGGCATAGTAGTTGCTAGATTTGAACAAATCAAGGAACAATATATCTTAAGTATATATTGATCAAAATTTAACAAATTCTTATAATAGACTTGTCGAACACTTTTTTCAAAACCTAAGAGATATTACTCTATGTTAATTATTTATTAATTATTTTTAAAAAATTAAATATTATTATGAAACAAAAAGTTTATTACTTAAAAATAATCAAGAAATCATTAAAAAAACTCCCCTTCCCCCCCCCCCCCCAACCCTTTCCATTTTTCTTTCTATACCTTCAAAAATATATATTTTTATTTTCTACTTTTAAAAAATTTTGCTTCTCTCTCTTTCAAAATTTTTAATTTTCTCTCTCTAAAATTACTTTCCTCAATTTATTTTTTTTATAATTCGGACAATCACGTTAGTTGCAACTATTTAAAAACGTGACACGCGCCAATTGGCACTGCAAGGTTGACTCATTCTAAGTAGGTGGGGGCTGCCAACTAGCCATTGTGGTCCGGCCTTCTATACGGACCACAATGGCTGGTCTCTTATGACACGCCTGGACCTAGTCCGCATGTGTCAAGTCTTATATTTGTGTATAATTATTTGGCCAAGAAACCAAATTAGATTTTTCATAGATGTTTTGAACTTCCTTTAGCTCAATTCCAAGCTTAGAAGTCTAAAATTTTATCCGGAGTTAGTGGAGCCCTTGGGCACGAAGACCGAGGCATGAGGGCCGGGTTGACCAAAAGTCAACTCAGATGGGTTGACCATTTAAACATTGGTGGTCGGCCAACCGACCACCATTTCTTTTCCACTTCATCTTCTTCACTTCTTTTCTTCTTCTCTTCAAACCATATTAACTTCCCTCAAATTTCCAGCCTTCAATCCCTCATCAAACACTTCATTGATCATCATAAACAACTCCTTTAGCTTCCTTGAAGATCAAAAACACCAAATTTGTCAAGAATTTTCAAAATATAAAAATCTGTCATTTCGGCGACAGTTTTTTCATCAGCTCATATCTTTCAATTCAACCGTGGGAATTGGCTGAGTTTTTGGTATGTTGTTCTAGACTCATCAAGCTTTAATTTGATAGCTTATACGCATGATTTCGTGGTCTGAGCTGAAAGTTATGCTCAATTGAATCTGCATTTTCTTTGCTGCCAGGAAATTCTGCAACCTTTGATGTTTTGATTCAAATTTCTTGCATGATAGGTTGTTTTAATCCGTTTTTGAAGCTATAGGTTCTTAGTTTAGGTACTAAGATTTCTTGTTTCAAATCTTGTGCAATTTGGTGATAAATCGAAGTAGAATCGAGCTGAAGAAGAAAGGAGGCCGAAACTCAGCCTTGGGTGCAGAGAAGATCCGGGGCTGGGCAAGCAGTTACCCGGGGACGGATCATCCCTGCTAGGAAATAATTTTTTTTTCCAATTTGGGTCCAGGGGCAAAATGGTCATTTTGCAGTCATAGACCCCGCTTGACCCCAATTGACTCCAAATGACTTCTGTTGACCTCCAGACTTGTCCAATCTTATTCCAAGACCTTAGAAACTCTAATTAGATTTTACTTAGATGTTTAATTGTTAGCCAAATGCCTTTATTAATCAAATTAGATTTTAATTTGATTATTTAGGTACGTGATTGTACGAGATTTGCACCAGTAGCAATTTGAGCTAAGGCATTCGAGGGATAATCAGGGAGTATACAACTTTCCTCACTAGTGAGTGACTTGGATTATAGTGGTTGACCATTGAAAGTCAACCGTTTTCTAATTGTTTTTATAAATTGCTTTATTAAATTGTTTAATACATTTTGGGGTATGAAATGTCCACCCTCACACACAAAGTTTATAAAGGATTTAAAAGGGTGGGAATTTCAAAAGGCCTTATAAATTATTATTAATATGATTATTAAGGGTACGATGCCCTTGAGAGATGAGTGGATGAGTGAGCTCCTCAGGCCCTAATATACTTGGGAGCGTGGACCGAGTTGGAGAAGCATGCATGATTCTCAGCCGTGGACAGCCTATCGAGGGGCACGGTGAGACTAGACCCTGGGAGAGGCGCGAAGGGAAGCTCACTGGGCGCCAGTTGCTGTGTTCCACCACAGCAAGGCTAACGTCAAGGGAACGGGCTAATGAGTAAAGATAAAGGATTTGAATTGTGAGATAGCCCTTGACAGTCCAGCGGGGTACCCAGTGCGCGGGTGTACCTTTGGGACGATTTTCAAAAGTCGGCCCCTTTATGAATAATAAATTTGATATTTGTTTTAGTATGAGACTTCATATGATTTTACTAAATGATTTATTAAACTAATTTTGGATTATTTCATATCCACAGCCTGAGGTGATCGGTCATTATAACCGGGTTCCTCACTGGGTACATATATATTTGTACTCACACCATTCACTTTTTGTTTTTAGGTCATTAGGCTACGGATGACAAGCGTCCAGGTGGTCAGTGATCCCAGTATCTCACTGAGGACATGATTTTGTAGGTGCCACCCTCCTTCCTTGTGAATCTTGGCTTGGAATAGTATTGCATATTATTATATATTATCATTTTTCCACTACATGTTTGCACTGTAAAACGTGCCACTTACACTTATAAATATTTTAAATAATATGTTGTATATTAATTCTCATATGTTTTCATATATTGCTCATATACCCTTTATTTTATGCCTTATGCCATCTTGGATTGTCCGCCTATCGAGGCACGATTCTCGAGGTGGTATGACGGTTGTCACGTGGCCGGGCCCGCGGGTCAGGGCATGACATCTTATGCCCCTCTCCTTGTGAAACTTCTTTTTTTTCAATTTTAAATAATTTTATTCTTTTTAAATTATGCAATTGGATCAAAATTTTTTTTCAAATTTTAAAGTTATGGGAATGAAAACTATAATGTTTTAAGGATGATTAAGATTTTTTGGGATAATGAAGAAATTATTGGGGATGGATCTTTGATTTTTATAAAAAGAAAAAATTCGAAATAATTGAACAATGTAATGAGGCAATTAAATAAATATATGCATAATTTATAATTAAATTATGAAATTGGATCAATTTTTTTTTTCAAATTTTAAAGTTTTAGGGATGAAGATTATAACGTTTTCGGGATGATTAAGACTATTTTGGAAATAATGAAGAAATAATTGGAGATGGATCTTTGATTTTTTAAAAAGGAAAATTTGAAATAATTGAACAATGTAATGAGGCAATTAAGTAAATATATGCATTATTCATAATTAAATTATGGAATTGGATCAATTTTTTTCTCAAATTCTAAAGTTTTAGGATGAAGACTATTGACACACCCGAACCTAGCACGACTTTTTCGTACAAACGGAATAGTGTAAGACATCGTATTAATTAAACAATATGTCGGTCCGGATGTGTCTAATTAAGAAGAGAAGTTCAAATTAGGATAAGACGGAGTTGGAAGATAAAGTAATTAACCGTGCATGGAAATTAGTAAATGCCAAAAAGACCTCCAATTAAGTCCCTAGAAATTTATTATGGGCCCCATTGGCACAAGAAATCAAAGGATTTAGCCTACAGGTGAAAATGAAAGAAAGTTGAAAAAGGGGAAAAAGTTTAACCCGGGGCCCGAGTAAACCCGATGTCGGGCTCCTCTATAAATAGAGGAAAGTCGAAGCTTTTCCTCATTTCTCTTTTTCTTTTTCTTTCATTTTCTTTTCTTTTTCTCTCTGGAGCCAAACAGAGGCATTTTGGACAATTGGGAGATCCGGACAATCCGGCTATCAGATTAAGGTAAATTTCCAATATGTTATTCTTCTCACCTCGATCTACATTATATTAAGTTTGCACGCACATCCATGCATCGATTTAGCGTAAATCTCAGTTTTCAGCTTTTGACCAATTTAAATTTTAAAACTCAAATCGACTAACTTTGGACAGGTCAAATAAGGTGAGTTTTTAGTATATTATAGTACTCACCTTAATCTACGTCATATACCGTTTTTCACGCATTTTCATGCACCGGGTAAGAGTAAATTGGAGATTTAGTCAATTTGGGCTAAGTCTCGATTTTACGAAAATTGGACCGGTGTTTCTCGTTTCTGCCTCCGCAAATCCGTCATGGATGCCATGAGGATCGCCTGTCTAAGTTTGTACGTCGAAAGGAGGAGAAACGAGTGCGAAAACCTGGGTAGAGACTGACCGAGAAACAGGCCGATCAAGTCCCTATTTAGATATTTTTATATTATATTATTATATTAAAGATATTTATATATTATATTAACATATCTTAGATATTTATATATTATATCATTATAATATATAAATATCTCGTAGGAGGGCCTTTTTAGCCCAATTTCGAGTAAAACTTGGCCCAACCGATGTGGGGCCCAACCCAGTCCGGGTGTGGGGTCCACGGGCCCCCGGGGTCATTTTGGTAATTTTTCGTCTACAGTCCGATTTTAGCCCCGAAACCTCCCGGACATTTTTCTAAGTCCCAAATCACGTTCAAGCTCAGTCTTAGGTCATGCTAGAGCCTCATAGGTGCATTCATAGTTTAATTATGAATGATAACTTATTTCCATTTACTAGGGCTCCGGGTGAATCAAATGCGGCGATGCTCTGGAGGTTGAGCTACGTGGAGCTCTTGAGAGTATACGAATCTCCCAAATATTGTTAGTGGCCTAGACTTCTTTGTTTAGCCACTAGAACAAAGGTTTTAAAAACATAAATGTTTTCAAAAGGTTTTGGGATACGGAAAATCCATACACACATAGTTGCTTGTGATATACCCATGTAGACAGTGGGATGTTTTCAAAGAAAATATAAAGACTTACATGTGTGTGTTTATATATTTTAAATATATATGTTTTACACGTATATATATATATATGAAATGTTTTTATTATGATATTTGAGGGTACGATACCCTAGAAGATGAGTGATTGAGTGGGCTAGTGGTGGTGGTGGGCTGCGGTCCAACAGCCAACAGCTAGCAGAGGCTCCTCAATGCTCCAATATATGCGGGAGCATGGACCGAGTTAGAGAAAAAGCATGCAAAATTCTCAGTCGTGGACCTCCTGTCGAGGGGCACGGTGAAACGAAACCCTGGGAGAGGCGCATAAGGAAGCTCACCAGGGCTCCGATTCGCTGTGTTCCACCACAGCGAGGTACCACCAAGGGAAAGGGTTAGAGAAATAGAAAAGAGAAAATATTCTTAAAAGAGAAAAAAGATAGCCCTCGGTGCAGTAAGGCATAAGACGACCGACGGGTCGCACCTTCAGTATGATAGAGATGCCAACCCACTTTATGTATATATTTATTTATTTATTTAATATGTTTTAAAAGAGAGTTCTCGGCTAGAGAACTAGAAAGAGATTTCAAAAAAAGAAAATGTTTATTTTATTTTTATTTTATTTTATTTTGGATTTCCCTTAGTTGCCCTAACCCAGATGGAGATTCATAGAACCTCAGTCACTCACCTGTATCCAATGTGGATGGATACAGATCCACGTACAAGGACAGCAGATAGAATAGAGGCTCACTAGGAGACGTCGGTGGCTTAGGCTTAGTAGTTTCCGTTGCGTAGGTATTCTTCTAAATTAATCCACTGGTACATCTTTTAAGTTTAATTATTTTATTAAATGATTTTTAATTAAAGTTTTAGAAGTTTTGTAGCGATGGTATCCATTTCTTTGCCTTGCGGTGCTTTAGGTGAGTGAGCGGTCGGCACGTAATTCAAGGCAGTGCGACGGTTGCCACTTGGCCAACTCAGGGCGGGTCGGGACGTGACAACTATAATGTTTCAAGGATGATTAGACTATTTTGGGGATGATGAAAAATTAATTGGGGATGGATCTTTGATTTTTATAAAAAGAAAAAATTCAAAATTATTAAACAATGTAATGAGGCAATTAAATAAATATATACATAATTCATAATTAAATTATGGAATTGGATCAAATTTTTTTTTCAAATTTTAATGTTTTGGGGATGAAGACTATAATATTTTGGGGATGGTTAAAACTATTTTGGAGATAATGAAGAAATAATTGGGGATGGATACTTGATTTTTATAAAAAGGAAAAATTCGAAATAATTAAACAATGTAATGAGGCATTAAATAAATATATGCATAATTCATAATTAAATTATGGAATTGGATCAATTTTTATTTTGAAATTTTAATATTTTGGAGATGAAGACTACAATGTTTTGGGTATGATTAAGACTATTATGGGGATAATGAAGAAATAATTGGGGATATATACTTGATTTTTATAAAAAAGAAAAATTTCAAAATAATTGAACAATGGAAAGAGACAATTAAATAAATATATGCTTAATTCATAATTAAAATTATGGAATTCGGTCAAACTTTTGTTTTTCAAATTTTAATGTTGTATATGCATAAATCATCATTAAATTATTGAATTCTGTTAAACTCTTCTTCTCTTTTTTTTTTTCAAAATTCAATGTTTTAAGGAGGAAGACAATAACATTTTGGGGATGATTAAGACTATTCAAGGGATAGTGAATAAATAATTGGGAATGGATATTTGATTTTTATAAAATGGAAAAATTCGAAATAATTGAACAATGTAACGAGGCAATTAAATAAATATATGCATAATTCATAATTAAATTATGGAATTGGATCAATTTTTATTTTTAAATTTTAATGTTTTGGAGATGAAGACTACAATGTTTTGGGTATGATTAAAACTATTATGGGGATAATGAAGAAATAATTGGGGATGGATACTTGATTTTTATAAAAAAGAAAAAATTTCAAAATAATTGAACAATGGAAAGAGACAATTAAATAAATATGTGCTTAATTCATAATTAAAATTATGGAATTCGGTCAAACTTTTTTTTTTCAAATTTTAATGTTTTATATGCATAAATCATAATTAAATTATTGAATTCTGTTAAATTCTTCTTCTTCTTCTTTTTTTTTCAAAATTCAATGTTTTAAGGAGGAAGACAATAACATTTTGGGGATGATTAAGACTGTTCAGGGGATAGTGAAGAAATAATTAGGAATGGATATTGATTTTTATAAAATGGAAAAATTCGAAATAATTGAACAATGTAATGAGGCAATTAAATAAATATATGCATAATTCATAATTAAATTGTGGAATTCGGCTAAACTTTTTTTTTCAAATTTTAATGTTTTGGGGATGAAGACAATAACGTTTTGGGGATAATTAAGACTATTATGGGGATAATGAAAAAATAATTAGGGATGGATACTTGATTTTAATAAAAAAGAAAAAAATTCAAAATAGTTGAACAATGGAATGAGGCAATTAAATAAATATATGTAGAATTCATAATTAAATTATGGAATTCAGTTAAACTTTTCTTTTTCAAATTTTAATGTTTCGGGGATAAAGAAAATAACGTTTTGGGGATGATTAAGACTATTATGGGGATAATAAAGAAATAATTGGGGATGGATACTTGATTTTTATAAACAAGAAAAAAAATTGAAAATAATTGAACAATGGACTGAGGCAATTAAATAAATATATGCATAATTCATAATTAACTTATGGAATTCGGTTAAACTTTTCTTTTTTCAAATTTTGATGTTTTGGAGAGGAAGACTATAATGTTTTGGAGATGATTAAGACTATTTTAGAGATAATGAAGAAATAATTGGGGATAGATTTTTTATTTTTATAAAAAGAAAAAATCCGAAATAATTGGACAATGTAACGAGGTAATTAAATAACTATATGTATACTTCAAAATTAAATAATGGAATTTGATCAATTTTTTTTCAAATTTAGACTATAACATTTTGGGATGATAAAGACTATTATGGGGATGAAGCAATTGGGATTATCAGTGGTTGCCGAAAAAGACTATTAGAAGAAAAATAAAGAGACGATGGGACTAGGTGAAAATCCACTGAGGGAGAGACAAGACAGAAAGAGGAAGGACGAACGCAATTTTCTCTGGTTTTTCACCGTTTTCCTCAACCTTTTGTATGAAAAATTAGGGAACGAGGTGGCTGCCGAAATATATCGAATATATAAAAGGAAAATAAAGAGATGATGCACTAGATTAAAATAAGTTACTTACTCATCAAAGTTAAAAAGAATAAAATTATTTAAAATTGAAAAAAAAAAGTTTCAAAAGGAGAGGGGCATATGCATCCATCCATTGTGGTCCATACAGAAGGCCGGACCGCAATGACCTGTTGGCAGCCCCCACCTTCTAAGTATATCTATTAATCTCTCATCACAGCTGTATTGCTGTCCTTTTTCATTGAACGACTTGCATGCATGATATGGAGAATTTGAGTAGTATGGTAATAATTGTGTGATGTAATTGCTAGTAAAAATTTTAGAAATCTTAGAAAATATAACGTGGCATAATACTATTGGATATTACCTGAGGAAGCTGAATCCAAAAGGTCATCCGAAGAATCCCTTGTTTGGAGAATCAGTTTGGTTCGATAATTTGGATGTGCAGCATAAAAATCTGAAAGAGCCATGGACAAGCAAACGTTTAGCGTTCTATACATGGGTGACTTCATGTCTAGAACTGCACCAATATGGACAAGAAACCTTGTTTCATTTTGTGTAGCTACTTCTAAACCAGTTTCTGCATTTATGGTGAGGCAAATGATTAGCCAATTAGTGGACAAGAAGAAGAGGAAGAGGCAAGAAGAAGAAGAAAGAAAGTAGCTAGAATTTGACATCAAGATGGTTTTCGTTTTGTTGTTTTTTTTTTTTTTTTTTTTTTGGGGGGGGGGGATGGATTTGGTGAGGAAGGAGAGGTAGTTTGCTTGTTATATATAGAGCTCAAGAAGTACCGTACTATATACCATAATGCATGCGGGACTAGAAGTCTAGTTCTGCAGCAAATATTTTCCAAAAGATTGGGACTATTTTCTTCACACATGTGACCAATTAAAAGACAAAAGGTACATATAATTTTTAAAAGAGTAAATAGCATATTTGATCCCTAAAGTTTGACTCATATTCTATTTTGATCCTTACAATTTAAAATGTTCTGTTATAACCCCTATACTTTAAAAGTCAAACTATTTTAATCATTCCGTTAGGCTAACTGTTATCTTTGATGTTAAGTTCCAACTAAACACTACATGTGGCATCCACATGAAATTACATCATGATGTGGAAAATCATAATTTTATTTAAAAATCCAATTTATGTACTGAACAAAAACTTAATACTATATATGCTATTTTTACAGTTCGGTTAACATACTTTGTAGCGTTGGGCAGAGTTCATTATCAAATGGCAGCAAGATCTCCTAGATAGAGGTGGATTTGGTCAACACAAACACAATCGAAAGTGAAAATTTTTCTTTGGAGATTGATGAAGGGTTTCTTACCTACTACTTCAGCTTTATGGAGTAGGAACGTCTAAATTGAAGAAAAATGTGCCGTATATAATCTTAGTGTTGATTCTCTGGCACATATTTTCTTTCTATGTAGTTTCATCATGCAAATTTGGCCAAATGTGGGGTCGTGGGTAAATGAAATTATGTCTAGTGTGTATGATATGGAAACATTCTGGTTAATTTTTTTTTTGGTAAAAGCTTGTGATGAAGATGTTCTAGAGCTCTGTGGTACATTTTATGGCTGATATGGAATTATAGAAATAAAAATTCCCATCAATCACATATTGCATGAGGCCATCCAACTTACTAGCAACAGCACAACGTATGGTGGTCGAAAATAAAAACAAGAATATAGCAATTTTGTATGAGAGTGATCCTAGCATTGCTAGGAAAGAGGCCTATAGAAACAAAAATAGGAACGAAAATTTTAGAAAAATCTGTGCCTATCAGAAAAAGAAATGGAAACAAGAGCGGAAATAAAAGTGCACCAATAGGGTCATCCCAAAACATAAAGGAACGGATTTTGAATTCTGCGCCTAAAAATCAGGAACGGAAGTTTATCCATTCCAAGTTCCGAGGCATCACACGAGACGCTGAAAGGAAAATGGGAATGGATTTTTGGACGGAAGTTAAATTTGATGCGGAATTTGGAATGTTTTCAGATTCGGATATTGAGGCGGAAATTTGAACGGAATATTTCCATTCCAAAAGCCGATGCAAAACTTGAACCAAAATTAATCTCAGTCGTTTGATTTGGAACGGATTTGGAATGGAGACGTCACTTTGACATGGAAATTGGAACAGATTTTTTGAACGGGTTTTGGAACGGATTTTTGAATTATAATAAAATAAAATTATATTGAATAAATTGAAAGGGATTATTATTATTATTATTATTATTATTATTATTATTATTATTATCTTAAAAAATGTAAAATAATATAATTATAATTGAACTTAAAGGAAATTGATAGAGAATTTGAATAATATATTTATAAAATAATATTCAAGATAGCATGCATAGTTATTTACAAGGAAAATAGGTAAAATCTAATCGTCTGATAAACAATCCGGAATGAATGATCTCCGTCCTCACCCTAATCGACCATAGGATTCTGGCGTTGTTGTTCTTGAGAAAAAGACTCGCTCGTTCCAACTTGATCATGATGGGATGGCTTTGGTGCTCCGCCCTGCTGATCCTGAGCAGCCTGAATCTAGGTCGTCAGCTGTGCTAGTCGAGCCTCCCACATCCGATCCCTCTCGTCCCGCACCCTCCTCTCCTCCTCCTACCATCTCAAGTCCTCGTCATGCCTTCGATCAATATCCGCTAGCAGGTCAGCTAACTCCTGGCGCAAGGAAATGTTTTCCTGTGCCTGAGATGGGAATGTGCTGAAGGTGGGAATGTGAATACTTATTTTAAGATTAAAAACTTACCCTTAAATAGTCAATTTATTTAAAATTTGGGGCTAAACTTTGTTATATGTATTTTTTCATAAAAAGAAAGAATACTAAAATAAATGAAAATTATTCTAGAAAAAAATTTTACCTCTAACGATGTTAAAAGGGTGTTAAATGATTTGTAGTATAAATGAACATTTAACAAAATTTTAGTAGCTACTAATAGAAAAAGTACCTAAAAAAATAGTAATTTTGTCCTATTTTTCGACAATGGGCTGCAGCTTTTGCCATTTATTAGAAATTTATTGTTGTGGTAGTACTAAGTACTAGTACTAATTGGACGGTAAAGGGGAAAAGTAATTACTAAGTTTTGAGAAAAATGAAAGACAAGAAAATATTTTCCATGCAGTGAGCACCAAGCAAAGCCAACCAATTAATTTTAGGAGCGTTTGGTTGGGGTTATGTTACATTCCCTGTGGGAATGTGTACCATGTCAATTTATATGTCCTCGTTTGTTTCCTCTGACAATAGTATCAGAGGGTATGTGATTAACACAGAGGTGGTAATATAGGTGGGAATGTGAATATCACCCCCCTCTTACGTTGTGTTACATGTTATACCCTTTTGGCTTCAATATTCTTATTTTACCCTCACTTATTTCTCATTATACCAACAAACAATGGTATTTTTTTGAGTTTGACAATATTTATATTTAAACAAAAATAATTGGTAATTTTAATTGAAGGAATTTTAGTTCATTTGTATTTTTTATATATTTGTCAATTATAAATCTTATTTATCGAATTATTATTTTTATTGTTAATTTTTTGATTTTTTGATTTTGTTAATGTTTACTTTTTGTTATTGAATTTATTTAATAGTTTCAAAATGTGTTAATTTAGTTAGAATATTAATTAATTTAGTTAAAATACAAGTTTAGAAAGCTTTTTATATAAGTGAGGGCTAGAGGTGGCAAATGGGCGGGTTCGGTCGGGTTCGGGCTCTGTCACTTCGGGTTCGGGCGACTTCGGGTTCGGGTATTTTCGGGTTCGGGCTCTTTCGGGTTCGGGTATTTTCTGGTTCGGGTTCGGTCGGGCTCGAGCTCGGGTTCAAGTTCAGGTTTGGTCAGATTTGAACTTAGGTTGGGTTAAATTCGGGTTTCTACTTTTTAATTAAAAATTATTTTTTTTGTTTTATAAGTCGAATTTTATTTTACTACTTTTTGTTTTTTATTTGTTTTAGAAGTATTCCCTGTATTCCTAAATAATAATCGTTTTAACAAATTGTTTTAATTCAAATTAATTATAATTTTACAAAATCAAGAAAGCATTTATTACATTTTTATTAATTTTATAATTTTTTCTCAACATTATTTTCAAGTTATTTTAATGAGTTTTTAAGTAATTTAAAATCTCAAGAAAATGATAATTTAGTCACATAGATAATTTTTTGTCTAAACTTTAGGAGATTTATTAATTTTCTTAATCC
Source organism: Microcos paniculata (assembly GCA_030664755.1). Lineage (NCBI taxonomy): Eukaryota > Viridiplantae > Streptophyta > Magnoliopsida > Malvales > Malvaceae > Microcos > Microcos paniculata. The sequence goes on along the minus strand of CP131459.1, from coordinate 28,934,851 downwards.
TTACTCTCTGCAATTCAAAATAGATGTCACTTTGAGAAAAAAAATTTTGTATTAAAATATTTGCCATTTTTACAAAAGCAAGGTAACATTATTGTATTTTTTTAAAATTATCCTTGTAAGGTTAAAAATCCTATATTTAATTCATGTCTCATCTCTTCAATGAATGATAGAAAAGTTAAATTAGGGATAAAATAGATAAATAAGTGAAAAATACAAAAATTTAAAAAAAAAAACTGTTTTTCTTGGTCTTATAAAATACTCTCTCTGTCCCTATATAGATGTCATATTCTAGAAAGATTCATTGTCCCATTTTATCCGTTACTTTAGAAAATTATTAAAGCATTAATTAGTTTTTTTCCTATTTTACCCCTAATAAAATGAAGAATATTGTCAACTAGTAAAATTAAATATTACAGATAGTATTGGGCAACAGAGAAGCCTATTCAATTTCTTTTTGTTCCCAATGAAGGATTAATGACTATAGATGTTGCTCTTTGTTAAGTTTTCTTATAAATTTGGATCTAATAAAACATTACTGCATACGTTTTCAAAGAAATTGATTTGATGACTCAGTCACTTAAGAACTCGGACTGAAGTGGAGGTCAGCAAGAACACTTTCTTCTATAGTAATGTTAAGATTTGATAATTGATGATTTTATGATTCCATTGAAACAGCTTGTTGACTACCTTCATCATCAATATTTGAAGGCATCAAAATTACATGTAAATCTATTTCAAGGAATGGCGTTTGATGTATCTCCCCTGAAGTCATGATTAAAGAATGTTAGTAAGTTCTTGTTTGATGAATAAATAAGAACCAATATTTAAGTAGTGAATGTTTTAGATTCTAAAACAAATTTTGGCGAGAAAAACTTCTAAAAAAATTTAGAGCAAAAAATTGGAGGGAGATAGAATTGAAAATTTTAATTCAAACAAAATTTCAAATTGCAAAACAAAAGAATGAGGGAATATTTTCTTTGGAAATATACATATACTGAAATTTGGGGAGAGTAATTAGTGGGAAGAGATTAAATATATTAAAGTTGGAGAGAAAAATTAGGTAAATTAAAGTAAAGGGTAATATTGAAAAATTATGATAAATTTGGACTAAATCAATAATAATAACTATTTTTAACTAATTTTCTTAATAAGTGTGATTCAGTTAATTATGACATCTATATACAGATAGATGGAGTAGTTAAAAGTGACATATATTTTGGGATGAAAAGAGTATATAACAATCTTAAATCACTATTATTCAAGAATAGAGAAAGAGTATTTCTTGGATAATATTAAAAATATTTATTATCTACTGATTAATATGAGTTTAAGTAAAAGGGGATTGGAAAATTATTACTCCCTCCGTTCCTAAATAATAATCGTTTTAGAAATTTTTTGTTCCAAATTACTTGTCATTTTACAAAATCAAGAAAGTATTTATTTTTTTTATCAATTTTACCATTCTTCCTTTATATTATTTTCAAGTTACTTTAATGAATTTTTAAATAATTCATAATCTAAAAAAAGTGGTAGTTTAATCACATAGTCAATTTTTTGTAAAGATTTTAGGAAATTCATTAACTTTCTTAATCCTTATATAACAACTTCAAACGATTATTATTCAGAAATAGGAGTGATTATTTATTTATTTTATCATTGAGTATTAGAAGATAAAAAATTATTAATAATTAATAACTTGTGTACTAATTCACATTAATAATTAATGATTTTTAGTAAGATTAATTTTAATTGTTAAATATTAAAATTATTTATTAATTTAATAGCCTTATATATATAATATAAAAGTATGAATATCACAAAACTTTTCAATTATCTAAAATACCATTGTTTTTCAAATATATTTCAAAAATATAATTGTTATTGTTGAATTAAATTAAAACTCTTTATTATTTTTTAATTAAATATTTTTATATTTTATTTATTAAATGAGGATGATAATTAACCAATTGACATATTTTAGAAATGTAATTAATAGTAATTAATCAATTTTACTTTTATCATAATTAACTTATTACTATATATTATCTTAAAGAAAATAATAGTTTAGTAACTTATAAGATATGACACATAACTAGTAATAATATTAAGAAAAGAAAAAAAAAGAATACATTATTTTAAATAATTATTAACATTAAAACTAAAATTCTGATCTTATAGAAAATATTATAAAAAAATTTTATAAGATTACTTTTTTTAATATTAAATTCAAGTTCGGGTTCAGGTCGGGCTTGGGGTCGGGTTCAGGTCGGGTTCGGGCTCGGGCCTTGTCGGGTTCGGGTAATTTCAGGTTCGAGGTACTTCGGGTTTGGGTAATTTCGGGTTCAGGTTTCTTCAGGTTCGGGCTCAGGCGGGTTCGGGTCGTTGACTTTTTTGGTCAAATCGGGTTTGGTCGGGTTCGAGTTCGGGCAGGCTCGGGCGGGTTTTCGGGTTCGGGTTCATTTTGCCACCTCTAGGGAGGGCAAACTAGTAAAATAGTCATTCATGTATGTCATATTCCCATACCAACCAAACATAATAATCTAAGATGTCCATCTCTCTAACAAACACAAAATGCACACATTACCAAGACATCACATTGCTAGGTAATGTGGTGGTAATCTTATGTCTACAGGTAATGTAACATTATCCCAACCAAACGCACTGTTAATGTTTCCTATCTCTTATTAGGACTACTATCAATTCCTATGCCTCACCCCTCCCGCTGCCTACTTTAATTAAACGTAAGGCCAATTCCTAGAAATTCTTCTGAAGTTGCATTAGTCATCTCAATCAAGAATTGTGGTTGGAAATCTTTTAACTTGTATAATAATCCATCCGTCCTCTTTTGTTTGTCCACTTTTCCTTTTTGGGAAGTACTAATTTGTTTGTCTCTTACTATAAATAAATAATTAACAAACTTCAATTCTCAATTTCACCCTCCTTTTTCTTTTATTACTATCACACCATTACAAAAACCTCAAAAACACTCACAAAAGTCAAGGATAACAAAGTAATTCTATTTAATTCAACCACTCTTTCTTAAACTTTATGAAAGTCAAAAGGGGACAAACATTTTAAGGACAGAGGGAGTAATACTCTCTTTTTTTTTTGTCAGAAGGAAGGACTTCATTTTATAGAGGATACAAAAGGAACTGACTTAGGCAGTGTTAGGGAAAGGTTCCCTGATATTACAAAATATAGAATCAGAGTTAGTGCTCCTACTATTACAGGTTCTAGGATAATATATTCCTCTCCTATCAGTGCTAAGTGCTATCAAAATGAAGTTGGGAGGATCATCAAAAGCTCTAAAACTACTATCCATATTGGATCTGTCCTTGGCTAGCAAGTCAGCACAAGCATTCCCTTCCCTATGCATATGTCCTAACATCCTGATGTCCAAGAGGTCCATAAGGTACCTGCAATCATCAAAAAGAACAATGAGTTCATGTTTAGGATTGAAACAATTGTTATTGATATCAATAGCAACTTTGCAATCCGTTTCAACCATAACATTTCTGAAATTTTTGTCCGAGGCTAGTTTTAAGCCATCCCGAATAGCCCAAAGTTCTGCACACAGACTAGACATGAACCCGACTTTTCTTTGGTATCCCAAGATGAAGTTATCAGCTTCATCTCTAAAGAGATCTGCACTACCTGTTGATCCTAGATTCGAACTTGTAGAGCCATTTGTATTAAGTTTCAGAGAGTTTTTAGGAGGAGCTGTCCACCTAATGTGAACAATCTCCTTAATGGTGTTAGTAACATCTTTAGCAAGAATTGTATAGAAAAAAGCAACCCGCTCCTTGATATTTCTTAACAAAAGGTCCACAGTCTATTCAAGTCTCCCTAAAATAAGGTTGTTTCTGTGCATCCAAATATTCCAAATAACAACAGGGAAAGAAAATTTCCAAGGGATACTAAACATGGAAGGTTGGTTGCTGGTGCAGTTGAAGGATAGCCAATCAAGAAGCGGCCATCTGAAAGAGTCCGTGATGTCATTAGTTGGGCAAAGGTTTCGCCAAATTTTGAGAGCAATGTGACATTTTCGAAAAAGGTGATCAATAGTTTCTGTGGCAGCTTTGCAATAGTGGCAAATATTGTCCTCAACGATGTTTCTTTGTTTCAGCAAGTCTTTATTGGCAATTTTCCCATGGGAAAGGAGCCATATGAAGTTCTTACTTTTTGGGGTTGTTGGACACTTCCATATCCAGTTTATGTTGATCTTATTATCATCAATAAGGCCTTTCACGATCACATAAGCTTCCTTCACTGAGAAATCACCGTTGATGTTGGATTTCCAGGCCACAACATCATTTTGATGCTCAGTGATTTGAATGAAAATAGCTTTTATGATCTCTTCGATAGAGCAGGGAAAAATAAAGGACAGATTAGAAAGATCAAGATTGCCTAGATCCCCTAGAAATCTATTAATAGTGAGGTTTTCATCTTCCTATTCAATGCTCCTTCTATCACAGATCGTATGGCTCCTCTCCCCATCTATTCGTCATTCTAGAAGTTTGCCAAATTTCCACTCTTAAGGATCCATCTAACACCCTTGTTGACAATGTATCTACTGTTAGAAATACCTTTCCAGAGAGGTAAAATAAGATAAGGTTCTCTTCCCCAGTTAAGATATCTACTTCTAAAACCTCAATCCAAAGTTTCTCATTTCCATTGGTATTACTTATGACATCGTAGGCCAGTTTGGCCATAAATGCTAAATTCAGATGTTTTGCTGAGTTTATACCAAGGCCACCAAAGTCTTTTGGTTTAGTCACCTCTTACCAATTGATGAGGTGAAGTTTCCTTCTAGTTTCAGAATTACCCCATAAATAGTCCCTACACACTCTATCAATTTGATTCAGGGTCGTAGCAAGTAGTAAATTGGCTTGCATAAAATAAGCAGGTATAGTAGCTAAGGAGGATTTGATAAGAACTGATATCCCTACCATAGAAAGGAAGTTTGTTTTCCAATCAGCCAACTTGGCCCCCATCCTATCCACAATAAATAAAAGCTGTGCCTATCTGGTCTTCTGTGAGAGATTGGAAATCCAAGATATTTACCAATGCTTTGAACTTCTTCAAAGCCCAAAGAGAAAACAAAATCTTTGATTTCTGTAGATTGATGATTTATCCAAATACAAAACTGAAATGATCAATTATCAATTTTATCTGAATGCAGTTGTTGATAGTCGCTTCAGCCATCAAAATCAAGTCATCCACAAAGAACAAATGAGTGATCATAGGGCCATTTCTTGCAATTTTGAAGGCATTCCCTCTGCCAAGAGCTTGTTCATTGTTGATGAGAAGAGATAGATATTCCATACAGAGAATAAAGATGTAGGAAGAGATAGGGTCTCCTTGTCTTATTCCCCTTGAATGGGAGAAGTGTCAAACTTAGAGCCATTAATGAGAATAGACATGCTTGCCAAACATATACAGTTCATGACGAGTGAAATGAGATTTTTAGGGAAATTAAAGAACAAAAGAGTGTCCCTAATAAAACTCCATTCAAGCCTATTATAGGCTTTATCCAAATCAAGCTTTAATATCATATTTCCTACTCTTCCTTTTTTTAAATTTTATGGTATGCACCATTTCTTAAAGTATAACCACATTGTCAATGCCCTTTTCTACAGGTAAAAAGCTAGCTTGGTTTAGGCCGATTAAGTGGTTAAGGAAAGGTCTTATTGTATTTACTAGCAATTTAGTGACAGTTTTATAACTGGTGTTGCACAACCCAATAGGCCTGAACTGATTAATGGTCTCGGGGTTAGGGATTTTTGTTATGAAAGAGACAAGGCTTTCACTCCATTCCTCATGAAGTCTTCCTTTACGAAAAATTTTTGAAATCTCGAAAAAAATGGAGTTTCCCATAATATTCCACATTTTTGGAAAAAACCCAAATGTAGACCATCCGGACCAGGGGCTTTTTGGGGTTTCATACTAAATATTGCCTTAGCAATCTCAAATCTGTTAAGAATGCAGCAAAAAGTGCTAATGGCATTGGCATCAATTTTTGGCCCAGGAACATTCTGAAGTTGGCAATGGATCGGCGAAAAAGGTAGAGAAGTGGAAAAAAATTGGCAAAAATGTTAGACAATGAGATCTTTGATAGAGGTCACATCATAACACCAATTTTGGTTATCAAACTTGAGTCCACTTATCCTATTTCTCTTTCTTCTAATAAGGGTGGATGTATGAAAAATTTTGATATTAGTTTCTCCCTTTACAATCCAGTCTATATGATATTTGAGTCTCCATAATTCTTCTTCTTGTTCCAGAATATTCTGATATTCTTTGATAAGTTCTCTTTCTAAGCAGACAAGGAAGGGATTATGACGGTGGCAAGACTCATTTGTATACCTCTAATTCTGGCCAACACAATTTGCTTCTTTTTATGGACATTTCCAAAGGTTTGGGTATTCTACGTTGTAACAGCTTCACAGAAGGTATTTATGGTATTGGTAAGATCAACATTATAAATCCACGACCAACTCACAAAGTTCATGAAATCGGCATGTTTGAACTAACACTATTCAAACCTAAAGGTCTATTAGAATTGGGAGGTGGGCCTGGATTCAGGTCCAAGAGAAGAGGGTTATGATCAGAATTGGTACGTGGAAGATGGAAAACTTTGGCTTCAACAAATTTCATATTCCGCAAAGGCTTAGCCCAAATCTTGTCAATCCTTTCCCTAATCAACATACCGTCATATTAAGCGTTAACCCAAGTGAATTTAAGGCAGTGAAACACAGATCAATCATTTTACAGTTATCCACACAGTTATCCTACCTCTAAATTTTTCATCAGCACATAAAACATCTTTAAAATCTCTCATGGTCGACAAGGGAGATTAATATGACTGTTTAAATTACTAAGTTCCTCCCAAAGCATTTTCCTTTTTTGAAGTCTAGGATTTGCATAAATACCACTTAGCAGCCAAGGAAAGTTAAAAAGTGGTTTGTTCATTACTTGGACAACTGCATGTATAGCTTGTTCTCTATGGGAAAGAATGTCGACCAAGACTTTGTTGGAATTCCACAGCATCTAAAGGCCTCTGGACAACCTAACTGAGTCAATGAAGTGGATGCTGTCAAATCTAAGTGAAGATGCTTCCCAAATAGCTTGATTGCCAGAAATTCTATTTTCGGCAATGAAAAGGATAAGTGGTGTATGTATCCTGATGAGGTCCCTACAAGTGTTTTTGAAGTTTCTATTCACCGCACTGCGGCAATTCCAAACAAGAATCTTTATCACGGATAACCAGTTGTCTTCCAAGCCCCACCAATTGACAGCCAATTTAGGATTTGTCTTGACTTCCTCGTTGACCTTATACAAGAGATCGGTTTTCAAGTAACATTGTTGTATTACAACCAAGTTGTGAGTCATTTCCATTGCTCCTGGGGCTTTGTAGAACCAAACGATAACGTTTATCTCCCTCACTCCAAAGGGCACCAAAATCAGTTTGACCAATGGAAGTTGGCTGTTGAAAATCACCCAGAACATAGTGTCTACCATCCATAGTTGTCCTTAAGAGGCTTCTACTTCTTTCATGGCTCCGTCCTTTGCCTCCTAGAATTCCTTTTCTACTAACTTCTGGAGCATTTCATTTTTTTTCCTTTTCTGTGAGTTCTAGATATGGGCCTGGTGAAGTCAAAAAGAATTAATGGAACAAACATATGCACTCTCGCTCAGTCTTAACCAAACTAATCTTCATCCAAACAAACAAACAAATAATTATACACACCCATAAGACCATATAGGGTGTCTCACCCCCAAACCCTATAAAAATACTTACATCTTTCTCTCATACCAAACTCTAGTGAGACCCTCACTATTTATATCAGCACAAACTTAGTCAACGAGAAAATCTAAGATTTCTTTTGTCAACAAGTCTACTTGCCCAACAAGCAATATCCTTAAAAAATCTCCAAGCCAAATCTTTTAAGGATTTGAGTCACCAACCCTAACAATTAGCTCTTGTTAGGTCCCAAACCCCCAATTAACCAATCATCCAATCAATCACACAAGCGGAAGCATTCTAAAACAATAAATCATCCAAGAACACATAAGAATTGCATGGTTCGGCACTTAACTTGCCTATAACCACGGATGAGAGTAAAGATCCACTAGTTATAGGGGTTACAATCAATCAATTTCACAATATACTCACACTCACAATCCAATCTAATCAACCAAATAAATCACAAACCCATCTAAATAATCATGAGCACACTTGCTCGATTTCTAACAATCAAACAATCATACACCCATAGGACCATCCTTTTGTCCAAAAACCCTATAACTCTACATACATCTTTCTCTCATACCAAACCTTAATGAGACCCTTACTAATTACATCAGCACAAACTTGGTCAATAAGAAAATCTAAGATTTCTTGGCTAACAAGTCTACTTGCCTAACAAGCAATATCCCTAAAAAAACCTCCCAATCAAATCTTCTAGGAATTTGAGTCACCAATGTGGAGACGCGGCCCAACCTGCGAGGTATTATCCACTTTGACCTGAAGCCTCACGGTTTTCTCCCACTCAAAAGGTGCCTTACAAGTAGAAGGTGGGTCTCACTATATATATCACATCGAAATCCCATATCCTAGCAATGTGGAATTGGGGTATTACAATCAAACCCCCTTAAAGGCTTGACGTCCCTGGCAAGCCCAACACACAAAGATCCAGGACCACACCAAGCGTTGGGATCTAGAGGTAGCTCCCACCACACTCACATGATGTAGCACTTAGTTCCCAACCTACCTGGTGCCTGCTCTGATACCAATTGTGGAAACCCGACCCAACCTGCGAGGTATTGTCCGCTTTAGCCCGAAGCCTCACGGTTTTATCCCACTCAAAAGGAGCCTCACAGGTAGAAGGTGGGTCTCACTATATATATCACATTGAAATCCCATATCCTAGCGATGTGGGATTGGGGTATTACAACCAACACTAACCATCTCCACCTTGACTTAAATTCCTTCAAATCTTCAATTTTCAATCTTTATTGAGATATGCTTGGCTCCACCTACAGTGAAAGTCTCATGTCAATCTTCTTGCATGGCTTCATCTTCACTGCATCACGATCTAGCAAATCCGAATCCGATCTTGCATTCTATCCACTTCTAATTTTAACACGAGCAAGCGAATATCTTCAACTCTACAAACTTGAACACAACTCCAATTGAATTCTAACCAAGTTAGGCTGCGACTTCTAACTTGGCTCCAACTTGGCATTGCATCTCCATCTAACCAATCTTGCAATTTCAGAACCAACCCAAGCAAGTACTATATATGACTTTTCCTCGTGAATAATAAGAGTACAAAATTTTTCCCACCAAAAAAAAAAGAAGCCCTTAGACTGTGAAAAGAATATTCTTGAATAATGAATTGAGATAATTAGGGTTTAGATCAATACATGACAAGGTTTTAACTTTTTTACTTTACAGAATTTGAAACCATGTGCAAGTGCATTTATTTTATTTTATCTTTTTTAGTAGAATATAATGAAATTTCATTACATCAAATAAATCTTTTACGGATAAACATTTATTGAAAAATCATTAGAGAAATAAACAAACTAAATTAGTACAAACAACTAACTAATTAAACCAATGTATAAATTAAACAAAACCCATACATGATTTACATATATTGGGACATGAATTTAAGACCCCATTTAGTTTTAAGGATAGTGCACCTACCACATCAACTAAAACTCGGGTGTAATTGAATTTGGCTTCATACCCAAATTGGTCCCTGAACTATACCAAAAAGGACAGATTGGTTCCTGAATTATACCAAAAAGGACAAATTGGTCCTTGAACTTTTATTTTGGGACAAATTGATCCTTGAATTTTCTTTAGTTTTTTTTTTCATTCAAGATCTATCTTTCATTCAAGTTCAGGGACTAATCTATCTCAAATAAAAGTTCAAGAGTCAATCTATCGTAAAATAAAAGTTCATGGACTAAATTGGGTAATAAGCTAATTTAATTTATTTTATTATAAAAAAACTTAAAGGACAATGATAAATTGACTTTTAAACTCTATAAGTAACAACCAAACCTTTATACTTCTTTTTGGGAAAAAATTGGAAAAACAAAATATTTAGTGTGTATTTGAATAGTGCTTTTTAAAGTGGGATTCTTTTTAATTCAGATTTTAAAAAAGCCAAATAATAAAATTCCAATTTGGGTAATTAAAGAGAGAGATTTTTTAAAAGTCATGGCTTTTTAACATAGGTTTTAAGGCTTCTCATATCTCTAATTTAAAAGCCACCTATGTGGAATTTTTTTTTTCCAAATTCAACTACCATAGTAATTGAGAAAAGACCACTTAAAAAGCCCGCTTAATTAAGAACATAGAGGGAAAACTAACTAATCTCTCTCCATCCGTCCTTTTTTCTTATTTTTACTTTTTTATATCATCACATTTATCAAAGTTTCACCCTTTCACAAATCTACAACTTTCACTTCTTTCTAAAGGGCATTTGATTTGAAGGAATTTCTTTTTTCCATGGGAATTTTACATTAGTAATTTCAAATAGTCTTATTTGGTTGCTTATAAGATGGTCAGACTGGGAATCGTATATTACCATTTGAGAAGAGAAATGCCCATTTCATTGGGAATTTAATTTCCAAGTAGTTTTTAGGTATTTTACAATACCGATGGGAATTGAAATTTTCTACCTATTATGCCCTTGTAAAACAAAATATTTGGACAATAATAATCCTTGATTTCATCTTATATTTTGATAATATTATATGTTATATATTATTAATGATAATTACTTAGCTTATTTCTATATAATGGATGAAAAGTTATACATTATCTCTTTATGTATGTATTATTAGAAAAAAATTACTATTAATTTTTTAATCGTATATATTTTTTTAGAATAATTAATTATTTCATATTTTGGTAATTTATCTTATTTGAAAATGATTTATTTTAGATTAATGTATTTGGTAAATTTTTATAACAAACCATACTTTAATCCTTTTAAATATTAGAGGGTTTAGCACAAAAATATATTATTTTGGAATAATTAATTATTTGTTTTAATTTATTTTATTTCAATTGAATTTTTGTGTTGATTTTGATAATTGTGTTAAATTATAATAAAATATTACCACATCATTAAAACTAAAGGTAAGGGTAATTTAGTAAAGAAATTCATTTTGAAATGTTATACTCCCTCTATCCCTTTTTGTTTGTCCATCTTTCCATTTTGAGAAGTTCCAATTTGTTTGTCCCTTACCATAAATAAAGAATTAACAAACTTCAATTCTTAATTTTACCTTCATTTTTCTTTTATTATTGTCACATTATTACATAAAACCTCAAAAACACTTACAAACATAAAAGATAACAAAGTAATCCTACTTAATTCAACAACTTTTTCTTAAACTTTGTGAAAGTCAAAGGGGGACAAACATTTGGGGATGGAGGGAGTATTCCGTCAAACCAAATAAAGTCATTTAAAATTCCTATTATGACAACCAAATAGAAAATACACCAATTTTCAGTCATTTTAAATTACCAGTCATTAAGATAGTCATAGAATTCCTAAGATAATTTCAAATTACCTACAATCAAACGACCAAGTTCCAAAGGCTCTATTACTATTTCATTTAGATATTCCTTCTAATGGCATATTACGTTTTCTTTGTTTAAATTAGATTTGTTTCTTTGTTTATATATTATATTGGGAATTGAACTTTTTCCCCTAGAATTGTTAGTTTTTATTTGTGAATATTCCCACATATTTTTTATTTGTCTTTTATCATTTCAATTTTTTTGGGAAACTTTTATCATTTATCTGAGATTGGATAACTTCTTTTAAAGCTCTAGGTATTAAAGTACATTTTTTTTATTTCTGATTGATTGATATCCATGAAAATTGTTCTCTTATAACAAAAGCATGAATTTTATACCTATTCAATGTATGTAAAATTTACCCGAAAACTATAGTTTTGTCAACCAAGACAATAAGTAGTCTAACAACATTTTTTTAATGTGAATTTTTTAGGTTCTGGGTTAGGTAGAAAATGTGTTACGCCCCAACCCGGAGGATCGGCCACGTGGCAACCGCCGCACTACCTCGAAGTACGTGTCTTCAGCCACGTATCTCGAAACATTGTAATGCATGAGTTGAGTATCATTGTTGCAAAACAATTTAAAACTTAACTTCAATTAGAAATAATATCTATAATATAAACCATTTAATAAAACAATTTAAATCAAAATTTGAGCATCAGTGGAATAACTTAGAGGAATACCTAAGTAGCGGAACTATAAGAACTCTTATAGGCCACGGTCTTGTCTAACAATCCTTGCACACAGAAGCTGCATCCAAAAAAGTTGGCTACAGATGAGTGACAGATGTTCAATGAATTTGTAATAGGGGTTAGGTAAACGGATGTAATCCAAAAGAAATTATAAAACAATTTATTTTGTTTTCAAAATCTTTTCCTAAACCCTTTTCTCTAATCATAATTAAAGGAAATAAATTAAAAAAAAACATTTAAAATGGGATGGTCGTAAAACACTGAAGGCTCGACCTTGCAATGGTCGTATGCCTCACTACGTCGAGGGGTATCTTTTTATCTTAAACCATTTCATTCTATTTCTCTCTCTAGCCTATTCCCACGACAATCCCATTCCCTCGACGGTGAAACACAGCTACATCTGCCCTGGCAAGTGTCCCTCCGTACCTTTCCATTCTAGGGTCTCCATGATCACTGTACTCCTCAAAAGACGGTCTATGACTACTTGTCAGTGGCATGCCCCGCTTGGTCCACTCGCTATCACCGAGTCTCTATCTCATTAACAGCACCTCTCGTCGGGTTGTGTTGGTTCATCATCTTTCTCATCTCTCATTTATATATATGTATATATTATAGCATAAAACATAAATATAAAACATTCATATTTTTCTTAAAATTATCCCACACACTAAATTAGTTTATCACAAAATAAAAGTGTGCACGAAGGATTACCCAAATCCCAAAATATTTATAAAACACTTTGAAAATCATTTTATATTTAAAACATTTCGAAAGCATTTAACCCTAATAGCTAAGCAATGAAATCTAACCCACTCACAGTACTAGGAGGTTCATATACTCTTAACAAATCCACGATGATTGGTTTCCGAAGCGTCACCACCTTTGTTCACCCGAAAACCTTGATATGCAAATAAATACATTATAAACCTAACTCGAACTCTCCTAAATGATTTTTGGGCTCTAATATGCTAAAAACTAAGGTTTAGAAGTGATCGGTGGCTAAGAAAAGTGTCCGCGTAGGTTTCAGGTCAAAAATAGGCTTTTTAGACAAAACTAAGAAAATGGACCACACGGGACCTGGTTGGGAAGGCCAAAATATGGCCTTCCAAAATGACTCCCATGTCGAAATAGAGAAGTCCCATGTGGGAGACGAAGTTAGAGACTCAAAAATAGGTCACTTTCGAGATCCTGAGCTTGTTTCTGTTCAACCGAGCCATGAATCGAGCCATAACTCGAGATACAATACCTTGACAACATCCAAAACAAGATTACTGAAATGAAAATTGAAATCATTGGCTCAAAATTTGCAATTTCTAACGTAACTCCAATTAACACTTAAAAACTAGCACCTAAATTTGATCTAACATAACTTTTAATCTAGTGCATGGATTGAGATAAGATTAGGAGCATTTTAAAGCTTAAGAAGTGTAGAACATAATATGCTAACTGGATTAAAAGATCTGACCATTGCTTTTTGGAGGTTTCGACCTAACTGCTATTTGTGTTTTCCTTATTTCTCTTTGATTCTGAGCTTAAGGAGGCTTAAAATTCGTTCAGAGGTGTTTAGGGCAGTGTTTAAGAGGTGGTCTGGGATATGGTTCTAGTGGAAGAGGAGGAGGAGGAAGAGAGAAGAAGAAAAAAGAGGGAGAGAAGAGAAATGAGGAGGAGAGGCTCAGCCTCCCTTCTTTATAGACACAAGTTTGATGTCATACCTGCTCAGGTCCCGCATCGGACCTCCTTTTCATTTTCAATTCTCTTTCTTGACCCAACTTCCTGACTTCCTACACCATTGGCCCACAGTATTTGGTTTTGGGTTTAAAGGGAGTATAGTTAGTCATGGTTGCCTCAGTCATCCATGCACTAGTAAATACCTCAACTTCCAACTTCGTCTTATCCAATCTTTTCTAAATTGTCTCTATCATCATCTAAAAAAAGTTTAATTTTGAACTTGACACACCTAGCTTTTGTACTTAAACGTCATCTTTTACTATTCCAATTAGTACCGAAAGTTCTAAATTGGTCCGGGTGTGTTAACTCTCCTATCCTTCAAAGAATTTCATCCCTAAAATTTCGAAGGTCGTCGTAGAAGGGTTGACTTCTATTTTCAAGTCTTTTATTACCTTCAGCTTACATTAATGCAACTCTTCATTGTCAATTGCTCCGATTATACTTTTAATCCTTTAGATTTTTTAATCTCAAAAACAAATTTTGTTCTGCTATTCAATTATGTATGAACTTCATCTCATCCTTATTGGAGTTATTCTTCATTGGGCTATGGGTTAAGGTCCACTGTGCTTCACTGCGCCACTCTAATGTCTTTCTCTTGACATCATCGATCTAGGCATCTTCCACTTCATGGCATCGAAGACTGCTCCTTTCGAATTATAGAATTAAAGTAAAGCATATCGGCTTCTGACGTTTGCCTCTTCTAAGGTATCTAATGGTTAGACAACTAGTGAATGATCCACTACTCACCAACCATTCAGATGTCATGTCTTCGTTTCTTGCCTTTGATCGAATCATGTTCCAACGTCATCCTTTAATTTCCTCTTAAAGGTTCCTCCGAATGAGAAAACCTCACTATTATTCTTTCGTCTAATATTCTTGTCCCTTCCGTTGGTAGTTAGACGCTTATTCCTTTCATTGACATTGCTACCTAGTCAGTGGCCACCCTTCGACACGTCATCTATCCTCAAGAGACTTCTTGTATTCATTCTTGTAGCCAATGACCTAAGGGAAGACTTCAAATTTTAATCCTTTTGCCTTTAAGGCAAAAGTGTACGACAATTAAACTTTACTTCCCCTTTGGCTACTTATTTCGTTTCTTGGCTCTTTACATCTTACCTTTTTCCTTTCTAACCACATGACACATGAGTCGAGCTCTAGCATACACTGACCTACTTTTGGTCAATTAGATCAAAGGAATTTTTGAAATCATGCCGTCTCGGCTCTTATTTTCAACTTACTGTCGGCCGACTACCTCAATCCCAACCATGGCCCTCGGCCAATCTTATCTCTCTCCTATTCTTTCTCAAATGGAGAACTCTATGAGGCTTCATGCTCTTCTTACAATATACTCCATCTTGATCTAGCAAAGCAGTCGTCTCAAAGATGATCAAGATCTCAATCTCTAATCTCTCTCTAAAGGATGCCTCACATGGCTCCCAAGTAATGTGTGTGTAAGCTTCAACTATATGCCCTCTTCATACTATATCCCCTTTCTGACCACTGTGTGGTCCTTTTCTCTGAAGTATCATATACGCAATGTGCCACGTACTTTCTCTTTTATTCATTCTATACTTACTTTAATCTCTTTAATCTCTTTTTTCATTCTTTATCTTCTTAATCGTCCTCTAATTTCCTTTCTTCTCTTTTTTTCTTGTCATTACCTTCTTTACTTTTCTTCTAATGCTATTGTCTTAATTGGTCGTTAGAATTTTCTTTCTTTCTTTATCCACCAAGTACTTTTCTTTTCACCTACTCTTCTTCCATTCAAATTTTATTCTTCTCTTCGTTCTCCTTTCCTTGGTGGTGTGTCCTCATCTCTTTACAATTGGCACCTCCATATGCTTACACTTGTACGTGTTCTCCAACACCATCCTACTTTCCATTCCTTCTATACTAGATGTGCTTATAGAAGCCTATAAGGTTAACCCGTACTTCTTGTGTCACCATACCTTTCCTTTTAACTTTCTAGCCTTACCTTCTCCTTACTTTCTCCATCACTCAATTTCGCCTTTAATTTTAATTGATTCCAAACTCCCTGGTTCTTCTTTTTTTCTTATTCAATGGATGTCTAACTATTCATTTATACCATTTTCCTTACTCATACTATTGTTGGAGGTCCTCTATAACCCAATCCGATTTGTACTTTCCTTTAAAATTGTCACATTAGATGATGCCCAATGTCTGGTTAGGAAAGTACCTTCACCTAATTCACATCTCTCTAATCCTTTCTTCACTTATTTGGGGAGAAACTATTCCATAAGGTTAAGTTGTTCCCCTCTTTCAAAATTTTCAACTCGTCCTTACCATTCCTTTGGCTCCTTACTCTTAATTCTTTCTATTTCACTCTTATTATCGCTCCGTTTTTTCCTCTTATCCTTTAGTTGTCCAATATCCTTCCTTAGTTACCTCTTCATCTTTCTTTTTGTCTTCTCCAATTCCAATTATCATCCTTATTTACTTTCATTCACCATCTTTCTTCAATCTTAATGGCTTAATTCTCTCTTTCCTTGAAAGCCACTATTTATCGCCAATACTCCTTCTTTATTGTCCAGCATACTTCTTTCTACTCTTATACATTTATGATACATCTGTTACTTCAATCTTTCTTGTTTGACATTCACCCTTTTTACTTGTCTCTAAAGGGTGGATGAGTAGTGAGGAATCCACTACTCATCACTTTACACAGATATAGGTGTTCCTACCCACATCTATCATCCTTCCTTTATTGTCTTACTTTTCTTCGCACCATGCTCAACTCTGTATCTTACTTATTGTTAAAATTTCATTGTTGACTCTTTCGATGGTTTCCCTTTCCATCTTCTCTTCAAGTTTTTTTTTCTTTCTATCCAACCTTTTCATCTCTTCTTATTTCTTAGTTATCAGGGCTTCCCATTCCTTTACCTGAGTTATACTTTTAACTCTTTTCCTCTTGTGTTTTAAGCCTTTATTTGTCCATACCAATCATTTCTCCTATTTGCAAGTGGCATAATGTAGCGCCCTGGCCCTATCTTAGTTCTAAGTTTATCTTTAATCTATTCCTTTTATTGGTTTCTAAATCCCAAGGTCTTTTATTCACTTTACCTTATGTTCATTTTATTATTAACTATCTTGGTTCTTAAATCTTTTATTCATTCTTCTCAAAATTATCCCTAAATTAACTATCTTGACTAACCCCTACCTTCATAAGTCTTATGCCTCAAGTTTTCTTATTAGTCCTAAGCTTTGTATTTTACTTAAAATAATAAGTTACCCTAACTTTACTATCTTATGGTTTGTTATGAAATGAGGACTATTATTAGGTTAATGTTTTCTAGATAATTAACGATCCTCAGGGTTATTATGTTTTCATTTTGAATTTCTACTTCTAATTAGCCTAAGGTTTTGGTTTATTCCCTGGAACTGAGTATGTTCTTTTCCTACATTTCTTTATCCTTGCAAAACGTAGAGTTCTAGTTTATCTTCTAATTAAGCATGTTTTTTATCTAAGTTTCTTTTACTCTAGTTAACCTAGAGTTTTGATTTCTCTTCTGTTTAGGGTTTATTATGAATTTTTCCTCTTTGCGCTACATCCTGGTACCTCTAAATATCTGTACTTACTCTTCCTTGCTCTTCCTTGCTCTTCCTTACTCTACCTTTCATTGATTCCTTCAGATCCTAACTACATCATTAAACCATTCTTGCTTTTTCTATCTCTTTTCTTTTGTCGCTTCACCTTTTGAAATGCTTGAATGTCAATCCTCCATAAATCTGAACAGTCTTGGCTCCATTTCTTTTTTGCCTAACTTTCTCCCGTAGGTATCTAATGGTTAGACAAGTAGCAAGGAGTCCCCTACTCATTAACCATATGGATGTAGGGTTTCTCTCATTGGTTTTTTTTACCATGCTTCCTGGACTTATTCTCCTTGTTTCCTTTTTATACTTCTTCTCTGTTCCAATTTAGTTAGCGAATTTTACCTATCCAACTCATTCATTTACTTCTAGCCATTCTTTACCCATCTTCTTTTTGTGGACCTTTTCCATAACACCCATCTTGCATTTAATCACCATTTCATCATTCCCTTTTAGTTTTCTAACCTACCTTTAACATCTTTTGATGTTCCCCATCATTGACTCCTATTGACTCTACCTCTTCTTATCATTGCATTTCACTACCACTAAATCTTTGCTAGTAATGATGATTCATAGCTTTAAGTGACAACCTAAGTCATCACTCGATTTGATTGCACCTTTGGGATAAGGAATATAAAGATAAAATATTCATACTTTTCTTAAAATCATCACATCCACTAAGTTGGTGTATCACAAAATAAAAGTGTGGGCAAAGGATTACCCAAATCCCAAAATATTTATAAAAATTTTGAATATCATTTTATATTTAAAACATTTTGAAAGCATTTAACCTGAATGGCTAAGTAATAAAATCTAAGATACTCATAGTACTAAGAGGTTTGTATACTCCCAAAGAAATTACGATGATTGGTCTTCAAAGTATTGCCGCACTTGATAGTCTGAAAACCCTAATATGCAAAGAAATGCATTAGAAACCTAACTAGAACTCTCCTAAATGATTTTGGGACTCTAATATGCTAAAAACTATGGTTTAGAAGTAATCCAGGGGTTAGAAAAGTGTCCAGGGAGGTTTCGGGTTAACCCGGACTTTTTAAGGCAAAATTATGAAAACATCCTCGAGACCTGGGTGGGTCTTGCACAGGAGTGGACAAGTTTTGTATGGGAAACAAAGTAAGAGACCCGAAAATGGGTCTTTTTTTACTTACCGAGCTGGTTTCTCTTCCATCGAGCCATGGCTCAAGCCACGGCTCAAGCCACAACTTGAAACACAACACCTTCATGACATCCACAACAAGATTATTGAAATGAAAATGGAAATCATTGGCTCAAAATTCACAATTTCTAACCTAACTCCAAGTAACACCTAAAAAGTAACACCTAACTTTGATCTAGCATAACTTTGATCTAGTGCATGGATTAAAGCAAAGTTAGGGGCGTTTTAAATCTTGAAGGGTGTCGAATAATATATATAAAAATCACCAAATTTTGACAGCTAAATTAAGAGATTCGGCCATTCCTTTCAGGTGGCTCCGAGAGGTTCTCCTAGCTCATTTTCTCATTTTCCTTATTTCTCTTTGATCTCGATCTTAAGGAGGCTTAAGATATATTTAGAGGTGTTTAGGAAAGTGTTTAAAAGGTGGTCTGGGTGGTGGTTTGGGTGGAAGAGAATAAGAAGGAAGATAGGGGAAGAAAAGAGAGGGGGAGAAGAGAAATAAGGGGAGAGACTCAACCTTTCCCCTTTATAGACTAATCTTAATCAATTTAATTAATATTTTAAATTATAATAAAATTAATAACTTATTTTGAAAATTAATAGAATTGTCTTGTAGCATTTGATGGAACACACATCCCTATGACTGTGAATGCCGAAGATAGGCCTAGATACGGAAATAGGAAAAGTGATATTTCAACAAATGTACTTGGAGTTTGTGATCCAAATATGAAATTCATTTATGTATTACCTTGAGTAGACAAGATCGTCTCCATATTCCAAATGGTAATTAATTTGTTTTAACTTATTGCTATTGGTAATTACCATTTTTGTCGAAACCTATATAGTAATATATTTTATTTTATGGTTGTCGATAAATATTTTCTTATGGATGTTGGATGTATCAATGGATCGAGATTTTTAGTACCTTATCGAGGGACTAGATATTATTTAAACGAGTAATCTGGAAATAACCCTCAAAATTACAAAGAGTTGTCGTCATTCAAGTTGTAGAAATGTAATTGAGAGATCTTTAGGGTTATTGAAGAAACAATGGGCTATACTGAGAAATCCTTTTTTCTTTAATATAAAAATTCAAATTAGGATCATCCATGCATGTTTTATACTTTATAATTTTATTAGAATTTAGTAGGAGAATGATACAATCTTAGAGGCAGCTAATTTGGAGTTTCTAAATTTAGTTGACTAAGAAATTCATCAAACTGGGAGTAGAAGAGATACAAATAATGTTCAAGAAAATTTTGCATATATTTAAGTTACAAATGAGTGGACTACTTTTTTAGATAATTTGGCAATGGAAATGTTAGTGGATTACCAAGCATGAAGAAATGGGAATGCTCTTTGAATTTTATGATTGGCATTTTTGTTACTGCTTCCATCCCTGTAACTGTGAATATATCTTTTCTAATAATTTGAATTAATTGAATTTTTTTTATATAATCATTAGTTTTGTTTCTTTGTCTTTTCTATTCATTCATTATATAGTTTGCCTCACTTTTTTTCTTTCAATATAGTTTAGTGGAATGGATCCTGACAATATAAAAGATATGCAAAGACAATCAAACGGTAAAGTAAAGAAGAAAGTGGTAGCTAGTGATGAAAATGAGAGTGCACGTGGTTACTCTACTTGGACGGTTAGACCATAGAAATAGATCATGTTTTGGGTGATAAGCTAAAGGATCAACATATTCTAGGCAACAAAAGTGATGGTTCTTGGAAGTCAGTAGCCTAGAACACTACTGCTTCTGCTTTGTTAGCCGAGTTTAAGGTTTAAGTTCTTCCTAAAATTGTCAAATCTCACATCAAGATATGGAAAAAAAATGGTATGCTATTGTGAAATACATACTGACACACCCGAACCCAAATTGACTTTTTTCATACAATCAAAATAGTAAAAGACGGCGTATTAGTATGAATAATACTTTGGTTCGGATATGTCAAGTTAAAGAAGAGATGCTAAAATTAGGATAAGACGGAGTTGGAAGATGAGGTAATCCCAATGCATGGAAAATAAATAAACACCAATTGGACTCCCCTAAGTCCATAACAAATAGTTATGGAGCCCATTGGTGTAAAAGGTCTGATGTTTGAGCCAAAGGTCGAGAATTGGAGAGATTGAGTATTGGAGAGAAAATCTAGTCCAAGGTCAGGGTAGATCCAGTGTGGGGCCTCACTATATATAGGGGGAGGCCGAGCCTCTCCCCTCACTCTCTGCTCTCCCTCATTCTCTTTTTCTATAATTTTCTCTCTTTGAGGCAATTTGGATTTTTGGCCAATCCGGACAAACCGACAGGTGAAACAAGGTGAGTTTCTAATATGTTATTCTACTCACCTTGATCTTCATTTTGACTAGCTCTACACGTATTTCCATGCATTGGTTTAAGAGAAATCTCGGTTCAAAATGGGGTTTAGCTTTTTAGTTATATTTAGCTTAGATCTGAGATTTAAGGATTCTAAATCGATCATTTCGGTTTTACTTTCGGTGAAGTTGTTGTGGATGTTGCAAAGATTGCCTGTCTAAGTTTGTAGGCTGATTGGCAGCCGAACTGGCTTGAAAACTGAGGAGAGAGCTCGGTTCCCAAGCTCTCTATCTTGTCTCCTACGTGGGAGTGGCCTGTCAGACCGAGTCCCACGTCAGACTTGGTCCTGTTCAGGGCGAGAGTCACCCCAAGCCTAAGGGTATTTTTGTAATTTTCCTTCAAGTGTCCGATTTGATCCGAAATCTTTTTGGACTCCTTTCTAAGCCCTAACCACTTCTAAACCTTAGATTTTAGCATATTAGAGTCTCATAATCATTTAGGAGAATTCAAATTAGATTTCTAATTCGTTATGCGTAATTAGGGTTCCGGACAGTTAAATGCAGTGACAATCCAGAGTAAAATCTTCGTGGGAAAATCTTAGGAGTATACGAACCTCCCAACACTGTGAGTGGCTTTGTTTTAGTGTTTAGCCATTTAAGGCTAAACGTTTTTATTAATTTATAAATGTTTCAATTATATGTTTGGGATACGGGTATTCCCTCGCACCAACACACACGTGATAATATGCCACATGCGTGGAATGTTTTAAGATAAATTTAATTTATTAAAATATATGTATGTATATATTTTAATATATGTGCAAGGTATGAGATGAGTGATTGACAGGGCATGATCATACGAAATGAGAGACGGGGTCCCACAGAGGACTATACGGACTCGGTACTCTTTATGAGAGCTAGTGGATGGAGACGGAGCATGCATCCGACTAAGTAGACATGGATCACCTTACAAGGGGCACGGTGATTAGGGAGAACCTGGGATTGAGAGGCGCGTTGGTAACTCGCCCAGGGCTATTTGTAGCTGTGTTCCACCCATAGCAAATGGCACCATCGAGGGAATAGGCTAAAGAGAAATATACATATATATAGATGTATATATTTTATAAGAAATATTTCAAAAAAAAAAGGAAAAGCATTTGATTTGAAAAGCAAAGAAAAAAGAAAAGATAGCCATCAACGATACAAGATCCTCGACATCGGCCAGGGTCGAACCTTGGTGTGTTTTCATGGCTAGCTTAGAGTTGTTGTTATTATTATTATTATTAATTTCAAAAGAAAGGATTTTGGGGGAAATTTTTTGGAAAAAGATTTTCAAGAATAAGTATAAAGGTTTATAACTTGTTTCCCTATACCTTATTTGACTTTATATTTAACCGTCGCCACTCACCTATAGCCAACTTTGTTGGATGCAGTTTTCATATGCGAGGATTGCAGATAGATCGAAGGCTCACTAGGATGTGTCGATGGCTTAGGAGTATAGATTCTGCTGCATAGGTATTCCCTCAAGCATATCCACTGATACTTAAATTTGAGTTAATTAATTTATTAAATAAATTTCTATTATTATAAATATTTTCTAATTAAAGTTTTAGAAATTGTTTTGCAGCAAAGATACTCATTCTATGCCTTGTGCCATCTCGGATAGCCCACCTTTAATGGCACATATCTTGAGGTGGTACAGTCATTGTCGCATGGCCAAACTGGTGGGTCTGGGGTGTGACAATTTGATTGGTATCAGAGCAAATAAAATGTTTTAAAATTTTTCAAAGGATATAAAGTGTTTTTGAAGTCATTTTAAACTTTTTTGAAAGCTAATGGATTACTTAGATACAAATCTCCTTAGTTCGAGTATGTAGTTACTCGAACATATCATAAACCTACCGCCTACTCTTAGAACGCCTTCCTTAATGGTATACCACCATATAGGATATTCGAGTGTAGTTTTTACGTGAAGTGACACATAGATCACCATTACCTTGAAACTCATGAAAGCTTTCTTAACTTTCCTCGAAAGTTTATGAGATCAACCCTTTCGATTTTCAATACCCTCATTCCTTGTTAGCCGACCTGAATTGAATGGTCTTCCCAATTCTTTACACTTTCAATGAGTAGAATTTTGGGGGGAGAAGTACGAGCTAGCATAAGCAAGGCAAGACAAAAGGATGGATCAAACATCTAAGAAGATTAAGTCAATCTCTCTTATTCCTACACCAATCGAGTGTAGGTTATGAAAGAGAGTTATGCTAAAGAGAAAGAAGTCAAGAGAGCTCGAGATCATGAAGAACTAGAGTTTGAGAAATCTCAAGAGATGCGATAAGCCATCCAAGGATGAGAGCGAAGGAATAAAGAAGACTTCAGCATATCAGTAATTGAACAAAACAAAGAGCGAAGCTAAATGAAAGTTGGGCAAGGTGAAGAGATTGATAAAAGGACCAACGCAAAGCAAACCAACCTCTCTCCCTCATTCTCTACACCATCGGTGTGTAAACCTAGAAAGAGAGAGAAAGAGATTTTAGAGAGAACAAAATAAAAAAGCGAAACTCGAACCCATCCTAAACACTACATCATGCCACGAATAAGGAAAGGAAAGGAATGATACAAACGAATGCCAAAGGAATGATACAAATGAATAAAGGCACGAAATACATAGCGAAAAGGGGTTAAAGATGAAATTAAGTCAGGGGAGAGGACAACCCTAGCAATAGAAAATATGAAAAGAGATAAAAGGTTGGATAGAAAGAAAAATTTTAGTGGAGAAAAAAAAGAAAGTGAAGGAAGTAGAAAAAATGGCTAGACTTATGTCCACATAGGATACTGAGTAGTAGACCCTATGCTACTTGTCTACCCTCTGAATTTAAGTAAGGGATGAACATAGAAAGAGAAGAAAAAAATAAAGAAACGAGTGCATTAAGGCATGGAACAAGCAAACTAAGGAAAAAGAATTATGAGAATTATGACAACTCAAGTTATAAGGAGATTGCAAATACAATTAAGATTGGAAGAGGTGTAACTCGGATAAGAGTCAAAGGAAGAGTGAAGAAGAATCAGAATGACAGTTGGAAACGGATAAAACAGAAAGGATAAGAAAGGAAAAGGAAGTGAGATAGAAGGAATTAAGAGAAATGAGACAAGAAATGAAAAAGTATAAGTCAAAAACTTTGAAGGAGTGGAGTAGCTTGACCCTAAAAGGATAGCTCCTCATCAAAGAAAGATAAGTGAAGAAAGGATAAGGGAGATGAAATCTAAGTCAATATAAAGTTGACATACCTAAGTACGGACAAGACTAGAAGATGCTACAGGAGATGACTTAGCAATGCAGCAATGATACGACGTCAAGTCCAGTAATCACAAAGGAAAGTGCTACAAAAGAGTTAATTGAAGTATCCATGGGAACAAGAAGAGAAAGAGAAACCAAAAAAAGCAAAAAATGAAGAGGACCATAGGTAAGAAGCAAGAGATGTGGGAACTAAAACAAAAAAGCGAGGAGCACAAACCCCATGTACTTAATGAAAGTACGAGGACAAGGAAGAAACTGGTTAAGCTTATAGACTTTTATGGGCACAACCAATATAAAAAAAGGAAGAAAGGAAATTCTAACACCTAGATGAAGTAAGGGTGTTAGAAAAATGGAATGAAGAAAATAGCGATAAGGAAGGTAAGTGATGAAGGAAAGATTAAAGCTATAGACAAACAAAGACTAGAAATTAAAATGAAGGATAAGCAAAAGAAACCACAAGTAAGGATTACGACAACCAAGGCACAACAAGATGCAGCAAACCCAAGGCTTAACAAGAGGAACACGTGGATGAGGAAGTTATTGACGATGCTTGATGACTGCAACGCACGTGATTGACTAAGTCCCATGTAGTTGAGGGACCAGAATAAAGAAAGAGAACCTATGTGGGACTATTGATGAAAAAAGGAAAAGAGATCAACCAATAGCAAGGAGGAAAGAAGATGATGGAGATATTAAAAGAGACTAGATGAGGAAAATTTGATTAGTATCAAATGAAGTGACATGGATAAGCATATAGTCAACACTCATGTACTAAGACTTAGGAGCCATGTAAGGCATCCCATTAAAAGAGAGAATCAGAGATCGAGATATTGATGATCTCAAATATGACTACTCAATTGGATTGACCCAGAGCACCATGCAGAGAGAGCATAAGGCCTTCCAAAGTTCTTCATCCTAGAGAGGATACGAGATGAGATAA
Source organism: Microcos paniculata (assembly GCA_030664755.1). Lineage (NCBI taxonomy): Eukaryota > Viridiplantae > Streptophyta > Magnoliopsida > Malvales > Malvaceae > Microcos > Microcos paniculata. Next base: position 28,909,482 of record CP131459.1, on the reverse strand, counting down.
GATGGGCAGAGCACCTTATATGAGTGTGATGGGCGATCAGAGAGTGGGTCAGTAGATAAGAGCCGAAAAGGCATGATCTTTGATTCCTCAGATCTGATTTGGCCGAGAGTGTACTAGAGCTCGACTTATATGCCAAGTGATTAAAAGAGAGATCGAAGTGAAGAAAAAGAAGGGCACTAAGAAATGAAATGGAAGAAAAAGGCCAAAGATGTGCAGTATAGATTAACTCGCCACACACCTTGCCTTAAGGGTGAAGGAGTTAAGAAGTTTTCCCCTATATCTTGGTTACAAGATGAGTACAAAGACATCTTAAAGATGAAGCATGCCAAGAAGTAGCCTTAGACTTGAGAAGCAATGTCTACAATAGGAGTAAAGACTCCTAAGAAAGAGATGAGAAAGGACCTTGAAAATAAAGAAGAGGTAGTGTCATTATGAAAGAATTTCAAAGAAAGGTCAAGAATGGAGTGAGGGCATCAGAGTAGTGCAGCTGAAGCGAAGTGAGCCCTAACTTATGAATAAAGTAAGGAGAAACTAGAGAGGAGAAGATGGAGTTCAAACTCAGAGAAAGACATCAATCTCCCATAATACTCCTTTTAAATTTCAAGGACAAAATTCTTAAATAAGGGAAGAGTTAACACACTTGGACCCAAACTGACTTTTTTTGTACAATCAAAATAATAAAAGACAGCATATTAGTATGAATAATACGTCGGTCCAATTGTGTTAAGTTAAAGAAAAGATGTTAAAATTAGGATAAGATGGAGTTGGAAGATGAGGCAATCCCAATGCATGGAAAATAAATAAACACCAATTGGACTCCTTTAAATCCATAACCAATAGTTATGGAGCCTATTGGTGTAAAAGGCCAGAGTGTTTGGGCCAAAGCTCAAGAATTGAAGAGATTGAGTACTGGGGAGAAAATCTACTCCGAGGTCTAGATAGACCTAATGCCAGGCCCCCTATATCGGCCTCCCCCTCACTCCCTTCTCTCCTTCTTTCTCTTATTTTCTCTCTCAGAAGCATTTTAGAGTTTTAGTCGATCCGGACAAACTGATCGGTGAAACAAGGTGAGTTTTTAATATGTTATTATACTCACCTTGATCTTCATTTTGACTGGTTCTGCACGTATTTCCATGCATTGGTTTAGGAGAAATCTAGGTTCAAAGTTAGGTTTAGCTTTTTAGCTAAATTTAAGTTTAGATCTAAGATTTAAAGATTTTGATCTGATGATTTCGATTTTTCTTTCGGTGAAATTGTTGTAGATGTTGCAAAGATTGCTTGTCTAAGTTTGTAAGTTGATTGGTGGATGAACGAGCATGAAAACCGAGGAGAGTTTCTTGAGCTCTCTATCTTATCTCCCATGCGGGAGACGAGCCACTCCCGTGCGAGACTTGGTCTTATTCCGAGCGAGAGTCACCCCAAGCCTAGGGGTATTTTCGTAATTTTCCTTCAAGTGTCCAATTTTGACTCAAAATCTTTCCAAACTTTTCTAAGCCCCAAACCACTTCCAAACCTTAGTTTTTTAGCATATTAGAGCCTCATAGTCATTTAGGAGAATTCGAATTAGATTTCTAATTCGTTTTACATGTAATCAGGGTTCCGGATGGTTGAGTGCGATGATGATCAGGAGTAAAATCTTCGTGGGGAAATCTGAGAGGAGTATACGAACCTCCCAACACTGTGAGTAGATTTGTTTTAATGTTTAGCCATTTAAGGCTAAACATTTTTATTAATTTATAAATGTTTTAATTATATGTTTGGGATTCAGGTATTCCCTTGCACTAACACACACGTGATGATATGCTACATGGGTGGGATGTTTTAAGATAAATTTAATTTATGAAAATGTATGTATGTATATATTTTAATATATGTGCGAGATATGAGATGAGTGCCCGATGGGGCATGATTAAAAGAAATGAGAGACGGGGTCCCATAAAGGACTATATGGACTCGGTGCTCTTTATGAGAGCTAGTGGACCGAGACGGAGCATGCATCCGACTAAGTAACCGTGGACCGCCTTACGAGGGGCACAGTGATCAAGGAGACCTTAGGATTGAGAGGCGTGTTGGGTAACTCGCCCAGGGCTATGTGTAGCTGTGTTCCACCCACAGCAAATGGCATCGTCGAAGGAACGAGCTAGAGGGAAATGTACATATATATATATATAGATGTATATATTTTATAAGAAAGGATTTCAAAAAAAAAAGGGAAAAGGATTTGATTCGAAAAGCAAAGAAAAAAGAAAAGATAGGCCTCGACTATACGAGATCCTCGACCTCAGCCAGGGTCAAGCCTGTGTGTGTTTTCACGGCTAGCCCAAAGTTGTTGTTATTATTATTATTATTAATTTCAAAAGAAAGGATTTGGGGAAATGTTTTGGAAGAGGATTTTCAAGAATAAGTATAAATATAACTTGTTTTGGAACTACCCAACTCCCCAAACCTTATTTAACTTTACATTGAACCATCGCCACTCACCTGTAGCCAGCTTTGTTGGATGCAGTTTTCACATGCGAGGATTGCAAATAGATCGGAGGCTCACTAGAAGGTGTCGGTGGCTTAGAAGTATAGATTCCACTATGTAGGTATTCCCTCAAGCTAATCCACTGATACTCAAATTTGAGTTAATTAATTTATTAAATGAATTTCTATTGTTATAAATATTTTCTAATTAACGTTTTAGAAATTGCTTTGCAGCAAAGATACTCATTCTATACCTTACGCCATCTTAGATAGCCCGCATTCTATGGCACGCATCTCGAGGTGGAGTGGCGGTTGTCGCGTGGCCGAACTGGTGGGTCCAGGGCGTGACACATACTCAGTCAAAAAGTCTAAAATGAGATGTAGTAATGTGTCAACATCTAAAACCCATGGCCATAAATTAAGATGAAGACCACGTGTAAGAATTGTCTCGCATGCTGTCAAATTTATTAGCTTTCCTAGACTTTTTAATAGCAAGTGCAAAAATTTTAGGAAATCAATCTTTGAGGATTTGTCCATCCACCCACACATCTATCCAAAACTCCACATTGCAGCCACTACCAATAGAGATCCCAAAGCTACTACGAGTTAATTCAGAAAAGGAATCATCATAGACTAACGGTCTTGCAATATTTTTCCAAATCATAGAACATTTAGAAGATATGCATCTAGACGGAACAATGGACATTTCATACGAGCCATTCTTTTTAATGATAACTACTCTTCTCAGCAAAGACTATCTTTATCATTACCATACCGCCATAACCACTTATTAAGCAATGCACGGTTTTTCAGCCTAAGATTAATAAAGTCAAGTCTCCAAATTCTTTAAAGTTATTACAAATAGAGTTCCACTCAACAAAGTGAATTTTTTTGGAGGCATCTGATCCCTAGCATAAAAATCGCCTCATGATATTTTCCAACTCATTCCTAATTGTCACTGGCATCTAGAGCATGGACATAAAATAAACTGATAGGCTAGTAAGAACTGACTTTATCAATGTAACCCTTCCACCCATGGACAAAGCTTACCTTTCCATGTTGCCAGTTCAAACGGAACCTTTCCACAATAGGTTGCCCCAAGTTCATGGAATTAAGTCTTGCTCCCAGAGGTAGACCAAGATAAGAACAAGGAAGTTGCCCCACCTTACAATTAATTTGATCGGCCCACATCTATAAATCTTGTAAATTAGAACCAATTCTAGTTAAACTGCTCTTAGAGAAATTTATTTTCAACCCGGGAGCCAACTGAAAACATCTAAGCACTATCTTGACATTTAAAATCTACCCGACCAAATTAAAAGGTTATACATCAAATTAGATAATCACACAAATATTAAGCTCTAAATTAAGCATTTAGTCATAGTTAAATATATAAATGTAATATATTGTCCACAGTAGGTTCCAAGCATTTGTCATTTATTTATTTATTATTTTTTTACAGCATTTGCCATTTATTAGAAACTTAACCAGTTGGACACGATAAATTAAGAAAGAAAATGGCAACACTAGGAAAACGAAAGACAAGAAATTTCCATGCAAATGCTGTAAGCCAAGCCGATGTTCCCTATATATAACATCTCTGTCTAGGAAACCTATGTCCACCATTAATACGTGATCTGCCTCCCTCCCAGTATTAATTGCTTGGTCGAAACTTTGGCCGGCCAATTATTTCTAGAAATTCTTTTGAACTTGGTACATCTCCATCAAGACATGTCAAAGCAAACTTTTACTTGTGGTTCATCTTCATTTTTTTTTCCTTTTTTTTTCCATTAATTAAAGATTAAGACCATTTTTCTCCCAAAAAAGGATTAGGATTCTAATATACGATAATCACTAATATATATATATATATAATATATATATATATAAACACTTCCTATATGTATTTGTTTAAAAATTTTACTGAATAAATTTTTATATTGAAACATAAATGAGCACTTATAATTAATTGGGTAAACTACCTAAATAGTCACTTAACTTTTATATATTTTCTGTTTTAGTCACTTAACTATAAAAACTTAAATTTTTTGGTCATTCAAGTCTTAGAAAATAATAAATTGATTACGTGGCCACCTCATGCAACATGCCACGTGGCATGGTGATGTGGCATGCCATGTCATCTCAAAGGTCACTTGAATGATGGCATGGCAATGCCATTTCATCAAATATGCCACATGGCATTGCCACATCATCATGCCATGTGGCATATTGGGTAATGTGGCATTACCATATCATCAAATTATTATTTTTTAAGACTTGAGCGACCAAAATAATTAATTTTACAAAGATAAGTGACCAAATCGTAAGATTTTTTAGTTGAGTGACCAAAACAAAAATCCTTTAAAACTTAAGTGACTAAATTTGTAATTTACCCTAACTAATTTTCATCGGACTTTAGATTAGTCATTAATTATTGATCAAATTATGCAATTAGTCCCTCTACTATACAAAAAATGATGAGAATTAAATCACTCTATTATGATTTGATTAAATTGAGTCCCCCTACTATCATATATTATCAAATTAAGTCTAAATCATTAACGGTGTTAAACTTTCATCGTTAACTATGCTGATGCTACATTGACTTTGGTAATGTGTACTTGTTTTTTTTTTTTTGTATATAGGAAGTAGGAAAATGGACCTATTTGGGAAATGAAAGGTTGAACTCGAGACTTCTTGCATAAATTTTCCAACCTCTAACCAACTTAGTTAGAAGGGAATTCATGATGTATACTTCTAGAAAATATTATAAAATTTTCATGAAATATCTTTTGATTGTAATAATGAAATTTTTCACTAAAAATAATGAAATTAAATATTAAACATGAAAAAACAATGAAAAATTACCTGTAAAAAATGTTGTGGTAAAAAAAGTCACTTGAAACTTTTTAAAAAATTTTAAATATATATCAAATATTCATGTGGTAAAAAAAAGCCACGTGAAACTTTTTAAAATTTTTTAAAGTACATATTATCATAATCAACGTCACGTCAGTGTAATTGATGATAAAAATTTAACATAGTTAGTTATTGGACTTAATTTGATAATAAATGATAATAGAAGAATTCAATTTGATCAAATTATAATAGAGGAACTAAATTCATGTTTTTTTTTATAGAGTAGAGGGACCAATCTCATAATCTAACCTTAATTATCACATATTTCATTAGGTCATTATCACTTCAATTTTGCAATGGCAAGATTCTCCGATAACGGATGCTTGGATCCATGTGAAGACTTTTATGTTGTGTAAAGACAGTTTTGTAAGAAAACAATAGTGATAGAGACAATTTTGTTGTACATGTTAAAGATACTTAAATCCGATAGATATATCAAATTGACATAAATTTTCCTTCGTTAAGGACGAGAGCTTCACCCGTTTTCTTATTCCCGATATTTGAATGGTAATATAAGGTACAAAATTAGGGTAAATTTCATTTTTTGTTGGCTACTTTTTTTTTCTGAAGATTTCTCATTTTTAAAAGGTTTCTCATTTTGATAACCAAATTTCAATATGATCCAATTAATTCATTGAAATTTGATAACTATACCAAATTCGGCCGCCATGTAGGTATGTTATATTGTTTAAAATGTCGTTTGACATGATAATGTGACATAATTGTGTTATTTAATATACCACCTGGTATGTTTGGTGATGTGACTCTGGATAAATTTTCTTTCAATGGTTTGATGATTAAAATGTTGAATTTTATAAAAATAATTAACCAAATGCTACCGGAGTTCTAGTTGAAGTGATAGGTGCATCTTTCCTTAATCTTAAAGTCTTAGATTCAAGTTTCACCATATATGAGTTTTGTCCAATTTACATATTCATTTAGTTACTTTGTTTATTAGTTTGTATTGGTTTAGTTTATAGTAATTATGTTTGCTTCTCTATCCAATGATTTCTCAATAGATTTTTTATGTGTAAGAGATTTATTTCAATAGATATACATAAAAAATTTATCTGATATAATGAGAATTTATTGTATGGTCTCCTAAAAAAGTAACCAAATGCTAAATTTTTATGGTTAAGTGAATAAAATAGAATTCCTCTAATAGTTAAGTTACCAATTATGTATCCCATAAAATAGCGTTTTAACATTTGACCCAAAAAAACCCAAACGGTGCATGACCAATGGAACACGATTTAAATTCTCCTATTTTCAATTACAAAATCCTTAGAAAAGGAAGCACTCCAAATAAATTCATAGTTTAAACCCCATGTGAACTTTTTGGCCCAAAAAAAAATCCAAATGAAACTTTTGGCCAAAAAAAAAACAAACATAAAGGCATCCCTCAGGGATCGCCTTGGTCTCAGCCCAGCTAAGCGATGGCATTAGCATATAGAGGTTTTGACAGGGTCTTGTGTACAAAGTCCCCTTACATGGACAAAAGTCATCGAATCAAATGGGATTTGAATCGGTTGAAATCTAAAATCGACGAGGTTTACCGCTTTAATGGACACATTTGGTCAGCCGATCCAAGGTGTAATTCACCTAAGTCCCAATTAGGCTCACTTGTAGGGTGGGCCGCGCCCCAATCTTGCCAAGCCCATCAGAAACCCAACACGTGGACATCTTGAGTATCAACCTGATTAAAACTTTTCCCCAATAATTTGACTCTCTAATCAAGATTGTTGATAATGTAGACCCAATTTCAACCATTCAAATTTGAAAACAGGTTACTCTCTCCGGCATATGAAGATATGTTTCTAGTTTTTTTTTTTTTGGTAGATAAATATGTTTCTAGTTGAACATTTATAATCTTGATTTTTTTTTTCAATTTTTGACAACAAATTTCCGAGTCCATAACATCATGCATATAATAATAAGGCATGACCAAAGATTACTATGTTTACTTTGTGTAGAGGATTGAGGCTTTGGATAAGCAAATTTTTTTGCTAAATTACACAGCATACAAATAGGTTACGTGTTTGATTCAAAACCTAACCCTTGACTTTGAGGTAACTAATCCTGCACTTCAACCCTAAGTCAAAAGGGATCGGTTTTTAAACAATTTTTTGGGTCTTAGCTGAGGTGGCAGTCACATGATTTCCTTGAATAAGCAATTATAAAACTTTGATTCTTCGAAACTTATCAAGGCCTAAAGTAATAACATCTTAATTTGACGCTTAAGTTTCAACATTGCATTTGACAATGTTAATAACCAGCTTACTTGCTACGCCTTCAAGAATTTCATTGAGACGAAATTGATGAAGACATGTTTGAGTCACTTTTTTGGTTTGGATAAAAACAAAGTACAACTATTTCTTGGCGTTTTGTTTCGAAATCATTAATTAATATTGTCCCCTATGGCATGTGTTGAACAAAAAGTTTTTATATATAATGGAGCCATGCGAATCTTCCATATCAATAGCTTGTTACATGGACCTATAAAGTGTTACATATTTTACTCAAAGATAGGTACATGCACATGTCTGGTATATCCTCCTAAATAAAAAGTTAAAAGACTCAAATCTAGACAAGAAAATAATGTCATCTCAACAGTCAACTTCATATTCTAGGGACCAGGGTAAATGAGCATTAGTATATCGCTTGCCCCAGGCTAGTGATACCCCAATCCCTTTGATGCTACAGTACTAATATACTCGAGGAGAACCCCTCGCGTAGTTTCAGGACTAATTTACTTTTTATTGTACATGGAACAACAATTGTTAAAGCAAATTCACTTCATTTCGAGTTACAAAAATAAATATAATATAATAGATGAAATTATTGATTTCTTTTTTACTGTGTACAGAATAGCAATGGTAAGAGGAAAACTCAAACAATATTTACTGGTAGAGGGTTAAAAAATAAACATAATATAACATATAAAATTTGGCTATTTTATATAAGAAATTTAAATGTATGTATGATAAATTCAATAAACATTTGAGGTAAAAAATTTAAATATAATATAAAAGCAATAAATTTTTAAAAAGAAAATTTGTAAAAAATGAAAAATTATAGGTTAAATATATTGTAATTTCTTGTGAAATTCAATATTTATAATAATTTAAAAGCATTTCAATTAATAACACACCAATATAAAGAAAATTTTTGTAAAAATAAAATAAAATCTATTTTCAAACTAAATATAATCATTTTTCTCTCTCCATTGCACAAATACAATAAATAGGTTACACAAAATATTTAATACAGTTAAAATATATAAATTATTTTAAAATTACTTATAATTATTTTCTCTCTCCTCTTATCGTACATGGCAGTATCTATGGCCTTCATAACACATTCCTTTAATATAATGGTATAGATATAGATATAGATATATATATATATATATATATTTATACATACACATTCAATATACTCAATATATATAAATTTAGACATGAAATACTCAATACATATAAACTTAGACATAAAATTATAAAACTACCCATCATTCTCTCAACTCTCATTAATTTCATTCTAAAAGTTAAGGTAGTTTAGTCATTTCACTTTTCTATTTCAATTTTATTTCTTTTTCCCAATGTGAATCCCATAATCCACTAACCAAAAATATATTACTATATCTTATTAATGTTTTTTTATATATTACTCAATTACTCATAACTCAATACATATAAACTTAGACATGAAATTATAAAACTACCCATCATTCTCTCAACTCTCATTGATTTCATTCTAAAAAGAGTAATTTAGTCATTTCTCTTTTCTATTATTAACCAAAAAATATTACTATCTTATTAATGTTTTTTATATATTATTCAATACATATAAACTTAAGCATGAAAATATACTCAATATATATAAACTTAGGCATGAAATTATAAAATTATTCATCATTCTCTCAACTCTCACTAATTCTATTCTAAAAGTTAAGAGGTCGTTTAGTAATTTTACTTTTCTATTTCAATTTTATTTCTTTTTTCAATGTGGATCCCATAATCCACTAACCAAAAAAATATTACTATCTTATTAATGTGTTTTTATATATTATATATTACTCAATACTCAATACTCAATTACTCAATTACTCATTACTCATTACTCAATTACTCAATAGATATAAGCTTAGGCATGAAATTATAAAATTGCACATCATTCTCTCAACTCTTATTAATTTCATTATAAAAGTTAATGATAGTTTAGTCATTTCACTTTTCTATTTCAATTTCATTTCTTTTTCCAATGTGGATCCCACAATCCACTAACCAAAAAATATTACTATCTTATTAATTTTTTTTATATATTATATATTTTTTATATATTATATATCTTTATATATTATATATATATATATATTTAATTTATTTATTTTTCACAATCTTTTTTCAATATTTTAATTTTAATTTATTTAATTAATATTAATTATTAAATATTAATATAATAATAAATAGAAAGTTAACATTAAATTACAAGAATGTCTACCATCATTCTCTCAAATTTTATGTCATCTCAAGTCATTTTTTGATTGATTGATGGGTTTTATTAGACATTTCAATATATATTAGTGGATTGATAGAATTAATAGCTTTAATTTTTTTTATTGAGCTTTATCCTTTATAAGTGTTAGATTTTTTTTAGTTTAAGTTTAACAATTTTAGTTTTTTTTCTTTGACTTTTTATACTTTATGAGTATTAGTTATTTTCTTGGATATATGATTTTGGAATCTTTTAATATTAAACCACATACATGATATGTGTACTAATATTCTTTTTGTTACAATATGTACCAACTTTCAATAATTTACTTATAATATATACACAAAATTATATAATATTTATACATAATTAACATACTAATTATGGCGCTCGTAGCGAAGCGCGGGTCTATTACTAGTGTATGTGTGTGTGTGTGTATAAGCATCGAATTCTTTATATAATGGTGAGAATCCTTTAATGATTAATACATAACATGTCTATTTAATTGTCATGTGTCAAGCATTTGAATTTTTTTAATTTACATTAATTTAAAAATGAATGAAATATGAGATATTTCAATTTAAATTATAGTTTGAGTAAAATTCTAACAACTCGGCATCTGAACTTTAATTGGAGTCATAGGAGTATCATCTTTGAGACTTCTTGAATCTTAGATTAAAGTCCCATCATGTATAAATCATGTGTAAGTTTTGTTCAATTTCAATATTAGTTTAGTAGTTTGTTTCTTAATTTATAGTGGTTTAGTTTCTTCATATAACAATTTTTCGATAGATGTTTGTGCAAAAAAATTTACTTGACATATCAAGAATTTATTGTATTATCCTTAAAAAAAAATTATCTTTTGAGCTCTTCTGTATCTCAAATCAAAGGAACGAACTTTTACAATTTTTAAATCACCATTGAAAAAGAGTAAAAAATGATAGATTTATTACTTAAGTACAAGAAAATGAGTTTTGTTCTCTTTGTAATGTTGGATTGAGGAACACCAAAACAAATATTTTCTCAATTATTTATTACTAATTAATTAATTAATTAATTATTATAATATATCTTTTATGAATATATAAAAGTAAAGAAAAATATGTGTTTATCATGGAGACTATTTTGAAAAATCTTTTATAAAATACTTGAATTTTATAATATTTATAGAAGATTGAAATTAATTTAAATTAATAATTTCAAAGCAGTAATTAACTGAGTAAGACAAGATATTTTGACAAGATATTAGCTTAAAGTCTTATGAAAAGACAAGATATTTTGACAAGATATTAGCTTAAAGTCTAAGTCTTAGACTATTACAAGCACATGACATTTTTGTTATATTAAATTATATATGATAAGATGATGAGAAAAATTATATATAATTTATAATGTGATTTTATATTATTGGCATAAATTTATATAGATTTATATTGTGGAAAGAATTATTCGTAGAATGAAACAATCCTCTCTTTTTCTAGAGGATTACGCCATCCAATGAATAATTCTCTCTATAATGCCAATCTATATAAATCTATGTAAATATTATAAAACTATATTACAAATTACATGTAATTTTTTCACTCATTTTATCAAATCCAATTCAATATAATAAACATGCATATGTTTCTTCGATAAACCTTATCAATTATATTTATTGCATGGTCCCCATTAATTATATTTATTGCGATACTTCTTGAGTGCAATAGTGACTTAGATTATTCTAAATTTCTAATCTCTTGTGTTTTCTTTTCTTTTTTAAAAGGCTTCTTATGTCTTATTCTTAATTGTATGTTTTAATTTTTTACTGATTTTTTCTCTAATACCAATCTTTTTTATAAAAATAATATTAAAATGATTTTTTTCAATATTATTATAGGTAAAAAATATATTATTATTACTATAAGTATAACATGCATATCAGAGGTTAAAAATTAGTGTGTGTATTTGTATATGAAAAATTATATTACATACTGTCAATGTAAATTTTTAATTTTTCAAGCAGGGTTAGATGACTGTGAACTATCTCATTACCTAATTAATTAATTAATTAATATTTATAAAAGGACACTTATCAATCAATTAATCCTATAAAGTTAAAAGTTTATAATAATAGTATACGAGATAATAATCCCATATATATCTGTATATTATTCTATTTGTGAACCCCAGGGATGATGGATTCAACATATATATATATATATATATATATATTCGAAGTTGAAGTTGAAGCAGAGATAAACCAGAGATGAAAACTTCAAATAAGAGGAAAAAAAAAAAACCTAAATTCCTAATCATTGTTAGAGAGAGCGTCCGCTTGTGAATAGACATGGTAATTTTGAACATGATACGTTGATACGATACATGAACGACACGAAGTTATCGTATTAGTGTTTGGCCTTAACGTATTTCGTGTTTTAATCGTATCAACACGATTAAGAATAAATGTGTTTCGCGTCTTAAGCGTGTCAAACACGATTGAAATACCTAAAACATGTTAAACACAATTTCCTTTAATATAATTAAAAATATATTGAATTTTATGAATTTTTTATTTATTATAGGGATAATATAATAATTTTAATTAATTATATGTATTTACACGACACGAAAGCTAACCGTGTCGTGTTAATATTTGGTCACATTACTATTAATGATATATATTTACATGACATGATACGACACGAAAATTAATTATATCGTGTTAGTGTTTAGGTTAATGACTGTTAATAATATATGTTTATACGATACGAACACAACACAAAAATACGAATTACGAAATTTACTTACGAAGAGGAGAAAAAGAAAGAAAAAGTAGCATGACATGTCTTTGTTGGGAATAGAAGGTCAGACCTCATTAATAAACACTATTTATCTTGTGTTTTAATGTTGTGGAAACGTTTTGAACAAATTTAACGACACAAAAGTTCTGCTTTCACTTTTTTTCTGAAACAGCGTTTGTTGTCATAGCTTTTTAAAACAAAAGCATTTTCTCAAAAATACTTTTACATCTTTTATTTCCAAAACATTAAATTAACAACATAAAAAAATAAAATCAAATTGGCAAGAATGCCGGAGCGGCTCTAAGCTATGGGTTTAGAGAATTTGTATTTCCTATTCTATATCGGTATAACCAAATGATGTTGACCAATTTCCTCTACCGTCAAGCAATTACTCTCTCTATCTCATTTTGTTGATCTATCTTTTCATTTTAAGAAGTCTTAATGTATTTTTCTCTTATCATAAATAAATAATTAATAAATTTTAATTCTTAATTTTATCTTTCATTTTTTTGACTATCATATTAATAAACTTTAATTCTCAATTTTACCTTTCATTTTCTTTTTTACTATTATATCATTACACAAAATCCCCCAAAAACACTTATAAAAAAATGATAATAAAGCAATTTAATCTAATTCAATCAATTTTTCTTAAATTTTGAAAAAATTAAAAATTGACAAATTTATAAGGTTGCAGAAAGTACAATTTTAGGAAAATAAAAAACTATTACGTGAGTTGCAATAAGACGAGGTCGTGCCTTGTTGCTCTGGTCCCTCTACATGACTAGAACCACTTACCCACTACCCAACCTTTCGGTCCCCTCTATTATTATTCAATTAATTAATGTCTAAAATATCGGCCTCCTCGGGGTCCCTTGTCCTATTATTTCAAAAAAATAGTGCACGTGTATTATGGGTAACTTCAGTCAAGTCAACATTTTATAGCAAATGTTGCCATATATATATAAGACAGAGCAGGTTAAAGCTTGTACTTCGATTGAAACTTGGATTAATTAGAAAAAGGCCAAGAGCAAATAGTAAAATCTTGGATGGCGTATTCCACCAAGAAAAGTTTTGATGGCGTGTGGAAGGATCGTTCTAAGGAGATTATATTCAGGTAAAATAAATTCTAAGATGCTTTAATTGTCTATAAAAATACTAAAAAATAAGACTTTCCCAAAGGAACACACTGTGATTAGAGTGGCCTCCTTTTAAATGCAAGGCGATATTTATGGGATTGGAGAGGATCCGCTCTCTTTGTATGCCAATCATAATATGCAACAAATGCATCAAACAGACAAGTAATTGGGTGAGGTGGGCTAAAACTGGTTTAAGAATTTTAAAAGTGAGAATAGAAAAATATATATTTTTATCATATAGAAGCAATTTAGAAATATTAATGTGAAATAAATATTAAATACAAAGAAGAAAAAGAATATTAAAAAATTTGGGTTAATGTCACATTTGATCCTTGTACTTTGCTAAAAGTTCTAACGTGATACCTCTACCATAAAAACCTCAAATTTGATACCTACACTTTGATTCTATGCGTCAATGCAGTCCAAATTTTTCATATCGTTAACACAATTGGATAATTTGATATACACCTATTAAAGAAATAACACATGGCACCAAGTGACAACATGTCTTCCATGTATGCTTAGAATTCTCACTTCCAAGATGTTACATGGCACCTATTTGACATCCCACATGGACTCACATTAAAAAAAATAAAAAACTAGAAATTAAAAAAAAGAGAAAAAGTGGAAAAAAAACTGTTATTTTTACTACCCATAAATAAATAAATAAATATTATTTTTGCCTACAAAAATTTTTTAAACTTAAGCCTTATTTGGCTTATATGTAAAAATTTTTTAAATTAAGTCCCTAACTTTTATTACAATCAAATAGGCCCTTAAGCTTTTATTAATACTCAATTAGGCCCTTGATATGATTATAATTCATAAGATTTCATGTTGATCTTCAATTAACATCTAATTAGACTCTCGATATGAGTAAAATTTGTTAAATTTTGCTCTTAACAATTGTTAAATCCATAAATCCATAAAGATCATATAATTAATTTTAGTTATATCGTGGGCTTAAAAAGATGTAAATCAAAGTTTATGGGTTTATTTTATTATAATAGAAATTTCATGGGCTTATTTGATCATAATAAAAGTTTAGGGGCGCAATTGATATTTTAAATAAGTTCAAGGACTATTTTATACTTAAGCCTTATTTTTACAATTACTTTCCATTGTTTTTTTATCTCTAATTTCAAGTTCTATTTTTTTTTTAATGTGGGCCCATTTGAGATGTCGTATGGAAGTCATATCACTCCTTGGGAGAGAAGATTCTAAGCATATGTGTAAGTTAAGTTGTCACTTTATGTCACGTGTCATCTCTTTAGTCATCTAATTGAGTTAATGGTGTTAAAACTTTGATACAGTAAAGGTACCATATTAGAACTTTTAATAAAATACAAGGGCTAGATGTGACACTAACCCAAAAAATTATTATCTTACTGGCATGATGCAGGTATTGTATGCAGCTAAGTGGTGGAATTTGAAACTTAACGCTCTATTGCTATTGGTAGACAGGAAGAAAAATGGTAAGGACTGAAAACTTTATAGCTCAATAGTTGAAATATAAAGTAGTATGTGTGATCATAAATCGTGATTATTAAATTGAATAAATTTTTTTCTTTATCCATTTTATTTCTTCTTATCAAACACATCATAAAGAAAATAATAAGGTTTAAATATTTGCATTAATCATACGTAACTTAAAAATAAAAAAATATATAATTAAAATTTAATATTAAAAACTATTATTTATAATTAGGTTAGTGTAGTGGGTATCCTAAAATTACTAAAATTACTACTCGAACTAGAATTGAGCTCATGGCAAGTAATAAAACTACTTCACTAGCCCTATTTCAGGATATGCTAAGTTTATTTAGGCTCCCTTTGATAACACCGTGCGGTGATGTACAGTGAAATTTATACTTTGAATGGTTGTACTATCTCACAAAATAGTCTTAAATGTAAGTTACGGCGAGGTACGTTTGTCTTACGTGGATTAATAAAAGCTACGGTGGACAACAGCAGGGAAGGAGATGTGGTGGCCAATCTCACTGCCATCGTAAATAATCTCACCGCCACCGCCAAAAGCTGCAGAGTTACCAAAAGGAGCCTTAGGCTATTTTTGTTTCATCGGTCACCCAACCAGTGCTTAAGTTCTTATCAATGCGGGGAGTTTGCCACGTTGGCATGCTCCCAACCGCACTAGTGACTAGGGCTATGTTTGTTTGGCCGTTTTAGTCCGATTGAGCACTCAAACGGGCTAAACGGCCAAACAGGGTGCTTAAGTGAGGCACCAGTGAGGTGCCAATTGATGAGTTGGCATTATGCCAGTTGACTGGAGGGACAAATTTTCATTGGTGCTTAGAGCACCAGTAGACCCTTGTGGGATAATTTTTTCCAAAAAATCCTCTTTTTTTCTTGTTTAAAGAATTAGTTTTATTAATTAATATCATTTTTCGTCATTTCTTGTTCTCATTTCATTGCACCGCTGTTTTCATCAAATACATATTTTTCTCACCATTGGTTTTAATTTCACCATCACAATTTTAATCTCATTTGTACAATAATTAATCTCATTATTTCAATCGCACCGAAACTAATCTCATCATCCTCCCAAACATAGCCTAAACCCTTGAATTCCCTTTAGACATTTATGGTCCAGTGGAAATTCACATGAGCCAATTGGTGGCTTTTTACATTTTGTACCTTTTTTTTTTCTGTTTTTCTTATTTTTTATTAAAAGGTTTCTTAAATTAATTAATTAAAATAAAAATAGATTATATAATTAATAATTAATTGATTGATAAATTAGTTTCATTCTTGAATTTATTTATTGTTTATATATTTTATATTTTCTATATTTGATGTATTATTTTATTAAATAATATTTTAAATTATTATTATATAAATAAATAATTTTTAAATAAATTGTTAAAGTGCACCCATATGATTATTTTAATACCTAAAATTGTAATTGTATTGTTAAATTTATTTTTTGTGTGTGTATATATATATACACACACACTATATTTTTCCTTCGTTTGTTTGTTTGATATATTACTTAGTAAATAAAAATCATATATAACACATTTTTATACTAATAACTTTAATGATCATTTTATATTTTCACCTCATTATCACTGTTGATTTTAATCTCATCTACACATTTCCAATTTTACATGTAAAGCAACTAATATTATCATTATCACTTTTACCGTTTTCTCAAAAATAACCTTAACCGGATCAGATAGTGCAAGTCATCCAATTATCAACTATTCATTGCTATTGAGAAAGGTGAATAGTTTATTCTTACGTAGATAGAAATAAAAAATATAAGGGCTTAATTGAATAATATTGAATAGTTTAAGGGCTTTTTCAGTATTTGCTTAGGCCAAACAACGGAATCAGCGCGTGCGCCACCTGATTTTTTCTTTAAGAAAGCGAGAAACGTATCAAACTGCTTTACTAATGACAGCGAAGCCTGAACCAAACCAGAACAACAAACGAAAAACAAAAACTCGATCAACCGAAAAAAGGGGGAAAAAAAAAACACTAGAAAAAGAAGCACATTTGTATTTTGTCGAATATCAAAAAGTCCTGTTTTGCGGCTCAATATTGCAAAATCTCTCTCTCTCTCATGAATCTTTCAGCCAAACCCAGTTTCTCATTTTTCTTGTTTTAGCTAAAATCTCTCTCAAAACCCCTCCAGTTTCTTTGGTTAAACCCCCCATTTCCACCTTCTTTAAGCACGCTGTTTCTATTTTTTTTATGTGACTGATTGAGTGAATAAAGAAGAGCTTTGGGTTTAAGCACTTTCAATGCATGCTCTGATTCTTGGGTCTTCTACTGGAGGACCTTCTTTGTTGACTTCTGGTGTGTTTTTCCTTTTCTTTGCATTTTATTATTATGTGGATAAAATCTTTCAGTCCTTTATTTTATTTTCCTGCTTCTTCTTCTTCTTCTTTCTGTTGTCTATGTGGGCTAATTTATTGTATTTTATACTGTTTTGTTTGAAGTATGGAATGAACAAAAACTAGGAAGGAATAGCTGGAGGAGTAATGATTCGAAGGCTGTACATTTCCCTCGTATGATTTGCTATTTCTCCCTTAGTCTGTTTTAATCTTTCTTTTTACCTTCTTTTTAGCTGGTTGAATTGTTGAAGTACATTTCTTTGGCAAAAATGAGAAAGTGTTTGCATATCTGTTATATTTAAGATTTACAACCTATTCAGAGAAAACAAAGGAAAATTTGTTCTTGTATGTTTGTTTGTTTATTATAGTGAAGAGCCAGTTTAAGGGCTTTGAAATCTCAAAATTCTAACTTCTAATAAAAAATTTAATGCCACAAGTCGCTAATAAATGATCACATGTACTGCTTTTCAACTAATTCCTCAAATAAAGAATTTTGCTGAGTCACTTTCACCGTAGCAGTGTCTTGGCTGTTCGGATGGAGAGGGGAGCGTTGTCACATATTTTCAGGGCTCCTTTCGTGCGTTGGATAGGATGAGGAAAGATTAGAATTTAGGAGGAAAAATTATGTATAATTTATAGCATGTTTGTTTTTGACACCTAAATATCAGCTTCTTAGGTTGGGTGGGCTTCTACTGTCAAAACTAGCTCTTGACACCAGCTAAAAGTCATTTGGCATTGCATTGGAGGTGAAAAGCAGCTTTTTGGCACCCACAATGCCCAATGGGCCCTTACCCGTATTATTATTTTTGTTGCTTTTTAGTACAACATTTGTCAGTATTTATTTTCTTCAGTAGTTTCTAAATAACAATGGAGGGACAAGGTCCGAATTACTACTCTGCTTAGGGTGATGGATCAAGTTTACCTTCGTCTTTTAGGTAAATTTTACCATTATGCTTTATGATTTGGTTAAAAATGGTCGAAAGTTAAAATTCTCTATAGAAAATATTCCTTTATTTCCCCATTTTAATATTCTTTATTGTTATTTGACTAATTTTGAAAGAAACACACACAATGATAAAATTGGATCTTTCAAGGATTAATGAAAATTTTGACCTATTATCTAGTAGAGTGATAAATTTGTACTTTATTCTAAAAGTAAAACTAAAGAGGAAAACGTAAGAACTAGACTACTAGTAAATTTTTGAATGTTTCGTATTTCATATGATGGTCAGCTCATTTTTTTTTATCTAAAAGAAGTTTTTTTTTTATTTTTTTTATTTTTTAGATATATTATTTTTATTTTTATTTTTTTGGCTTCTAAGTTTTCCTTTTTACTTCACCTGTAAAAAGTAAGTATACAAAATAACTAACCAAATGTACCCCTGATTTACCTTTTTCTTTCTAGGTGAGTATACAAAATAACTAACCAAAAGTACCCCTGATTTACCTTTTTTTTTCTAGGTGAAAATACAAAATAACTAACCAAATGTACCCCTGATTTACCTTTTTCTTTCTAGGTGAATATAATATCATGGCTTTTAAAATGTAGTAGATGAACTCATTGAAGTTCCTACTTAGATTTTTCAAGCCAAAGTTATAATTGAAATTGAATCTTGTAGACTGACTATTGATAGATCTCACTGTATTTACAGAAAAGAAAGTTAAATGTTTTAGCTGGAGATTGGTATAGGCAGTGCGTTGTTCAAATAATCATTGAATAAATTTTGTATATGAGTACCATTTTTAGTCACATATTTGATGTTACTGATCTACTATAGAATATCCACTAATAAGTAGGTTATCAACTTTCATTTTAGTTTATATTTGATAAGATCTAATTTAATACTTGACAAACTTATCAAAGAAATTCTAAGTTTTGCTCACATTCTTTTCTGTCATCCATCTCCATATCATGTTTTTAAGTTTTCTTGCTTCAAGCTTTTTCTTTCCTTTATGTAAATGTATGCATTTAATATTTACTCCAATCACCGGGGCTATAGGTTCTTCTATAGGAGTGCAAGTGCCAACATGCAAATGCAATTCATTTAACATCGTAGAAAAGTTTTATACTCTAAGGTTTCGGCGGCATATTGTCAAGCACCATGCTAGTGGTACTCATGAAACATCTACAGCCTTCCAGAAAAGTAATAGAAAGTTTCTGGTGAATGCCACTTCTGGTCACCCTATTGAATCAGAGCCAGAAGCTTATCCCAAGAGCACTTGGAACTCTGTTAAAAATGCATTGGATGCTTTTTACAGGTTTTCACGGCCGCACACAGTTATAGGCACAGTTAAGTTTTTTGTTTGATTACAAATTTCATAGAAGTTATACGTGGATGTGATCCTTTCAAGATCCCACATGTTATAAGTAGAAATTTTCATTCGCAATGATTATGTTTTCTTTTTTCTTTTGGATCTCATTTTCTTTCTTCCTGCAGGCACTCAGTATTGTTTCAGTTTCTCTCCTTGCTGTTGAGAAGGTGTCGGATGTTTCTTCCCTGTTTTTTACTGGGGTGTTGGAGGTGATCACAATGGATATCATTATCATTTTATGAGCTTATTAGTAATTACTAAGTGTAATCCTTGCATATCTTTTATTTTGTTTTTCAGGCTGTGGTTGCTGCCCTTATGATGAATATTTATATCGTTGGTTTAAATCAGTTGTCTGACATTGAGATAGACAAGGTAATTTGATAAGAAATAGTGTTCATAGAAGTTTATTTGTTTGACTATGAATGAATGAGTCTGCAGTATTCTTCCTAGACTCTTCTTTCTCTGCCTTGCTGTAGTTGAGTCTCCATTATGACCAAATATATAATGGATTACATTGTCTAGAACTCTAGATGCCCTTCTTATGCATTGTTTTTTATGTATATCCCTGTTTTGATTCTACTTTATATTTTCTGCCAAGGTGGGATCCTGGAGTTTTGCAACTCCTTTCTAACTAGGTTATCCAGTAGCATTTTTTTGAGCAAGAGATTTGTGTAGTTTAATTTACTGGATCCTAGAATCAATAGATGGATAGATTCCTATGAAATGTCTAATTTGAGATTGCAGGTTAACAAGCCTTATCTTCCATTGGCATCAGGGGAATATTCCACTTTTACTGGCATCATGATTGTCTCATCATTTTCCATCATGGTATCCATAATCTGTTCTTTGCAAATATCTTCTTGTTATATTTGTTAATTGTTATCTTCTGTGATAATGCCATTAAATATCATAACGTCACTATCATCTAGACTCATTCTTGGAGGAAAAAAGAGGTGCTTGCTTGTTCAGGTTTTATAAGCTAGCTTCAAGAGAGTAGTCACTTTCACCCAAAGAGAGAGAGAGAGAGAGTAATCACTTACCTGGCTATGGCCTCAGCATCAACAATCATTTCTTTAATTCCTGCAAATGTTTCTTTATTTTTTTATTATTGTTTTCCCAAATGGTGACCTTCATCTTTTCTTTTCCTGATTTGCTGTTTTTGGTCATTTACCACAAATAGTTTTCCTCCTCTCTTTCAAGCATATTGTTATCATCTGTTTTCTTCTTTCCTTTGGCCCGAAATCCTCTAGAAATAAAAGTGAATTAGTATTTACAAAGTCATATCCCATTTTAAATTGAAATGCTGTGTTTTACTTGGTTTTCAATTTTACCAAGGACCTTTAATTTTAGATTTTTCATATGAAACTTTTTTTTTTAAATTATTTTTGACTGTTTTTAACATCAGGAAGTTAAAAATGAATCATGCCAAATATATATATATATATATATATATATGGAATATAAAGAAGATTTTGGGTCTTGAAAAGATGAAAAGGGCTATTATCTAAAACATTTTAAAATGGAAAGGACATTGGATTTGAAAATGGAGGGAGTATCAACAAACTAGACATCATTTATAGCTGTTCCTGGTAATTTTACCAATAATCCAAGTTATTAGTAATTTATTTTGGATGTTTAAGCAGCCAAGCTGGATTATCAGCTAAATGTTTCTTATGTCCGTCCTTCTTCTCAGAGCTTCTGGCTCGGATGGATTGTTGGTTCATGGCCATTATTCTGGGCTCTTTTCATCAGTTTTGTGCTTGGCACTGCCTATTCAATCAATGTGAGTTGGTCTTTCTGTCAAGTAGATATATGAAACATAAAAATAAATTATATATTATTTTAGTCTGACTTGCTCGTATACCTCATTACATCATTTAGTGATGTGCTATTTAGTTATCCTTAGAGATGTAAAGGTGTTGCTTTGAAGGGAAGATGGAAATAAAAAGACATAAAGGAAATAGAATTACGAAAGAAGAGAAACTTGATATTTTCCCTTCCACTTGTGTACTTGGTGAGGAAATTTTGAACTTGGATGGAAGAGAAATATGTTGTCTTCCTTGCTTGTTTAAGAGAAACAAAGAGACGAAGAAGAATCATATTATCTATCTATCATACTCTTTATTAGAGAAGATAGAAAAGGAGAGGGGACAATTTAGTACACAACTTTTTAACTCTCATTCTTGTATGGCTTAATACCTTCGTTGCCTCCTAAACTTTTAACTTTTTGGCATTCCCTCCCACCCCTGAACTTTTTTTTTTAATACCTCTTTGCCCCCTCTGTCAACAGAAAATTGGACCGCGCCATTATGATGCTGATGTGGAATTCCACTTCAGATGCCCATGCCATGTCAGATGCTTCATGCAAGGATTTAAACACACTTTGCTCTCTAAACTTTTAAAATTTTGTCATTTTGCCCCTGTAATTTTATTTTGGACATTTTACCAACTGGATTTTTATTTTCTCCAGATTTTCTTGCATTTTCTAGACAACCAAACATCAAACACTCTAAATTTTCTTTACATTTTCTAGACAACCCAATATCAAACACAAATAGTTTTATCAACTAATCAAAATTTTAAAAGTTAAAAAGAATGCAAACCAAGCAACCTTAGGGTGTAAAATGTCCAAGACAAAAGTGCAGGGGCAAAATGACAAAAATTTAAAAGTTTAGGAGGCAAAATGTGTAGTAAGCCTTTCGACTTGGTACGGGCAAAATGACATGGCTTGCCACGTGGCATGGGCATATGATGTGGAACTTCCACATCAGCATCGTTATGGCACTATTCATTTTCCGTTGATGGAGGGGGCAACTCGTATTCAAAATAAAAGTAATGGGGCAAAACATCCAAAATAAAAGTTCAAGGGGGAAAGAGTGAAAAGTTTACAGGGCAACAAGGGTGTTAAGCCATTCTTGTATTTTCTCTCCTAAAACTGTGGTTTTTCCCCCCTCAGAATAGAAACAGGAAAGGCTATATGATCCAAAGAGAAGATCACTCCCGTTGTGTTTGCCCACCACTTTTCTCTCTACCAAGCAATATATCAAAAAATTTACTTCCCTCTTTTCCAAGTACTTTTGTTTTACCACTTATCTCATATCGATCATAGCTAATAGTCAACATAGCAATGGATTTTGTGCCTATTAGGCATATAAAGTTTGTGCATAAATCTATCAAATGGGCCAAGAAAACTATGAGTTCGTCCTTGTTTATATCTTGACACCAGTTTCAATGATCAGAACTATTAAGATCAATATACTTATACAGAGTTCTCTGGCTTCATGGTGTCTTTAGAACTTTCTATGCTTCATCTCATCACTCCCATATTGGGAAACTATTGTGAGTTGATGATATTAACGATGATTTTTATATAAGTTGACAATGCTGTAAACTTTATGGTTTCAGTTGCCACTATTGAGATGGAAAAGGTTTGCGCTGGTTGCAGCAATGTGCATCTTAGCTGTTCGAGCAGTGATTGTTCAACTTGCTTTCTTTCTGCACATACAGGTTTCTTTTTATCTTCCATTTTGTTTCTTTCTTTTCCCATTTTCCTATAGAACTCAATAAAATTTCTATTTTCTCCATTCTCATGTTAGATACATGGCCTTTAGACTGAGATGTGTTTTGGTTTGAGACATAGCTACATCGAGACTGATCGTAATTAAAGCATTTCTTAGTGTGGCATTGGTGTGTCAAGTCAGTGTTGAAAAACTGGTATTTGACGTGTGGCACTTCACAATCCCAGTGGTAAGAGCTTAAACTTTCATCTTACAGGTCTTGAGTTCAAATCTTGGGATAAGCATGGTGGGATATAGGGGCTAGGAAAGGGCTACCTCTGATTGTGCAGCCCAATATTACGTGTCAAAAGAAAAAAGGAGGGAACTCCAGAATGGTCCTCCACATATTTGAACTCATAAAAGGGCCTTCCTACATTTGAATTTTTGACCTTCCCTTGGGATTGTAAGGTGGCCTTTATAGGATGAGAGAGGTATCTCCCCATGTGTAGCCATGGCCTGGTGAGGAAACCATAATATATAAACATGATACGTAAAAATTTTTTGCCAAGCATCTTTTCCACTTGTTCACTTGCTGAAAATTCTCTTAATACTTCGTGCTTTTCATTACATGGTCCAATCAATTTAAGAGCTCTATTATTGTCTGATATCCCCAGACCCATGTATTCGGCAGACCAGCTACCATTTCAAAGCCTGTAATTTTTGCTACTGCATTTATGAGCTTCTTCTCAGTTGTTATAGCATTATTTAAGGTAAATGTTTCCCTCTAGTTTAAAGAATTGTTGTATCTTTTCTTGTGCATTTGATTTTAGTCCAATAATTCTTTCAATTTTTCATGGTTGAAGCAGTAATTGCCATTCTAAGTTTGTGATGGATTTAATGCAGGATATACCTGATATTGAAGGAGATAAGATATTTGGAATCAGATCCTATACAGTACGCCTGGGGCAAGAACGGGTGGGTTAAGCATATAAAAGTTCATCAATAAGGGCACTTTACATGATTAAAGTTTTTATTAATTTTTGACTGTCTTAATTTACTTTGACAGGTCTTTTGGATATGTGTTTCACTTCTTGAAATGGCTTATGGTGTTTCTATTTTGGTTGGAGCAACATCTTCGTACACCTGGAGCAAAGTCGTCACTGTATGTATTCAAGATATCCTTTCCTTATTGAAATTTTTATGTTTCCTCTCGTTTAAGATCTATGCGGAAATGCACCTGAGCATTTGACATGAGCCCCTGCTCAAAGTTTAAATGCCCCCTTCCCCCAAATAAAAGAAAGAAAAGAAAGAAAAGAAAGAGAAATATACTGCAATAAATGTTTACTGGCCAAAGATTAAGGGAAAAAAAGGCTTGAAATATTGGGCATTTCATGCCATGATTTAATTTTAAATTTTCTTATTCATATCCCTGTGACTGTCTATATCTCTCCTGGTATAGGAAGACATAAATATCTATGCTTACCACTCGTCAGTTATTGTGAAATTTCTGAATGCCAGTGGCTATCTTGAGATTTTCTGAGATATCATTCATTTTCTGTTTAGATTCTGGTTCTTCATATTTATCTTCTTTTTCCTTATATTATTGATGATGGATGAAATGCTTGAGCTTGGAGAGCTCCTGTTTCAAATCCTTGTTACTTCTATATCTTGGGTGAAATTGATATTTGCTAATGTCACTGATCAAGTGGTAATTGACATATGGGCTTAGAAACTCACAGAAAATGTTGGGAGAGACCACTGCTGTATTCATAATCTTAAATTTGTATATCTGTCTTTCATTGCGAACAGTGGTGAAAATTCTGCTAGGTGCTATTTATGCCCAATGAATTGAATAAGTATGTGAGTTGTACTAATATGTTATATCTTCTCCTTGAATTGCACTAGGTTTTGGGTCATTCCATCTTGGCTTCAATTTTATGGATCCGTGCCAAGTCTGTTGATCTGAAGAGCAAAGCTGCAATAACATCATGTTATATGTTCATTTGGAAGGTAATTATCTGCTTAGGCTTATCAAATCTAATGCTGCTACAAGATGATGCTGACATCTTTATTCTTGACACTTTCTAGCTGCAAATCAAGGTAAAATTGGAAACAGGAAATAGAACATGAGTTTCACTTGTAGCCCTAGGGAAGATGCATTTAGATTCCCAATTCCTATTGTTATGTTATTGGCTTTTGAAAAATTCCTTGATTTGTTTTAGATTGTTGTGCATTCATAATACATTTGGAACACTTTTGTCCTCTTGTTTGAGAGACATATATCTTGAATCTTGACGTTAATCTTTTAGTTGGTCTGAACACGGAGTGAACTAGAATGCAATAAAATACTAGGTATATTTTAGTATTTGTTGGTTTTGAGCCTGTCCAACTTCAACATGCCTCCAAATAAGCTTGAATCTGATTGGAAATTGCATAGTACTCTACGAGCAGACTACATCCCCTCTATGCGTGGGGTTGATGGAAATGACAAAGAGGAGGGAGCTATCGCTCCTGGAGAATTCCATGAACCTTTTTCATTGCCAGCTCTACCAAATTTTACTGCCCTTTTAGTTGTTAATTTGTATTTAGACTGTCATCTGTCTGAAGCTTTTCAATTTTCTGATCTTCAGATCAAAATGTTTCAAGCTTCTGTCTCTAATCTGCAATTTAACATTACTGCTTTCTTCTTGCAGCTCTTTTATGCAGAGTACTTTCTTATACCACTTATAAGGTGAGTACCTAAGCATTTTAGAGGTGAGGACTAATCCAATCTAAAAGGTAAATAACACAAGATGCCATCAAAATTTGAGAGCTGGCAGTTATCGTTTGAAGATAAACAAATGCAAATCCTATAAATTTTGTTGGCAGAATTGTGAGATTCAGTATGATTTGGGCATAATAATTGTATAAATAACTCTATTGTAAGCAAATACTTTTCATCTAATTTCAAAATGTTGTGTATTTCGAAACCCAATCAAATGATCTCTTCCTCATCTTTTAAACATACGTGGTTCTTGACCATCTGCCGGGAAGAATTGATACGGCAAGGTTCCTTGACGCACTTGGTTGCCCATGAGAGTTGAGCTGTAACTTCTAAGGGCATCGTGTTTCAAATTAAAAAAAGGGGGAAGGGGCGCCGGGCGGGCGCCGGAGGGGGGGGGGGGGGGGGGGGGGGTGGGGTGTGGGTGGGTGGAGGGTGGGTTTGTGGGTTTTCAATCTCGAAGGACAGAAATGTTTAAAATGTATTCTTATCGTATTGGGATGATTGAGCTTTGGATCTTGCGATTTGTGATGGAAAGATTCCACTCAACAGGACATGAGCAGAGGGAGATGCAAGGATGCCTCCAGAGGCTCATATTTTAATTTTGGTAAAACTAACTATTGGCTGAGTGCCCTTGGACGGTGGAGCAAGCTCCTACGGCTGTAAGACGCCAAACTTTCTCCAATTTTAAGAACTGAGCCCAGCATTCTAACTGAAGATAGGACCAAATTTTGGAAGAGCTTCAAACAGGAATTCAGATACCACTTGTATGAGGTGGGAAATGAAACGAGAACTACCTACATCAAAAGAAGGGGACCACTTGAGACCCTTTAAAGATACTAGGCATATTCTTGGAGAGAAAAGAACGATAAATGAAAATACTGAACATGATAAATACCATTCGTCGCAATAAGAAAAGTAAAAAGGGGAGGAGATAAACACCAGAACAGGGCATTTGGTCTAGTGGTATGATTCTCGCTTAGGGTGCGAGAGGTCCCGAGTTCAATTCTCGGAATGCCCCACCCATGTTTTCCTACCTTTTATTACTATTGCATTAAAATATTTCATCATAAGAATCTCACATATGACTAAACCCTAATCTTTATTGCTTATTACCAATAAATAAATAAACAAATAAAAATACAACCTAATAACGTTATTGACTTTTGGAGTGATTTGTTTCTGACAAGATTCCTTAACAGCGAATTGCATTTACACAACTAAAATAAGTAAAGAGTTGAGAACTAAGTTCCATTTTCGAGGTGGGCAAACTATCTCATACCTGTATAATTGCAGTCATGAGAGAAAGAAGATCTGCCTTAATCCTCCTGCAGAATAGAAGCAGCAAATCGTATTGAATGGAACCATGAACACATTTGAAAAGCCAGAGAACAAAAATAGTAAACTTTCTGATCACATATCTTTTCTTGTTTTTCTTTTACTATCAAACTAAACTTTACACTGAAGTCAAATACTCCAACAGCATAACAATAACCAAATTATCAGCATTTTGTTAGACACTTCATCAACAAATGAAGGGAAAGAACAAAAGGAAATCAGAAAAACTCATACTAGCACATAAAAGATGTCTTCCATTTAATCCATTTCCTAAATTAAGTATAGACCATCATGTGTACTACAATGCAACTTCAAAAGGCTCTTGGATCTAACTCCAGCAAGGAATGATACATTGAACTACTAAATAAATTAAAAAAAAAAGGGTGAATCCTAGGCATTGGCCATCGTGTGTGATAATTGAATATTACTAGGAATTCTTTGGGGGAACACATCTAATAATAGATAAAATGCTATAAGGGGGCGTTTGGTTTAAGGTATCTTAGATTACTAGAGTTATGTGATTACCAGGTTATAACATAACCTAGTGCATATTCCCAGAATTTACACAATTTTTGTTTGGTTGAGATTTTCGGAATATAAGATTAACCTGTTTGGTTGAAGGGTATATGTTCTGTTAGAATGGATAGTTTACTATAATGCCCTCAATACAACACTTAAGCTTATTTCTTATTTGTTCAATATTTTATACAATTGTTAAGTTTAATAATTAAACATGACTATCATAAAAATTATTTAAGTAATAAACTTAGTAAAATATTGTATAATTAATTTAATGATTATATAAGTTAAGTTTAATTATGCTTTTAACAAAAAAGAAATTATGCTTTTAATTTAATTGAAATAACATATAATTATTAATTTAGTAATTATATAAGCTAAGTTTAAATATGTTTCTTAATCAAAATAAATTACGCTTAAAAAACATTGTAATTTATCAATTACATAAGGTTATTAGGGTCCAAAAGAGTAAAATACTGAGGGCAAACTAGAAAAATTTTTAAGATAACCTGGTTATCTTACATTACCTAAGAATTTGGAGGTTATCACATAACCTCATTTTGAGGTTATATGCTGACGTGGCAGTAATATGATATAACCTTGGTTATCTCATTACTTCCAACCAAACAAAGGCATATAAGATAACAAAGACCAGATAACCGAGGTTATCTTACATAACCCCCAACCAAACGGCCCCTAAACGTAAAACATTGTTCTTTTGATACTTGAAGATGGGGAAGGTTACCCCTACTCCTAAACTTTCAACTACCAAAATTCTTCATGTAAATTAGTGATATTCGTCTTGCTTCAGGTGTATAAGGTCCCAAGTCTGATTCTCAGGATGACCCATTTCAAGTACCAGGAAAGCATAATCACAAACAAGTGCCATTACCTTATATAATATTGCTGGGAAAGTTGACTCAGACATTATATAACTTTTCATTTTCAATTCTCAAAGTTACAGCTAAAACTATGAACAAAATAAATCCCAGACTGAAGACATTGAAATATGAATCTCAGTGACAAACAGGGACATAATTCTTCCTGCCACTACTTTGCCCAAAATTTGAAAGATTTTAAGCATAGACAATTCGATATCAAATGGACAAGCTAGGATCATAGCTCCAACAAGCATTATAAACCAAAATCAGTAACATACATGACCAACATCCAGATGCAATTCTAAAAGCCTCTGGCATCCACTTGACAGGGAAACAATATTCTATGAAACTGCATAAGCAGCAAGAATGTAAGATACGAAAAAACATGGGTTCGCTAAAGGGTGAGCAGACTGAAAGTTAACTTGAAACTCCTAAGAATGAGTAGAACGAATATTAACATGAATACTTACGTAGCAACAAACTAAACATGATTAGCATCAAAACCAGGGCATTTGGTCTAGTGGTATGATTCTCGCTTAGGGTGCGAGAGGTCCCGAGTTCAATTCTCGGAATGCCCCAACACCTAGGTATCTCTTTCCCCCCTTCATATTAAATTTGAAAGATTTGCAGAGAAATCAGATCTGAAGTCAACTCTAAAAATGTATAATATAATGTAAATATTTATAGACTCCAGATGTATTTGTTTAGGTGTTTCCATTTTCCTTTCCTTTTTCCCTTTATTTAATGTCTTTTTATCAACAGAAGACTACTTTTTCATTGATCCAACTGCTGAATAATTCAGTGATTATCCTTCCTCCTTCAGTTAATATCTCCCATATACCTACCCCCTAACCTGTTGAAAAGGTTTCTATTCTAGGTTTCATAGTACAATCAACGAATCAAAGTAAGATTTTGCAGGCAAAAGCGCTTGACACCCGTTGTAGCAATAGAAGACTTTTAACAACTGAGCTAGCAAAGCCCCATAAAGGGTAAACTGGAACTCATGATCATATTTTACTCAACTATTACTATTTTTTACATACTAAGCTACACATTCTAACAGCAATACCACTAACAAACGTTCCAGTTACAGGTCAGGCATTCATCAATTAATAGAAAAGATTTACAGAACTGTTGAAAAATACATGACTGGATTTTTTTTTTTAGTTGGTTTATATCCAATTCTCTCTTAGAAACTTCCACCAAATTCAAGGTCCAAATGCAATTTTAGGATGCACTGACATCACATTCTAGATGGTAAATGATGCATTGAACTGCAACAAAAGCAAAAGATTTGAAAACATTGGCCCTCTTGGGCTGATTCCATTGAAAATTAATAGAAATCCTTGAAGAAAAGAGCTAATAAGTAAAAGACTAAACATGGTAAGCTTCAAAATCGGGCATTTGGTCTAGTGGTATGATTCTTGCTTAGGGTGTGAGAGGTCCCGAGTTCAATTCTCGGAATGCCCCAACACCTTCCATTTTTACCTCCCCATTCACTTTATTTTACAAGTTAATATATTTAATCAGAGGAATCTATGTCAACTTTAAGAGTACAATGAAAAATTGTTATCAACTTCAGATTTACCTTTTTTATGAGAGGATTAGTCAACAAGGAATCACATAAGATAATCTAACAAAACACATAAAGTAAGCTGCAAGTGCAACTTTCAATGTGGACGACCTACTATAAAACCTTGGCATGAATAGAAGACCTGGGTATAAGGCTAGGAAAGCACCGACAAAATAGGTCATTAGGACACCAACCTATTCTTATTATATTTCAGCTAAACAAATTTTAAGCACTTTATACCACTATAAGGCGCTAAGCCAGTTCTTCTAACAGAAGAACAACTCAAAACCATCTACCTTTGGAAAAGATGCCTCATCAACAAATCAAGGGAAACTAGAAACAAAATTGCAGAGAATTCGTAACCTGTACATGATTTCTTATACTTGATCCAATCTTGAATTGAGAAGTATAAACAGACATCAGTACCTTGTTTAGACAAAAGATTCAACCAAAGCACAGGTCGAAATGCAATTTTAAACTCTGGCATCCCACTTCAGCAGGGACATGATACATTGAACTGCATTCAATGTGAAAGACTATCAGAGGGAGTTTGTCCACTCAGAACGAGTCCATAGAATATTAGTAGAAACTTTTGAAGAAAACAGAAAATAAATAAAGGATAAACATGATAAATGTTAACAACTGGGCATTTGGTCTAGTGGTATGATTCTCGCTTTGGGTGCGAGAGGTCCCGAGTTCAATTCTCGGAATGCCCCATCCTTTGTTTCTTTTTAGTTGCTATGCCAGCCCTGAAGTTGACTTCAAAAGCATAACTATAAGCTTATTAACTCAGATTCATTTGTTTTCTCAAGACTCCTCAGCATTGAATTTCAAATTTTAAAAATAAAAGAGTTTCCCTATTTTCAAGAGGAGAAAGCTATACTCATACCTTTAATCCCATCGTCATCAAAAGGAAATTTTCCATAAACCTGCCAAGCAAAGGCCACCAAATACACCTAATTATTCATTTGCACAGCATCTAAAAAAATACTTAACTGGCAACAACTCTTCATAGGCATGCAAAATAAGTGAATCCAAATAGATTTTCCATCTCCAAAAGTTTTTCTTAATTTATGAATTCAGTAATTAGAAATTTATGGATGCCACATTTCAGAAAATGGGCATTTGGCCTAGTGGTATGATTCTCGCTTTGGGTGCGAGAGGTCCCGAGTTCGATTCTCGGAATGCCCCTGTCCCTTGAATCTTTTTGTGTTCCCTATCCCTTGAAAAATTTTTATCAAATGAATAATACCAAAAGTCAAATTGAAAAGGAAAATAAAGAAATTCATGACCTTCAGGTAGATCTATTTTCAGACAAGTTCCTTATAAACAAATTGCAAAACTAAAACATAAAAAAAATAATGAGGCTTTATGTGCTATCTTGGCACATGGGCAAACTAGCTTCATACCTGCAACACTAGTCAGTAGCTTCGTATCTGTAAAATAAAGTGCACAACATATTAATGGAATGTACATAGTTTTGAAGAACAAGTTAAAATTTTTAATTATTAGAGAAAAAAAAAACCTGTATAAAGATACCAAAAATTGGCAAATAGAAAAGATTATGTTTCCAGGTGATAAGTGTCCCAGTACAACTGCCAAATGACTTTACTAGCTAAAGCAGTTAGCTCCACTTGTATGAGTGGAAGGCATTGGTACTCGTCTTGAAGAGCCCAATAGCTAAAAGGTCCTTAGGAGATGGCATTTTGCAAAAGGATCCCTGCATAGATGCTAATTGTCCTGGGCACCCATCTTCAAATCATTTTGAAGCACTTAATGTATTCCAATAGAAGAAGAACCCACAAAACAGTCTAGATATGTTAATACACTTAATCATCAAGAAAAGAAAAGTAAGCATAATTTCCCAAAATTCCATTACCCATAAATCTCTTGCTTCTCGATGATCTATAACATGAACTAAGTAGTAAAAACCAGCAGTATTTACTAATGGCAAAAAAAATTCGATCAAAGCGCAAAAAGATTCCTCAGCATTGAATTTAAAATTTTAAAATGACTTTACCGAGTATCAAGAGTAGAAAGCTATCCTCATACCTTTAATCCCATTGTCATCAAAAAGAAATTTTCCATACACCTGCCAAGCAAAGGCCACGCACAGCATATAAAAAGTTACTTAACTGGCAACACCTCTTCATAGGCATGCAAAATAAGTGAATAAAAAGCCAAAAACATTTTCTCTGTCTCCAAAAGTTTGTCTTTTTTATCAATTCATTAATTAGAAATTTATGGAAGCAACACAACAGGGACTGGGCATTTGGTCTAGTGGTATGATTTTCACTTTGGGTGCGAGAGGTCCCGAGTTCGATTCTCGGAATGCCCCTGCCCCTTGCATTTTTTTGTGTTCCCTATCCCTTGAATTCTTTTTATTGAAGGAATATTACCAAATGTCAATTAAAGAGTATAACAAAGAAATTTGTGACCCTCAGACAGATCTATTTCAGACAAGTTCCTTAGAAACAACTTGCAAAACTAAATAAAACTAAAAATAATGAGGCTGCATGTGCTATCTTGGCATGTGGGCACGCTAGCTTCATACCTGCAATTGTAGTCAACAGCCTCAATCCTGCAAAACAAAGCACACAACATACGAATGGAATAAACATGGTTTTGAAGAACAAGTTAAAATTTTTAATTGAAAAAAAAAAACTAATTAAAGATATAAAAAATTGGCAAATAGAAAAGATTATGCTTCCAGGTGAGAACTCTCAGTACAATTGCCACATGACTTTACTCATTAAAGCAGTTAGCTCCATTTGTATTATTGGAAGGCATTGCTACTAATCTTGCAGAGCTATGCCCCACCGCTAAAAGGGTTATTAGGAGATGGCATTTTGCAAAAGGATTCCTGCATAACTGCTAATTGTCCTGTACACCCATCTTTAAATCATTTTGAAGCACTTAATGTATTCCAATAGCAGAACAACCCACAAAACAATCTTGATATGTTTATACACTTACTCATGAAGCAAAGAAAAGCATGCATAATTTCCCAAGATCTCATTACCCATAAATCTCTTGCTTTCTTGGTGATTAATACCGTAAACTTAGTAAAAACCAGCATCAAGATTTACGAATGGCAAAAAGCTTCAATCAGAGCGCAAAAAGATTCCAAAGCACTCAATTTCAAATCATAAAATAAAAAGAGTTTCCCAACTTCCATGAACTGGGCATTTGGTCTACTGGTATAATTCTCGCTTAGGGTGTGAGAGGTCCCAATTTCAATTCTTGGAATGCCCCAACACCTAGCTATGTTTTCCCTCCCCTCATATCAAATTTGAAAGATTTTATCAGAGAAATCAGATCTGAGGTCAACTCTAAAAGTGTATAATTTTTTGTAGACTTTAGATGTATTTGTCTACGGGTGTCCTTTTTCCTGTTTCTTTTTTACCTCAATATGTCTTTTTATCAACAGAAGACTACTTTTTCATTGATCCAATGGCCAAACTATACAGTGAGTATCCTTCCTCCACTAAATTACCCCATATACCTACTTGACTATTCCCTAACTTGTTGGAAAGGTTTCTATACTAGGTTCATAGCACAATGAATGAATCAAAATAATATTTTGCTGGCCAAAGTGCTTGACACCTCCTGTAGCTATAGAAGACTTTAACATTGAGCTTGCAATGCCCCATAAACAAAAGGTAATCTGGATTCTGGACAAGAAACATGATGATCATATTTTTCTCAGCTATTACTACTTTTAATACTAAGCTACGTATTCTAACAGCAATACCACCGACAGACTATCTAGTTACAGATCAGGCATTCGTCAATTAATAGAAAAGAGTATGCAGAAATGTTGAAAAATACGACTGATAACTGTTTTTTCCTTCTCGGTTTATATCCAGTTCTATGTGAGACAAAGAACTTCCACCTTCAAGGTCCAAATGCAATTTTATGACGCACTGACATCCCAATCTAGATGGCAATTGATGCATTGAACCACAACAAAAGCAGAATACTTGAAAATATAGGCCCTCTTGGGTTGATTCCATTGAAAGTTAATTGGAATCCCTGAAGAAAAGAGCTAATAAGTAAAGACTAAACATGGTAAGTGTCAAATTTGGGCATTTAATTTAGTGGTATGATTCTTGCTTAGGGTGCAAGAGGTCCCAAGTTCAATTCTCAGAATGCCCCTATACCTTCCTTTTTGGCCTCCCCCTCCCCCCCCCCCCCCCCCCCCCCCCCTTTGTTTTACAAGTTCATATATTCGATCAGGGGAATCTAACCTGAAAACTTTTAAGAGTGTAATGAAAAATTGTTATCAACTTGAGAATTATTTGTTTTATGAGAGGATTCCTCAACAAGGAATCACATAAGATAATCTAACAAATATGTAAAGTAATCTGCAAGTGCAATTTTCGATGTGGATGATCAACAATAAAACCTTGGCATTGATAGAACACCTTGGTATTAGTCTAGGAAAGCCCAGGGAAATAAGATCATTAGGACAAAACCTTTCTGATTGCATTTCTGCTAAAAAAATTTTAAGCACTTTATACCATTATTAGGCACTAAGCCAAGAATTCTAACAGCACAGCTCAGAAAACATTTTACCTCTGGTGAGACACTTCATCAATAAATCAAGGGAAACTATAGACAAATTCCAGAGAATTCAAAACCTGTACCTTATTTCTTTTACTTGATCCAATCTTGAATTAAGAAGAAAAACAGCCATCAGTATAGTGTTTATACAAAATATTTAACCAACTAGAAGGTCAAAATGCAATTTTTCTCTACCATTCCAGTTCAGCAGGGACATGATACATTGAATTGCATTCAATGTGAAAGACTATCAGAGTGAATTGTCCATTCAAGACACGTCCATAGAATATTAGTAGAAACCTTTCGAGAAAACTGAAAATAAATAAAGGATAAACATGAAAAATTGTTAACAACTGGGCATTTGGTCTAGTGGTATGATTCTCGCTTTGGGTGCGAGAGGTCCCGAGTTCGATTCTCGGAATGCCCCACCATTTCTTTCTTTTTAGTTCCCTATAATTTCAAATATTTGAGAAGATTATGAGGCCTTAAGTAACTCTAACAGTTTAGAAGCTTGTTAACTCTACATTAAGTTGTTTTCTGTCAAGATTCATCGGCAGTGAATTTCAATAATAATAATAATAATAATAATAATAATAATAATAATAATAAGAAGAAGAAGAAGAAGCAGCTATTCTCAAGATCAGCACGCTATTATCATACTATCAATCTCATAGTCATCATAAATAGGAAATCCGCATTAATCTGCATTGAAGCTGCCAATCAGAGGGAACGAAAATGAGATAGAATGAACATACATTCGAGGAGCAGATAACATAAAATTTAACCATCAAACCACATTCATGGGCAAGGAAAAAAAATGAACGGAAAGGCCAAGCTTTCAACTAGAAGCACTATGTTAAGACAAAAAGCTTCTACCAAGTACCAAGCCTAAAGTCCAAATGCAATTCTGGCATCCCACTCTAGCAGTAACATGATGTCTTGAGCTGCATTCAATGGGAAAGACCAGAAAGTGTAGGATCAAGCGGGACAAGTCCATTGAAAATTAACAGAAATCTTTCTAGAAAACCAAAATGAAATAAAAACAAAAAATGATAAACATTATAAATTGGGCATTTGGTCTAGTGGTATGACTCTCACTTTGGGTGCGAGAGGTCCCGAGTTCAATTCTCGGAATGCCCCAACCTTTGTTTCTTATTAGTTGCTATACTGGCCCTGAGGTTAACTTCAAAAGCATAATTATAAGCTTATTAGCTCAGATTCGTTTGTTTTCTCAAGATTCCTCAGCATTGAATTTCAAATTTTAAAATAAAAAGTTTCCCTACTTTCAGAAGGCAAAAGCTATCCTCGTACCTTTATTCTGGTCCTATTGTCCTCAAAAGAAATTTTCCATAAACCTGCCAAGCAAAGGCAATCATATACACCTAATTATTCGTTTGCATGGCATATTAAAAAGCTACTTAACTGGCAGCACCTCTTCATAGGGCATGCAATATAAGAGAATAAAAAGCCAAATACACTTCCACTGTCTCCAAGAGCTTGTCTGTTTTATCAATTCATTAATTAGAAATTTATGGATGTCACATATCAGAAACCGGGCATTTGGTCTAGTGGTATGATTCTCGCTTTGGGTGCGAGAGGTCCCGAGTTCGATTCTCGGAATGCCCCTGTCCCTTATCATTTTGTGTTCCCTATCCCTTGAAAACTTTTTATCAAAGTAATATTACCAAAAGTCAACTTGGTGAGTATAATAAAGAATTTCATGACCTTCAGATAGATCTATTTTCTGACAAGTTCCTTGAAACAAATGGCAAAAATAAATAATAATAAAAATAAAGAGGCTGTATGTGCTATCTTAGCATGTGGCAGGCTAGCTTCATACCTGCAATTGTAGTCAATAGCCTCAAACCTGTAAAATAAAGCACACAACATAATAAAGGAATGAACATAGTTTGGATGAACAAGTTAAAAAAAATTAATTTAAAAAAGGAAAGAAAACCGACTATTTAACGATATCAAAAATTGGCAAATACAAAAGATTAGGCTTCCAGAGGAGAATTGTCTAATTACAATTGCCAAATGACTTTACTAGCTAAAGCAGTTATCTCCACATTTATTATTGGAAGGCATTCGTACTCATCTAGCAAAGCCCCTTAGCGAAATGGTTATTAGGAGATGGCATTTTGCAAAAAGGTTCCAGCATAGTTGCTATTGTCCTGTGCACCCATCTTTAAATCATCTTGAAGCACTTAATGTATTACAATAGCAGAACAACCCACAAAACAATATAGATATGCTTATACACTTAATGATGAAGCAAAGAAAAGCATGCATAGTTTGCCAAAATTTCAATACCCATAAAACTCTTGCTTTCTTGATGATCTATACCATGAATTAAATAGTAAAAACAGGTATCAGCATTTACTAATGGCAAAAAGCTTGAATCAGAGACCATAAAGATTCCACAGCACTGAATTTCAAATTTCAAAATACGAAGAATTTCCCTACTTTCAAGATCTGGACATTTGATCTAGTGGTATGATTCTTACTTAGGGTTGGGTGCAAGAGGTCCTTCCTGGGTTCAATTCTCGAAATACCCCAACACCTATCCATGTTTTCCCTCCCCTCATATTAAATTTGAAAGATTTTATCAGAGAAATCAGATCTGAGGTCAAGTCAACTCTAAAAATGTATATGTAAATATTTAAAGACTTTAGATGTATCTGTTTAGGGGTGTCCTTTTTCCTTTTTCTTTTTTCCCTCAATGTCTTTTTATCAACAGAAGACTACTTTTTCATTGATCCAATGGCTGAGCAATACAGTGAGTATCCTTCCTCCTCCACTTAATTTCCCCATATAACTACTTAGCTATTCCCTAACTTGTTGAAAAGGTTGCTATACTAGGTTCATAGTACAATTAATGAATCAAAATAATATTTTGCTGGCCAAAGTGCTTGACAGCTCTTGCAGCAACAGAAGACTTTAACATTGAGCTGGCAATGCCCTATAACAAAATATAATCTGGATTATGGATAAGACACTCATGATCATATTTTTCTCAACTATTACTATTTTTACTTAGTTATGTATGCTAACAGCAATACCACTAACAGACTACCCAGTTACAGATCGGGCATTCATCAATTAATAGTAAAAAATTTGCAGAAATGCTGATAAATACATGACTGATAAATGTTTTTCTGTAGTTGGTTTATATCCAGTGTCTAAGTCAGACAAATAACTTCCACCAAATTGAAGGTCCAAATGCAATCTTACAATGCACTGAAACCCCACACTCTGGATGGTAAATGATGCATTGAACCACAACAAAAGCAGAAGACTTGAAAACATCGGCCCTCTTATGTTGATTCCATTGAAAATTAATAGGAATCCCTGACGAAAAGAGCTAATAAGTAAACACTAAATATGGTAAGCTTCAAAATTGGGCATTTGGTCTAGTGGTATGATTCTCGCTTAGGGTGCGAGAGGTCCCGAGTTCAATTCTCGGAATGCCCCTATACCTTCCTTTTTGCCCTCCCCCTTCCCCCCTTTGTTTTACAAGTTCATATATTCGATCAGAGGAACCTAACCTGAAGTCAACTTTTAAGAGTGTAATGAAAAATTGTTATCAACTTGAGATTTATTTGTTTTATGAGAGGATTCCTCAACAAGGAATCACATAAGATAATCTAACAAATACATAAAGTAATCTGCAAGGGCAATTTTCAATGCGGATGACCAACAATAAAACCTTGGCATTAATAGAACACCTTGGTATTAGGCTAGGAAAGCCCCAACAAGATAAGGTCAGTAGGACAAAACCTTTTCTGATTGCATTTCAGCTAAACAAATTTTAAGCATTTTATACCACTATTAGGCACTAAGCCAGGTGTTTGAAAAGCAGAACAACCCAGAAAACCTTCTACCTCTGGTAAGACACTTCATCAACAAATTAAGGGAAACTAGAGACCAATTGCAGAGAATTCATAACATGTACCTGATTTCTTTTACTTGATCCAATCTTGAATTAAGAAGTATAAGCAGCCATCAGTACTGTGTTTAGACAAAATATTTAACCAAACCGAAGGTCGAAATGCAATTTTAAACTCTAGCATCCCAGTTCAGCGGGAACATGATACATTGAACTGCATTCAATGTGAAAGACTATCAGAGGGAGTTTGTCCACCCAGGACAAGTCCATTGAATGTTAGTAGAAACCTTTGGAGAAAACCGAAAATAGATATAGGATAAACATGATAAATGTAAACAACTGGGCATTTGGTCTAGTGGTATGATTCTCGCTTTGGGTGCGAGAGGTCCCGAGTTCGATTCTCGGAATGCCCCACCCTTTCTTTCATTTTTAGTTCCCTATAATTTCAAATATTTGAGAAGATTATGAGGCCCTAAGTAACTCTGAGAGTTTGGAACCTTGTTAACTCTACATTTGGTTTTTCTCTTTCAAGACTCATCGGCAGTGAATATCAAATAATAATAATAAGCTGGTATTCTCAAGACCAGCAAGCTATTATCATACTCTTAAATCTCTCAGTAATCATAAATAGAAAATATGAATTGAAGCGGCCAGAAAGAGGGAACAAAAAAGACATAGAATGAACATACATTTGAAGAGTAGATACTATAAAATTTAACCATCAAACTCTATTCATAGGCAAGAAAAAGAAAACGAACAGAAAGGCGAAGCTCTCAACTAGTAGTACTATGTTAAGACAAAAAGCTTCTACCAAGTACCAAGCCTAAAGTCCACATGCAATTCTGGCATCCCACTCCAGAAGAAGTCTAGAACTGCATTCAATGGGAAAGACCAGAAAGTGTAGGTTCAAGTGGGACAAGTCCCTTGAAAATTATCAGAAATCCTTTCAGAAAACCAAAAACAAATAAAAACTAAAAATGGCAACATTGTAAATTGGGCATTTGGTCTACTGCTATGGTTCTCGCTTTGGGTGCAAGAGGGCCCGAGTTTGATTCTCGGAATGCCCCATCCTCTGCTTCTTTTTAGTTGCTATAATGGCCCTGAAGTCAACTTCAAAAGCAAAATTATATGCTTATTAACTCCAATTCATTTGTTTTCTCAAGATTCCTCAGCATTGAATTTCAAATTTTAAAATAAAAAGAGTTTCCCTATTTTCATGATGAGAGAGCTATCCTCATACCTTTAATCCGGTCCCATCGTCATCAAAAAGAAATTTTTCATAAACTGCCATCATGGATGCCATATGTGTGGCATATGGCATATACATTTGTGTGGCATATAAAAAATTAGGTCACCATATACACCTAATTATTCATTTGTGTGGCATATAAAATATACTTAACTGGCAGCTCCTCTTCACAGGCATAGGCATGCAAAATAAGTGAATGAAAAGCCAAATACATTTCCCGTCTCCAAGAATTTGTTTGTTTCATAATTAATTAATTAGAAATTTATGGATGCCACATATCAGAAACTGGGCATTTGGTCTAGTGGTATGATTCTCGCTTTGGGTGCGAGAGGTCCCGAGTTCGATTCTCGGAATGCCCCTGTCCGTTATCATTTTGTGTTCCCTATCCCTTGAAAACTTTTATCAGAGAAATATTACCAAAAGTCAACATGAAGAGTATAATAACGAAATTCATGACCTTCAGATAGATCTGTTTTCTGACAAACAAATTGCAAAACTAAATAATAAAAAAATAATGAGGATGTATGTACTACCTTAGCATGTGGGCAGGCTAGCTTCATACCTGCAATTGTAGTCAATAGCTTCATACCCGCAAAATAAAGCACGCAACATATTAGAGGAATGAACATAGTTCAAATGATCAAGTTAAAAAAAATTAATAAAAAAAAAAAAAGAAACCAACTATTTAACGATATCAAAAATTGGCAAATAAAAATGATTAGGCTTCCAGGTGAGAAGTGTCTCAGTACAATTGCCAAATGACTGTAGTACTAAAGCAGTTAGCTCCACTTTTATTACTGGAAGGCACTGGTACTCATTCTAGCAGAGCCCCATAGCTAAATAGTTATTAGGAGATGGCATTTTCCAAAAAGATTCCTGCATAGTTGCTCTTGTCCTGTGCACCCATCTTTAAATCATTTTGAAGCAGTTAATGTATTCCAATAGCATAACCCACAAGACAATCTAGATATTTTTATACACTTAATAGTTAAGAAAAGAAAAGCACGCATAATTTCCCAAAATTTCATTACCCATAAATCTCTTGCTTTCTTGGTGATCTATACCATGAATTTAGTAGTAAAAACAAGCATCAGTATTTACTAAGGGCAAAAAGCTTCAATCAGAGCTCAAGTAGGCTTCCAATTTAAAAGCCTCTGGCCCCACTCTGGCTGGGAAAATATTGGCACTCTTGGATGATTCCAATTAATTAATATTAATAGAAATCCATGGAGAAAATAGCTAACAATTAGAAAAGATACACTATACATACAAAAAACAGGGCATTTAGTCTAGTGGTATGATTCTCGCTTTGGGTACGAGAGGTCCCGAGTTCAATTCTCAGAATGCCCCATCCCTTGTTTCTTTTTAGTACCCTGTATTACAGTAAGAAATATATGGTCAAGTGAATATGGCCTGAGGTCAACTCTCGAAGTGTTAATAACCAGATTTCCTAGCAATGAGTTACAAAAACAAATTGAAATGATAAAACAATGAAGATGTACAATTTCTCATTATGGGAAAGCTAATCGTTACATCTCAAACTACTTGGGAAAATTTTTTTTCCAGCTTACCCCTGCCAGAAAACAGCAACACATAAATATGTACCAACAGATTTCACTACTAGGTTTATACTTAATCAACAGCCTATTTGAGGAAAGCACTATTACTAAATGAAAAATCTAACTGTGTTTATTTCACTTCTTCTTTATGGTGTGAGACTCGATTTTTTTGCTTTTGTAACACTTTCTGCAATAACTGAGCTAAACAGAGTGGTGTAGCTTCACTAACCATGTTGAAGGTGGGTTCATTTCTAAGTCCTTAGCAGAATTACCAAATGGCGTTAGAATTTAATGTAGGTGGCACATCATCTCTTCTATCAATAGAAGACTTCTGCATTCAGCTTCCAGAGCACCAAATGCAAAAGATATTAGAACATAACATTTTGCAATTACTTGTTGCATGAATGCTGAATTTTCCTCCAAGCTCATCCTTGAGTACTATGCTAAGTATGATAAACAGCAGAACACACTTGATAACAGTCCACTAACTGGTTACAAAGCCACAAATTATAAATACTGTAAGCAAATAAAAAGTCAATTCCAAAAATTTAATAATGTAAATCCATTTTTCCCCCTCTAGTTGGTCCTTGTCATAAATTGTGAACAATAAACTGACATCAGTTCTGTGCACAGACAAAAGTTGTAAGTAAGCAAGATCCAAATGCTATTTTAAAAGCCTGTGGAACCCTACTCAGATAAGGAAATCATATTCTGAACAACATCAAAAGCATGACCATAAACATTACTCCTATGGGGTTTATGTTTACTTAAAGCTGACACGACCTCAAAGAGAAAAGCTGATTATTTAAACTAGAACATTATAAACATAGAAACCTGGCCACTTGATCTAGTAATGTAATTATTATTTTGGGTGTGAGAGATCCGGAGCTCAATTCTCAGAATGCCCTAGCCCCCAGTTTTGAGCAATGACTGTCGAAGTAAACTTTAAGTATTGATCTTTCTCCTTTTTTTATTTGCCTGACATCGTTACCAGCAAGAGCAGCAGAAATAATAAAAGCAAACAACTTTGCTGAATACTTCATTTTGCAAAATTGACATAAACCAGGGAATCAAAATCCTGTTATTCCTCACACCCGGGAAATCAAAGTCGTCAGACAGAGACAGAGAGAGAGAGAGCCTTAATCCTGCTCATAAAGGGCATGAAAAATGCACATAATCAAAAGGTGTTTCAAGAGCAAGGTTTGATACTTAACCAATAACCTACTTAACTCAAGAAGCATAGTGAATGAAAAACGAAATGAGATTTTCTTTCCCCATCCTTTGATCAGAATAAAGTAAACTTTTTGTTAAAACAAGATTTTCTTCTTTTTCTTTTGGGTGCAATGACGAGTGAATAGGATTAATACCTTGCTGTTTTGAGCAATGACTGTGTAAATAAAGTGGATTAGGCCATCCTACATTGTGAAGGTAGGATTAATGTCAAGGTCTTTAAAGGTAGAATTACCAAATGAGTTCAGCTGCCACCTCCACCGATTATATCAGCTAGTACATTGTTAGAAACCCACCTCTTGTATCCATAGAAGACTTTGGCATTCAACTTTACATGGCTCTAGAAACAAAAGGCCATTAGGACATAACATTTCTTAATTAGATTGGTGCACAACTGCCTAATTGTTCAGTAAACTCATCTTTCAACTCTTTTCTCTAGTAACAACATAGTTACTGGTCAGATAGACATAGAGCTAAACTGCATAACTACCAGAAACTCATGACCAACAGTTCGTTCCCTAATTGCTCCATATCAGTGTGAAGCGTAAACCACTACTATAACACAAGCACACAGATAATATATAAAACTTAATTTACGCCTTTAAAAATTTTGGTGACAAGAAAACAATGTCATGGAAGGGGAAAAAAAAAAAAAGAAGCGAATTTACCATCTCAATCATATCATTACAAAAGAGCAGAACAGTCCCAGGTGCTTGGTTGTTGTAGCTTCATGTCCATTTAGACTCAGAAAAAGAGAAACAGTCCACATATTCTGCTAGACGATAAAACATGCCCAAATTAAAAGAAAGAGTTAGTAAATCTTTGCCCAAGAAACTTTGATTTTTTCAGTTCTAACCGATGAAATAAACATTAAAACAACTCATAGAAAGCATGCCAACCGATCAAAGCGCTATTGGATTCCCCTCGAAGAAGATAGGCCCTACGGAAATCCTATCTCACAGAGTATTTAACTATTAAATACTCACTTCTTTGAAGAAGAAAAAAGATAAAGAAAATCATGACTGGGGAAACTTTAACTTACCAATTACCATTTGATGAAA
This sequence comes from Microcos paniculata, assembly GCA_030664755.1. Taxonomy (NCBI): domain Eukaryota; kingdom Viridiplantae; phylum Streptophyta; class Magnoliopsida; order Malvales; family Malvaceae; genus Microcos; species Microcos paniculata. The sequence continues at coordinate 28,865,382 of CP131459.1, read as the reverse complement.
AAACGAGGAGTTGCAACCATGATAAGAGTAGGAAGTCGAAACTCAAGGAGCACCGTGGCGATATCAATATGGCGTCTCTTGGTTAGTGTGCGAGGCGATGGCTCCGTTTGGATAGGGGAAAATAGAGGAAAGGAAGGGAGAAGAAAAAAAGAGACGAGAAAATCGCAAAACAGTAGAATTTTGGTTTTCGATTATTTGGTTTCCAATTCATCATTTTCCTTTTACTTTTTTGCGGGAACCAGACCCAGACGGCCACGGAGGAGAGCGGCTGTGACGGTTGAATTATTATTTAATATAAGTTAAAATGGAGAGTGGCTGATACCTGAAGCCTCAAGGAAGAATATTTGTCTTCTGTCCTTTGTCACTAGTAAATAATTGCAACTACTCTTATAATTAATACGTAATTAATTATTAATGAAAAGAATAAGAATCGGTTTGGGCTTCAAAACTTTTATTTTCTTGGAGCCCATAGAGCCCACAAGGCAATTTCATCTATGAGCTCTTAAATGGCTGGCTCTCCTACTTTAATAACCAAAACCTAAGCGGAGGGCTTCAGCCTTTTATTGAATTTTGGGCTGTACCTAATTTTGGGCTTGAATCAACCCATAGCCCCAATAGTTATTTTGGAGGTAATATGCCTTCTTCCCCTCAAATTATCAATTTTTTTTTCTTTTTTTGGGCAACCTCAAGTTATTATCCTTTTAAAGAAGAGAAAAAAAAACTCCAAAAAAAAAAAGGAAGGTAAAACAAGAGAAGTTTAAGAGTTGAATTAAGGTCATTTTTTTTAATATAAACTCCCAGTATCTAATAGCTGCCATTGGATCCAATTAGGACTACAATAGGTCGATAGCCTATTCGAACTTGTATAAACAAGTAGGACTGCAATATTACAATATTACTGTGTCGGAGCATTTAGTTAATTGGTTGGCGAATGGTCCCTTTTATTAATCCAAACCTTAAGTTAGGCGACAAAGCTAATAAATTAGTTCTAGTTAGAGACATGATCCATATATATAATGGCGTAATTGGAATTAGGTTTCCAAATTGATGTTACTTTTGGTTTGATGAATATTTTAACATCTGGCACCAAAAGCAACTAATTTCAAGCAAGATCATAAAGGGTTGATATGACATTTTTATTGGAATACCTTTTGTAATATATGTTACACTTAAGAAACCAATGTCTGAAATGAGAATGAAAGTATGATTAGGCCAACATATGTACAACTTGTTGTCACTTTCAGAAGCTATAATATCTCTTCTTCCTTGTCCAAATCCATCTGCCATAGCAAAGAACATCACTTTTCATTGATGATCTGTAGGCCTACCAACAATGAAGTCATCATCATCTATTTTCTTTTTATCACCATATATCGATATGTAACGACATGGATTTGATTTAAAAAAAATCGATATTAGGTTTCCTTACTGGGCAAAACTAGAGGAGCCCATTGCTCTATGAGCACTAATTAAACACCTAATCTATCTAGTTTGAATTTGGTGTGATTCCAAACGGCCCCAAAAGGTGCCGTGCAAGATCTTCTATATCTTGATCCAAATTTAACCATAATTTTATGTAAACATGTATCCGTACGATGCACGATGAACATAATTAAATTGATAAATCATTGCTATAAGTAGAACTGTGATAATGATTGATGACATAATTATGTAGCCCTTTTCTTAGTAATGAGCCAAATCCTTCAATGTTGCCCCTCCCGAAAGGGATGAGTCGTGCTAAGGGTGGCATAAAACATCAAAGGTTTGGGTAAGGTAAGAGATTCAAAAATGTCTGATCCTTACCTCTTAGTGGAGTTATTGTCAGGAACATGCTTACAATGATTTGGCCTTTTTTGTCCTGGTTAATGAGAGAAATGATAAAAAGCTTTGAAGGATATGTATATCTTGATTATTTTCTTGCCATGCTCTTTAGTCTTTTCTTTCTTGTTTTCTATTTGATAATAGTGATTAAAATCACTCTTGAATTCGCAATAAGTTCAAATTATTGATTAATATGAGCCAATTTTGCTTTATCGTGATTGATTTTGACATATACCTAGAACTCAATTGTAAATCTCATTTAGTTATTTCTTATATATGTAACCCATGTCTCATTATGACTCGATTGGCTGACCCGAAAGGACATTAAATAGAAGCAATTTAAAGTTCAAAAACTAAGAAAATTTCATTTCAAACTTGACGCTTGTTTAAGAGATAATCTATGTGTTATTTTTCCTTTTGTACTCTATGGTAAGTCAATGAAGCCACACCAATTAATCAAGTTAGGTATGATATTTCAGCCCACAAAAAATGAAAATTAAAGAAGAGAAAGAAGAATTGGTTTTGTATCGATGACGATTCTTTGGATTTTGTTAAATATCATTGGATATTGGATGCCTTACCCGTTACCATTTTGTGTACATTGATCTCAAGGTCTTAGCTAGTGTTAAACCAACTAGTATATGTTAATAAGGATTAAGAGAAAAAAAAAAAGAGCAACAAAATCATGTGGAGCCCAATGAAATATCCCTTGCTGGTTGGCTTTGACTAATGAATTGGGTTATTAGTCTCCTAATAGAGAAAGAGAGGGGAGAGAACTTTATGAGGAAGACAGGCAAGAAAATGCTAAGGCCACTTGGTAAGTGGAATTTATGTACTTTCCATATATTCTCTTAAAATTTTGGAGTAAGCCAGCCCTACCCCGATTCAAAGTATCAAACCTTCGTCAGAATGCAGATATAGCCTTACACTAGACTATAAACAGGACACATGATTTTTTTTGAAGAATATAATATATGTCTCAATATATTCCTTCAAACAAGCCATGCTGAAGTTTTTCTCAAGAATCTCCATAATGAGGAAAGACTAATAACAAATAAATAACCGCACCAAGCACCAGAAAAAAAGCATTGGTGGACATAAGAGGATGGATGCAATTTACTTTTCATCATCTGGGGGAGATGCTAGCTTCTTTAGTGCCAATAATTCCTTCTGGTCTTGCTCTTCCTTTTTTTCATTCTAACTTGGAGATCATTTCCATTCATCATTTCCTTTTCTTTTATATTTAATAGGTTTAATGCTGCCATTTTCTGAACCACAACATTTAGTGGGACCTTGGACTACAAATGTATTTGTGGACGGCTGAATCTAAAATTGCAGTTGTCCAGCAACCAGCTAAAGTTGACATAATGGAAATATGATGGCCCAACTTGTTGTAGGATTGCAAGACAACATACCATTAGATCTTGCCAACCTCAAATACTCAAATACCACTTCTTGCCCTTTTTTATGCATTTATACATATAGATGGTAGGCAGAATAAGGATAAAAATGAACTTGAAAATTTTCGGAAAAAAGAAAAATAATCTGTCAATTTTTACAGATTTGTCTTTGGAGTCCTTATTCATGCTACTATGAACAAAGAAAACAAGTTGGAAATAAGAATCAACAGTTTTTCTCTTTCTTTTGAATAAAAATAACAATTGAAAATGTTTTTTTACCAGCTTGGAAAGCATATAAAAGCAAATCATTTGTCAAAATTGGCAACTTCAGCTTCATGACATAAAACATTGGGTTGATTACTTGTCATTTTCACCACCTTTAGAATGTGAGTGAAAAGGGGTCTTAATCTGTACTCACAGAAGCCCCAAAGTCACTAATTATATTGCACATCAAAGTAGCAGTGAGCAATCGACTCCTAGTAGTACGTTCATGTTAAGGGTCAATTGCTACAGAGTTTTAGACCCACTTTTTCTTCAGAGTTGAAACAATCATGGACCCCAATTTCATCTCGTCATCTAAATAGGAGTTACATTAACTAACAATAATTCATGTGTAAAATGAATTTCATCCACAAAGCTCTCCATCAAGAAGAACAAACATGTTATTCGTCTATCAATTCATTCCCTGTCATGTCCTTGTTGAATAGATCTCAATAACCCCACTTTAGTTGATCACTCTCATTTTCTTTTTTAATCATTTTTCCATTAGCAAGAATATCTGTTGAAATTGCCAAGACTTAAATAACTTTATTGTGGTTCTTGTTTGATCTTTGAAAACTGTCCAGCTTGGTGAAGGCAATTGGAACTTAGAAGCTGACCTTTCAAACAGCAAATTGAAGATGTCGGTACCTAATTGATCCCACTCCAAGGACAGTCACATGGCACTGTATATATAATCACTAACCAAAAAGCCCGACCAAGTTTTGATTAATACAATTGGAAACTTAATGCCCTAAATTGGCCATCATTTTTGCCACAACAATAATACTTAGCTAGCACGATTATTGGCTTAACAGCCCATCCAGCCTAGCTAATTTACACTGTTAATTGACATATTTGGTAAAGTAAAGACCTCTCTCTTTTTAATTTCTCATCTATTTTGGATGTTGTGTGTACCTGATGAAATGTTTCAAACTTACATGATCGCTTCAGGGCTTTTATCTGGTACCTCTAAACTTGTTTCAGGGCTTTTTTCTGGTACCTCTAAACTTATTAGGTACAAATAATCTGAATGATTGAAATTATTTTATCGGTGATAAATATAGAATAAAGATCTAAAATCAACCAACTATTGGTTAGTTCAAGTGACTCAGCATTTATTTTACTAAAATAAGATTTTAAGTTCGATCGGGTGTCATGAATGAAAAAAATTATTGTTGGAAGAATTTATCTCATGATGGGTCGATTCGGTTCGAGTAAAATTAATGATAAACAATGTTAAATAGATATGGTAACCTATAATTTAAACCTCAAAAAGAAAATCTAAAATCGGAATCAATAACACAATAGTATATATATGACCATTTTGTTCTTTACAACGAAAGAAAGACGGTGACATCCCCAAACTGTCACTATGAAAGATGGTATATGTGATGGGTTAGGTGGGATATGTACTCTGGCAAAATAATCAATGTCACATGAGGACATGTTAGGTTGGGGAACCTCCTTTGTATCTTAGCTTACTTATATATTATATTCCTGGTAATAATGTGCAAATGTCCGCATCTTAATGCGTAAGAGACGTTGGTAGAGAGGAACATGCTTGATAGATAGTTAGAAAACTTGGAATTATGATCCTAATTACAACATAAAATAAACCAAAATTTTGTGTCGAACTTAGAGGATAAGTCTAGCAAAAATGTGGGTTCAGGGATTCGGGGATCATAATAGTACTATATATATACACTTAATAATTAAGATTAAAATAGTGCCATTGAACTCCGTTATCTAGTTGGTTATGTCAAGTAATTACGAAGAAGGAACAAGAAAAATAAAAGAATTTGTCCAACTTGAACTAAATTCTTAAAGCTCGAAGAAATTAGATTGATATATTAGAACCAAGACTTTGCTATTCATTGACGTGACCTAATTAAAACCATTAAACCCTATCGTAATAAATGTCTAAAAATTTATTGTATATTACTCCTTCCATTTTTGAATAATTATCGTTTTAGAAAACTTCTTTTGTTTCACATTAATTGTCGTTTTATAGAATCAAGAAAGTATTTATTATTTTTTTTTCAATTTTATCCTTCTCTTACTCCATTATTTTCAAGTTACTTTAATGAGTTTTTAAGTAATTTACAATATCAAGAAAAAAGATAGATTAGATATATAATTAATTTTTTGTCTAGATTTTAAAAGATTTATTAGTAGCTTTCTTAATTCTTGTATAATAATCTTAAACGACAATTATTTAGAAACGGAATGAATACGTAAAAGTATGATTTAAATAAGGAAAATGCTAACAGGTGCATGAGCCCATCCGTTAAGTATCATTTATTAGTTTTGTCCTTTTTTTTTCTTCTTGCAAACTACAAAAGCATTTTACACACTTTAAATGTTAAATTTAAAATTATATATGTACCCTTTTAGTTCTAAAAATCACTTCGTCTTTTATTTAATATTTTATTATTTTAGATTTGTAAAATTATTTATATTTTGATAAAGTTTATCTCAAGATTATTATTTTTTATTTTAAGGGTAAGTTTTTAAATTTAAAATTTATTGTGGTAAGATTTTAGAAAAAAAACCCCAAATAATTTTGACAAAGTTTATCCCCAAATTTTATAAAAAATTAATTTTAAAGGTAATTTTTAAAATTTAAAAAATCCATTATGATGACATTTAGAAATAAATATAAACTAATTTATCAAAATTTAATATAAAAATATTTAAAAGTAAATATTAGTTTTATAATTTTATGAAAAACAAACCATAAAGGCATTATCATCTAAAACATTAACATTTATTATCTCTTTTTGGTGAGACTCGTCTTATTATTAGAGTACAAAATACAAAATAAAAATATTCCATCAAAAAGCTAACTTATCTGATGCATGGGTACTAGAGCTGTCCAAGGGTCGGGCTACCCGCCCGAGCCCGTAAGCCCGCCCGATATTTGGGAGGGTTTGGACAAGAATTTTAAATTTAAGGGCCGGGCTTGGACAAAATTTTTAGGCCCGTTTTCTAAAAGGGCCGGGCTTGGTCATAGGTATAAAAGCCCGAGCCCAGCCCGGCCCGACCGTTTTACTATTTATTTAATATAAATATATTTTTATATATTTATTTTATTTGTTAATGTGTTATTTTTCTTATTTTTTTGGTATATGATATTGATATTTTCAAATATTATTAGTATTTAGACTTTGTTAACTTTGTAAAAATTGCTTAGATAATAATTTCTTAAATGTATTGATTTACTTTTATTTATAATATAAATTAATATAATTTAATTTTAAAAATTAGTGTCTGAAAAAAATTAAAAACGGACTTTTGGACGGGCCTCGGGCTTATATAAATATTTTAGGGCCGGGCTTGGACAGAAGAGTAGACCCGAAATACCGGGCCTGGTCGGGCTTGGATAAGAAAAGATTTTGTAAAATTTTACTCAAGTCCGGCCCGAACCCGGCCCATGGACACCTCTAATGGGTACATCCTTTAGCATAAGCCTTTAAATAAATAGCAAAACTTCAATCACACTAGTAATATAAGTAGAATATAATAAGATATAAACGGTTGTAAAATTTTTTAAAAAAAAAAGGAAACTTATTCTGAATTCAAGTGGATCCCACCTTAAATACTACCAATCAAAACGTACTGATTATTAAAGGAAGAATCTATTAGACATCCGAGGCGGGGTCATTATAAGTTAAGAAAAGGTGCATGGTAGTGCACTTTCAAATCATAGAAAAGGATTTCAATTTTGTAACAAACAAAAACATTATGTCCTAAAAAAAGGAAGGTCAACTACAAATGTTTGCATCACAGTACATGCTTGATTTGATTTACTATTAGTCAGCAACATTAACAAATAAAAGAAAGACTAAATGGCAATAATTTAATTTTATAATAATAATAATAATGTAGAAATTGAGAAAAGATATTAGCTTAGTAGAGATATAAACGGTTCAGTTTGGTTCGAATATTAAGATTTTAATATCAAAATATTTCGGTTCGGGTCAGATCGAGTATTTTAGTGGGTTTTAGATAGTTAGAATTCGTTCAATTTTAAAATTTTATTCTTTTACAAAAATTCAAATAAGAGTATAAAACTTTATATCATTCAGTTTTGGACTTTTATTCTTTTACAAAAGTCCAAATAAAACTATAAAAATTTTGGATCATTCAATTTTAGGTCAATAAAATCAGGTATTTTTTAAAATTTTTAGTTCATTTGAACAATTCAATGTCTATATGAATAATTAGAACCCTAACCAAATACAGTTCAGTTCGGTTATCGATTTTTTCTATTTTCTTGAACAACCCTACAGCTAAGCTTGTAATAATAATCAAAATCAGTTTTCTCTTTAAAGACAAACATCTTGTTTGGATTATGAGAGAAAAAAAAGAAGACGACAAAGCATGCTGATTCAATTAGCACCGTTAATGGCACGCCCTTCTCTTTCGAAGTTCAAACTCCATTTTATTTTCCTTTCTTTAGTATATATTTTTGTAATTAGTCAAAATGGCAATTACTTAATTAATTAATTAATAACAACAACTCTAATTAGCAAGATTTGTTGTCCAATCCTTAATCATGTAACTTGCCGTGTTTTTAATGTTATATTTATAGGATTATTTGTGGCTGCCATTGAAAGTAAATGGTCAAATTATATAATTAATCCCTCTATTATACAGAAAATGTAAATTTAGTCTTTCTACTATGATTTGAATAAATTAAATTCCTCTATTATCATTTATTGTCAAATTAAGTTAAAATCACTAACGGTATGAAACTTTCATAGTTAAGTATACTCACGTGATGTTGACTTTGATGATGTGTATTTCTAGAAAATATTCTAAAATTTTTTTGAAATATCTTTTGATTGTAATGATGAATTTTTTTACTAAAAATAATGAAATTAAAAATTGAAAAAGAAAAAACAATGAAAATTTACTCATAAAAGACACTATGTGACAAAAAAGAAAGTCATTTGAAATTTTAAAAAAATTTTAAATGCATATATCAAGTATTTCATATGGTAAAAAAAAGTCATGTGAAACTTTTTAAATTTTTTTAAAGTATATATCACCATAATCAATGTCGACGTACTATCTCAAAGTACGTATTGATCACCACATCTCGAAGACAATGCCAGACATTTATCAATATATATAACCAAAAACAATTATCAAATATCACAATAAACCTTAAATGTCATAATACGATAACTATAGGTAAAATCCCCCAAACTTGAAATACATGAAATAATGAAATATCAAAGTGAGTGGAGTGGAAAGAGAACAAAGTGCAATAGAGTTAAAATACACAAGTGGAGACACAAATTCTCTAGAAAGATATTCACGTAGAATAGCAGAAAGGAAGCTCCTCTCTTAGACTTAATTTCCTGAAAACATTAAACAAGCACAGGGTGAGTCCATACATTTAGTGATATGGTTTGGAAACAATGTAAAAGACACTTATAGTGGAAGATACAATTAAACTAAAATCAATATTTATAAATCCATCATTTGCAGAAATATGATTCCACTGATAAAAATATTTCATTTTAAATTCCTACAATATAAATAAAGCGGTAAATAAAGTGACCAAGTTTCATTCGTCAATGGGCTCACAGCGTTGGGAGCAATCATCGAATAAATAAATATATGCATATCTTTGTCGGCTCTCCCAACATTGCCTCTAGTTGCACTTGTAACCATAAATGCTCATGGCGAGCTACCCTATGTGCCTCTTAGTCAGGAGACCCACTCACTTGTGCCTCTCCTATGGACGACCCACATGCTACTAACCACTCACCACGGCATCGCAAAGAATAAACCATAGGCTACTAAATTGATAGCATTTGCCCTTTAAGAGCTAGCCACACATGGACCATTTATAAATACCTTGATCGGACAGGTCACGCATTGTCATGCCCCGACTCGCCTGGGTCGGCCACATGGCACCCGCCGCGCTACCTCGAAGTATGTGTCTGCAGCCATGCATCCGAGGCACCGCAAGGCTTGAAATAGATATCATCGCTACAAAACAAAACTAAAATTTTAATGAGAAATCATTTAATAAAAATAATTAACTATAAAAGAAGTACCAGTGGATTTAATTAAAAGGAAACCTACGCAACGGAAATCGCTATGCCTGAGCCACCGACGCCTCCTAGTAAGCCCCTATTCTACTTGCTGACCCCGTATGCAAATCTGTATCCATCCACATTGGATACAAATGAGTGACAGAGGTTCAATGAATCTCCATCAGGATTAGGGAAAACAAGGGTAATCCAAAATATAATAAAGTAAAGTAAAAATAAAATAAATATTTTTCTTTTCAAAACCTCTCTTCTGGTTCTCTAGCTGAGAACCCTCTTTTAAAACTCTTTAAATAAAATATATATATATATATATATACATATCTCAATATGGGTTGGCATTTCTTTCATACTGGAGGCTCAACCCGTCGGTCGTATACCTCACTACACCGAGGGCTATCTCTTTCTCTTTAAACACATTTTCACAATTTCTCTTTCTCTAGCCCGTTCCCTCAGTGGTGCCTATCGCTGTGGTGGAACACAGCTACCTGGAGCCCTGGCGAGCTTCCCTACGCGCCTTTCCCAGGGTCTCGTCTCACCGTGCCCCTCAATAGGCGGTCCACGGCTAAGAATCATGCATGCCTTCTCCAACTCGATCCACGCTCCCACATATATTGGAGCCCCGATGAGTCATTCAAATTCTCATCCCGCAAGGGTATCGTACCCTCAATAATCATAATAATAAAATTTCATATATATTTATTTAAAACATGTGAACACATGCAAGCTTTTATATTTTTAAAATCATTCCACCTTCTAAGTTGGTGTATCACAAAATAAAAAGTGTGTGTCGTAGATTATCCTTATCACAAAAGCAGTTGTAAAACCTTTTTAAAACAATTTATATTTTTTAAAACATTTAAAAACGTTTGTTCCTAGTGGCTAAGCATTGAAAATAAAGCCACTCATAGTATTGGGAGATTCGTATCCTCCCAAGCACTCCATGTAACTTTAACCTCTGGTGCATCGCCGCATTCGATTCACCCGGAGCCCTAATACACGGAAAAACGTTAGCATTCATAATCAAAGTATGAATGCACCTATGAGGCTTTCGCATGACCTAAGATTGGGTTTGAATGTGATTCGGGGCTTAGGAAAGTGTCTAGGAGGTTTCGGGGCCAAAATTGAACTCTTGAAAAAAAAGTACCAAAATGCCCCTAGGGCCCGTGGGCCCCACACCTGGATTGGGTTGGGCCCCACGCCGGTTGGGCCTAGTTCTACGCGAAATTGGGCCCAAAAAGCCCTCCCGCGAGATATTTATATATTATAATGATATAATATATAAATATCTAAGATATATTAATATAATATAAAAATATCTAAACAGGGACTTGGTCGGCCTGTTCCTCGATTGGTCCCTCCCCCGGTTTTCGCACTTATTTCTCCTCCTTTCAACATAAAAACTTAGACAGGTGATTCTCATAGCGTCCATGAAGGATTTGCCGAGGCAGAAACGAGAAACACCGGTCCAATTTCCGTAAAATCGAGATTTGACTTAAATTGAGCAAATCTCAGATTTACTCTCACCCGGTGCACAAAAATACATGAAAACAGAGTAGGATGTAGATTAAGGTGAGTAGGGTAACATACTAAAAACTCACCTTATTTCACTGGCCCGATATCCATATATCTCAGTTTTAAAATTAAACCGGCCAAAAAGTAAAAACTCAGATCTACACTAAACCGATGCATGGAAATACGTGCAACAGAAATAAAACATAGATCGAGGTGAGTAGAATAACATGCTGGAAACTCACCTTGATCTGATTGCCAAATTATCCGGATCTGCCAAAAGTCTAAAATGCCTCTGTTTGGCTCCAGAGAAAAAAGAAAAGAAAATGAAAGAAAAAGAAAAAGAGAAATGAGGAAAAGCTTCGGCTTTCCTCTATTTATAGAGGAGCCCGACACCGGTCTACTCGGGCCCTGGGTCAAACTTTTTCCCCTTTTTCAACTTTCTTTCATTTTCACCCTTTGGCTAAATCTTTTAATTTCTTGTGCCAACGAGGCCCATAATAAATTTCCAGGGACTTAATTGGAGGTCTTTTTGGCATTTACTAATTTTCATGCATGGTTAATTACTTTATCTTCCAACTTCATCTTATCCAAATTTTAACTTCTCTTATTGATTAGACAAGTCCGGACCAACGTATTGTTCACTTAATACGCCGTCTTACACTATTCCATTTGTACGCAAAAGTCATATTAGGTCCGGGTGTGTCATGCATGGACCCTCATCACGCCATGATCAGGCTCACATAGAAATCATCAAAACCATTTTATATTTCATATACATACATACATATTTGCGTATGCTTGTGCAGTGGATAACTATACCCCAAAACAATTAAAATATTTATTTCTAAAACAATTATAAAATCATTGCCATCTTACACATTTGAAACTCTTTTCGTACCTTCTGTACTACAGAAACAATAGAAGACGGTGAATTGGTATGGGAAATGTATTAGTTCGGAGAGAAATTTTAAACCTTAATGTAAAAGATTAAACAGATATTGACGATAGAATAAGGCGGAGTTAGAAGATAAGGTAATAGATAGTGCATGGATAAGCAAGCTAAGCCTAAAAGAACCTAAAACCCTAAATTAGGTTCGTATCCTATTAGAGCTCATACGTGACCTAATTGAACATCAATAGAAGGAGTGATTAAACCTAAGTAATAGGCTGGAGAAGTGTATTAGAGTCCGAGAAGGAGATTGATTCAATCGGAGCGAATCGAACTAAACTGAGGTTAAAAAAACCTCTGGCGCCAAAGTTGAGTGGTAAGTAGGAGAAGGTTCGAGAAACGGAGAAGAAAAGTGGGAGAAAATTATATCGGGCAGATCCACCATCGGATCATGCCATAACTGATGTTGGAACACCTCTTTTTATGGTCGGGGTTAGGTCTAGCTCTCTTATTTATCTTTTCTTCCTCTTTTTCCTTTCTCCTCTCTTCTCCTCCGCCTTTTCCACCCAGACCACCACCTCAACCATCCTTCAAACACTTCCCTAAACACCCAAAATAATTTCCAACCTCCTTAAGCTTAGGATCAAAAAGGAAAAAAGAAAATCTTAAATCAATGCAAAAAGGAGCCATTGGAGCCGTTTTGGAGATTCAACCATATCTCTAAATCTAACTGATGGATAATGATTTTTAGTTATGTTGTTCTACATTTCTTAAGCTTTAAAGCACATATTTATTTGCATCAATCCATGCACTAGATCAAAAGTTATTAGGATTCAAAATTTAGATTTAGTTTTTAGATGTTAAATAGAGTTAGGTTAGGAAATCGTGAATCTTGAGCTGAGGAATTGGAGTTTAGATTTCATAAGTGACAAGTGCTTATTTGTTCATAATTTTGTTATCTAATTCCCTATGATTTAAGCACTTATCCTTCATAAACATTCCTAATTAAAGGTGTTTTGATACAGGTGCCTTAGGTTAGAAAAGTTTTAGTTCGGATAAAAAAAGAGGCAAATTAATCAAAAGTAAGGACAAAGATGAAAAGATGAAAACTTTGGAACTAGGCCAACTCAGTCGTCGGTGTGGCTTACCCAGCTGCCAGTGTAGCTTGACTTCTCACTGTCCGAGGCACTTGAATTCAACCCAGTCATCGGGTGTTACCATGGTAAGCCAGTGTGCTTTATGGAAATCAAAGTCCAGACATCGCTCTTTGCTCACTTGGACCAATCCTTTGGGCTTGGAAGGTTAATTAAGATTTGAGATAAAGAAATTACAAGTCCAATACATAGAATGAATGCGAGAAACGTTTTTTGAGGCCTCAATTTAATCTTGTAGTCTTTTAACCCAGTGAGGCCTAGTTTGTGAAGGCCCGTTTGGATGTTTTAGTCTGTAAGTTTAGATTTTGTTAAGTAGGGCAGAGATACTTTGAAAAAGAATAGATCTTTTTCTGCAATCAAACTTAGAATTTTTGCTTTCTTTTACTATGAGTAACTAAACTTCTTCTTCTCTAATTTAGGGTTTTATTGGATACTTGATATTTGATTGTGAAACTTTGTTCTTTAATAGCAATCTTTCTCTTTAATTATCTTGTTATTTTATGTTTGTCAAAGGTTGTAATTGTGTTTTTAACCTTTCAATTACATATTTGATTTGATTAGTCATGAATAATCAATGATTTTATGTTATTGCCAGTTAGAATTAAAGTAATTCTAATTCTAATAGTAGTTTGTAAGTGAATATATGAATTCTACTTATGAGAATTGTAGGTGTAAATTGAATGTGTATGCTGGATATTCCATTATTTATTGCTAACTAATATCAATTTCATGCTTATTCCTCTCTTAGACTTGAATTTGGGATTGCTTAAGTCTTGGGTTAGTTGAAGAAGGGAGAAAATTGATTAGAAGCTGGATTCTAGTTAGTTTGCTTTTGAATTGATTAGATTAATGTGAAGCTACAGTAACATTGACTATGTTGGCTAATTAAAGAGTTAGTTGCATATTTAGTAGTCAAGGATCAATCATTTAAATTTAAGTATCCATTACTCTTTAGGTTGGGGGCCTTTCCTTGTATTGTTTTCGGTAATCCTTAATTATTACTTAGCATTTTTAGTTACTATTTCTTTTAAGTCTTTTAAATCACAAACCACGTGATTCTTAATTTCAATTTTATCATTATATTTTTTTTTGTTGTTCAAATGTTAGCTTTTTAAGGGATTGACCCTTACTTATTTGTTTATAGAACTAGTGAGGTCCACAATTTGGTAGCGTTGTGACACGCTCACCAATAAGCTTATTCTGAATGTTGTAAAGTTCTTGTGCATAAATATGCAGCTCGATTTGTGGCTAAGTTGAAGAGAAACGGGAGAGAGAAACAAATGAATGAACTTTCAAGTTAAACCCAAGAGTGAATAGGCACTGGATGTTGGGTGTACTGATGCCATATGTGTTATTTGTCCACAATGGCCTTATGTCTAAAGGATCCAACACCAGACCACCCCAAGATTGGCATCGGTTGTACCCTTTCAAAGGTAAAATGGTCATTTCCATTTCAAACCCTATTTTGATCCTGAATTGACCCAAGACACCTCTGAACCTACCAAATCACTTTCAAACTCCATTTTAGAGCATGCTCGAGCCTTGTAGGTGCATCTTAGATTGAATTATGTTTCTAACATATTTCTCTGTGTGATTAGAGTTTTGGACGATCAAGTCCGATGATGCTCCGAATATCGATTGTAAAGGATTTTTGGGAGTATATGAACCTCCCAATACTATAAGTGTCCTAGATTTCATTGTTTAGCTTAATTAGTATATGTTTTATAAAATATTTGATAAATGTTTTAGAATTCGGATAGTCCTCTATTCACATACTCTATTTTTATGCTACACGGATTTAGTGGGATGGATGATTTTAATGATTTAATTTATATATGTGTCGAGACGTTTTACCGCTCCGACGATAAATGATATGGCGTGAAAAATATTCGGGACTAAACAGTCTAAAAACAAATGGAGTCGCCACTAACCTTTTATTTTTAATAGGTGTGGTTAGTCACCTACTTGTTTAACCCAACATAAATCTAGAAAGATTACGTCAAGCTAAGGAAAGAAACTGGTCTACGAAAAAGATTTTAGGTTCATGAGTCGGTTACGCTTGGGGAAGGATTAGCACCCCCAAGACGCCCGGAAATCGGTACCACAAAAGTCTTAAAAATATTTTACTTGGGAAATAATAATAAAATGTGTTTAAAATTATTTTAGGAAAAAACATAATTTCGAATGTTGGAATATATATTCCTTTTAATGTGGGACAAAAATCCCATTGAAAAGTTAAATCCAAAAAAAAACTTAATGTCGGAATGAACATTCCTTTTAATGTGAAAATCCATAGCCCAATTTTGAATTTGAAGAAATTTCCTACTTAGAATGGAGATTCAATTTCTAATTAGGAACAAATATTCTTCAAAAAATCAAAGTCAAATTTAAAAATGAGGACAAATATCCTTTTGAAAAACAAAGGTTTAACTTTTAATTTTAGAAAGTCTCAATTATGAGAATATTAATTGAAACCTTCTAGAAAACATTTTGCTAAAAAGTTGGGATAAACATCCTCAAATTCATATTTTGAAATTTACATTAAGAGACTTTAATTATGATTACTTAAATTAAAATCTCTTAGAAAGATTTAATTTTAAAACAATGTTGGAATAAATATTCCTTTTAATTTGATGAAGGGAATAATTTGACAAAAATTTAGTTTGATAAGAAACCTTTAGTAGATTTAATAAATTAAGACCTTTCAAAAAATGAATATCCTTTTTATCAAATAAAACTGATTTAAAAAAAAGAATTTTAAAGGTTTAAAGAGTAAACATTCCTTTTATTGGAGCTAAAAATGTCCTTTAATAAAAACAAAGTTTGCCTGAAAGGTCTTAATTAATTAAATTTACCAAAGTCCTCCCAAAAAGATATTTTGAAAAATTTTAAAAAAGACCAAAAGAAAATAAACAATCCCTTTCATTAGAAAGAAATAAAAATAAATAAAATAAGAAAAGAAATTTTGAAAATGGTTTTTTAATAAAACTTGGATTAATTCGAGAGGCTTTAACTATAATTGAGTAGTTAAGATCTCTCAAAAACTTTTAAAACATATTTTGAAATTAATGTTGGAATAAACATTCCTTTTAATTTAATTGGGCCTCTTAAACAAGAGATTTTCTTAAAGTGAAATAGAAATAAAACATAAAAGTAAAAATAAATAAATAGAAATAAAAGATTTTGGAATTAACATTCCTTTTTGTAAAAAGAAAATTTTTGGAGTTCATTCGCAAATTTTAAGAAATTAAAGAAAATCGTAAACATGATGCATGCTTTTTGTGAAAACCACATGAAAAACATATTTTTAATTTTGAAGGGATAAGAAATTCTCCCAGGTCCGATCGGACTCCCGATTAGACACCGAGAAAACATCTCATCGGAGAAAACCTTCAGAAACCTCAGACTCCCGAGGCATCTTTCGGTTACCCCGTGCATATGAATTTTTGAAAATCAATGTTCTAAATCTAATCATGCATGAATGGGACAAGAAAACATGGGTTAGTATATACATACAATTAATTGCACAATATAATACGATAAATAAATAAAACATGAGAATTTAAATTTAATTTTACAAGATCAAATTGCATGATAGCTAATTTAACACATATAAGCAAGCTTAATTTAAATAAATACATTTACAAGGTCCAAGAGGTAATTTCTACGCAAAATTTAATTCATAATTGAATAAACATATGTGCAGGGGTAAAAGGGTAATTTCACATATAAAATTCAATCTTTAATTAATCAAACATACATACAAAGGCAAAAAGACAACTTAATACAAGATACAATTACTAAATAAACAAAAACACATGCAAGGGCAAAAGGGTAATTTTACACGCATGATTGAATTAAGACAGACATGGATTTAAGGGCGAGAAAGTAATTTAACAAGATCATAATTAAATATTAGACTAAATATGCATCAAAAATACAATAATAAAAAAAATTTATAACCAAGATTAATTTTTATTTAAATTTTTAACCTAAACAGGTTTGAAGATGCGAACTTTACAGTCAAAATTAAATCTTTTAACCTAAACAGGTTCAAAGTTGCAACCTTTATTAATCAAGTTTTCATCTTTAATCAAGCAAAAATACCCACAAGCAAAAAAGTGTAATTTTTATAATCCTAGACTTAACATTTAATTAAACAAACAAGTTAATCAACTTAAAATTATGACCTTTATAACCAAGATTAGGTTTTTTAATCCATCAAGGATGAACATAAGCTAAAAAATGCAATCTTTTTAATCAAGATTAAAATTTTATACTAAACAAGCATATTGAACATATAAGCAAGCTTTAAAAGTAATAAACAAGGATATAAAACAAGAAAGTTAGGAACTTTTTATATAATCATGTAAATATTTAAGAGAAATGGCACATTAAAAAAAATAACATAAAATAAATAAGCAAGTAAAAATAAATCATCTTGAATGTATTAGAAACATATATTAAACTAAGCAAATTATTTAACAATATACAAAAGCTCTATAAATCATAAACGTCATCATAAAAAGGAAAGTTAACAAATTTAACTAGACAAAACAAGAATATTGTATTAAAAGTAAAAGAAATGATCTTAAAAATAAAACTAAGAACTTACCTAAAAAGATGAAGTTTTATACCAAAACTAAAAAAAAGATAATAATGGCTTTGTGGAGAAGAGAATGGCCAAGATTGATAATCAAGAAGCCTTTTTTCTCTATTTTTCTCTAGCCAAACCGTTTAAAATAAATCAAGAAGGAGAAGAAAAAATTTCTTTTGGACTCTCTTTCTCTCTTTCTCTCTTCTCCTCTCTATTTTTTTTTGTGTTTGAAAGAAAACTGAAACTTTGTTAAAAAAAAATATATACCACAGCCCCTTTTTTGCTCTCTCCGTTTCCTTCCTCTGTTTCTTCTCTCTATTTCTTCTGTTCTTTGTTTTTTTTTGGGAATGGCTGAAGCTTTTCTTCTCTCCGTGCTCTCCTCTTTTATAGCCGAATGGAATCCCCCCCACTTGCTAAAACGATTCCTTTTTATATTCTCCTTTTTTCTCTCATCAATGATTCTTATCTTTTCTTATCTTATCATCTGATTTTTTTTTTTTTTTCTTTTTGGCCTGTACTCTTTGTTTTTATCCTTTCTTGCTCCTATCGGTTGCTGATCTCTTCTTTCTTTCTTCTTTTTTTTGTTATCCTCTTGGCTGCCCATGTTCGTTGTCCTCTGCAAGGGTACAAGCTGGTCGGTGATAGAATGGCGCAGCTGGATGTTATCACATGTTGGGGTATCCCGCTGGCAGAGGGAGTAGCTGTTATGTGTTGGCGAGGTCCTCAGCTGCTGCCTTCTCTGTTTCAAGTAACAAATCCAATTCATTGACCTTTTTGTCAGCACCCTCCAATTTGGAATGAGATGTCTGGAATAGATCCTCTAGCTCAAGGCTGCGTTGATGACTCATATTAGCTCGATCCTCATGTTCAACACTTCTCTCCAGAGCAATCTTCAACTCCTCCGCAAGCTCTGAGTTCCGAGCTGCTGACTGGTTTAGAGCTGATTCTAGCTCAGCCACCTTCCCCTGGTATTCCTCCCTTTGACTGTTCAGCAGTTTCTTTTCTTCCTCAGCCTTTCCGAACTTTGTGCTGAGCTCTGAATTCTTTTAGTTCTTTCTGATCAGCTTCAAACCCTTTAAGTTCCACCAAATTTAACTGTTGTTCAAGCTCCACATTCCTCTGCTCAGCCGCTATAAAAACGTGCCTCAAGCTCCCTCAGTTTCAATTTTGCATCTTCTGCTGCTTCATTTGAAGCTCGAACTGTATCCTCTAACTCAAGATTCTTTTGAGTAGCAGTTGCTGCCGCAGCTCCAGATTCATTATGAAGCTCTTCCTTGGAAGTGAGCCTTTGCTCTAAGTCCAATACTAACGATTTAGAAAGTGCCAACTCCTCCTTAGAAGTAGAAAGTTCTGCTGTAGTGCTTTGAAGGGCCGCATCAACCTTCTGGTTTTCAACAACCTTCTCATGTAGGCCCTCGTGTTCTTCCTTCAGGGAAACCATCTGTTCTTCCATTTCTTTCACGCTAAGTTTTGCAGTTTCAAGCAATCTTTCAAGCTCCAGAGCTCTCTGTGTCTCAGACTCAGCACGTGAGCCATCTTGTTTGTGCAGTTCTTCAAACTTTCTCGCCTCTTCTGCAGAACTCTGCAGCTGAATAATGAAACCCTATTGGTTGGCACAAGTCCAACCGATAGCTGGTCGCTGGCGCCGTCATGGTATACATCCCCGCCATTACTGCACCGCCGCTTCCAACCCCTACCGGGTGCATTTGACAGGAAACCGAAGCCGAGGAAGCGGAACTCATCGTGGATTCAGCGGCACAAGAGATTTCAGTAGCTGCAGAGATGGTGCCAGAGCCCGTGGCGGCGAAGCAGCCACTCGATGGTCTCACCATTGGAGCGGTGGCCGAGTTCTCGGGTCAGCTGGAAGATTCGTACCGCACAAAGGGCCGGCGTCCGAACTCGGAGGCCACGGCCATTCACTTTGGTATGGCGATCTTTAGAGAGGGAAGAAACGGGCTTTCGAACATTGAGAGTGAGTTGGTTCTTGGGAGCAGGCTCATTAGAAATCACCACAGAGTTATCGTTGGAGTTCTGGTGGCTGTGGAGCGGTGGCATGGAGTTGCATGGATGGTGGCTTACGTGGGAGGAGGGTCGCGTGACTGTTTTGTTGCTGCAACTGTTATTGGCTCGAGCTATTGTTGCTGTAACGGCTGCTGTGGTTGCATGGAGGAGGGGTGCTGCGTGGCTCGGTTGCTGCTGTGCAATGGTGGTGTGGCTCTTGGTGGGAGCTGCAGTTGACGCCCGAGGGAGGCCGCAGTGACTGCTGCCGTTGTTGGTTTTCATGCGGTGGATGCAAGGCTCTTCATGCCAGTTGGCAAAGATCAATTCAGATGTGCAGTTTCTTCAAGTGAATTATGAGGAACTTAAATCCATGTGCTATAGCTTTAACGTCCATGTGCTTCCTTTCTTCCGGTTCTATAGAGGAGCTCAGTGGCGCGTATGCAGCTTTAGCTGACCGATGTAGCCTTGGGCCAACAAAAGAGCTCGAGGAGAAGGAGCTTGTGGCATTGGCTGCCAACAAAGACCTTTCCTTCAACTACAAACCAAAACCAGTTCATCCTGCAGCAGTTCCAAGAGACTCGCAGACTTTGTGATCGTCTTGCTCATCAACAAAGCAGATTTTGGTGCCGCACAAACGCTCTCGCCAATCCTAGTTGCTTCACCAGTGACCAATGCCGCTTTTCCTACTAATCTTTGGGTGGGAAATGATGATTCAGTGAAGATAGTGGCGCTGCTAGAAGCCATGGAAGACGCTTGACTGCTTTATGCCTTATTCCCCGAGATGCATGGACTCTTCCTTTTCTTCGCTTACGAAATTTCTCTCTCCTCTTGTTATTGTTGAAGTAAGTCATTGAAGGTGGTCGCTTGTGATATATATGTATATACATACATATAAGCATATATATATATAAATATGTATACATATAAATATAAGTATATATACATATACATGTACATATAAATATATGTATATGTATGCATACAAATATACATATTCTTACAAATATATATATATATATATATGTGTATCGCATGGTAAACGAGTCAACTTGATTGGTCTTTAACTTTCCAATTCGGTCCAAAAATTACCTGCAAGATAAAATTAAAATTAAAATAACGTAGAATGAAATAGAACAAAATAGAACAAAGCAATAAAATAAGACAGATATAAACTAAACTAAAAAGGACAGTAAGAAATAATTAATGAAACAAAAATTGAAAACGACCAATTAATTAATTAATTAACTAGAATTAATCAATTAACTACGGTTAAAAAAATAAGTGTCTACAGCTGCCCCTCTTTGATTATTTCTTAATGATCTAGAAGTGTAAGCTTCTGGATAATTAGGAAGTAAGCAAAGATGTAGACACTCTCCACTCAAATGCGTACTAAACAATGCTGAGGTTTTGGAAAAAATCATTTTTAACTGAAATAATTTTAGAATCAAGGAAATTGTCCTAAACAGAACTAATTTTGAGAAAATCATCTTAAACAGGAGAAACTGCTCTAAATAGAAACAATTTTGAGGAAACTATCCTGAACGAAAATGATTTTGGAATTTTGAAGAAATTGCTCTAAACAAAAACAATTTTAGAAAAATCATCTTAAACAAAATGATTTTAAATCTGGAGAAATTGTACTAATTTTGAGAAAACCATCCTAAACAGGAGTGATTTTAAATCTGAAGAAACTGTGCCAAACGGAAGTAACTTTGAGAAAAAACCATCCTAAACAGGAATGATTTTAAACTTTGAAAGGCATTGCTTTTGAAAAGGAGTGTTTTTGATAAAACCATCCTAAACAGAAATAATTTTAATTCTGAAGAAATTGCTTTTGAAAAGAAGTGTTTTTGAGAAAAACATCCTAAATAGGAATGATTTTGAATCTTGAAGAAATTGCTCTAAATAGAAACGATTTTAGAAAATTATTTTAAACAAAATGATTTTAAACTTTTGAAGAAATGTTCTAAATATAGAAACAATTTTGAGAAAACCATCTTAAACAAAATGATTTTAAACTTTGAAGAAATTGCTCTAAACAGAAACAATTTTGAGAAAACCATCTTAAACAAAATGATTTTAAAAAGAAATTGTTCTGAACAGAAACAATTTTGAGAGAATCATCTTAAACAAAATGATTTTAAATTTTTGAAGAAATTGCTCTAAACAGAAACAATTTTGAGAAAACCATCTTAAACAAAATGATTTTAAAATTTAAAGAAATTGCTCTAAACAGAAACAATTTTGAGAAAACCATCTTAAACAAAATGATTTTAAAAAGAAATTGTTCTGAACAGAAACAATTTTGAGAGAATCATCTTAAACAAAATGATTTTAAATTTTTGAAGAAATTGCTCTAAACAGAAACAATTTTGAGAAAACCATCTTAAACAAAATGATTTTAAACTTTAAAGAAATTGCTCTAAACAGAAACAATTTTGAGAAAACCATCTTAAACAAAATGATTTTAAAAAGAAATTGTTCTGAACAGAAACAATTTTGAGAGAATCATCTTAAACAAAATGATTTTAAATTTTTGAAGAAATTGTTCTAAACAGAAACAATTTTGATTTTAAATTTGAAGAAATCATTCTAAAAAAGGAACAATCTTGAACAACCATTCTAAACAGAGATGAGTTCAGATTCTTCTCAAATAAGGTTGGATCATTGCAAACAGGCATAAATCATTCCACATAGACATAATTCATGCTAAACATAACCGAATCACGGATAATTACCTTAACCAAGAAAAGACCTTAATAGGGTTTTGAAGAATTACCTGAGAAGCTTCTTATACAAGACTGACCTCGTGGTTTTTGAATTGAGTTTAACCTGTAATCTTTGAACCATGACATGATGCATAATGGATGTTTATGAGGAATGATGCTGAAATGATGCATTTCATATGCTCATGCTTAAATGAGGATGCTTTTCTTCTTTGCCTCAAAGGTGTCAAGATAGCCTTCTGGTTTGGTCCGACTCATACTTTTTGAGCTTGGAATTGGAGAACATCTTCTTGTCACACCTTTTTCTGGTATAAACATGTCCCAGACCCTTAATTCAAATCACTTTTGCCTGAACATCCCATTTCAAGACAACTTCATTCATGTGTTATCACATTTTGGGCATCAAAAGTAAGCTATTGAGCTCATATTTACCCTCACATTTCTTTCCTTTTTGTGTTGGGAGTTGACTTCAAATGTTATGGTATTCACTTACTTGTTTGCTCTCCCTTTCATGATAAAGAAATTATGCAATTCATATTTAAGGAGAAATTCATGGATCATTTTGAAGAAGAGCAATGTACGATATAGTAAATAGACAAACTTATAACAAGGATTTAACAAACAAGTTTATAACAAAAGAATAAGAAAGGTACATGACCTCAGTGCGATGAATGCATAGACAACAAAAGCCGGTCATCTTGCACCCTGCCTTTGATTGACTCATCATTGCTAGAGTGACGCCTGACAAAGTCTGATGATTTCGGATTATTCCGATCCCCATAACCGAACAAGACCTCTTGTACAAGTTAGGTGCCCATTTTGCCGTGCTTTCTCAAATTTCCTAAACTGCCCTTTTCAGGTTTTTAGCTTAGGAACCAACCTAATTGGATCTGAACCGCCCTTTCGGGTTTTCGCCTTAGACCCCACCTTTTCTTTTCTTTTCCGGACTCAAGCCGCTTTTTCAACTTGAGACGCTCTTTTCATTTTTTTTCGTTTTTTTTTTTTTTTTCATTTATTATTTTTTTTTCATTCATTCATTCACTTTTTTTTTTCATTTTTTTTTATATCCTTCAGGTGTAGTATTTCTTCACAGCATCGGCATTGACTGGATGTGGCAATTCATCCCCATCCATTTCTTGCAAGATTAGGGCACCTCCCGAGAATGCTTTCTTCACCACGTAGGGACCATCCCAATTTGGAGTCCACTTTCCTCGGGGATCATGTTGAGTAGGTAGAATCTTTTTCAGCACCAACTCTCCTTCTGTAAACTCGCGCGGACGCACCTTCTTATCATATGCTCGCATCATTCTCTTCTGATACAATTGACCATGGCAAAGTGCTTTGAGCCGCTTCTCTTCGATTAAGTTCAATTGGTCAAATCTCTCTTGCACCCAATCTGACTCTTCGAGTTTCAACTCTCTGTATATTCTCAAAGATGGGATTTCTACCTCAATTGGCACCACAGCTTCCATTCCATAGACCAGAGAATATGGAGTTGCCCCAGTCGATGTTCTTACAGTAGTGCGATAAGCATGTAAAGCAAAAGAAAGTTTCTCATGCCAGTCTTTGTAAGTCACTGTCATTTTCTGGACAATCTTCTTAATGTTCTTGTTTGCTGCTTCGACCGCTCCATTCATTTTTGGCCGGTAAGGAGTCGAATTGCTGTGTTTAATCTTGAATTGGGAGCACACTGCATCGATCATCTTGTTGTTTAAATTCTTAGCATTGTCAGTGATAATTCTTTCTGGTAGCCCATACCGACAAATGATCTCCTTCTTCACGAACTTGGTGACCACTGACTGTGTTACATTGGCATATGAAGCAGCTTCAACCCATTTGGTGAAGTAATCAATGGCCACTAGGATGAATTGATGCCCATTAGAGGCCTTTGGTGAGATTGCCCCGATTACATCTATGCCCCACATTGAGAAAGGCCAAGGGGACGAGATGACATGCAACGGATTAGGAGGCATATGAATCTGATCAGCATAAATCTGACATTTATGGCATTTTCTGGCATGATTAATACAATCCGTCTCCATAGTCAACCAATAATATCCCAACCTCATAATCTGTTTAGCCATTCTATGTCCACTAGCATGAGTTCCACAAATTCCGCCATGAACTTCTTCTAGAATCTTCTTTGCTTCCTTTGACTCTACACATCTCAACATTACTTGATCCCTACTTCTTTTGTAAAGAACTTCACCGTCTAAGAAGAAGTTTGCCGACATTTTTCGGATAACTTTCTTGTCATTTTCAACAGCATGATCTGGATACTTTTGAGATCTGAGGTATTGGGCAATGTCATAGAACCAAGATTTTCCATCATCCTCCTCTTCAACACTCATGCAATGTGCCGGGTGAGTCTTCATGTCCAACTTGATTGTTTCGATTTCAGCTCCTTTATCGACTTTGAACATCGAGGCTAAAGTTGCCAATGCATCTGCCAACTGATTGTCTTCTCTAGGGAGATGATGAAAGCTGATTTCTTCAAATTGCTCAATCAACTCCATGATGTACTTATGATAACGGACCAACTTTGAGTCTCGTGTTTCCCATTCACCTTTTAGCTGATATATCACCAAAGCAGAATCGCCATACACTTCCAAAGTCTCGATCTTTCTCTCCATTGCCATCTGGATCCCCAGAATGCAAGCTTCATATTCTGCCATATTGTTTGTGCAGTCGAAGTCAAGTCTTGCTGTTGCCGGGTATTGATCACCGTTTGGGGATATTAGGACAGCTCCTACTCCATGCCCTAGTGTATTTGATGCCCCATCAAAATACATTCTCCATTTCTCTCCTTGTTCTAGCTCAGTATTGAATATCGACATCAAATCCTCATCAGGGAACTCAAACTTCATGGGTTCATAGTCCTCAACTGCTCTGTCAGCTAGAAATTCAGCAATGGCACTTCCTTTGATAGCTTTCTGGGAGACATAAACTATATCATATTCTGACAATAGTACTTGCCATCGAGCCAATCGTCCTGACAATGAAGGTTTCTCAAAGAGGAATCTGATTGGATCTAGCTTTGCTATCAACCATGTGGTATTATACAGCATATATTGTCTTAACCTCTGAGCTGCCCACGCCAATGCACAGCACATCTTTTCTATCTGAGAATACTTGGCCTCATACTCTGTGAACTTCTTACTGACATAGTAGATCGCTTGCTCTTTCTTGCCGGTTTCATCATGTTGCCCCAAAACACAGCCCATGGAATGTTCCAACACTGTCAAATACAAGATTAAAGGTCGATCCGGCACAGGAGGTACTAGCACTGGTGGGTTCGACAAATACTCCTTGACCTTATCAAAGGCTTTCTGACAATCTTGATTCCATTCTCCCGTATTGTTCTTCTTCAAAAGCTTGAAAATCGGGTCACATTTTGCAGTCAACTGGGAAATGAACCGGGAGATATAGTTTAATCGCCCAAAGAAACCTCTTACTTCCTTTTGAGTCCTCGGAGGTGGCAAATTCTGAATGGCTTTGATTTTATCCGGATCTACCTCGATCCCCTTTTGACTAACAATAAAGCCCAACAGCTTCCCTGAAGTAACGCCGAAAGTACATTTGGCCGGATTCAATCTCAACCGATACTTGCGCAGCCTCTCAAACAACTTCCTCAGGCCAATCATATGCTCTTCTGGATTCCGACCTTTGGCAATCATATCATCCACATACACCTCAATCTCTTTATGCATCATATCATGAAAAAGGGTCACCATAGCTCTTTGATAAGTTGCCCCGGCATTCTTGAGACCAAAGGACATCACGTTGTATTGGAACGTGCCCCACATGGTGGTGAAAGCAGTCTTCTCCTTATCTTCTGAAGCCATTTTAATCTGGTTGTACCCCGAAAACCCATCCATGAAAGAAAATGTTGCATGTTTAGCCGTGTTGTCGACTAAAGTGTCAATGTGGGGTAATGGGAAATTATCTTTCGGGCTGGCGTTGTTGACATCTCGGTAATCCACACACATTCGGACCTTGCCATCTTTCTTCGGGACTGGTACTACATTTGCGACCCACTCGGGATAAGTAGCTACTTCCAAAAATCCTGCGTCCAGTTGCTTCTTCACTTCTTCTTTGATCTTTAATAACATGGCAGGCCTCATTCTCCTCAACTTTTGCTGTACTGGCTTGAATCCGGGCTTGATTGGCATTCTATGCACCACAATCTCAGTATCCAGACCTGGCATATCCTGGTAGGACCAAGCAAAGACATCAGCATATTCCTTGAGTAATGCCACTAGTTCCTCTTTTTGTTCAGGTGTTAGGGAAGTGCCAATTTTAACTTCTCTCTTTTCCTCATCATCACTCAAATTGATCAATTCAGTGGCCTCTTTGTGGGGTAAGATCTGTTTGTCTTCCTTTTCAATCAGTCTCATAAGATCAGGGGGAAGAGAGCAATCATCATCATCATCGTTGTCGAGGTCATCCGCATTAACGAAACGATCAAAGTCGGGCTCAAAAAGACCATCTTTGTTGTCTTTACATTCATCGTTTGAAGTCCTGGGGTCAAAAGACAATAAAGGGGTATATGTATATGCACTCGATCCATGAATAAAAGAAGAAGATGAACAACAAGGATAAACATATAGGGGAAAACACAATGGTATAATTATGGCATGAAATATATATATGGTGCGGAGTTTAATAGTGTGAATATTAATATCATGAAGATGGAGCAAACATGAAAATAAAACCCATAACATATGAAAGTCAACCATCCACACTTTTGGGTAGAAGTGTAGGATAAAATGAGTTCTCAAAGCTTAATGATTACATGTTCAGATCTGACAAATTCACTGGCATCTCGAAAGACTCCCAATTATTCAAATCAGTCCCCGGTGCCAACCGTTGAACCAATGTTCCACTGCTTGATTCCCCGTGCTCTAGCATGCTGATAGACAATCCCTTTAATAACTGTTCAAGCTCAAAAACTGATCTTTTTGGGTTCAACGTTTCAGCAAAAACAAAACTATCTCTCAACGGTGGAATCTTCAGTTTCTTGGGTTCAAGTTCCCTTCCTCTCAATGCAGTCATACGCTTGCGCTTCTTCTCCTCCCTTGCTTCGGACTTTTCTCTCCAAGAAGGCTTATATCCAAGTCCAAAAGTGGGCTCCACCTTTGGTAGAACAATAGGCTCACGGATTCCTTGGCCAAACTTTCCGAGTCCCTTTCCGGCCCGACAGCCTCTTCCGACAGTCATGTTAAGTTGCATATTCAAGCAGCCAGAGAAATGTGGACTAGGTACCTCGGATCCTTCTTTTACCCATGTTACTTCGGCTACTTCAAATGATCGGAAAGAGCAATCCATTGCCTCTTCCGTAGCTTCAATGTAAGGAGTGTTTGGAGGTTGCATTACCATGATGTCTTCTTCTCCGGACACAGAAACTATCTTATTTTCAACTCGGAACTTGATCTTCTGATGAAGGGAAGAAGGAACAGCACCGGCCATATGGATCCAGGGGCGACCCAGGAGACAGCTATAAGTCGGTGAGATATCCATAATCTGGAAAAGGATCTCAAATTCAACCGGCCCTACAATTATCGGAACGGTCATCTCGCCAATAACTTCCCTTCGTGTGCCATCAAATGCCCTAACCACTAGCTGACTGGCTTTCATTAGAGATTGGTCTATAGGCAATTTCATCAATGTGTGAAGTGGCATCACATTCAAAGCAGATCCATTGTCAATCAATACTTTGGCGACCATATGATCCTTGCACCGAACAGTGATGTGTAGTGCCTTGTAATTGCCTCTTCCTCCGGAAGGGATTTCTTCATCAGTGAAATAGATGTAATCAGTCACTGTGATACCTCCGGCAATATGTTCTAAATTGGCCACGGTGATGTTCTTGGACACAAAAGATTGGTTCAGAATTCGGAGGAGAGCATTACGATGTGCCTCGGAGTTCAAAAGCAGAGCTAACAGAGAGATCTTGGCTGGCAAACGGTTTAGTTGTTCTATGACGCTGTACTCACTTTGTTTGATGAATTTCAAGAATTCACGAGCGTCATTTTCATCCACCGTCTTGGTTACTTCTTTCTCAATTTCTTTCTCCGGCTCTCTAACAGATGGTGTAGCAACTTCATCATTTTTCTCCTTGCCTTTCTCTTTTTGTAGAGTGGCAGTTGGATTTGGGGCATAGCACCTCCCACTCCTAGTCATGCCTCCTACTTCAGAAATATTCACTGATTCAGATTCCTGGACATTGGCATTCATCTGTTGCACTGAACTTTCATACATCCAAGGTACCTCCTTATCACTTTGATAGGGGAATGGTGTTGGCACATTCAGATTCAAGCTCGGTTTCAATATGGGGATATTCAATATCGGCCTAGGGGTCATCGGAATTGATAGATTTGGTTTTGGTGAGGCTATGGGGATAGCGATGCTGGGCTTTTGAATCACGGATAGTTTCAAACTTGGTTTATAATGGGAAGAATCTTCATCTCCATTATTCACCATACAGATGTCGGTACTTTTGTTTCTCTCCACATAAAATTCAATTAGACCGATATCCATCATAGCTTGCAACTTTCCTCGGAATTTAGTGCAACATTGGATCTCATGACCTTCACACTTCAAAGGAGTAATCATTTGGGCTTTTAGCAAAGCCTGATATACGACCTTCATTGGTGTGATAATTTCTTCAACCCTTCTCTTAACATGAACTGCCCCATCATCAATCATATTCATAGTGTTTCCACCATGATTTGGAAGAGGATTTGTGCCCACACTTGGCGGTGCATTGAAAGTCAAACGACCCTCATTGATTATGCCTTGCACCACTTCCTTCAACCGAATACAGTTCTCAATGCTATGTCCTTTAGCCCCCGAGTGATAAGCACAGGTGGCGTTTTCATCGAACCACCTCGGATAGGGAGGCTGCAAAGGGGTTAAGTATTGGACTGGTTCAATCATTTTGTTGCTTAAAAGTTTGGCATAAAGTTCGGTGTAGGTCATGGGAATAGGGGTGAATTGTTTCCTTTCTCTTGGTGGTCTTGGGTTCCAATTTTGAGTGTTTGGTCTGGAAGCAGTATAACTGGTATTGGATACTGGATATTGATAAGTGTTTTGAGGTTGGGCATAGTTGGGAGGAGGATGTTGGTAGGTGTTTTGAGGTGGTGAGTAGTTGGTAGGACGATATTGGGGTTGGTATTGGGATTGGTAGGGTCGGTATTGTGATTGGCATGGTCGATATTGGGATTGGTTTGGTCGATATTGCTGTTGGGGGTATTGTTGGTATCCTCCATATCCGGCGGTGTTCACCTCGCCTTCTTTCTTCTTTGGATTTTTCCTAGCCGCACTAGACTCCCCACCTTCCAATTTGCCAGTTTTGAGTGCATTTTCCACCATCTCTCCAACTAGGACCATGTCGGTAAAGCTTTTGGTGGCACCGGCCAGCATATGGCTGTAGTATGGAGCTTTCAAGGTATTAACAAATAACCTTGTGGTCTCTTTCTCGGTTAAAGGAGGTTGAATCTGAGCTGCTACATCCCTCCATCTTTGGGCATATTCGGTGAAAGATTCAGAAGACTTCTTCTCCATATTCTGTAAAGTCAGTCTATCGGGTACCAAATCAGTCATGTGCTTATACTGATCAATGAAAGCCCGGGCTAGATCATTCCAGGAGTGAATGCCCCGCCTATCTAGCTTGTTGTACCATCGTGTTGCAGACCCGGTAAGGCTGTCTTGGAAACAGTGGATCAGTAGCTTATCATCTCTGGAGTATGCCGCCATTTTCCGGCAGTACATGGTAATGTGGTCTTTAGGGCATGTGGTTCCCTTGTACTTCTCGAATTCAGGCACTTTGAATTTTGGTGGGATCACCAATCCATCCACCAAGCTCAATTCATAGGCATCAGTAATGCCATAAGCATGAGTACCCTCCATGGCCTTGAGCCGCTCCTCTATCTGGCTCAATACCCTTTGGCTTTCAGCTCCACCGATCTCCCTCTCAAATTGTTCATCAGGTACAGACATGGGATTGTTTGGGGTGTGTCCAGGGACAGAAGTTGGCATAGTGTAGGTAGGAGGGGGAATTGGTTGAGTTGTTGGGATTCCTCCGCTTGTAGTAAACATTGAGGGTGTAAAAGGGTATACACCAGGTGGAGGTGGTGGGAAGGTGAATGTGTTTGTGGCTGGTTGAGGAATTTGTGTTTGATTTTCTTGCAAAGGTATATTGAGTGCGGGGGGTGAGAGAGAGGTATTCGTGGGTTGAGCTGTGGGGAGTCCGTGTGGGAGCGTATTCTGAGAAGATTGCCCATTGGAATTGTTGCCTGAATTTGCCATGTTTTGCTGTCTCATACTGGCCATCATTTCTGCCATCTGATCCAGTTTTTTCTGCAATTCTTCATTTGCCTTCCTTAATTGTTCAATCTCAGTAGCTTCCTCTTCCATCATGATTTTGGACTGTAATCTAGTATTGTATCTGTGTGTTGGAGGTGCTATCTTGAAACCTTTATTTAACCATAAGGGCGAATCAGATTCTCTTACTATGTATATGAATGAAATGTATGTATGAATATGCTTGAATGATTATGTAGTGTGGAAACCCATCCATAACAAGATTACTATAAAGATAATTAGCATTACGAAAATAGGAAAGTGAGTTTAATAACCCATAATAGAATACCATCCGAATCAAAACATAAGATGATAATATTTTATAACAAATCTGTCATTATGGTTGTCTCTTGAATTGCTCCAATTGTGCCCTCATCTCAGCACTTTGGTTTTCAGAAATAGTCAATCTGTTGGTAGCATCACGAACTTGTTGCTCTAACTCATTGTTTCTCCGGACTAACCACCCTATTGTGCGTTTCTGCTCCGCCAATTCTCTTTTCAATTCAATCTTTGCTCTTTCTACTTCGCTCTTCTCCTCCTGAATTCTAAAGCATTGTTTTTGGGCAATTCTCCAGCTTTGGGCATGTTCTTGATTGAAGATTCCGGTCCTTGCTGCCAACTGGCTCATTTCTGTGGCTTCTTCTCTCCATTCTTTCACTTCCCCTTTCAGCTTGACATTGTTGGCACTCTCTCTTACCCAGTCTTGAACCCATCCTTGTATTTCTATCTGGCTATTTCCAAGCTGGTCTCGTAGTTGCCGATTCTGTATCTCCAACTGCTGACATTTTTGGGTCAATTCTACTAACTGAGCCCCTTTTTTGAATCTTTGATTCTCAATTTCCAGCCTTTCTAACTTGTCCTCCGGTGTCTCAACCAAAGGGTAATTAGGATCCAGGACTGGCGGAACTGAAATCTGTTTCGCCCGTCTACTATGCCACACAACGTATTCAGGAATTGCATCGTCAGTATGATTGCCACGATCCATCTTCTGTGCTTCTTTGTATAAGTTTGCCCAAAATTTGGCCTCATCGAATCCCTTTTCGGTGTCATGCTGGAAGTCTAACAAGTTGAGCCCAAAAGTGAGAGGGATAGACTGTTCTGACCCATATTGACGTCTTACTAGTAATGGGGAGTAACTGATGGTTCCCCAAACGCCAACAAGAGGGATCCATGGTATGCTTGCATCCAAATAAGGAGTATCTTTTGTTGTTGTCCACATTGCTCTCCATGTGATGTCTTGGTTCTTCAAATTCGTGAACCACTCGACCCATTCTACCACTGTTCTTGATTGGGATGGCCAAGGATGTGCATTATAAATGGCTATCGTCTCTTCATCTTTGTTATTGAAGACCATTCCTACAAACTTGTTGTATCCGAAATGGCTTCTAAACCATATTGTCAATAGCTGTCCACAAGCCTCAAATTTACTGCCGGCTTTTCTACATGTATTGAGAGATCGAATGGTTTCTGCCAAAATTGTCAAAGCCGGATCAGATTGATGCTTGATCTCCATAAAAAGAGTTGTTACTGACATATGCACATATTCTTCCCTTCTAGGAAATAGTACTAGGCCATAAATCAAAAGGGCTAGAACATCAATCCCTTTTCTAGTGGTGGTATTCTTTTCCACAATATCCATCATGAAACGGGTTGAAAGGAATTCGCCATCCATGTAGCTCCTTATCTCTTCGGTCTTCATCCCGAACAACTTCACTAGCTTCCTAGGATGATTCTCGGTTGGCCAAAATACTTTATCCGGCTTGTTCCCTACCATCAACAGATCTTGATACTCTTCCACTGTCGGCACCATATCATACTCTCCCATAGAAGATTCATCATGTTTACCGAAAGTAAAACACCGGTATGAGGGATCCCAAAAGTACAAAGCCGCTTTTAGAAGTTCCTCCTCCACTTCCACATCTAACAGCAATGCTATGTCTCCATACAACTGTTTGAATTGACCCTTATCACTGATGCCTTCCCATAACTGTTTCAGTCTTGTCAGATCATTTCGGATGAAACTACAGCTGAGTCTTGCAGGTAACTGGGGTGGAGGACCTTTTGTTGACGCCTCCGTAGCTTTCTGCCTTAACCAGTACAGAGCTCGTTTCAAAGTCGGACTGGCAGAATCAAAATTTTCAGACTCTCCCATCGAATCTATCTCCATGGGTACTTCCTCACTTTCTTTCGCCATAACCAATTTTCTCTATAGTAAACCTATTATAGATGGGGATGGAATGCGAGAATGAGATGCAGAGATAAAGAAGAAAAAGAAATGGCAAAAAGGTAAAAGGAAATGTATCAGAATAAAATAATAATGTTAAGATGAATGATGCAGAGATGTTTGGCTCGCAACAGTTTAACCATAAAAGATAATTAGTCATTTCATCTAAACAAGGCCGGGGGTCCAAATATCTGGTAACCTACAAATTGATCTTGCTTGTCAGCCATGATTAATTTCCCTTTACAGTTCCCCTGTTGCGAATGATTTTACAATGAAATGCATGTCATGTGATGATGGCAAATAGAAGAAATAATCATGGATATTCAAAGCATAAACATGTATGGATAAAGCAAGGAATAAAATTGACATACGATATATCATTGCAAAAGAAAACAAACACCATATATACAGACAAAGTGGAGAAGAGAATAGGAAAAATTATACAAGTAGCATACCAATATGGAATAAGCATATATGTACAGATAAGGTGAAAGAAAACAAATAGTTTATACAAACAACGTGCTATCATGAAATAAAAATAAACAGTTTATACAAACAGCATGTCATCACGAAATAATCAGAAAACAGTTTATACAAACAACGTGCTATCATGAAATAAAAATAGACAGTTTATACAAACAGCATGTCATCACGAAATAATCAGAAAACAGACAAACAGCATGCTATCATGAAATAAGCAGATAAAACGAAAGGGATTGATAAAGGTAAGAAGCCGTCCCCCTTTTGTGTCCTAAGAAACCGGGTTTTCTCGAACGGGTTTGGCTCTATCTAGGTTCGAATTTGGGGTCTTCTTCATGCTGGGTTTAAAGCTCTAGACAAGGGTACCCATCGGACAAGATGGGGTGGAGGCAACCCCGTCGCCCCCTCCTAAATAAAGGTGAAGTTCGGACTCCCGAACTTTTATGTTATGAATTGTGTCGTGTGTGAGGGAGGGACTTATACCTTTACCAATTGCCTTTCGGTGAAGTAGTGAACATTCGAAGAAGCAGAAGCAGGAAGCAGAATAAATTTCACTATCACATGTCAACACACGATCAGTCCAATTCAAAATATAGGATAAATAATTAATATGATGAGATAAGCACACATGGTAAACAAGATGGGCATACATGGCATACGCAAGAAATTAAAACATGAAAAATACATACAAGTGACTAAAAGGGCAAAATGGTAAATACAAAAAGCACATTAGCAAATCAAGACATACAAAGGAAATTGGGACATGCAAAATATATACAAGTAATTAAAACATAGGACATGTTAGAGGATCAAGTCATAGGCTAAGAATTAAATCATGCAAAATATAGACGAGTAATTAAACACACAAGGCATACCAGAAAATCAAAACATAAAAACATACATATAAATTGAATGTGATATGAATGCAAGATGCAATTTTAATAAACCTATTCTTTTTGAAAAACCTTCCTTTTTTTTTTTTCTTTCCCCTTTTTTTTTTTTTTTTTTTTTGGAAAAATTTTGAAACAATTATTGGAAAACAATTTTAATGCAAATGAGTGATGCAATGCATGGAATGAAACTTAAAACATTTTATTATTAAACCCAAGTAAAATAAGACTTAAAAAGTGGCTTGACTCTAAAAAATAATGTCCCCAGTGGAGTCGCCAAGCTGTCGAGACGTTTTACCGCTCCGACGATAAATGATATGGCGTGAAAAATATTCGGGACTAAACAGTCTAAAAACAAATGGAGTCGCCACTAACCTTTTATTTTTAATAGGTGTGGTTAGTCACCTACTTGTTTAACCCAACATAAATCTAGAAAGATTACGTCAAGCTAAGGAAAGAAACTGGTCTACGAAAAAGATTTTAGGTTCGTGAGTCGGTTACGCTTGGGGAAGGATTAGCACCCCCAAGACGCCCGGAAATCGGTACCACAAAAGTCTTAAAAATATTTTACTTGGGAAATAATAATAAAATGTGTTTAAAATTATTTTAGGAAAAAACATAATTTCGAATGTTGGAATATATATTCCTTTTAATGTGGGACAAAAATCCCATTGAAAAGTTAAATCCAAAAAAAAACTTAATGTCGGAATGAACATTCCTTTTAATGTGAAAATCCATAGCCCAATTTTGAATTTGAAGAAATTTCCTACTTAGAATGGAGATTCAATTTCTAATTAGGAACAAATATTCTTCAAAAAATCAAAGTCAAATTTAAAAATGAGGACAAATATCCTTTTGAAAAACAAAGGTTTAACTTTTAATTTTAGAAAGTCTCAATTATGAGAATATTAATTGAAACCTTCTAGAAAACATTTTGCTAAAAAGTTGGGATAAACATCCTCAAATTCATATTTTGAAATTTACATTAAGAGACTTTAATTATGATTACTTAAATTAAAATCTCTTAGAAAGATTTAATTTTAAAACAATGTTGGAATAAATATTCCTTTTAATTTGATGAAGGGAATAATTTGACAAAAATTTAGTTTGATAAGAAACCTTTAGTAGATTTAATAAATTAAGACCTTTCAAAAAATGAATATCCTTTTTATCAAATAAAACTGATTTAAAAAAAAGAATTTTAAAGGTTTAAAGAGTAAACATTCCTTTTATTGGAGCTAAAAATGTCCTTTAATAAAAACAAAGTTTGCCTGAAAGGTCTTAATTAATTAAATTTACCAAAGTCCTCCCAAAAAGATATTTTGAAAAATTTTAAAAAAGACCAAAAGAAAATAAACAATCCCTTTCATTAGAAAGAAATAAAAATAAATAAAATAAGAAAAGAAATTTTGAAAATGGTTTTTTAATAAAACTTGGATTAATTCGAGAGGCTTTAACTATAATTGAGTAGTTAAGATCTCTCAAAAACTTTTAAAACATATTTTGAAATTAATGTTGGAATAAACATTCCTTTTAATTTAATTGGGCCTCTTAAACAAGAGATTTTCTTAAAGTGAAATAGAAATAAAACATAAAAGTAAAAATAAATAAATAGAAATAAAAGATTTTGGAATTAACATTCCTTTTTGTAAAAAGAAAATTTTTGGAGTTCATTCGCAAATTTTAAGAAATTAAAGAAAATCGTAAACATGATGCATGCTTTTTGTGAAAACCACATGAAAAACATATTTTTAATTTTGAAGGGATAAGAAATTCTCCCAGGTCCGATCGGACTCCCGATTAGACACCGAGAAAACATCTCATCGGAGAAAACCTTCAGAAACCTCAGACTCCCGAGGCATCTTTCGGTTACCCCGTGCATATGAATTTTTGAAAATCAATGTTCTAAATCTAATCATGCATGAATGGGACAAGAAAACATGGGTTAGTATATACATACAATTAATTGCACAATATAATACGATAAATAAATAAAACATGAGAATTTAAATTTAATTTTACAAGATCAAATTGCATGATAGCTAATTTAACACATATAAGCAAGCTTAATTTAAATAAATACATTTACAAGGTCCAAGAGGTAATTTCTACGCAAAATTTAATTCATAATTGAATAAACATATGTGCAGGGGTAAAAGGGTAATTTCACATATAAAATTCAATCTTTAATTAATCAAACATACATACAAAGGCAAAAAGACAACTTAATACAAGATACAATTACTAAATAAACAAAAACACATGCAAGGGCAAAAGGGTAATTTTACACGCATGATTGAATTAAGACAGACATGGATTTAAGGGCGAGAAAGTAATTTAACAAGATCATAATTAAATATTAGACTAAATATGCATCAAAAATACAATAATAAAAAAAATTTATAACCAAGATTAATTTTTATTTAAATTTTTAACCTAAACAGGTTTGAAGATGCGAACTTTACAGTCAAAATTAAATCTTTTAACCTAAACAGGTTCAAAGTTGCAACCTTTATTAATCAAGTTTTCATCTTTAATCAAGCAAAAATACCCACAAGCAAAAAAGTGTAATTTTTATAATCCTAGACTTAACATTTAATTAAACAAACAAGTTAATCAACTTAAAATTATGACCTTTATAACCAAGATTAGGTTTTTTAATCCATCAAGGATGAACATAAGCTAAAAAATGCAATCTTTTTAATCAAGATTAAAATTTTATACTAAACAAGCATATTGAACATATAAGCAAGCTTTAAAAGTAATAAACAAGGATATAAAACAAGAAAGTTAGGAACTTTTTATATAATCATGTAAATATTTAAGAGAAATGGCACATTAAAAAAAATAACATAAAATAAATAAGCAAGTAAAAATAAATCATCTTGAATGTATTAGAAACATATATTAAACTAAGCAAATTATTTAACAATATACAAAAGCTCTATAAATCATAAACGTCATCATAAAAAGGAAAGTTAACAAATTTAACTAGACAAAACAAGAATATTGTATTAAAAGTAAAAGAAATGATCTTAAAAATAAAACTAAGAACTTACCTAAAAAGATGAAGTTTTATACCAAAACTAAAAAAAAGATAATAATGGCTTTGTGGAGAAGAGAATGGCCAAGATTGATAATCAAGAAGCCTTTTTTCTCTATTTTTCTCTAGCCAAACCGTTTAAAATAAATCAAGAAGGAGAAGAAAAAATTTCTTTTGGACTCTCTTTCTCTCTTTCTCTCTTCTCCTCTCTATTTTTTTTTGTGTTTGAAAGAAAACTGAAACTTTGTTAAAAAAAAATATATACCACAGCCCCTTTTTTGCTCTCTCCGTTTCCTTCCTCTGTTTCTTCTCTCTATTTCTTCTGTTCTTTGTTTTTTTTTGGGAATGGCTGAAGCTTTTCTTCTCTCCGTGCTCTCCTCTTTTATAGCCGAATGGAATCCCCCCCACTTGCTAAAACGATTCCTTTTTATATTCTCCTTTTTTCTCTCATCAATGATTCTTATCTTTTCTTATCTTATCATCTGATTTTTTTTTTTTTCTTTTTGGCCTGTACTCTTTGTTTTTATCCTTTCTTGCTCCTATCGGTTGCTGATCTCTTCTTTCTTTCTTCTTTTTTTTGTTATCCTCTTGGCTGCCCATGTTCGTTGTCCTCTGCAAGGGTACAAGCTGGTCGGTGATAGAATGGCGCAGCTGGATGTTATCACATGTTGGGGTATCCCGCTGGCAGAGGGAGTAGCTGTTATGTGTTGGCGAGGTCCTCAGCTGCTGCCTTCTCTGTTTCAAGTAACAAATCCAATTCATTGACCTTTTTGTCAGCACCCTCCAATTTGGAATGAGATGTCTGGAATAGATCCTCTAGCTCAAGGCTGCGTTGATGACTCATATTAGCTCGATCCTCATGTTCAACACTTCTCTCCAGAGCAATCTTCAACTCCTCCGCAAGCTCTGAGTTCCGAGCTGCTGACTGGTTTAGAGCTGATTCTAGCTCAGCCACCTTCCCCTGGTATTCCTCCCTTTGACTGTTCAGCAGTTTCTTTTCTTCCTCAGCCTTTCCGAACTTTGTGCTGAGCTCTGAATTCTTTTAGTTCTTTCTGATCAGCTTCAAACCCTTTAAGTTCCACCAAATTTAACTGTTGTTCAAGCTCCACATTCCTCTGCTCAGCCGCTATAAAAACGTGCCTCAAGCTCCCTCAGTTTCAATTTTGCATCTTCTGCTGCTTCATTTGAAGCTCGAACTGTATCCTCTAACTCAAGATTCTTTTGAGTAGCAGTTGCTGCCGCAGCTCCAGATTCATTATGAAGCTCTTCCTTGGAAGTGAGCCTTTGCTCTAAGTCCAATACTAACGATTTAGAAAGTGCCAACTCCTCCTTAGAAGTAGAAAGTTCTGCTGTAGTGCTTTGAAGGGCCGCATCAACCTTCTGGTTTTCAACAACCTTCTCATGTAGGCCCTCGTGTTCTTCCTTCAGGGAAACCATCTGTTCTTCCATTTCTTTCACGCTAAGTTTTGCAGTTTCAAGCAATCTTTCAAGCTCCAGAGCTCTCTGTGTCTCAGACTCAGCACGTGAGCCATCTTGTTTGTGCAGTTCTTCAAACTTTCTCGCCTCTTCTGCAGAACTCTGCAGCTGAATAATGAAACCCTATTGGTTGGCACAAGTCCAACCGATAGCTGGTCGCTGGCGCCGTCATGGTATACATCCCCGCCATTACTGCACCGCCGCTTCCAACCCCTACCGGGTGCATTTGACAGGAAACCGAAGCCGAGGAAGCGGAACTCATCGTGGATTCAGCGGCACAAGAGATTTCAGTAGCTGCAGAGATGGTGCCAGAGCCCGTGGCGGCGAAGCAGCCACTCGATGGTCTCACCATTGGAGCGGTGGCCGAGTTCTCGGGTCAGCTGGAAGATTCGTACCGCACAAAGGGCCGGCGTCCGAACTCGGAGGCCACGGCCATTCACTTTGGTATGGCGATCTTTAGAGAGGGAAGAAACGGGCTTTCGAACATTGAGAGTGAGTTGGTTCTTGGGAGCAGGCTCATTAGAAATCACCACAGAGTTATCGTTGGAGTTCTGGTGGCTGTGGAGCGGTGGCATGGAGTTGCATGGATGGTGGCTTACGTGGGAGGAGGGTCGCGTGACTGTTTTGTTGCTGCAACTGTTATTGGCTCGAGCTATTGTTGCTGTAACGGCTGCTGTGGTTGCATGGAGGAGGGGTGCTGCGTGGCTCGGTTGCTGCTGTGCAATGGTGGTGTGGCTCTTGGTGGGAGCTGCAGTTGACGCCCGAGGGAGGCCGCAGTGACTGCTGCCGTTGTTGGTTTTCATGCGGTGGATGCAAGGCTCTTCATGCCAGTTGGCAAAGATCAATTCAGATGTGCAGTTTCTTCAAGTGAATTATGAGGAACTTAAATCCATGTGCTATAGCTTTAACGTCCATGTGCTTCCTTTCTTCCGGTTCTATAGAGGAGCTCAGTGGCGCGTATGCAGCTTTAGCTGACCGATGTAGCCTTGGGCCAACAAAAGAGCTCGAGGAGAAGGAGCTTGTGGCATTGGCTGCCAACAAAGACCTTTCCTTCAACTACAAACCAAAACCAGTTCATCCTGCAGCAGTTCCAAGAGACTCGCAGACTTTGTGATCGTCTTGCTCATCAACAAAGCAGATTTTGGTGCCGCACAAACGCTCTCGCCAATCCTAGTTGCTTCACCAGTGACCAATGCCGCTTTTCCTACTAATCTTTGGGTGGGAAATGATGATTCAGTGAAGATAGTGGCGCTGCTAGAAGCCATGGAAGACGCTTGACTGCTTTATGCCTTATTCCCCGAGATGCATGGACTCTTCCTTTTCTTCGCTTACGAAATTTCTCTCTCCTCTTGTTATTGTTGAAGTAAGTCATTGAAGGTGGTCGCTTGTGATATATATGTATATACATACATATAAGCATATATATATATAAATATGTATACATATAAATATAAGTATATATACATATACATGTACATATAAATATATGTATATGTATGCATACAAATATACATATTCTTACAAATATATATATATATATATATATGTGTATCGCATGGTAAACGAGTCAACTTGATTGGTCTTTAACTTTCCAATTCGGTCCAAAAATTACCTGCAAGATAAAATTAAAATTAAAATAACGTAGAATGAAATAGAACAAAATAGAACAAAGCAATAAAATAAGACAGATATAAACTAAACTAAAAAGGACAGTAAGAAATAATTAATGAAACAAAAATTGAAAACGACCAATTAATTAATTAATTAACTAGAATTAATCAATTAACTACGGTTAAAAAAATAAGTGTCTACAATATGCATGTATGTATATATGTTTATATATATATATATGGATAAATATATATAAATATATATATACATATGTATGTATGTATGTATGTATGTATGTATGTATGTATGTATGCTTATATATATATATATATGAATAAATATATATTTATATATATGTATGTTATGGGGAGAATGACTTTTAGGGTAGATTTTATATTAAGGGGGTGTAGTCCCTTGAAGACAATTAGACTTGGTGCTTTGTTGAGAGTTTGTGGACCGAGAATGGAGAATGCTATCTAACAAGTACCGTGGATTGCCTAGCAGAGGGGCACAATGAGAGGAAACACTAGAATTGATAAGCATAAAGGATAACTAGCTAGAGAATGTTGTAGCTGTGTCCTACCACAGCGAATGGTATTGTCGAGAAAATGGTTACATATATGTATAAATATATTTATACATATATGTATGTATATATATATATACATATATATGTATATCTTGATATTTGTATATTTTCTATTTCTTGTGACAAAATAATCCTCGACGATCCGAGGTCAATAACTCTATTAGGTCGAGCCTTGGATGGTGTTTTATGGCCAGCCCATTTTATGACATTATTTTATTGTTATATCATTTAATAAAAATGTTGGGGGGAAAATGTTTTGAAAAAGAAATTATAAAATTTAATTTATAACTTATTTGGATTTTACTCGACTCCTCAAGCTCTTTTGGAAACTCATTGAAATTTTGTTATTTACCTATAGACAATTTTGTTGGGTGCAGCTTTCGTGTGAAAGGATCGCTAGGATTATCAGTTGCCATATGAGTCCTTTTGTTCGCTACATAGGTTATTCCATAGCTACATCCACCAATACCCCTTTTGATTTCTAATTCATTTTAATTAATGATTTTCTATTAGTACTATTATTTCTAACTACTAATTAAGTTTAGTGTAATTGTTTTGCAGCAATGATGCCTTCAATGCCTTGTGTTGTCTCGAGTACATGTGGAAATAGATGTACATGTACTTCGAGGTGATGCGGCAGTTACCATGTGACCGGGACAATGAATCCGAGGTGTAACACCATAAATCTCACTAAATATTAAGGTTAAACCATTCATAGTCTAGTAGAGTCGTATACTCTCGTGTTAGCCCAACTGTATACGAGTATTACCGCAATCCTGCATTGATGCTCCTAATTTGATTATATTCCAGTTAGAAAACGTTTTCAAAATGAAAACCATGCATATGCAGACTCAATTAGCCTAAACAAGCTTCTATTGTGCCTAGGAAAGCTTCTAGGCTAAATCGAGATCAAAATGGGGTAAAATAGGAAAAGTCAACTTGGGGTCAACGTCAGACAACGGCTAGTCAATGCCGATCAATATTAGTTAACAATAAAACCTAGCCTCGTCAAAGGAAAAGTTCAGCACCAGTCTTAGTCCTGTCCAGCACTGGATTTGGATGACAACTCTTGTCACCCTTAAATATTTGTTTAGGTCCAGCGCCAGTTTTCCTCAAGTCCGACACTAGATGGCATACTTGTAATTAAAATCGAATTCTCTATTTCAAGTCCGGTGCTGGTTCACTATAGGTCCGACACTGGATGCACTCGAACCCAGGACTATAATTTTCTACCTATTTGGAGTTCAGCACCAGATATGTTTAGGTCTGACGCTAGACCACTTATTGACCACGGTGTACGATGGTCCTTTGCCACCCTTAGCTTGCCAAATTCAATTTTTCACAATTCTAAACTTATCCATAGCCATCTAAAGCCCCAAAATACATTTTACTTCCTCCACAACACTCCATAATGACAATTTAACAATTAATTTAACCTAGAAATAAAAAAATAGCCATTTCTTTTAAAAAAATCCATAACTCAGCCATTAAGCACTCATCTAGACATGTAAGAGCATAAAAACAAAGCCCATGAAATGCTCTTCAACATACCTTATCAATTTAATCAAAGAATGGCTAGATTTCACGAACTTCCAACTAAACCTAAAATCCTTAGCTTGCCCACCGAACTTAGTTCAACAACATTCACCAAGAATTATCACTACCATTTTGTAGAGCTCGGAAAAATACTCAAGATATAGTATTTGCATGCATAAATTGGTTTAGAAATGGCAAAGATATTGAAGGGAGAACTTTTTTGCACTTTTAGAGAGAGAACTTGAATGAAGGCTGAAATGGAGGAAGGAAGAAGAAAGGGAAGCCGAGCTTCCCAACTCAGCCAATCTTAGCTCTTTTATACTCCCAAGGAAAATTCCCATTTGAGCCTCCAACACTTCAAACTAATTTAATTCATTGTCCAACGTTTTTACTTCTTCAATTTAGCACCAAAACTCACATAGAAATTTTAATGTACTGTCATGCACCGACCCGCCTGGGTCGGCCACGTGGCAACTATAGCGCTGCCTCGAAATATATGATGACCGGTCACGCACCAGAAGCACCACAAGGCATAGGAATGGATATCATCGCTGCAAAACAACTAAAACTTTAATTAAAAATCATTTAATAAAATAATAAACTTTAACGGTAATACCAGTGGACTAATTTAAAGGAATACCTACACAGCGGAAACTATTACACCTAAGCCATAGACGCCTCC
The DNA here is from genome assembly GCA_030664755.1 of Microcos paniculata. Lineage (NCBI taxonomy): Eukaryota > Viridiplantae > Streptophyta > Magnoliopsida > Malvales > Malvaceae > Microcos > Microcos paniculata. Next base: position 28,822,055 of record CP131459.1, on the reverse strand, counting down.
TAGTGAGCCTCAGAACTATCTGCTATCCTCGTACGCAGATTTGCATCCATTCACATTGGATACAGGTGAGTGACAGAGGTTCCATGATTCTCCATCATGGGTTAGGGCAAACAAGGGAAATCCAAAACATAATAATAATAAAATAAATAAATTTTGTTTTCTCCAAGTGAGAATTTGATTTAAAACAATTTAAAATAATATATAAATAAAACGGGCTGGCCTCAAACAAACTGAAGGCATGACTGGCAGGTCGTATGCCTTACTGCACCAAGGGCTATCTCTTTTCTTTTTAAAGCATTTTCTTTCTTTCTCTTTCTCTAGCCCGTTCCCTCAGTGGTACCAGATGTTGTGGTGAAACACAGCTACATCAAGCCCTGGCGAGATTCCCAACACGCCTCTTCCAGGGTCTCTACTCACCATGCCCCTCAAAAGGTGGTCCACAGCTATTTCACTGCATGCTCTCAACTCGGTCCACGCTCTCTCAAATTGGAGCCCCGAGGAACCACTCTCAATCGCTTATCTCGCATCCCATCCATAACAATATCATATATATATATATATGTGTGTGTACAAAACATATATATTTAAAATATATAAACACACACAAGTAATTCTTTATATTTTCTTTAAAAACATCCCACTCTCTACGTGGGTATATCACCAAGTAGGTGTGTGTGCGTGTGGATTCCCCGTATCCCAAAATATTTGAAAAACATTTATGTTTTTAAAATCTTTTTAAAACCTCTGGCCCCAATGGCTAAGCAGAGAAATCTAAGCCACTCACAGTGTTGGGAGGTGCGTATACTCCCAAGCGATCCACGTAGTTTAACCTCCGGAGATCGCTGCACTTGATCATCCGGAGCCCTAATACGCGGTAAATATGCATTAGCATTCATAATAAAACTTATGAATGCACCTATGAGGCTCTAGCATGATCTAAGACAGTGTTTGGATGTATTTCGAGGCTTAGAAAAGTGTCCAGGAGGTTTCGAGGTCAAAATCGGACACTTGAGGAAAAATGACCAAAATGCATCTAAGGGCCCACTAGGCCCCACGAAAACTAGGCCGGGCCTCGCTCAAAATTGGGCCCAAAAGGCTGCTCCCGCGTGGACTGGGCCGGGCCCCCACTGTTTTGGGCCAAAAGGCCCACCCGCTCGGTTTGGGCCATGTCCCACGCCGGACTAGCCTAAGTCCCACACGGAAGACAAGACAGGGGGCTCGGGATTCAAGTCCCCACCGTAATTCTCATGCTGTCTGACCTCCGTTCGACGCACAAACTTAGACAGACAATTTTCATGCCGTCTACGACACGTTTATTGAAAGAAAAATGAGAATCACAACTCAAAGTTATTAGATCTCGAATCTAAAATAGAATCTAGCTAAAAAGCTGTACCTAACTTTGAGCTTGGATCTCTCATAGGCCAATGCATGAAAATGCATGAAAACTTAATGGAATGCAGATTAAGGTGAGTAGAATAACATATTAGAAACTAACCTTGATCCTTTGGTCAGATTGTCCGGATCGGCCAAAAGTCCAAAGTTGCTCCGAGAGAGCCAAGGAGAGGAGAGGAAGAGAGGGAGAAGAAAAATGAGAGGGGGAGAGCTTAACTCCCCCTATTTATAGATAAGCTCGACATCGGGTCTACTCGAATCTTGGGCCAGACTTAATTCCCCCTTTTTCCACTTCTCATAATCTCAATCCTCGGCCTAATCCACCGACCAATTCACCGATGGATACCCAATCCATTGGCTATAGACTTAGAGAAGTCCAATTAGTGCTTCAATGTATGGTCACCTGTCTCATCTTCAAACTACGTTTTATCTTAATTTTAACTTCTCTTCTTAATTAGACACATCCAGACTGACATATTATTAAGTTAACACACCATTTTACACTATTCCGGTAGTATGGAAAAGTCGGATTAGGTCCGGGTGTGTCAAGTACACCCAACGTTCAATATTCATTAATTTGATAGCTCAATTACAAATTAGATTGGGATTGGAGTTTACAATCAACGTCACGTCAATGTAGCTAACAGTAAAAGTTTAACGTTATTAGTAATTAGACTTAATTCGACAATAAATGATAGTAAAAGAAATTCAATTTGATTAAATTACTTTCTTTATAGTAGAATGACTACTTTCATAATTTGACCAAAATAAATATAGTACATCGATTGACTGGCCTCACCAACCCAATTACAGCGAAGTTCTTTTTGGGTTTGGTGTTTTGCCTAGAATAATTTAAAATTTTAGTCAAAGAATTGGTTTATTGCTGCCATATATATTTATTTTTTAAACTCTTTTTAACAAGTTTGAATACAATTATTCATTTTTTTTTCTCAATTGGTGGGCTCTTTTCTTCCCTTGCAGGCATTTAAATATTGTGTAATTAATTTTTAAATTACAAGTTTTTTATTCTTTTCTTTCTTTAGTTTATAAAGGCATGCATCATACACTACTAAAAAAGTAAATTCACAACTACTAAATTTGTCATTACGAAATATCATTGTATTTGTAACGACTTTAAAAATTCGTTATAAAAAATCCTATATAGGATTAAACCAATCCATGTTTATGCAATTTTTATTGGACCAGGCACTTGTTAGAAAACATATAAAAATATACTCAACCTCTTTCAGTTACCAAAGATAACATGGATTGATAGGAACATTTAAAATTATAAATGTATCATATTGATATTGATGTGACTGTGTGTATTCTTAAAATAATCGATTTGAAGATTACCTTAGACTTAATTTGATGAGATACCCTCATCCATCTTACAAAAAAAAAAAAAAATACAACACGAAGTCACGTACCCAAATGACGATACTTTTACTAGATGTTAAAATTGAAATTCTTAATTAATCTTTATTTTTGTCCTCAATTACAATTATGGCATGTGAAAATAATATTTAATTAGCTCTGTCTACAACTCCAAGCCAAAAGATGAGACAACGTCGTTGAAAATGATTTTAGATGTCATGCAAAGTAGATTTTAACTATCTATCCGTTTGCTCCTAGATAAAATCTGTCTACTTTTTACCTAAATTATGAAAAAAGTTGGCGTGGCGTGTTGCTTTTCTTTGCACACTAATGCCATTAATTTCCCTTGGTTAGTGGTAAATATTAAACCACAGACACAAAATTACGAAAAAGCCACAAAAAAGACGCATCCAAATATCTAATTAATTAACCCACTTCTTCTTTTATTATTAAAGTATATTATTTTTTATTTATTATTCTAATTTAATTAATTAACCCACTTCTCCTTACCTTACTTTGCCTATTAAAATCTGTCAAAGAAAACAAAAAAGGTGCTCAATTAATCATTTCTTAACCGAGCACGATGAGAATGTAACCTCAGCTAACTACTTTGGCTATAATATTCAAAGTTTTAGTGAAATAGAAGACAATTTTCTCCATCTACTGACAAAATTATAGAATATTTTTTCTTCTAATGTGGTTCTGTCAAGGACGGAACTAGAATTGAAATTAGGGGGACCAGGTCATTTTTAAGCTAAAAGATATATGTATATATAACTATATATAATTCAATTTATATATTAAATGACTTGTTTTGCAATCAATTGGTTTTTCAAATTTTATTTTATGTTATTGTGTTATTGTATTTGTTTAAAGTAAAAAGAAATATATCATTAATTTATCATATATATAATTTTATGTTGTATATATATATATATATATCTCTCTCTCTCTCTCTCTCTCTCTCTAACTATATTTTATATATCTATATCTATAATCCATAATTTATAATATTCTACCTATAACTTTATAACTATTCTTAGAAGTAAAGGGTTAATTAGCATGGGGGACAAATGTAACCTCCCACCACATTGGTTGCCCACACTATTTACATATATATATATATATATATATTAAGTGATATATATATATATATATATATATTTTTTTTTTACTCTTATGATTTTTATGTTTTTAATTTACTTTTTTCTTTTACTTTTTAATTTTGTTTAATTTTTTATATTTTCCTTTATTTTAAATTTATTTTTTAAGTGATATTTTTCCTCCTTAGACCATCTCCAAGTGTCTACACCAACATTTGCACCATTTTGGTGTAAAAAGAGCATTTTTTAGAATATTTTTTCACCAATTTTTTTTCACTCCAATGTATAACACCATTTCTTACACCAATTTTTATTAAAAATATATCTATCTATTATTTAACTTCATATAGTTATAAAAATAATAACTTAACTAATGAAATTAATCTTTAAATAATATTAATAATATATTTTATTATTCTTAAATTTATAATATTAAATAATAATTCATAATTTTTTATTATAAATTATTTAATCATAGGTCATTAATTATTGTTAACATTATTTCACAAATAATTAATAACAATATTATTACACATAATTTATGAAATTATCATATAACTAAAAAAATTACATTTTATTGACCAAATTTAATTTTCTGAATTTAGGAGGAAATGGAGATGATATTCCAAATTTTTAATTCTTTTTTAGCATATATTATTGTCAAGTAGTTATAATTATAGCCGTTGGTGTTTTAATCTATGTTGTGATTTAATTTATATGATTGTTTAATTTGTATTTTGATTATAATTGAAGTAAAATGATGTTTAATTGCTTTTATTATGTTTTAATTGAATTTTTACCTAATTTTTTAAATTTATATTTATAATTATGTCACTCCCCGACCCGCCCAGGCTGGCCACGTGGCAATCGCCGCACTGCCTCGAAGTATGTGCTGGCCAGTCACGCACCTAAAGCACCGCAAGGCATAGAAATTGATACCATCGCTGCAAAACAACTAAAATTTTAATTAAAATCATTCAATAAAATAATAATCTTTAAAAGTAGTACCAATGGACTAATTTAGAGAATACCTACATAGCGGAAACTATTAAGCCTAAGCCACCGACGCCTCCTAGTGAGCCTCCGATCTATCTGCTATCCTCGTACGCGGATCTGCATCCATCCACATTGGATACAGGTGAGTGGCAGAGGTTCTAAGAATCTCCATCAAGGTTAGGGCAAATAAGGGAAATCTAAAATAAAATAATAATAAAATAAATATTTTTCCTTTCAAAATCTCTTTCTAATTCTCTAGTTAAGAATTCTCTTTAAAAACACTTTAAATATATATATATATATATATTTATACATATCTCAAATGGGCTAGCATCTATCATGCTGAAGGTGCGACCCGTCGGTCGTCTTATGCCTTACTACACCAAGGGCTATCTCTTTTCTTTCTAAAACATTTTCTTTTTTCTCTTTCTTTAGCTCATTCCCTCGGTGGTGCCCATTGCTGTGGTGGAACACAGCGAATTGGAGCCTTGGTGAGCTTTCCTACGTGCCTTTCCCAGGGTCTTAACTCACCGTGCCCCTCGATAAGTGGTCAACGGCTGAGTATCATGCATGCTCTCAAACTCGATCCACGCTCCCGCATATATTGGAGCACCGAGGAACCCTCTCAATCACTCATCTCCTAGGGGTATTGTACCCTCAATAATAATAATAATAATAATAATAATAATATTTCATATATATAACATATATATATATTTATATATATATATATATATATTTAAAACATACAGACATAAATATAAACACACACACATAGGGCTTTATTCTTTTCTTTGAAAACGTTCCACTCTCTAGGTGGGTATATCAACAAGCAACTGTGTGTGTGTGGATTTCCCGTATCCCAAAATCTTTGAAAATCATTTACGTTTTTAAAACCTTTTAAAATCTTTATGCCCAGTGGCTAAACAAAGAAGTCTAGGCGACTCATAGGATTGAGAGGTTCATATACTCCTAAGCGTTCCACGTAGCTTAACCCCCGAAGTATCGCTGCATTCGATCATCCAGAGCTTTAGTACACGTAAATCCGTGTTAGCATTCATAATTAAACTATGAATGCACCTATGAGGCTCTAATATGACTTAGGACAGTGTTTAAAAGTGATTCGAGGCTTAGAAAAGTATCCGGAAGGTTTCGAGGTTAAAATCGGACACTTGATAAAAATTACCAAAATGCCCCTGGGGCCCATGGGCCTCCCAAGTGGGCTGGGCCCGGCCCGGCCCCTTTTTAGGCCCAAAATGCCCACTCCCACGTGGACTGGGCCAAGTCTCGTGCTGGACTTGCACGGATCCTGCGATGGAGCCGAGCTGCACGGTGCACGACTCCCGCATAGGACCTGCACGGTTCCGCCGAGAGTCGAGCCAAAGGCTCTGGAATCGAGCATTTTGCCTCGGTTTTCATGTTGTCTGACCTTCAATTACCGCACAAACTTAGACGGACGATCCTCACGACGTCCATGACACTTTTACCGAAAGAAAAATGAGAATCACAAGCTCAAAGTTCCTAGATCTTGAATCTAAACTAGTATCAAGCTAAAAAGCTAAACTAAACTTTGAGCTTAGATCTCTCCTAGACCAATGCATGGAACTACGTGAAAACTTAATGGAATGTAGATTAAGGTGAGTAGAATAACATACCAAGATCTCGCCTTGATCCTTTCGTCGAACTGTCCGGATCGGCCAAAAGTCCAAAATTGCTCCGAGAGAGCAAATGAGAGGAGAGGAAGAGAGGAATGAGAGAAATGAGAGAGGAAGAGAGCTCACTCCCCTTATTTATAGGCAAGCCTAGCACCGGGCCTACTCGGACCCTGGGCTAGACTTTTTCCCCTCTTTGCAACCTCTCATAAATTCGATCCTTGGCCTAATCCACCGACCAATTCGCCAATGGATGTCTAATCCATCGACTATGGACTTCAAAAGTCCAACTTAAGCTTCTATGTATGGTCACTTGACTTATCTTCCAACTCCGTCTTATCTTAAACTTAACTTCTCTTCTTAATTAGACACATCTGGACTGACGTATTGTTGACTTAATACGCCGTCTTACACTATTCTGTTTGTACAAAAAAGTCGCATTAGGTTTGGGTGTGTCAACTCTCCCGTCATTCTAAAAATTTCATCCTCGAAATTAAATGAGGTAGCTTTGGGGAGATTCGGCTTCTATTCCAAGCCTTCCTTTCGTTTTCGAATAGTGTTTGCATCACTATTCGCTGCTGAAGTCCACCACGCTTCTGCTGTGCACTTTGATCATTCTCTTTCTCAAGAGTGGCTTCATCGCCCTCATACTCTTGAGCTTGAACTTCATCTTTTCCTTAACATAGCCTGCCCTTATCCAATTATTGGTTAGGCTTTCTTCACTTCAGTTGTGGTACGTAGAGGTTCTTCCTCCACTTTAGCTGTGCTTACTCGATTTTCTCGTTTCATCCTCATTTCATCCTTCAAGTCTTTCTCGATGATACTACCCTTTTATTACTTCTGAGGTTCCACACCTCTTACTCTTCTTAGGAGTTCCTTCTCCTTTCTTTGTACCACTGCCTCCCACTTTGAGGCCACTCTCCGACGCGCTCCTCGTCGTTTCGTGGTCTTGTACTCATTTTTGTAACCAAGCTATTGGGAAAGACTTTAGCTTAACTCCCTTGCCTCTACGGTGAGGATGCGGTGAGTTAATTGTCTTTCCCCCTCCTTGGTTTTGCTTCTCTATTTCGTTACTTCCATTCTTTTTCTTTCCAATCTCCTTCCATTCAAAACTCATGGCGTATGAGTCGAGCTCCTGTACACACTGGCCCACACTTGGTCACATCATAATGGAGGAATCAGAGATCATGCCCTCTCGGCTCTCACAATCTGACTCACTCTCTGACCGCCCATCACAATCACACATAGGGTCTTCGGCCCATCACATCACATATAGGGCTCACGGCCCATCTCATTTCTCATCCTTTCTGGGATGGAGAACTCTGGGAGGCCTCATGCTCTCCCCAATCACACATTAGGTCGGTCCTCTCGAGTGGTCATCACAGAGATCCTTAAGATCTTGATTTTTGATCCTTCCTCTCATGGGACGCCTCACATGGCTTCCAAGTCATCCATACCTGAGCTTCGACCTCATACCCATCCACACTATTTCTCTAGCCTCTTAGGCTTTTCTCATGTCTTTTAGGCCTCTTAGGCCTCTTAGAAGAGGCTTTCTTTCCCCACTGACACTCCCGTCAACACTGGACATAGCTGATCGCACCATGTTGTGATCACTGCGTGCTCTCTATCTTTGTTGTGATCACTCCGTTCTTCCTCCTTTCGTCAACAGTGTTATCTGGGGTTTCCGTATCCCTATCTCTATCCTTTTCTTCATTTCCATCCGCCAACGTCCATATTGGGGTCCACCTTTCTTTTGCCTTCCCGTCAATACGGGACTAGGCAAATCACGCATGTCAACTCGTGCGGCATCCTTTGTAGCTTCATTATCTTTGTATTTCTCTTTCTTGATGTTTCTTCTCTTTTCAGTTAAATTACCCTTATCTTGGTTCCATTGCCATCCTTAGGCATCATCTACAGTTCTTATTATCTCCATATCCTTTTTCTTTAGGGTCATCTCCATATTCTTTCTTTTTTCCATACTCTTTTACCTCAATTTATATGATCCTTCATGTCTTATCCAAGGTTTCCTTTACTTTGGCTTCATTCTTCCTTTTCTTTGCTTTCTTTATCATCCTTATCCTTATTTCTCTTTTCTTTTAATACCTTTACTTCTCTTGGGTGTTAGAATTCTCTTTCTGCTGCTTATACTGGCTGTGCTCATAAAATCTTATGAGCTTGATCAATTCCTTTCCTTATCCCCGTACTCCTTCCACTGAGTGTTCGGGGTTCTCTCTCGTCATATTTTCTGTCTCAGTTCCCACATCTCTTGCTTTTCACATGTGGGTTTCTTTTATCTCAGCCATCTTTGGCTCTTAATCCTTGATATCTCTTCTTTGTCTTTCAATATCATGGTTTATTTATAATGGACAACACCTTTCTCTATTCTCCATTGCCTCACAATCTTGCCCGTGCCAAGCTAACTCCATTTTAGCTTGGTTTAACTTTATCTCCCACATCATTTCTTCACTTATTATACTTCGGGGAGGTTATCCTTAAAGTCGGCTTACTCCCCTTCTTCTAAAAATTCAACTTATCCTCCATATTCTTTTAACTCTTTGCTCTTAATTCCTTCTATTTCACACTTTTGCCATGCCTTGACCCTTTGTCTTCTCTAGTTCCAACCATTATTCTGGTTCATCCTCATTCTTTCTTCGACTCTTACTTAGATCGATCCACTTTCCTCATCAATTGGATTTGTAATCTCCTTATAATTTCCATCATCATCATTATTCTCATCATTCATTCTTGTTTGTATTACCATGCCTTTGTATCCTCGCTTCTTATTTCTCTTTTCTTCTCTTCCATTCACTCTTTACTGATATCATCCATTAGAATACAATTAACAAATTCACTAGTTTCCTTCGAGTGCTCATTCTCTTGTGTTTTCTCCAATTTGCTATTTCTATCCAACCTCCTACTCTCTTCTTCATGACCTTATTTATCAGGGCTTTCCTTTCCTTTCTTTTCACCAATTCACACTTTTAATGATTCTGTTCTCTTTTACCACAATCAAGTAGTCGGGGGTTTTTCTTTCCTTCCTTTCACTAATTCATATTCTTAACCCCTCTTTTCTGTAGTTTTGGTCTTCAATCATTCTTATTTATTCATTTCTTTCTTCAACTTTTTTGTATTATGATGTAATGCCTTGGCTTGACTTAATTTTAGGTTCATTATGCACGACTTTCTTTAGCTAATATCCGTTTCTAAGTCTTTTATTCTTTTTTAGCTAATATCCGTTTCTAAGTCTTTTATTCACTTTCTTCACTATATCTTTCTTAATCCTCTTTTCTAGGCCCTTATAAAACTCCTTTTTATTCTCTTTCTTTAACCTATCTCTAGGTTATCTACGTAGGTTTTGTCTCGAAACCTAATTTCCTAGTCTTATTCTTTTACTAATCCTAGTCAGTCATTTGGAGTTATTAACCTATGATTCATTATGAAATTATCGCTAATTAAGGCTAAAGTTTTCTAGTGATAGATTATGCCTTTCTTCTTTTAAGGCTCTACTCCTAGTTAAACAAAACTTAGTTCATCAACTAAACTAAGTCTTTCTTTCTTTTAGGCCTCATTCAACTCTGATTAACCTAGGATTTTCTTTTACCTAGGGTTTTATACTTTCTCTCTTTATTAAGAAAGCTTCCGTACTACATCACGACATCATCTTTATCCTTTGTTTAAGGGTTTGCTTTTTTTTTCTTTTCCCATTTCTTCTCTCTCATCAGTTCTTTCTGGTGATGTCTTCACAATTGTGGAGGAAGTTCTCTTCATGCTCTCCATTTTCACACATGTAGGCATTTCCATCATTATCGCGCATTCTACTCTCTCCGCTTACTTACTTCCCATTGACTTTGTCAAAGTCATTTCTTATTATCCTTTGAAGGTTTCCACCTTCTTTCCCTCATTATCACCAAGTATTAAAGGGGTGTATCACCTTTAACCCCTTAGAAGTGGAAATTTTTAGCCTATCTTTCTCCTTATTCCATTTCCTTCATCTTCATTTCCTTTCTCTTCTTTCTCTGATATCCTCTCTTAACAATGGTATCCAATGGTTAGGCAAGTAGTAATGGACGTACTACTCGTTGACCACTTGGATGTGATCTCTTTTTCATTCTTTCCTCATTCTCCATTTCGTCATCCTTGCCTTATTCCTCCTCATCATTTCCCAAGAATGCCTTTTTTATTGTTCCTCTTTCCTTACACTTCCTTTTTGCCATCCTTGAGTCCTTTAGGGTTTTCCGTTATCAATCCTTTTCACATCCTCAAATGATTCTCCCATATCTCACCTTTCGTGATCTTGGGCTCACTCGATCTCTTCCAACTTCCTTGGATGCCTCTTCTCCATTGACTCCAGACGAACTCTCTTTCATCCATCAATACCCCTTTTCTTTCACCACTTACACACCACAATGTAAGAACAACAGAAATAAGCTAGCCTTTGCTGTAACTTCTCTTACCTTCTGCCCACATCCAAAAGCATTATCCAGTCAATCTGTGGGCTCATCCCATCAGAGTTGCTAACTTATGGGCTCATCCTACTAGGCTCACCATAGTGTTGGGTCGGGCCCAACCACCTCACATGCTACCTCAAAGCCTAGGCGTTCGACTACCAGTGCACTTCAGCACTCCTCTGACACTAACCGTCAAGGGTTTTGTTACTCCATGTGGGCTCCTTGATGATCTCTTCACTTGGCTAGCTCTTCCTTGGCCTCACTTTTCATCCGTCCAATTGTTGCCTTGTGAGGGCCTCTTCAATCCTTCATCCCTTTACTCGGATGCTTCATCTCATGTCCTGAGGTTTTTGGTCAACCACGTCCTCTGTGATTGACTCCTTCAATTTCTTTCATCCTAACCTAACTCTCTCTCCTAGGCTACACACTAATGGTGTAGAGAGTGAGAGAAGTGGGGTTAGCATTCAAGCATGTTAGGCCAAGATGGGCTTTGGCTCCTTGCCTTATTCTAGTCGCGTTACTTCCTCCCAATTCTTACACGTCACTAGTGTAAAGAATGGGGGAAACGTATCTAATTTAGGGTTAAAGTCAAACTCGCTGCTTTACTAGCGAGTCCCAATGTTCACAACTTCGAAGGTTGTGAGCATCGAATTAGTTGTCTTCATTGGTAAACCTTTAATTAGGCAATTTCGAAAGGTTGGATGAGATATCGTCGATCTCATCATCTCAAGGGAAATACCATCCCTTGCGTGGTTTAGCTATCGAGTAGAAGGAACAATAAAAGCTGAATGATTGATTTTGGGAAGTTTCCTGGAAAGCGTTCTTTGCTTTCACGAATCTCGAGAAGAAGGGTGGTCATGGTGTCACCTCACCTAAAGACCACACTCGAGAACTCTATATGGTGGCTCGCTGCTAAAGAATGTATTCTAAGAGTAGGTTTGATAATTTATGATGCTTTTGAGTAACTACACTCTCAAACTCTGGAGTTTTAAACCTATCTAATCCACTGGCTTCGAAAATGTTTAAAAACATTTGAAAATACTTTGAAAACACTTTATAACTTTTGAAAAAAATAGTCAGAATCTTTTTAAATGCTCTGATACAACTAAAGTTGTCACACCCTGACTCGCCCAGGCCGGTAACTTGGCAAGCGCCGTGCTGCCTCGAAGTACGTGCTAGCCAATCACGCACCTAAAGCACCGCAAGGCATAGAAATGGATACCATCGCTGCAAAACAACTAAAATTTTAATTAAAATCATTTAATAAAATAATAATCTTTAAAAGTAGTGCCAGTGGACTAATTTAGAGAATACCTACATAGCGAAAACTATTAAGCCTAAGCCACGACGCCTCCTAGTGAGCCTCCGTTCTATCTGCTATCCTTGTACGCGGATCTGCATCCATCCACATTGGATACATGTGAGTGGCAGAGGTTCTAAGAATCTCCATCGGGGTTAGGACTGGTACGTTGTTAATACCAAATAAAATTCTATGATAAAACTAAGTAGATAGTGATAAGCACAGGTCGTATTCCACGGAGATTGTTTTAGAAAATCTAATTTGAAGATGCAATAAAAGTAAAGAGTTGAAGAATTTAAGTTTGCAAATTATAACTAACTAAGAACAATGCAAATAATAAAAATAAGGAGAAATCAATAGAAAATGTTTCAGTTCAAGGAATACTTACTCTTGGAATTTGAATTGATCATAGGCACAAAAGATAATCAAACATGCAAACAATTGGCATAGGTTAAAAGTACCTATAGCTTCCCTTTAACCCCTATCTTTCCTTATGCCTAGTTTAAATCAGTACCTATAGCTTCCCAATCAAGCCCCTTTTATCAAAATAACCTAGATACCTATAGCTTCCCTAGATTTAATTAAGATAAAAGCAATAAACTCTAAAAAGATCTTAGCCAATAATAATTAATCAAGTCATATAGTCTGCTCTCTTAATTACTCCCTTTAATTCTCTCAAACAATATTGAAGAACTATGCAATATCACTTGATTTACTACTTTGAATTAAGCTAACTTACAATTACGGATAAGAAGCTCAAATTCTAGCAATAAAAAATCATGCAAAATTAACTAGTTGCGCATCCTAGGTAACTAAGCAAGAAAATCATGAAATAAGCATAGAGAATCAAAAGATATTTGCATAAGAGATATAAATAAAACTCAAGCCTCACAATCCTTGCATCCAAGAGTCAAGCAACCTTCAACTGAATTGAGAAAATTAGAAGAGCATGCTGAAAATTGCAGCACAAAAGAGAAAAATAAAATTCCTCGCAAAAAGCTCTCTCTTTTTTTACATAGGGAGGCTAAAGCCTTTAAATAGAGACCTAGGAACCTTTAACCTAATAAGTTATCAGCTGGCTTAAGTGTTCTACAAGAAATATAAGTCCTTCTTCAAATAGGAGAAAAAATAGCACACACCACATGCCATGCACATGCCTCATTAAAGTGTTTTCCTACTCCAATTAGGACTTCTCTTCAAGGGCTGAATCGCATCAATCCAAGGCTTGGGCCTAGGTTAAATATCTTCAATAACATGTCCAAATAGCCCCAAATAAGGCTTAGGCGTGCACTTGTCCATCTTCAACCCAAAATTGCTCCAAAGCCCAAAATAGAAAAGCAATCTCGGATTTCTGCAAGGTTTCTGGATGCTTCTGTATTTTGATGTTTTGAAGGCCCAAATGAACTCTGATTTTGGCAATCTTTAGTATTCTGGAAAGCTCAAGACGTCCTCTACAACTTTTATGAGAACGCAAACTCAGAAAAGGAATTTAAGGATGTCAAATCTGGCCATCTTTGCAAACTATCTGCACAGGAAAATCTCAAAATTTCCAGATTTAAACTCCTTTTCTTCCAAAGCTTCTTTTTAGCTTCCAATGACATGAAATCACTCAAAACAGCTTAGTTAGTAATAATAAACACTTAAACAACAAGATATAAGAGATAAATCATAGCTTAAATAAGTGTTTATCAAGGATAAATAAGGGAAATCCAAAATAAAATAATAATAAAATAGATATTTTTCCTTTCAAAATCTCTTTCTAGTTCTGTAGCTGAGAACTCTATTTAAAAACACTTTAAATAAATAAATATATATACATATCTCAAATGGGCTGGCATCTATCATGCTGAAGGCGCAACCCGTCGGTCGTCTTATGCCTTACTGCACCGAGGGCTATCTTTTTTCTCTCTAAAACATTTTCTCTTTTCTCTTTCTCTAGCCCGTTCCCTCGGTGGTGCCCATAGCTGTGGTGGAACACAGCGAACTGGAGCCCTAGCCTTACGCGTCTCTCCCAAGGTCTCGACTCACAGTGCCCCTCGATAGGCAGTCCACGGCTGAGTATCATGCATGCTTTCAAACTTGGTCCATGCTCCCGCATATATTGGAGTACCAAGGAACCATCTCAATCACTCATCTCCCAGGGGTATCGTACCCTCAATAATCATAATAAAAATATTTCATATATATAACATATCTTTATATATATATATATATTTAAAACATACAAACATAAATATAAACACACACACATAGGGCTTTATTCTTTTCTTTGAAAACGTTCCACTCTCTAGGTGGGTATATCAACAAGCAACTCTATGTGTGTGAATTTCCCGTATTCTAAAATCTTTGAAAATCATTTACGTTTTTAAAACCTTTTAAAATTTAAACAAAGAAGTCTAGGCCACTCACAGGATGGGGAGGTTCGCATACTCCTAAGCACTCCACGTAACTTAACCACCGGAGCATCACCGCATTTGATCATCTGGAGCTCTAATACACGCAAATCCGTGTTAGCATTCATAATTAAACTGTGAATGCACCTATGAGGCTCTAATATGACTTAGGACAATGTTTAGAAGTGATTTGGGGCTTAGAAAAGTGTCCGGGAGGTTTTGGGGTTAAAATCGGACACTTGACGAAAAATTACCAAAATGCCCCTGGGGCCCGTCCCCCCCGGTGGGCTGGGCCAAGCCTGGCCCTTTTTTGGGCCCAAAAGGCCCACTTCCGCGCAGACTGGGCCGAATCCCAGGCTGGATTTGCACGGCTCCCGCACGGAACCTGCACAGCTCCCACGCAGGACTTGCACGGCTCCCGCATGGGAGTTGCACGGTGCACAACTCCCGCATGGGACCTGCACGGTTCCTGCGCGGGAGTCGAGCCAAAGGCTCGAGAACAGAGCATTTTACCTCTGTTTTCGTGCCGTCCGACCTCCAATTGCCGCACAAACTTAAACGGACGATCCTCACGCCATCCACGACACTTTTAACGAAAGAAAAACGAGAATCACAAGTTCCTAGATCTTGAATCTATACTGGTATCAAGCTAAAAAGGTAAACTAAACTTTGAGCTTAGATCTCTCCTAGACCAATGCATAGAAATGCGTAAAAACTTAATGGCATGTAGATTAAGGCGAGTTGAATAACATACCAAGATCTCGCCTCGATCCTTCGGTTGGATTGTCCGAATGGGCCAAAAGTCCAAAATTGCTCCGAGAGAGCAAATGAGAGGAGAGGAAGAGAGGAAGGAGAGAAATGAGAGAGGGGGAGAGCTCACTCTCATTATTTATAGGCAAGCCTGGCACCGGCCCTACTAGGACCCCGGACTAGACTTTTTCCCCTCTTTGCAACCTCTCATAATTTCGATCATTGGTCTAATCCACCGACCAATTCGCCAATGGATGTCTAATCCATCGACTATGGACTTCAAAAAATCCAACTTAAGCTTCCATGCATGGTCACTTACCTCATCTTCCAATTTCGTCTTATCTTAAGTTTAACTTTTCTTCTTAATTAGACACATCCGGACCGACGTATTGTTGACTTAATACGCCAGCTTACACTATTCCGTTTGTACGGAAAAGTCGCATTAGGTCCGGGTGTATCAAATTATTTATAAAAATAATTTAAATATATATTGGTCTCAATTTAAAGATCTCAATAAGATCATTCTAGTGGTAGATATTTTTCTTAATAATTAAAAATTAAATTTAAATACAACTCAAAATATATAAATACAACAATAAAAACTAAAATGACATACAAGTAATTAATAAAAAGTGACAAGGGTAAAATGGGAAAAAAATCATCCCACCACTTTGATGGGATGATTTAGTGTTTCCTTGGAGCACCATCAGCACTATTTTTGACTCCAAATTGACATTTTGGTGCTCCCTTGGAGATGTCCTTAATAGGCTTACAAAAAAATTGAGTTCTTTTTGTTTTTAACTTTAAGAAAATTCCTTTATATTATTTTATATTATATATCTTTTCAAAATTTATTTATTATTAAAGAATTTATCATTTAATATAAATTTTACCTATTAGTTAATCAATATTTTAAATTATATATATTGGATATATATAATTTTATTTATTAGTCAATTGATAATATTTTTATAGTTTTATTGTTTTGACATGAAATTAAATCATAATTTTTTTAGTTAAACTTTTTTATTATGTTAGATTTTAAAATTTAGATTTGATGTACAATAAAAAAACATATAAATTTTTTAAATATACCTAAAAAAATGTTTAATTATAATTTAAAAATTAAAAAAATTGACCTCTGGATAAAGTCCTAGGCAAATTCTAGTATTCTTAAAAGTAAAGGGTTAACTAACATTGGGGGTGGGTGTGTGGGTGGGTGGGTGGGTTGGGGATGGTGGGGTGAGAGCAAATGTCATCCCCCCATTAGTTGCCCCCATTATATATATATATATATATATAATTTTTTTTTTACTTTTATGATTTTTATGTTTTTAATTTACTTTTTTCTTTTTCTTTTGTTTACTTTTTATATTTTTCCTTTCTCTTTAATTTATTTTTTGAGTGATATTTTTCCTCCTTAATGGGCCTACAAAAAAACTTTTGAGTTCTTTTTTTAACGTTAAGAAAATTCTTTTATATTATATTATATATATATATATCTATTGGTTAATCAATATTTTAAATTATATATTTGATATATATAACTTTATTTATTAGTTAATTGACAATATTTTTATAGTTTTTTTACATGAAATTAAGTCATAAATTTTTTTAGTTAAACTTTTTTACCATATTAGATTTTAAGATTTACTGTTTAAGATTTTAAAATTTAGATTTGATGTATAATAGAAAACCTTATAAAATTTCTAAAAATACCTTAAAAAATTTTTAATTGTAATTTAAAATTTTAAAAATTGACCCCAGGGTGAAACGTGGGCAAATCCTACTATATATAAAACACAAATTTATGTTTTCTATAACAAGAAAAGTCCATATATGAGTACAGTTTGGTGTTTGATACAATAATTATGCATGTTTTTCTTTGAAATAATGATAAATTATATAATTAATCCCTTAACTTTTAGATTTTTTTTTCTAGGAACTTTTAGAGGTTTTATGTATGTACATACATACATACATACATACATACATACATACATACATACATACATACATATATATATATATATAATAATTGCAAAGTTAAGTTTTCTATAACATGAAATGTCCTTATAAGAGTTGTGAACTCCAAACCCAATCCAATTTGACAAGTAGTTTCCATTATGAAATTCTTATAGAGTTTGACACAATAAAATTTGCTAAGTATAATTTGGGTGGAATTGAAGATTTTGTAAGTTTGGATTATGACTAAATTGAAGGGAATGAAAATGTTGAAGGATGGTTTTATTTGGCCTTCAAATGTTGAAAGAATTGGAACATAGAAAAGGAAGTATAAGAGGGGAGAAATTTCGGTTGGAAGAAGCTCTCGACTTATTCATTTGCACCAGCCATCATTTTTGCTCTTCTTGAGCTCTCTCTCCATCTTGATCTTTTTTCTTCCATATCTCACTCAAATCAGAACCAATTCTTGCATGCAAATAACTGATTTTGGTTCAAGAGCTTTAACCTTGTGGTAACCATTTCTACTAAAGTTTGCTATATTGACCTCGATATCCAAGCAAAATTTTGACTTGGTGTTGAAATTTGAAAAGGAAGAGCTAGATTTGATCTAAAGTGATTTGGTAGGTATTTGAGCTCTGTGAAAGCTTTCAAATAATGTTCTTGCATACTAGATTTGGTACATGTTGATTGAGTTCTTCATTTTTGAAGAATTTTGTTGATTTTTAAATTATTAGTTAGATTGATGTTTAAATATTGATGGTGTGGTGATGAGAAAGGAGTATTTTGTTTATTTAGGCCTTGGATGGCTGATGAAAGCATGAGAAGTGATGAAATTTGACACGCCCGGACCTAGCCCGCATGTGTCAAGTTGTAAAATTATGTATTGTTGTCTTGACAATATACCAAATTTGACTTCCCATGGATGTTTTAAACTTCGTTTAGCTCAATTTCAAGCTTAAAAACCCTAAAATTGAAGTCCGGGGATGTGGGCCCCACTTGGAATCGAGACCCGAGGAAATTGGGCTTAGTTGACCGGAGTCAACTCGGATTTTGTTGACTCCAGCGCCGGACAGGCACGGGTCCGGCGCCGGACCCGTTGTTATTTTAAGCGGTCTCGACCAACCGAGACCCCCATTTTCACATTTCCTCTTCACCTTCAATTCTCCGAGCTCTCTCTTCCAATTCCCTCTGAATCAAACTCTTAATTCCTCTTCAAACACTTCATCAATCATCAATATCAACTTCTTTTGCCTTCTTGAAGATCAAAACACCAAGATTTCCAAGAAAATCACCAAATCTAGAAATCTGGAATTTTGGCGACAGATTGTTCATTAGCTCATATCTTTTGATTCAACCGTGGGTTGTGACTGGGTTTTTGGTATGTTGTTCTAGACTCATCAACCTTTAATTTGATAGTTTACACGCTTGATTTCATGGTCTGTGCTAAGAGAATTTGATGATTGAAGTTGAGATTTCTGTTTTGCCCGAGATATATTAATCCTTAGTGATTTGATCCAAAATTCGAGCATGATTGGTTGTTTGATTCCATTCTTGAAGCTGTAAATTCATAGATCATGTGTTTAACTTGCTGTGTTTCAATTTTGGTGCGGATTGGTGATGAATCGAACTCAAACCGAGCTCGATTTGATGAAAGGCCGATCACGGCCCTTTGCTGGAAACAGGTCCGGTGCCGGACCTGGTGAGTCCCGCGCCGGAGCTGCCAATTTTGGGAGATTTCTCCCATTTTGGGGGGAGTGAGCAACCAGCCGACATTGGTACTGTAGCACTAGGGTCATTTTGGTAATTTTGTACCCTAGACCCCATTTGACCCCAATTAACTCCAATTAGCTTCAATTGATTTCCGGACTTGCCTAATTTTATTCCGAGACCTTTAATAGGTTTTGTTTTATGATTTAATTGTTGGTTGAATGGCTTTATTAATCAAATTAGAATTTAATTTGATTATTTAGGTACGTGATTGTACGAGTTTTGGACCGGTTGCTGTTTGAGCTAAGGCATTCGTGGGTAATCGGGGAGTATACAACTCTCCTCACTTGTGAGTGGCTTGGATTATATTGGTTGACCATTGAGGGTTAACCGTTCTCAAATTTATTTATAAATGCTTTATTAAATTGTTTATATATGTTTTTGGGGTATGAATTGTCCACCCTCACACATTGAGTTTACAAATGATTTAAAGGGTGGGAATTTCAATAAATTTGATATATTGATATTATTGATTATTATTGGGGAACGATACCCCTGAGAGATGAGAGACTGAGCGGGATTCCTCAGGGCTCCGATTTGCAGGAGCGTGGACCGAGTTTGAGAGCATGCGTTTATTACTCAGCCATGGACCGCCTATCGAGGGGCACGGTGAGTCGGGCCTGTTTGTGAGAGGCGCGTAGGGAAACTCGCCAGGACTCCAGAGTGCTGTGTTCCACCACAGCAAGGCAAACGTCAAGGGAATGGGCTAGAGAGTAAAATTAAAAATGTTTTAAAAGTATAAAGTAACCCTTGACGGTCCAGTGGATACCCAGTGCACGGATATACCTTATTGGGACGATTTCAGATGCCAGCCCTTATGTAAATATTATTATGGATTTGATATTTGATTTGGTATGGGATTTACTATATTTCAGTAAATGGTTTATTAAATTGATGTTTGGATTATTTCATATCCCCAGCCTGAGGTGATCGGTCTTTATAACCGAGTCTCTCACTGGGTACAAGTTTATTGTACTCACCCCATTCACTTTTGTTGTCAGATCATCAGACTTCGGACGGTGGACGTCCCGGTGGCCAGTGATCCCAGTTCGTCTTTGTGGACACTATATTATAGGTGCCACCTCTTTTGCTTTGTGTATCTTGGCTCGGAATATTATTGCATCTTACATATACATTTATGTATTTATATAATATTTTCCGCTGCATGGAGCACCGTAAGATGTGACACTTTATTTTTAAATATTTTTCAAACTATATTATCTATGATAATTTCGTATGTTTTCATATATTACTCGAATATCCTTTATTTTTAAGCCTTGTGCCATCTTGGTTGCCCACCTGACGAGGCACGCATCTCGAGGTGGTATTGCGATTGTCGCGTGGCCGAGCCTGTGGGTCGGGGCGTGACAAAATTGGCTTTGGTGGGACGAAGAGTCGCCATGTACGGAGGCTGAGGCCCAAACTAACCCCGAATATATGATTATCTGAGGCTAGATAACTTGAGACAGTGAACCCAATTCCCTACCCAATCAAACCGAGCCCAAATAAGTACCTATCCATGAACAGATGAATTGGGCAGAAGGTAGGCAAAAGCCTACCTAAGAACTGAGGTCGGTTGTGGGGTTGACCAACATTAACACCAAATGTGACTTTTTTCGTTTAGCTCGATTTTTATCCCTGTTTAGCCTAGAACCTTTCCTAGGGCCGGTAGAAGCTTGTTTAGGCTAATTGAGTCTACATATGCATTGATTTCATTTTGAAAATGATTTATAACATGGAATTTAATCGAAATAGGAACATCGACATTAGATTGCGAAAAAGCTCCGGTTGTGTAGTCAAATTAGCGTGGGAGTATATTACTCTTTCAATCCATGAATGGATTGACCTCAATATTTAGTGACATTAATGGTACTTGTTTTTAATTGTTTTAAGATAATTATTTTAACCGTCTTAGGTATAGTTAGCCACTGCACAAGCATGCACCTTTCTATATGGGTGGGTTATATATATATATATGTGTATATATATGATATGATATGAAATATGAAATGATGTTTGATGGTTTTTTGTAAACCCTTACGCGGTGTGGTGATAGGTCTATGAAAGACCTACCCGTTTATGGTAATTTATAATGGTCCATGAAGGGTCTGTCCATGGGGGACAATGATATTGGTCCATGAGGGGCATTTACTAGCTGATTTAGTAGCCTATGGATCGTCTATTGAAAGAGGCACAGGGAAGAGTGCTCCTGGTTAAGAGGCACGTAGGGTAACTCAACAGGAGGTTTGTGGTTGCATGATGTAGCGAATGACAACATTGGGAGAATAGATATTTTATTATTATTTTATTTTATTTTATATTATGGTTATTTGATGATTGCTCTCAACGGTGCAAATACATCGACGGATGGGACTCGGTCAATTTATTGCCACCCTCGTATCTTATCTCGTATATATTTTCCAAATAAATGTTTATTTGGTGAGAATGGTTTGAGATATACATTGATTATTTATAAGATGTTTTTGGTATAATTATGTCTACCACCATTTCTGTCTTTTACATTATTTTCAAACCACATCACTGAGTTGTTATACTTACCACCATGGTTTAAATCTTTTTCAGGCAATTAAGGCTCATTGAGGAGCTGCTTCTTGATAGCACGTGCAGCTATTTCTCTTCTACTGTTCTACGTGAATGTTCTTCCTAGAGATTAGTAATCCACTTGTATATTTTATTTCTACTGCACTTTGTTTTCCACCAGTTTTGAGCAGTGAAGAATATTTCTGTATTTTCATGTATTTATTGCCTTTGGGGGATATTGGCCTATGTTATGGCATTACCACTATTTTCAGTATACTGATATATCTTATGAGATATTTGGATATTGAAGCCTGTGCATCAAGGTTTGACATGAGTACATTTTGGTGTTTGATACAATAGTTAACACATGTTTTTCTTTGATATATAAGGGTAAATTACATAATTGGTCATTTGACCTTTAGAGTTTTTTGTTTTAATCACCCGATTATAAATTACATAATTTGTTAACGTGACATTGTCATATCACCCAAGATGACACATGGCATGATGAAATGGCCGTGTCAAGTAGCATGTTGAATTATGTGGCTATGCCACATCATCATGTCATGTGATGACACACCCGGACCTAGCACGACTTTTCGTACAAATGGAATAGTACAAAGTAACGTATAATTAGACAATATGTCGGTCCGGCTGTGTCAAGTTTGAAGAGAAGATAAGCTTAAGACAAGACGAAGTTGGAAGATAAAATAATTAACCATGCATGGAAATTAGTAAAATGCCAAAAAGACCTCCAAATAAGTCCCTAGAAATTTATTATGGGCCCCATTGGCACAAGAAAGTAAAGGATTTAGCCAATGGGTGAAAATGAGAGAAAGTTGAAAAAGGGGAAAAAGTTTGACCCGGGGCCCGAGTGGACCCGGCGTCGGGCTCCCCTATAAATAGGGGAGGGAGCCGAACCTTTCTTTCATTTTTCTTTTCTTTTTCTTTCTTTTTTTTTTCTTTTCTCTCTGGAGCCGACCGGAGGCATTTTGGACAATTGGCAAAGTGGGACATGCCCGGCTATCAGATCAAGGTGAGTTTTTAGTATGTTGTTCTTCTC
Organism: Microcos paniculata; assembly: GCA_030664755.1. Classification (NCBI taxonomy): domain Eukaryota; kingdom Viridiplantae; phylum Streptophyta; class Magnoliopsida; order Malvales; family Malvaceae; genus Microcos; species Microcos paniculata. The sequence goes on along the minus strand of CP131459.1, from coordinate 28,799,308 downwards.
ACCTCGATCTACGTTTTGTTAAGTTTGCACGCATTTCCATGCATCGGTTTAGCCTAGATCCAAGTTTTCAGCTTTTAACCAGATTAAAGCTTTAAACTCAAATAAATGGATTTCGGGCCGGTGGAATAAGGTGAGTTTTTAGTGGGTTATAGTATTCACCTTATTCTACGTCCCATTCCGTTTTTACGCATTTTTGTGCACCGGGTGTGAGTAAATCGGAGATTTACTCAATTCGGGCTAAATCTCGGTCTACGGGAAAATTGGACCGGTGTTTCTCGTTTCTGCCTCGGCATATCCGTTGTGGATGCCATGAGGATCGCCTCTCTAAGTTTGTACGTCGAAAGGAGGAGAAACGAGTGCGAAAACTGGGGAAGAGACCGGCCGAAGAACTGGCCGATCGAGCCCCTGTTTAGATATTTTCAATATATTATTATTATATTAAAAGATATTTATATATTATATTAATATATTTAGATATTTATATATAATATTATTATATCTTAGATATTTATATATTATATCATTATAATGTATAAATATCTCATAGGTGGGCTTTTTGAGCCCGATTTCGAGTAGAATTTGGCTCAACCCGTGTGGGGCCCAACCTAGTCCGGGTGTGGGGCCCATGGGCCCCCGGGGGGCATTTTGGTAATTTTTCACCGAGAGTCCGATTTTAGCCCCGAAACCTTCCGGACACTTTTCTAAGTGTCGGGCCCGGCCCGAGTGGCCCATGGACCCCCAGGGGCATTTTCGTAATTTTTCACCAAGTGTCCAATTTTTACCCCGGAACCTCCTGGACACTTTTCCAAGCCCCGAATCACATTCAAGCCTAGTTGTAGGTCATGTTAGAGCCTCGTAGGTGCATTCATAAATTTAATTATGAATGCTAACGTATTTCCGTGTACTAGGGCTCCGGGTGAATCGAATGCGGCGATGCTCCGGAGGTTAAAGCTACATGGAGCGCTTGGGAGTATACGATTCTCCCATCACTGTGAGTGGCTTAGTTTTCAGTGCTTAGCCACTAGGGTAAAATGTTTTAAAAATATAAAGTGTTTTAAAAAGGTTTTACAACGGTTTTGGGATAAGGGTAATCCACGACACACACTTTTATTTTGTGATACGCCCACTTATGGGGGTGGGATGATTTTAAAAATACAAAAGCTTGTGTGTGTTTACATGTTTTAATAATTATATAAAGAATTTTATTATTATTATTATTATGATTATCGGGGTACGATGCCCCTGGTAGAGGAGTGATTGAGTGGGATTCCTCGGTGCTCCAATTTACGGGAGCGTGGACCGAGTTTGAGAGCATGCATGATACTCAGCCGTGGACCGCCTATCGAGGGGCACGGTGAGTCGAGCCTGGTTGGGAGAGGCGCGTAGGGAAACTCGCCAGAGCTCCAGTTCACTGTGTTCCACCACAGTGAGGCACCACCGAGGGAACGGGCTAGTGTATGAGATAAAGAGAAAATGAATATGAAGAGAAAAGATATAGCCCTCGGTGCAGTAAGGCAATACGACCGGCCAGTCGTGCCTTCAGTGTATTAGGTGCCAGCCCATGAGTAAATAATTATTTTAAAAGATTTTAAATTTAATACTCCTTGAGGAGAATTTCAAAAGAGGTTTTGAAAATAAAATTTATTTTATTTACTTTAATCATTTTATTTTATTATATTTTGGATTACCCCTGTTTTCCCTAACCCTGATGGAGACTCATTGAATCTCTGTCACTCACCTGTATTCCATTGTGGATGGATGCAGATTCGCATACGGAGTCAGCTTTAGAAAGGAGGCTCACTAAGAGGCGTCGGTGGCTTAGGCTTAGTAGTTTCCGCTGTGTAGGTATTCTTTTAAATTAGTCCACTGGTGTTACTTATAATTAAATATCTTATTAAATGATTTCTAATTAAAATTCAGTTTTGTTTTGTAGCGATGATATCCATTTCTATGCCTTGCGGTGCCTCGGATGCGTGGCTGCAGACACGTACTTCGAGGTAGCGCGGCGGTTGCCACGTGGCCGACCTGAGGCGGGTCGGGGCATGACATGTGACATTTTAGATGATGTGGCACGCTACATCAGCATGCCATGTGGCATGTTGGATGATGTGGTAATGCCACACTAATAAATCATTTTTTTAAGAATTGGGTGATCAAAGTATTGAATTTTATAAACATAAGTGATCAAATCATAAGTTTTATACCTAAGTGTGACTAAAATTAAAAAATCCTTTAAAAGTTAAGTGAATAAATTATAATTTACCCTTGAAATAATTTGGAGTTTGTCTCTGTGTAAAAGTTAGATATTGCCACATCACCCAAAATGACAGATGGCCTGATAAAATAGACGTGTCACGTGGCATGTTGAATGATGTGGCTATACCACATCATCATGTAATGTGACATTTTAGATGACATGGCATGCTACATCATCAAGCCACGAGACATGTCGGATGATGTAACAATGCCACATTAATAAATCATTATTTTCTAAGGATTGGATGATCAAAACATTGAATTTTACAAATATAAGTAATTAAATCGTAAGTTTTTATAGTTAAGTGACCAAAACAAAAATCTTCTAAAAGTTAAGTGACTAAGTTGTAATTTACCGTTGAGATAATTTGGATTTTGTCTCTCACTATAAAAGTTATAACCCTTTCTTCTATTATATTGATATTAACAAGCAAAACTTATAATGAATAAATCAATTAGGTTATTTAGGAAAATGAAATTCAAAAGTGTAATTCTTATTGATGAAAAAATAAAAGTACTCAAGATCTTTTTTGGATAAAAATATTCAATAATTGAATAAAAAAGTTTGAAAAGCTTCATTAAGAATTACAAATAAAAAAAAATGAGAGACCAAAATATTAATGCACAAAACTACAAAACTTTTTGGCCAAAGAAAAATGCTATAAACCTTAAAGGGTGAAATTATAGCTTCTAAGAAATTGGGGGAGTAGAGGGGGTGAGAGTGGGTAAAGTAGGATTGATTAGAATTTCTCAAGGATGGGGTGGGAATGGGTAAAGTAGGATTGATTAGAATTCGTAAAAATCTTAATGATAAAACAAGAATCTAAAAAAGCTTTTGGGGGTTAAAAAAATTAGGGGGCTCATGGCCTACTTCCAAACCCGCCCCCCCCCAGCCGTCGCCGTCGCCGCCGCCGCCACCGCCGCAGCCACAGCTCCGTCTAGTTTGATGATCAAAATTCTAAATAAGTATTATAGATGTGATGTGAGGGATTAAATCATTAGATTAATTTTTTTTTGTTTGGTGACCAAGATAAAAATTTGAAAAATATTAAATGACAGACAATATAGTTTATCCACTAGTTAAGTTTGAATATTTTACCATATATTACGATATATGATACTCAATACTCAATATTTAAAAATAATATAGACTCATTTCAATATAACAATGATAATGATATATACCTATGAAATTAGAATAATTTGGGTTAGGTTAAGAAGAATTAGCTTTATATTACTTGAGGATATGCAATGAGTTAAATATGAAAAAATTTGATAGGTATATTTGACACTTATAATTTGGGTTACATTAGTAAAGAAATGTGCTATAATTCTTGTGTTTTATAACTTAATTTCTATATTTTACTATCACTCTGGAGGAATTAACCTAATAAGTAACTAAGAAATTAGGTCCAGTCCAAGTGAATTTTAGAGTTTATTTGATCAATGAATTTTTTGGAGTGGAAAAAAAGGATTTGAATTTATGGAACTAACAATATTACGAAGTTAGATTCAAGTAAATCATAAGCATATTAAGGGTTAAAGAAATAATTAAGGAGAATAACATGTAATCTTGGAGCTAATGACAAAATATTGCTGTTAGAGGCTGGTGAATTTGATGAATTGATGTAAAGTAAGGATTGGATGGATTGGATTGAATAAAGATCAAATTCGGTAAGTGAGGACATCCAAAAAGGATGTTTGGGATAAGAATGTATAGGTAATCGGTGTTGAATTAAGTCGATGAGAGAGAAAGAGAGAAATGAGGAGCAAAGGCTAGGTCGAGCTAAATCCAACCATGGATCTAGCCTATTTATATGCATCAATTCATGTATTAGGTTAAGAGAAATCCAAACTCAAAGCCTAAGCCTGTTTAAACAAAAAAAAAACCAATCTTAAATTTGAAATTCATGAATTTTGAACCATAGATATTGAGAATTGAAGCTATTATCTTGTTTTGGGAGTTATTAGGATTGTATGATTTAATTTATGCTTGATCTATGTAGAAATGAAAAAGAAATGAGCATAGGAAGAAAATGGCCAAGAAGCGGAGATTGAATCGGCTTCAGAATTAGGGTGGTCTAGTGCTAGATTGAATCTTAGTCGATGAAATGCCTCCATAATGCCCAAAGTCAGATGCAAAATCACCTTAGGATTGGTATCGCATTGGCTCTACCTGAAGGCATTTTGATAGTTTCACTTCACTTTTCAAAAGTCATTCCAATCAAGTTCGAAACACTTCTCGAAAAATTACATCACTTCCAAACCACAATTTAGAGCATCATAGAGCCCATAGTTACATCAATGAAGTTTGAATTCGAATTCTAATGTTTCTTTGTGTAATTAGTAGTCAGACCAATCGAGTGCAGCATATGAGACCTAAACTTTTAGTTCCCTCTGTACTAGATTGAACAGTAAAAATAGTCTAACTAGGTGCGTGAGGCGTGAAATTTCGGGAGAATTTGAACCTTGGATTTTGGAGATGGAGTGGAGCAGTAAGTAAGATAATGATATTAAGGTCTATTAGAATAAGAACAAAGAATGGAAGAGGATTATTTCAACCTTATAAAAGTTGGTGGAAAGATGTAAAAGGGATATTGAGGTTTATTGGTATAATATGCAAAATAAGGAAACTGATCTAATGTGCATTTGAGGATTTACTGTAACTACTATTTAAGTAAACTTGGGAGTATATTGGAATCATTATTACTATTATTATGATTGTGTACATTGAGAATGTTAAAAAGGTGATTGACATTGAAGATATAACTAACTCAAGCTAAAGGATAAGGAACTTTCAGTGCATGGATAACAAAAAGAAGTCTAAAGAACTACCTAAGTTTGTCTGTGCACACATAGTGCCCGTATGAGACTCACCGTTTGTGTGTATAACTTGATAGGACCTCAAGAGGAAGAGAATTGAATTTAAAATGAGCCTAGCGAAGTGTCTTAGAGTTCGAAGGAAAGATTAAATTGATTCGAAAACAAATCTTGATGAAATACAAGCTTAAACCACCTTCGTCATACCTTGCCTAGAAAGGGGAAAGAATTTGACAAGAGGCAAGAAAAGTGGAAAAGATTGGCCCAAGCCATAATCGGCAGAATTGGGCACATATGTTGCTCGGGTTTTGGTCTGAGCTAATTCATCTTGCTTTCTTTTCTTCTTCTTTCTTCCTCCTCTCTTCTCTTCACATCTACTACCTAAACCACCACTTAAGCCACCTCCCTAAACACCTTTAAACATTTTCCCTAACCTCACTAAACAAAGATTGAAGAGAAAATCAAAGGATTTCAAGAATTGGAGCTAGAGGAACCAAATGAGACATTTTGGAGTTTTGGTCGGTTCCATCAATCTAGCTGTTGGATCAAGGTGATTTTTAAGTATGCTATTCTACACTCTTTAAGCTTTAAGATGCCTATTTACTTGGCTTAATCCATGCCCTAGATCAAGAGATACTTACCTTAAAGTTAGAAGTGGGATTTTGCCTTTTTAGGGCTATATTGGGCATATGTGAGATTTATACAAATTTTGAGCCAAAAATTCTAATTTTTAAAGCTATGAACTTGTTGTAGGTGTTGTAAGGATGGAATTTCTCAATTTTTAGCTTGATTGAAGGTGGTTTGATTAGGTTTCAAACTAAGAGAACAAGAGAAATTTTTCTCGAATGGAAACCTAGTTCACATTCGACGTTGATGTGGAGTGAATCAACGCTGCATGTGCATTAAAACTATGGGGGTTTCTTTGCCAGTTATGCATCTAGGAAGAACTTAATTTATCAAAAATTGCAAAGTTTAAGTTTTAATTTATTATAATTATTTTTTGAGGTCCTTATTTTAGTAGATCTTGAAAATTTGGGTCCTAATTTGAGCCAATTATTTGTTTGGGTCTTTATTTGAGCAAATTTCAAAAGTTTGGGCCTTAAATTAAGTAATTAGCCTATATATTTTGAATTTTTCTGACTACCTGTCATGTCTCGACCTTTGAGGTCGGTCACGTGGCAACCGCCATGCTATCTTGAAGTACTTGTCAGTTGCCCACATACCCTTGAAGCACCGTAAGGTATGAATTGGATATCATTGCTGTAAAACTTTTGAAACTAAACTTTAATTAAAACATTTATAATAATAATAATAATAATAATAATAATAATTTAATAAAACAATTTAGTTAAACTTGAGTACTAGTGGATTAACTTAAAACCTTTTCTTACAAATATATATATATATATATATATCTAGCCTGTTCCCTCGATAGTGCCATACGTTGTGAATGTAGTAGAGTTACATCATAGCCCTTGTGAGTTACCTTACGCACCTCTCTACTCCAGGCTATCCCTAATCACTGTGCCCCTTAAAAGGCGGTCCACGGCTACTTGTCAGATAGATACTCCACTCGATTCTTTTCACTCTCTCATAGAGCACAGAGTCTTATCTTGTCCTCTCTAAGACTCCGTCTCTTATCTTATATGATCATGCCCAGTCAGGCATTCATCTCATACCTCACAAATATATATATATATATATACACACACACACACGTACATACATTTTTATAATTAAATTTACTACCCAAAGTGGCATGTAATTAAAGTGTGTGCGCACATAGAAGGGAATACCCAAATCCCAAAACATATAAAGCATCTTATAAACAACGAAAGCGTTTAGCCATAAATGGCTAAACATTGAAACAAAGCCACTCACTATGTTAGGAGGTTCGTATACTCTTAAAGGATCCATAAATATCAATCTCTGCAGCGTCACCACACTTGATCGTTCATAAACCTTATTACACAGAAGTACGCATTAGCATTCATAATCAAAATCATGAATACACCTACGAGGCTCTACTATATCCTAAAATGATGTTTGGAAGTGATTCGAATTGAGTTAGGGTCGATTATGGTTTTGGAGGGTCAAATTACAAATATACCCTTGATGGGCAAGACCGAAGGTGATTTTCCTCAACTATGTGGCCATTTAGCCAAACAACACAGCCAGTGCTGGATCAAGGCATAACCAGGATCGGTTATGTTCTGAGTTTTTAAACCCGATTTTCTTCTTCTATTCTCCTAACTCAAATCCAATCCATTCCTTCACCAATTCAGTTGTAAATACAAACAATCATCCTCTTAACAACCATAATAAACCCATAGCTTCTATTCTCCAAATCCCTAACTCCAATCTTATTCCTAAAAACTGAATCTAACGTTGTAAGTCTATATCTTTTGATGTAGTGTATGGATTGATACAAGGCTAAGGCATTAGAAAGCGTAATGAGTCTACTACAACATACTAAAACCTCACCTTGATCTGCTGTTTGGATTGTGAGATACGGTCAAATCTTTATGGCGATGCCTAGGGTTCCTCCTTGCTTTTTTTTGCTCACTTTTGATTTTCTCTTTCATTTGATGAAGGGGGAGGCTAGGAAGTTGATTTGGCACGTTTAGAGAAGTGATCGAAGAGTGTTTAAGGGGCTGATTTGGGCAAAAGAGGTGAAGAAGGTTAGAGGAGGAAAAAAAGAAGAAGAACAGAAGAAAATAGGGGTCCTCGGCCGAACCACACCTTAATAAGTGTGTTCTCGCATTGATTATGGCATATTCCAGCATTGGAACTGGCCTGGATATTTCTCTCTCTTCTTTCCTTCCATTTTCATTAAGCTTCTTCACAAGTTTCAAGATCCGGCATTGGTTCACTTCAATTCCGACATCGAAGGTCTCTATTACCTACGATTGGTTCTGTTCGCCTCCGATTTGATCCAATCTCTTTCTTGGACTTTATTACTCTTCTCCAACTCCTTTCTAAGCTTCATTACTACTCTAATTGAAGTCCGATTAGGTCACATATGAGTTTTCTTAACCGTACAGACCGAATTAGGGTTTAAGGTGTCTTAACATATCCTAGGTCAAACTGTGCACAACCCAAGACCTACTCTTTTTATTTTATCTAATCCTAACCTAATCTTCCCTTCCTTCATCAATGCTAAAGTTTAATTATACAATGACACACCTAGTTTCAGTACTAACTTGCCGTCTTCCATTATTTCGATAAGTACGGAAAGGTTAAATTGGGTCTAAGTATGTCACTACCCAAACCCTTTCTAACTTTGCATTGAATCTGAGTCACTCTAGTGATCAATCGTAATGGAATCTTTAGGAGTATATCATTCTCTTAGTATCTTGAGTGGTTTAGATTTCAGTGTTTATCCATTTTTGTAGTTTTTAAAGGTTAAATGTTTTATTTATATCTTAGAATTCGAGTAGTCTCTTACATACATGAGAATATTTTATGATATGGATTTAATGGTTTCGAATTTATTGATGATCATGTATATATATATATATTGTTTTATGTTTATATATATATATATATAATGAGGGCTCGAGGCCGTATTGATCATGACACAATGCAAGAAACCCTTGTAGGAAGTGTGTTTTGTGATCTTGGCTAGAATGCTCGAGAGACGACCATGGTGACTGAGCGATGGTAGCATCTATATTTTTTTTGGATAAAATGTTAAGATTTTATTCCAAAAGGCAACAAAGTTGCTATAGGTGTACAAGCTATATGTTTTGTTATGTCAAAATGTAGAGTATAGACCTATTAAAAATAGCTAAGTGAACATATTGTCCCCTATATACCAGTTGCCGCAAATAACTTCATTCACTAGATCTCTTGCAATGTTTTGCAGGGACTGCACTTTGCCCTAAACAATAGCTACAATCTCCACAAAACTTAAGAAGTGGATTTTAGAGTTCCTCCAAAGAGTCTTATATTCATTTCCATCCACACAAAGTAATTTGTTGCTCCCCAAGCTAGCTTGGAAATGGGAGATGGTAGCATCTAGTTGATATAGCCATGAATTGCCTTTTGAAGGGCACAATGATCGTAGAATCCTTAAGGCTGAGAGGCGCAATGGATAACTCTCATGAACTTGTAGTTGTGTTCATCCACTACAAAAACAAACGTCGAGGGAACTGGCTTAACTATATGGCACTTTAAATATATATATATATGTATGTATGTATGTACGTTTTCATCCACTAATCACAAGTGAGTACTGGTTAGTTTTGTTGCCTACCCACTTCAAGATTATTATTTTGATAAATAATTGTTTTGGATACTTATTTTAGAAAATAAAATACATATATTTGTCTTGTACTAGTTTTTGGATTTACTTAATTTCCCTCCAACCATTTATGGATTTTTTACTGAACCTCTATCATTCATTTGTAGCTAATTTTCTTGGGTACAATGTTTACGTTCAAGACTCGTTAAAATTTATCAGTGGCTACAATGGCACATTTGTCTATTGCTTAAGTATTTCCTCAAATTGATGGTCTAGTACTCATTTTCTAATTTGTAATTATTTTATTTAAATTATATTATATTTTATCTTTATTATTATCATTTTATTGATTTCAATTACTAATTAAATGTTAGTTTTCTCAATTCCATCTTGCATTGTCTTAGGATGCATGTCAATTTATACGTACTTCGAGATAATGTGACGATTGCAACATGGTCGGACTTGTAGACCAAGGCATGACACTCGAGTGTGACAGAATTGCTTACGGTTCGAAAGTTGGATAATTGTGGGATTTGCAAAAAGCTAGAGGAAAACTAGAGAAAGACTAGCCCCCAATATAAACATGTTTCGACGCTAGTATAAGATGGTATGAAACTCGCCCTTGGATCATTGTTGTATTGACATTAGTGTTGGCTTTCATAGCCCACCTTACTAAAAGTTTTAGTTAGATTAAACTCCCTAAATTGATATAATTTATGTTAGACTATAAATACTCTTATTAGGTTATTATTAAGGATTTTTGGTCATTTTTCACACTCTAAGAATTTGGAGAGCAAGGAATTCAAGAGGAACAACACAAGATGGAGATCATTGTGTCTTTATTTGAAAATTTTCTACTTCTCTATTTTATTTGTTTGCTGAATTGTTTTTCATGATGATGTTGCTCTTTACTATGAAAAACTAAAACCTTACTTGGGTTTAGGTGTAACCTTGGAATAGTTATTATCTTAACCTAGAATTAGTGCCATATTTTGTTGATTGAATACCTATAGCTGAAACTGAATCTTAATGCCAAACCCCGGACCCATGGCACAGCCATATGGCAATTGTCGTGCTACCTCAAAGTATATGTCAACCACCACGCACCCAAATACAATGCAAAGCATGTGTTGGATATCATTGCTGTAAAATAATTTAAAATCAAACTCATAATTAAACTAATTGAAAATCAATTCATGTACCAATAGATTTAACTAAAATATAACCTACACAATGAAACACGAGTGACTCCTAAGCCACCGACTCCCTCTAGTGAACCTCTCAAACTTCTAACCTGCAAAAGATAAAAAGTAAACATGTGGTGAGTACACGTTGTGTACTTAGTGAGTGACTTTGGTTCTATGCAAAGTCAAATAGGATTTAGAAAGTTAGGTATATCTAGAGGTGTCAAATCGGGTTGATCGAGTAGGTTTCGGGTTTGGGTCAATCAGGTCGGGTCAGTTTGGGTCAAAAGAGATTTTCGGGTCATTTCGGGTTTCGGGTCTTTCGGGTTCGGGTCTTTCGGGTTTTGGGTCATTTGGGTTTCGGGTCATTCGGGTCTAGGGTCATTTGGGACTCGGGTTTTTCGGGTTTTGTCCTCAGGTTTGTCGGGTTTTGGGTCATTCGGGTCTCGGGTTTTTCTGGTTTTCTCCTCGGGTTTGTCGGGTTTCGGGTCATTCGGGTTTCGGGTTCGGGTTTTTCGGGTTTGACCATCAGATCTTTCAGGTTATAGGTTTTTTGGGTTTTATATCATTTGGATTCGATTTTTTTGGATTTAACTCTCGAGTCATTCGGGTTGTCGATTATTTTAAATTGAATTAAAGTTTTGATTTTACAAATTAATACTTAAGAGTTAAAGAGAGATTTTATCAAAAATATTATTTATTAGATTTGTTATAAATTGTAATTAAATTAATTAAATTTGTAATGTTATAAATGTATTAATTACATTAGTAATATTTATAACTTTTTTAAAAATTTTCCTATAAATTATCTATAGTTTTAAATAAAATAAATATTTAAATTTTTATTATTTACTAATTCATTTCTAAATTCTAATTGATATATAATAAATTCATGATTCATAATATCATTAATATATAATCATGAATTGTCCGTAGTACAATTACAAACTAAGGAACCAGAATTTTGATATATAATTACAAACTAAGGAATCAAAATTTTGGCATACAACTACAAAATTTACCAGTTTCCTCTTATTGAATTGAAAATTTAAAAGCTTTTATTTGGTCGATGAATAGGATAGCCGAAAAGAAATAGCCAATAGCTAATAGGCTATCCGAACTGTCATACAGCTATGGCCACCATGAACCACTAATCTTAGTATCTTATTATCTTAGTGCTAATGACTTTATTTTGTTCTTTCCTTTCTAAGACTTGTATATATATAGACTATACTTTATATGATTAATGATTAACATCACCTACTTCTGCATAATAGAACAACTTGCATACACACTACATTCGGCATTCTCATTAAATTATTTGTTTTGGCGAGAACTAAATTATAAAGAGAAAATATATGACAACATATTGAAATTTTAATTTCAAATTTTTAATGTTTAGATGCTTTTTGTTGGATAGATAATTCACTAATTTGATATGAATATTAATAATTTATTAATACTACTATAATTTATAAATTTTTTTAGTTAGAATGGAAAATTGTCATTCACATGAAAAAATTTATTTATTGATTTGATCAGTAATGATGAAATCAATATGGCCTTTTGTAAATTCTCAAATTTTCCTTAATAATGTTCATAATTAATATTAATAAATTTAAGTAATAATATTCTATAAATTCATATAATTCAATCATAAATTCATAATAATAAATTTAAAAAATATAATTATGAAAAAATATTTTTTTAAGTTCACTTTGATCAAAATTTTATCAAATATTTATTTTTATTTTCTTTATCAAATTTATTTATTAAATTTGAAGTTCATGAGGTATATAAAAATACTCCATCTGTCCCTATTCGTCTGTTACAATTAATTATTTCATACAGGGTAAAAAAAGTAGTTATGGTATAAAATTTCATACATATATACATTGACTTTCTTATTTTATCCTTATCTCTCTTCTTCTTTAATTCTCTCTCCTATTTAGGAAAAATATTTATTTAAGAGAGAAAAAAGTAGTTTAAAAGGATAATTTTAAAAAATTAATAATTAATGCTGGGATATAGACAGATAAAAAGGGATAAATAAAGCTTCTGAAAACAAATAAAACTTCTAGCAGGAGGCAGATAAATAGGGACAGAGGGAGTATTTCATTAGTTTGTTGGGTTCTTTCGGGTTAGATTCTCGGGTCAATCGGGTTCTGGGTTTATCGAGTTTCGGGTCAATCGGGTTTTGGGTCGGTCGGGTTCGGGTCGTTTACTTTTTTTAGTCAAACCAGGTCGTGTTAGTTTCGGGTTCGGGTCGGGTTATCGGGTTCGGGTCAGCTTTTGACAGCTCTAGGTATATCCAAAACAAATTAGAAAACTTTTTTATACTTTATTTCGAAAACCTTTTTGAAAATATTTCCTCAAAACCTTTCAAATTTAATAACAACATTGGTAAAATAATATCTCAAATGGGCTGGCCATAAGCTACACTTTGAGACTCGACCCCATAGTTGTCGTTGGTCTTGAATTGACAAGGGCTATCTCATTATAAATCAATTTTATATATTATGTGTGTGTCTATATATATATATATATATATATATATATAGAGAGAGAGAGAGAGAGAGACATACACACACATCCTTTTAATAAGCTTGTCCCCTCGATGATACCGTTCGCTGTGGTGGGTCACAGCTACATAAATTCCCTAGCAAGTTATCCTCCGTGCCTCTCTATTCCAAGGTTTCCACTTATTGTGCCCTTCTGCTAGGTGGTCCATGGCTACTTATCAAATAGCATACTTCATCCTCAATCCATGTTGCTCTCTCTTTAAGAGCACCGAGTCCAATTGTCCTCTAAGGGACTATCCCCTCAATATAATCTTGCTTTTGAAGGGCTTTCTCTCATATATCATAATTATAAGTGTATATATATATATATATATCCATTTCATGTATATATAAATATCTTTGAACATACATACATATATATATATATATTTGTATATATATTATTCATCAAATTTTTAATCAAAGTATCCTGCCAAGTGTGGCATAAATATAAAGTGTGTATGCTAGGGACTATCCGAATCCCAAAACATATAAAACATTCAATTAAACAATAAAAACATTTAGTCCTAAATGGCTAAACACTGAAACAAAGTCACTTACAATATTGGGAAGTTTGTATACTCCCAAGAACTCCACAATCATAATCTATGGAGTATCGTCGTACTTAATCGTCCATAACCTTAATTTTATGGAAAACTCTATAACAATTCTAAATCAAATTTATGAATGCTCCTATGAGATTCTGCCATGCTCTAAGATGATGTTTGGAAGTATTTTAGGTGCTGAAAGATGTTTCGGGAAGTCTCAAATCAAATTTAAAGCTTCAGAATGGTAAATTATCATTTTACCCTAAAGGCGACAACAAGCCCCGCTTCTTAGGTGATCTGGTGCCTTTTCTTTTTGATAAGATGGCCCTCGGCCAACTTACACATCTGGCGCCAGTACATATAGCATCCGATGCTAGTTATGCTCTAGATTTTACTCGATAGCTCTCCTCTTCACTTCTCTCTCACATTTCTCCTCAATTGAGCTATGGACTAAGCTATAAATCGAGACACACCAACTTTACAACACCCACAACGAACTCATAACAACCAAAATCCAATTCACCAATTTAAAATCTATCAATTTCTAACCTGAGTCCATTTAGCATCTAAAAACTGAACCTAAACTTTGAGCTATCCTATCTTCCACTATCTTCCAATCTAGTGCATGAATTAATGCAAGTAGGCATGAATTTTAAAGGTTGATGATACTAGAACATACCTTAAATTCATCTCCATCCACTTTTGAGATTGGGAGAATCGATCAAATCTTCCTGACGACTTCAAAGGTTCCTCTAGCTCTTCTTTTATCATTTTCTTGTTTTTCTCTTTGATTTGATGAAGGAAAAGGCTTAAAAATTAATTTAGGAAGTTTAAGGAAGTATTTAGAGGGTGGTTAAGGTGGTGGTTCAGGTAAAACAAGAGGAGGAAGGCAGAAGAGGAAGAAAGAAGAGAAAAAAAAAGAAAGAAATGAGGTCTTGGGCTCAACACTGGCCTTTAAAAAGCCACATCTAGCACTAGTTACACATACTTCTGATTTTGGTTGTGCTCGATATCTTTTTCTCTTTCTTTTTTTCGGTCTTTCAAAATTTCTACCCACCTACCACCAAAATCCGACCCCGGTTGATGTCAATTCTAGCACCAGAGATCTCTTTTACCTCTATTTGGGTTCGTTTCACTTAGGATTCAATGCAACCTTATTCTTGAACTTTAGTACACTTCTCTTAAGCCACACTAGGCTTAAAGGTATGGATTACACCTCTGAGTGATATCTGGTTACAACTTTTATAAAGGTACGGACCTAAATAGTGTTTAGGTTCTTTAAACTCTTTTTGGTCAATCTATACATTATTGTTAGTTGCATTTTTTGTGATATTTGAATTGATAATTCTTATGATTATATGCAACTAATTATCTAATTCTTGGCTAATTCATTTCTTTTCATGTCTTAGGTGTCAATTGAGTGAGAATAATGAATTTGAAGTGAAAAGAAGGAAAAACAAGCCAAGTAGGAAGACAAGTGCAAAAAGTTCAAAATGAAGGATCTTGACAATTTGGATAGATCTGAAAGATGGCTAAATTACACCATCTTAAAGACTCCGTTTGTCTTTGTGTTCTTCATCAAAGTTGTAGAGAACATCTTGGGCTTCCCATAATGCTAAAGAAAGGCCTTTGATCATTTTTAATCATCAAGACTCATCAATTAAAGACCAAAAGCAAGGAAGATTCAAGAGAAAGTTAGAATTAATTGAAACTTAGTCATCAAGGAACAATTAATGAGGGAAGAAGATTGAAGCACAAGAAAGAGTTCTCCTAGATTCTTTAGGAGATTAAACCTAAACCTAACTCCTAACTAAATACTCTTTATTTTAGCTTTTGAGCTCTTAGCTTTGGGCTTATAGTTTATTTTTAGAATTATTATTTCACTGTTTTATGAAAGTTTAAACATCTTTTCTCCAATCTAATGTTCTAGAGGATGTTCTTCAACTATTTGTGAGGTTTCCTATTCTTAACTAGTTTACTTTACAATTGTTCTTTGATTTCTCTATTTTTAAGTTAAATATACTTGTTTATTTACTACTCTATTGTTTATGCTTTTGATTAGTGGCCAATAATCACTTGTTTATGCAATTGACTTACCAATCTCTTTTACATCCATGCTGTTTAGGGTTTAATTGAGATATTAGTGGAACTTAAGTAGGACGCCTTACTCAAGGGGAATTCAAAGGGATTATTTAAAATATTCGTGCTGGGTGAATCTCTGATAGTGATTAACCTATATAATCTTGTTCTTAATGCTTCCAAGCACTTAACTTCGAGCTGCTAGGGTTTCGGGTTAGTGTTAGGTTGAAATATTTGATATGAAACTTGAGTAATATTATCTCTAAGGTTTAGGATTATTAGAATCAATGAGGATGCTGAGTTTTCATTTGATTGGTTAATATAATTGTGATTTAAACTAATCTTTTGGTGAACCAATGATCAATTAGTTTGTAAACATCCCTAAACATTAGGCTGGAGGTTTTTAATTATATAGTTTATTTAGTTTAATTGCAATTTTTCTTTTGTTTATTACCTCATAACCTCTTGTTTATTCTTTTTTTTTTATTTTCTTTGTGAAAGTATTGATAAATCAATAAGGCTCTCTATGGGATTGACCCTTCCTTCCCTAGCTACATGTTAGGGTAGTAAGGTTTATTTTTTATGGCGCTGTGACATGCTCATCAACTATCTATTACCTTATGTTCCAACTCCACCTAGTCATGTCCTCAATATCTTTTTTATCATCCATACCAAGGTTTAATTATCTCCTAACAAACACATTTTCATACCAACCCATTGTCTTTTACTGTTTTGATCAGCACAGAAAGGTACGAAAAAGTCCGGGTGTGTCACTTAATCTTGATTATATTTATTACTTCTCCTTTATTATTTAATAGTAGTTGTTAATTTTTCTAATTACATTGTTTAACCTTATTTAATCACTTGTTACACACTAAGATTATTTAGATAGTAATTGAATCGAGTTTTTGTAGGTTTGACACTTTGGAATACTCTGCGATTTAGTTTGTGCTACATTGTTTCCGTGTACCTATAGCATTATGTGACCAACACCACATTATATGACTACAATGATAAAGTAACCAAGAAATATCATTTTTTTTCTAAAACTTTGCACTAAACAAAAAGTAACGAAAAGAGTATTTTAATACATATTGTTTGTTTCCATTTAACGATGCCCCATTCTAAGTTAGTCGAGTGATAGCCAATAGACCTTGAGTAGTGGCACCATTGGGTTGCAAAGCTAAAGCTACAGGGCTAAAAGAAATAAGCTAACATCTAGCAAATAGCACTATCCCTTTGTGTGTGTGTGTGTGCGTGCGCGCGCGCGCGTGTGTGTGTGTGTGTTTAAAAAAAAAAGAAAAATAAACTTTCATCCATTGAATTGAAAGTACACGGGAAGTAAAAAGAATACTAATAACAATAAATCAGAAAACGTCTTTCTTCTCCATTAGTAGATTTGGATTTTAATTTGCATATTTAGTTGTCTTATTAAACATGAGTCTCAAACTTTTTTTATAAGTCTCTAGCACATACATAACTTTTTAGCTTTTTTTTCCTTTTCCAAATGAAAAACTTTCATTAGTGATGAAAAAGTGATAGATTCGATAAGCTCCTTGATTGACCCATGAATCAAAAAGTAAAACCATTAAAATCCATGGCTAATACAATTAATCTTTAATTGCTATACTGTAGGGATCAAACTAAAAAATCAAACTGAAAAACAACTGACTGAAACAAACTATAAATTAAGAACTTAACTAAAACCCATAACCTATAGATTTAAGTACTTTATTCTAAACTAAAGACAACAAAAACTAAATCAACTGCCTATTCTATGAGACTTTAACCTTTTCCGTACCTTCTATACCAACTTAAACAGTGAAGACCAATTAACTTAGTAAGGACAATACAAAATTTCATAAAGAACTTAAACCTTGGAGTTAATGATGAAGATGGAGATGTGAATAGAAGATGATACTAACATCTATTGGAATAAGAAATATATAAGGGTGATTGAAGTCTTATGAAAGTTAGTGAGAAAGAAGTAAAACGATATTGAGGTTATTGGTATAGTGTCTGACTAAGGAGTCGATCTAAAATGTAATTGAAGATTAAGTATAATTAATGTCAAAGTGAATTTTGCAGTCTATTAGAATCATGATTTTCATCATTGTTGTTTGGATTAAGAATGTAAGTTAGGGATCAATTTGATTATATGATTAACTTAAGTAAGTCTTAATGAAATTTCCAATTCATAGATAAATAATAAGAGTCGAGGGACTAAACCTAAACCTCATCCTAAACCCTAGACGTCGTTCGTACACACATGGTACCCGTGCATGATTATCCCGTTATGCATATAACCAAATTAGACCCTTCGCAAGAGGAGTATCAAACCAAGGATGAACCTAGTGAAGTGTATTAGAGTCCGAATAAAAAATTGTAATGATTCAGGATCAAATTTTGAGGAATTGGAGGCTTAAACCATTTCTACTATCGTAGTGCTCATCAAACGGCACCATATGTCATGCTTTCACCCATAAACTTGGTCACATGGCAACCATCGTGCTACTTCAAGATAAATGCCATTAGACACGCACTCAAGATAGTACAAGGCATTTATCACATATATATAGAGCAATATAGTACAAAACATCTAAAATAGATGTTCGGGGCTTTTTTTGGTAGAGAACACGTGGCCTGGCAGGTGGGATTGCAATGCCAAGTCAAGTGTGATATGGAGTCGTTAGCTGGACAAAACCCAATAAAAAAAGAAAATAGAACTAGTCTGGACCCCCTTTTGTTCTAGGCTCTAGTCGGAAAGAAGGAAATCAAGGCCCTTCTATTAAGGCTTATGAGAGACGATCGAGAAATCCATCCCCTTTCCAGCTTGAGGCTCAACCATCGTAGATGTGAAAGACTCTAGTAGCTATCTTTGATATTGGACTTCAACAATTGACTCTAGCAGCAAACATGAAGAAGTCATGGATGCAAGACACGCTAACAACTACCTTCAATAATGGACTCTAGTAGCAAACTACAGCAGCAAATGTGAGGAAGTCGTGGATGCAAGACGTCCCAACAATTATCTTCAATAACGGATTCTAGTACCTAACTCCAGTAGCAAACGCGAGGAAGTCATGGATGCAAGAAATCCCAACAATTATCTTTAATAATGGACTCTAGCAGCAAACATGAACAAGAAAAAAAATGTACTATGTTTTACTCTATTTTTCATTCAAGAAACAAGGAAAATGGATTTATGAGAAAACAAAGAGAGATTTGAGAAATACTCTTTATTAATAGAGACTTTAGGATTACAAGATTAAGGGAAAGAAAAATGTAAGGATTTGGAAGAGGAGAAAATAATGGTTATTCTTAGAGGAATTTTAGCGATTCAAGTTATATTTCACTAAACTGATGGATATTTTCTTAATGAATACAGTGTTTACTTCTCCATTTTGTTCATTCTTCTTATCTGTATATGTTGAGCTCTTGGCGGATGGGGTATTTATAGGCCCTCGTAAGACTTCAAATGATCTAAGTAATAACGTTGTATGTTAGACCAAAAAGAGTATCGTCGTTCCTTGGAGAGGAGCCCAATGAGCTATTCTTACAGCGATGGGATATTGGTTATCGCTTACTGGCGAATAGCAAATCTTCACTCAGATAATTTTAACTTCACTTTAGATAATGTAAGCATCCAACACCCTTGTTTGATGTACTTCCATTTCACGTCTTACATCTTCAGTGATTAACAAGGAGTATGCTGTCGGGTGTTTATTGCCAGCTGCTAACATCAATGCTTCTCGGTTAAAGATGCTACGTGTCGCCTTTGTCTAACTTACATCATCTTTCACCGTCATGTATCACCACTACTACCATGTGAACTTCTTATCGCATTTAATACTTTGAGACTCCTTCCAATAGTGTTAACAGGGACTTTTCTGGTGCCATTATTTAAGAGATATGACGTGCATAAGTAAATTTCCTCCTTTCTAGTTGGCTTTTAAAAGAACTCATAGTGGCCCAAGCTAGTCAATAAGATATTTCCTTGAAGCCAACTAGAACATAAGTAAGCCATTCATGGCCAACCAAACCACAGTTCCAATTTAGTTCCCTCGTTACGTGGGCTTGGTCCATGCGTTAGCACCTGAGGCAATAGGAAAATGTTAGTTATGTCTGTTGGATATTCATGAGATTAAACTTTGATTCAAGAAAGATAAATAAGGAGTTAAGTAAGATGACTACCCTGAAAATACTACTGCTGCATGTTGCTCTCACATTTTCATAGCGTTCTTGCAATGCCATCCTTGGTGAAGATGAGATGTTCAAGTGGAAATTATTTGAAGCATGAGCTATGATTAAAGAGGAATAAATAGTATAGTCTCCCTTCATAATTTATTGATTGAGTATTTATGAATCAAGGTGGGCTAGGCCTAACTTTATGGTAGGAATCGAATGAAGGCTTGTGATAGAATAGTATACCCCCATTATGATCGCCATTCCATCTTGGAGTAGAGTTTAGGCTCAATGGGTACTATCTGAGGGTTGCCCCAATCGCATAGCCATTTGTATGATGCTTGTAGATGAGAGAACCATAAGGGATTTACCAGTTTGGAGGCATTACCTTGCTAGTGACTAGAGGATAGGGTAGCCATTCCCATCATGGTGCTTATAGAGTTAGTTGTTATAATAATTATATTGGCAATGGCCATTAGAGACCATCGGTAGCATTTAGTAGCCATTGAAGAATGATTTGTTTCTCTGGTAAAGTTTGAAGATTAGCCAAGGAAGAAAAAGACTATGCCTAGGTTTGTACTTAGGCTTGTAGTAAAGGTGCACAAAATAAGGCTTTTCGTCTTTTATAGAAACTGGGCTAACATGGTGAATATTAATGAATGGTTGATTATGTAGCATTGGGCTTTGGTTGAATTTTGGGCTAAATTTGTGATGTCCATAATATAATTATTGAATGGAATTTAAAGGATTTTTGTGTAAAAAAAACTGGTCCATGAAGAATGTGGACTATAGACCCATTGAAATATTGGCCTCTAACAATAGGTAATTAAATACTTAACACACAAATATTCAAATAAAATAAGTATCTAAAAATGACATGTTCCACGAAAAAAAACGAGTAGCGAAAAATCTGAGAAATATAATATTATTAGATTACAAATAGTCCAAAATGCTAGTTGAATCATAAGGGATACAAAAGACCTACTGGAAACAGAAGTGACTGAAGAGCAGACTCAGGGCTCAAATGTAACTCGATGCCCAGCATTAAGAATCGAATTATATGCAAAAATGAAAAAATGGTGGTGAAAAAGATAATATACCCAATGAGTGATCTAGCCATAATAACTGATCACCTCAAGCTAGGGATATGAATAAATCTAAAACAAACAATATATTAAAACAATATAAATTAATAAAAAAAAACACATTGAATCTCTAACCAGGCATGAAATAAAATATCTTAGTAAATGGGTTAGCAATAAAAAAATCTAAAGGCCCAATCCATGTACATTAGTGGCCTACTGGACCATCGAAAGCCTGATCCCATATCTCATAAACCCAATAAATCCACATCAAGCTCACTCCCTCGACGTTGCCTTCACTATGGGTGGACATAGCTACTAATACACTAGTGAGTTGCTTTCCATGTCTCTCTATCCCAAGGTGCAATCTAGATCATTGTGCCTCCCTTATAAAGAGGTCCACGCTACTAGTTAGCTGGAATGCCCTACTCAGTCCACTCGCTCTTGAAAGAACATTGAGCAATGTCCCCAAGGCACCATTTGTCACTAGGCACCAATTGTCACAATGCACAACAATAGTAAGATAATAAATAATAGAATCAATTTCATCAAATCACACAATTCCGCACCAAAATCAGTGCCATAAATCATAGTGTATGCTTATGGACTATTCGTATCTCAAAGCATGGAAAAAAGGTTATAAAACCATTTGCTAAAATGACTTGTAAATCAATTGACCCCAGACATTCAACCATTAAAACAAAGCCACTCACTGTTTAGGGAGGATAGTATACTTCTGCAATATCTCCATGTTAGATCACCAACGCTTACTCATCCTCGCTAGAGTTGACATTTAAACATACAAGTCATAGAATCCGAGTTAATTAAATTAGACACCTTAAATATAATTGAATGCTTAGGAATGCTCGATTTAATATTTCTAAGGTCTTAGGATTGAATTGGAAGAATATAGGTCAATAAGGTTAAAATAACCAAAATGCACCTGAGGGGCCCAAGTTTGGTGCTGATTGTATACTGGTTCGAAGTCGAACCATGTGGCCAATTCGACTACCATGGTCAAGTGTCATCCGGCATCGGTCATCAACTAGGCATTTCGCCAGAATTACTCTCTTCTTCTTTCTCTAACTCAATTCTCACTCAAATCCCACCCAACCAAGTCACAAATCAAGATATACAATCCTCAACACCTTAACAATAATATCATAACTTCAAAAACTAGAATTTATGGTTGAATTTTTATGAAAATCGGATTGAAGGTTGAATTGAAAATTAGTTTTAAACCTATGGGATTTGATCTTCAAGCTATGATTTCTTATAATCTAATGATGGATTGAGGATGTAATAGGTAATTTAAAGCTTGAAGATAATAGATTAACATACTTCAAAATCAATGCAAATTGGATTGAAAGTTATGGATTGAAGAACAAAGTGTCTCATTTAAGGCTCTTTGAAGAATTCTTGAGATCGTCTTGAGTTTTTAAGTTGTTTGATTTTGAAGGAAGCTAAAGAAGTGTTTTAGGTGTTGGATGAGGTGTTTGATAGTGGTTTGTGGTGGTGTAAATGGTGGAGGGAGGAAAAGAGCCCAGGAAAGTAAGGAAAAAGAGAAAATAGTAAAAAAATTGAGGCTGGGGTAAGGGAGCCCGACCTTATAGACCTTATGTCTCACTTCAATTCCTTACTTTCTTTATCAATTTGTCTTTGCTAGCCTTGGTTTAATGTAATTAGGTTCCTCCAAAATGAAATTAGACTTAATGGCAATTCAAACTGAGTTAAAGTATGTTCAAAAATACATTTTATTAAGTTTAAACTTGATTACATACTTGGAAACAATTGCATATAGATACTATTCATAAATGAATTAAGTCCGGGTTCCACACTATACCTTACTTGAAGAGGAAAGAAAATTTAAGAAAAGATTAGAAAAATGAAGGATTCTGGTCCAGGCCACAACTAATTCCAGTTGTGAATTTTAAATACTCGATGTTTGGCGCGAGCAACCCCATAAATCTTTTGCTTTTTTTTCCTTTCTTCCTCTCTGCCTCTTCCACCCTAACCATTACCCAAAACACCCTCTAAACTTACCTTTAAACACTTGTAAAAATTTCTAGCCTCATTAAATAAAGATTGGAAGAGGAAATTTTGAAATTCAAAGGATTGGAGCTAAGCAGCCTAAAAGAGGAATTTTCTTCAGACTTTTGGATCTTCCAATCCAACCATTGAATTAAGGTGAGTTTCTAGTATGTTGTTTTACCCATCGTAATCTTCAATTTTCCCACTTGCTCACTTTGATCCATGGATTGATTTAAGAGAAATCTTAACTCAAAGTTAATTTAAGGTTATTGGGTTAAATTTAGTTTGGATTTCATTTTTTAGGAACTTGAGTCAAATGATTTGGATTTTTGAAGTTTTGATCTTGTTCTGGGAGTTGTGAGGATTGTATGTGCCAATTTGTAGCTTAATTGAAGGTGATTTGAATGGATTTTGAGGTAAACGAAAAAAAATGAGGAATTCTTGAGTTGGAGACCCAGTGCACAATTGGCACCGATTGTGGAGTGAACCAGTGCTGGATGTGAATTAAGGTCATTATGGCCTTTGCCACATTGTCTGGTGCTATACCACACAATGATCGTCACCGGTCTTAGCCTTTAAATAGCATTTTGGTCAATTTTCACTCAAAACCTAATTTTTTTACTCGAAACTTACCTGGACACTTCCAAAAAGCCCAAATCACTTTCGAACCTTATCTGAGAGCATAGTAGAGCCTTATAGGTGTATTCATGAATTCGAATTAGAGTTCAAATGCTTTTTTTATGTAATTAGGTTCTCGATCAATCAAGTGTGGCGACATTTCAGAGACTAGTTGTTGTGGAGTTCTTAAGACTATACGACCCTTTCAATACTGTGCATGGCTTAGTTTCAATGTTTAGCAAACTAGGGTTAATATCATTTTAAATATTAAAAGTTTTATAAAATATTTTATTATACTTTAGGATTCAGGTAGTCCCTGCGCACACTTGGTTTTATGATACACAGTTTGATGGCTGGGATAATTTGAAGATTTTCTCTTAAATTAATATATATATATATAAATGTATATATGTATATATGTTAAGTAACTATGGCCGTCATTTGGTGGGCACGATGAGCTAGATTGTCGTTAATGTAATGATATCTGACCTTTTGGACAATCGAGTTGGTGCTTTTTCAAGCATGAGTGGACTGATACAGGGCATGCTAGCCAATAAGTAATCGTGAGCTTCTATTGGAAGGGACGGTGAGTCAGATTTACCTTGGGATAGAGAGCATGGAGGGAATCTCACCATGGCAGTTCAATAGCTATTTCCACCTACAGCATTGGCATTATCGAGGGAACGGATTTATTGAGATGGTTTTCTATATATATGTAATATGATGATATAGCCTTTGGCGATCTCGATGTGATGGCATACATGTTGGAGTGTTTTCTGCCAATTCGTTTTGAGATTATTATTTTAAGAAATAAAATGTGTTTCAAAAATTTGTTTTGAGAAATAAAATTACATAAATACCTTTTATACTTATTTTAGATGTCACTCGATTCCCTAACCCTATTTGACTTTTCATTAAATCTAAGTCAAACACTGGGTATACAATATGTACTCACCACTCATTTTCTTCCATTTTTTAGGAATCCCAACTAGAAGGTGTCAGTGGCTATAAGAGTTATTTCATTTCACTACGTAAGTTTTTCCTTAGATAAATCCACTAGTATCCCATTTGATTTCAATTTGTTTTAATAAATTATTTTCTACTATATTTATTATTTTTAATTACTAGTTAAGTTTTAGTTTTCTAATTATTTTTTAGCGATGATACTCAATTTAATTCTCACGTTGTCTTATGGTATGTACCGACTACACATACTTCAAAATAGCGTGATGGTTGGCATACTGCCAGACTAGCAAATTGGGGGGTGACATCCTCCTCCTTGACAGCAATAGCCAAGAAGGGGGAAAGGAGAAGGAGCAAAGGAGAACAAAAAAAGGAAACTTAAAATATGGAGAGAGGGAGGAGAATGAGATGTCGGCTAGGGTTGGTTTGCTTTCTTATTTTTCATTGTGCTTGGTGTTTCTAATTTTGGCATTGTCCCTTTGCTTTAAAATTTGATAAATAAACAAAAAAAAATTTGTCACTGTAAGAGTCATGCTCCAACAGCACTTTCCAGTCAAGTCTACCTCTCATCCATGGCCTCGCCAACCTATGGGCCTCACCTACCAAGCTTACAAACGGTGTTGGACCTCGCCCACATACCTAAGGTATTGTCCCTTGGCCAACGAAAATTTGAGTACCAACATGCGTGTAGCACTCCTCGAACCCTAGCTCCAAATGTTTTGTTGCTACGTAGAGCACGCCTCTTAACCATTTGAGTTTTTGTTACTACTTAGAGCACATCTCTAAACCATTTGAGTTGTAGCTTAAATGGTTAAGAGGCATGCTTTAAGTAGCAACAAAACTCTTAGGGTTAGGATTTGAGGAGTGCTATACGCACGTTGGTACTCGAATTTTCATACGCCAAAGGACAATACATTGGGTGTGTGGTTATGCCCAACACCATTTGTAAACTTGGTGGGTGAGGCCTATAGGTTGGTAAGGTTATAGGCGAGGCAAAGGCTTACCTAGAGAGTGCTGTAGGGATACAGCTCTTACAGTTACATATATATACTTTTTTCTCTATCTCTTTGGATTATTAAGCTTATATGTGTGTGTGTGTGTGTGTATATATATATATATATATATATATATATAAACCCTAAACTTATTTTACAAAATAAAATAAATCTCTAAACTTTTATTACAATCAAATAGGACCTTGAACTTTTATTAATATTCAAGGAGGCCTTTAATATGATTAAAATTCATAACATTTCATTTTAAACTTCAATTAACAATTAAATTAGACTCTCTATATGACTAAAATTTGTTAAGTTTCACACTTAACAATTTGTAAAGTACATAAATCCATAAAGATTATATAATTAGTTTTAATCATATCGAGGGCTTAATTACATGTACATGAAAGTTCAAGGGTTTATTTGATTAAAACAAATAGTTCAAAGGCTTATTTGACTGTCAATAAAAGTTTTAGGACATGTTTGATCATAATAAAAGTTTAAGGGGCTAATTGAACTTTTTCAAATAAGTTCAAGGATTTTTTTTACACTTAAGCCGTAATTGTACACCATCCTTCTTTGACTATAGGAAATTTAATGACAAATCGGGAGTAATTGTCGATCCCATAAGTAGAGCCAGAGAGAGAAGAAGAGAAAGAAAAAAGAGTTATGTTATTAACCTCTATTTTTTTCCGTCTATTTTATCTTTCTTGAAGTGGCCCAATTACAATTATAATTTTTAATTGGGTTTTCTTATTAGGTACTTAGAACCACAAAACACTTGTAAAAAGTTATTAAAAGTAAATAATAATTACTTTTCACATCTTTCCAAAAAAAGTAAATGTATTAAACTCTAGTTATATTATTGTATAGACAAAATTACCCTTAAATGTATAATGAGAATAACAAATCTAATTGTTAATTACTAATTTTTATTTTTTCTTAAAAATATTTTTATGTCAAACTTTAATAAATTATTATTGAATTTATTTTTCTAAAATTCTATCATAATACAAACAATTAGTTGGTTCAAATGGTTTGGCATTTGTTCCCCTTAAGTAAGATCTCGAGTTCGAGTCTTGCGAATGGAGAAAACTATTGTTGTGAGAGCTTTACCCCCATAGTGGGTCAACCCAGTTCGAAAGGGATTAGTCTTGAGCCAAAGACCGAGGGTACCATTGGTTACACTAAAAATTAAAATTCTATCATAATAAATATATCTTCAAAATCAGTTTTTTGTTCTAATATGTGGCTAAACTTTGCCAAAAGAATTTGTTTTTCTAAAACCCTACAATAAATATTTTCAAATTTAAGATTTACCCTCAAATTTTTTTTAATAATTTGGGGCTAAAGTTTGTGAAAAAGAACATTCATTTTTTCTAAAACCTATAGTAAATATATTTTAAAATTTAAAATTTACCCTCAAAATTAATTTTTGTAATAATTTGGGACTAAATTTTGTCAAAAGAATTTTTTTCATAAAAAAACCTTGTCATAATAAATATGTAAAATTTAAAATTTACCCTCAGAATCATTTTTTTTAATTTGTAAATAAATTCTGTCAAAAGAATATTTACTTAAATATTCACATATCAAATATTATTGAGGACATTATAGTCTTTCGATTATGTGTACAATTTGAAAGTTCCCAAGAAACATAGCTTTAAAAGCACTAGTTGTTGCTTAAAGGGGCACCCGTTAGTAAAACACTTTTTAATTTATTCAAAACCCTATTAAATAGTAAATGGTTTGCTTAATCAGTACTTATAGGCACTTGTTAAGGATAAGAAATAAAACAAAAGGATGATTTTGAAATTTTAAACTAATGATTACTCAAATTAAAAGTTGTCTAACAAAATTGATACCCTTACGGGCCGTTTGATTCACGGTTATGAGATTTTACAAGGTAAAGTGATATACTCGAGTATATCACTTACTACGTAATATTACCTGACATCTCATTTCTTTTTCTTTTTGCCATGTTTGGTTCAAAACTAATATTACAAAGATTTTCTTTTCCCCTTGTTTGTTCATTATAGCATATTGCTGGACATCCACGGTCTATAACAATGAAATTCCAAAAATAACCTCCCTATAATAATTTAATTATTTTGAGTGATTAATTAATTACATGTTTTTATTAGTTAATTAATTATTTAGTTAATTATTTAATTTAATTAATTATTTCATTTTATTATTTAATCTAATTTAATTATTTTTATTGATTAATTAATTAATTAGAAATTAAATTAAATTAAATAATTACATGAAATAATTAAATGAAATAATTAATTAAATAACAAAAGTAAGTAATTAATTAATTAATCAAAAATTAAATAATAAAAAATTAATTAAATAAAATTAGATTAAATAATTAATTAAATTAATTAATTAAATAATAATAACAAGCAATTAATTACTTAAATTAGATTAAAAATTAAAAATTAAAAATAATTAATTACTTGTTTTTATTATTAAATTAATTATTTCATTTCATTATTTAATTGTTTTTTATTATTTTTAATTAAATTAAATTAAATAATTATTTAAATAAATTAGATTAAATAATTAAATGTAATAATTAATTATATAATTAATTAAATAATAAAAACAAGTAATTGATTAATTAATAAAAAAAGTAAATTCTAAAGACAATTAATTAATTAATTAATTAAGTAATTAAATTAAATAATTAATTAAATAATAAAAATAATTAATTTATTAATTAAATTAAATAATTAATTTATTAATAAAAACAAGTAATTAATTAATTTTATTTTTTAATTATTTAATTTATTTAATTTTTCATAATATGATTATTTAGTTTAGTCTTTTATAAGGTTATTCATGTCCAAAATATTTTAAAAATAAGGATATTTTGGTAAAAAAATTTAATTCAGATTACCATGAATGTAATAATCTCAGATAGCCACCTCTCCCCATGGCAATCTGAATTGCCACATTTATGATAATCTGATTACATATGATAATCTCAGATGTTCGGCACATATCCATGTGAATAGTAACCAAACGTGGTAATATTTTCAAATTACCATCAGATAGTCGACTATATTTTCAGATAGACGCGAACCGAACGGCCCGTTAGGTGTATAAGGAGGATTAAAAATGAATATAATGATAAAATCGATCTTTACTTTAAAAATATTTATATTTTTATAAATTGTTTGAGCTATTTTTTAAAAACCCTACCATAATAAACATTTAAATTTAAAGACTCACCCTAAAAAATTATTTTTCTTTATGACTTGGGGCTAAATTTTATCAAAAGAGTGCTATTGTCTTAAGAAATTATAATTTTTATAAATTTTTTAAGTTATTTTCTAAAACCCTAGTATAATAAATATTTAAATTTAAAGACTTACCATTAAAAATGATTTTTTTATATAATTTGGGGCTAAACTTTATCAAAAGAGTATTATTATCTTAAGAAATTATAAAAAAATTTATATATTTCCATAATAAAATTTATTTTTATAAAAATAAAATATGAAAATTATTTTTACATAAAACAAAATCTAATTATTCTATAAAGATATTTTAGTCATCATACAAGGTAAAAAAAAACGATGCTTAATTAATTAGATACATATTTAATGAATTTTTTATATTACCCAAAAGAAAAATGCATATTAATTACTAATTTTATCATGCTTAATGGCATCCGTTAGCAATTTCTTAAATAAATATACTAAAATTTATGACTTAATTTGTAATTTTTTTTAACTTGTGGGTTGTGGCTAAATTTTGTGCACGTCATGATGAACAAAAATAGTAGAAGAATAAGAATGGAGGATTAGTTTGCATTTTTGAAAGCATCCGGTTAACTAGTGCCTATAGGCATTGGTTAAGCCCATTTAATAAGGTTGAAAAGTGACTTTGAATTTTGAAATGATAATAATTGTTTTCAGACAAAAATTATATGACAAAAATACTCTTATATATAGTGAGAAGAAAAATTTCTTATTTAGGTCTAAAGTTTGTCAATTTAGGGCTAAACTTTGACAAATTTATTAAAAGTTTTTTTCTAAAACCCTAAAATAATATATTTTAAATATTAAAACTTACCCTTAAATTTATTTTTTTATTTGGGGCTAAACTTTATAAATTTAGGGTTAAACTTAATTAAGAGTATTTTTATCTTTAAACAATAATAAAAATATAAAATAAATGTAAAACATAAAAAACAAAGCAATTATAAGACAATTATTACTTACTTCACATGTGCCTATAGACACCCGTTAACAAATTCCCTTTTGAAAAAATAAAAAGAAATCTATGGACATTTTGTTTTTTCCCCTACATTTTTGTTGCTCAAAAGTCAACAATTCAATTTATCCACGAATGAATGTGGTGGAAATAACAATTGGAACAGAATTATTGACTTTTTAATACTGTGAGGTGGGCCTCGTAAATTGTAAAGCCTGTTTTCAAGTGGGGTGATACCACCATCTTTGCAAACGATAATTCAATCGGGAAATTAAAGCGCTTCATTTATTTTGTTGGCCACAACTGGTTCAGGTTTAATTGCTAGTGGTGAGGTAACATCTATACTTGCTTCCAGTCAATAGTTGAAACTTAGACGTAGTAATTCGTAAGAACCGTCGCATAAAATAATTAAACCTTGAAATGATGAAAACCAATAGGAATATAGGATGTTGTATAGTATAAGAGATTAAAAAAAATCTCAAATTAATGTCTATTTTGAATGATACTTTTATGACGACTCAAATCATGTGTCATATTAAGATTTCATGATAATTTTTAAATATTCTGGATATATTTGTTACATTAGATTGAATTGGATAAAATAAGAAGAAAAATTACATATAATTTGTAGTGTGAAATGAGGAGGAAAATTATATGTAATTAGTAATATGATTTTATAATATTGACATAAATTGATATAGATTTGTATTGTGGGAGAAATTATTAGGTAGGCCAGGTGTACCACGTCATCTATAGGCTCAACCAATGAAATTGTAACAACTCAAAGATTTTGATACAATTACTAAAACCCTACCACAATTATAACCTAAATTTAAGGACTTACCATTTAAATTCTCTTTCTTTATAACGTGTAGTTAAATCTTTATCAAATTAGTACCTTGATTTTAAGAAATTTTTTAAGTTGGCACAAATGTATTGGTCTGGCCTATAGATGACGTGGTACATCCGGCTTACCTAATAATTTCTCGCATTGTGGAGAGAAATATTCATAAGATGATTTAATCTTCTAGAAATAAAAAGGATTATCTTATCCTATGAATAATCGTCATGCAAATATATGTAAATACTATAAAATTACACTATAAATTACATGTAATTTTTTCATTCATCCAATCCAATTCAATCCAGTGTAATAAATATACCATCAGTTTACTAATTGATATACTTTATTAGATAAAAAAAGTTATATATCATTAGGTTTTGAATGTCAATGGTCGGGTGATTCTTATAAAATGCTAAATTACTAGTATTTCAAAAGGTTCTTAATTCTTATAAAGTGTTGAGAGATTTTGTTTTTTTTTTTTTTCAATTTGATGCAATTCGACTCTAATTTAATAATTGTCTAATATGATTGTTGAATATCGGAGGTTAATTAAAAAAAGTATGCTTGCGCTTAATAGATGCATGCATGTCTTACTTTTATTCATAGTTGAGACAGTGTTAGTTAGAATTTAGATTTTAGTAGGAGAAAAGAAAAGATACTCCTTCTGTCTTTTTTATCTATCCCAATTAACTGTTTCATATAAAACAAGAAAAACTATTATGGTGTAAAATTTTATTTATTTTGTTTCTATCTCTCTTCCCCTTTAATTCTCTCTCCTATTTAAAGAAAAGATTTATTCAAGAGAAAGATGAAGGAGTTTAGAAGGTAATTTTAAAAAATTAATAATTAATATTGGAATAAAGACAGAAAGAAAACAAATAAAGATTTTACTCCCTCCTTTTCATAATATCTGTCACTTTTTAGAAAATTTTTTGTTCCATATTATCTATCATTTTAAGAATTTTAGAGAGTATTAATTACCTTTTTTTCAGTTTTACCCTTCTTCTTCTCCAACTCTAAGTGGAATACCACTATCTCTCTTAATTAATAAAAGAGAGAGTATTTGATATTTATGGGAACAAATAATTTTAATAAAAGGGTAAAGTTGTCATTTTATATTTTTTTTTCTAGATGTTAAAACTTTTATTACAAATCTTAATATCTGTGTATAATCTTAAAACGACCGATATTGTGGAAAGGATGGAGTAAAAAGAAATAGATAAAAAAGTAAAATATGAAGCAATTTAGAAGGATAATTTTAAAAAATTAATAATTAATATTGGGATAAATACAAAAAAAGGATAAATAAAGATTCTAAAAAGGAATAGATAAAAAAAAGTAAAAGATGAAGGAGTTTAGAAGGATAATTTAAAAAAATTAATAATTAATATTGAGATAAAAACAATAACTAAAGATTCAAAAAAAGAATAGAAAAAAAAAAAAAAAGAGGTAATAAGCAAACTGACTGGAATTTATAAAAGAAGTTTTTGTAACAGGTGTTGGGATGTAGTTGGATGCAGAGCGCGGGAATGCAGCTAACGATTTCTATAACGGTTCCCCTGTAAATAAAGGTTAAGGGTGAAGTGGACCAACTAGGCTACCAAACGGGAACAGTTGACTGACCGACTGACCGCGCCTCGGTTCTCATCGGCACATGCCCCAATAACATCATCCCACTTTCTCCTTTCCTACTTCCCTCTCTTTATGTGCTCGAATTTATATTTCTTTTTTTTATTTTAAATTCATAAACATCTAATAGGAACTCTAACTATCGAGTCACGTCAAATTATAAATAAGAAAATATCTTCCAAAATTACTTTTTTTGTTTATAAAACTTGAATATGATGTTTTTATATAAAGGATATTAAATTTTTTTTATTTAACTCAATAGACATTCGTTTTAATTTACATATTCCATATTTATTATATAGTGTACTAAGATATTTTAAGGTTTGGGAGACATTTGGGGGCAAATGTCATCACCCCATTGGCTCTCCCTTTTTATCAATTTTGTTTTTTTTATTTCTTTTTTTCTTTTGTTAGATTTCTTTTTTCTTTAATTTAATTTTTACTTTTTAAAAATTGGTTTAATTTTAATTATTATTTTAATGACATATAAAGTGTAACTATAGTAATAAATTATGATTAATAATTAAATGTATAATTTATATTATTTGAGAAATTATTATATAGGTCAACCTATCACTTTAGTGATAGTTCTAAACTTCCAGTTATTTACCCTGTAAATCATATTTTTTAAAAAATTTAGTACTAATTTTTTTGCTAAAATTTATAAGTTATTTTGAGTTTATATAATTTAAGTGATTAGAACTACCATTAACGTGATAACTGATAACACATGCGTATTTAAATTTTTATTTAATGCAATAACTTTTTTCAAATTCAAGAAAAACTAAAACATTAATTACATAAAATTTTCTATGTTTAGTATCTTAAGTGGTAAATGAAGTACACCATACCATATATTTCCCTTAAAGAAAATATAAATTTTAATTTACTAATTTATGGTATGTTATACTAATTTATCAAAGTGTGTGATTAATTTTTTTCAAATTATCTATATGAAGAATGAAAAAATCTTTTAATATTTTTTAAACTTTAAAGTTGGATAAAAATAGAGTGAAATAAAAAAATTTTCCACACGAACAATTAAAAGCAAATTTCACGTGTATAATAATTATATATTGCTATTTTGATATAAAAATTATACTTGAAAAATCTATTAAAATATCAAACACTATTTATTTTTATATATGTCACAAATTACATGTTCTCTGTTATTATATATTTTGATAATTGTTAATCGACTTTATTACATAACAATTAGAAAAAAAATTTTAAAAATTTAAATACCCGTGTAGCGGGGGGACAATGTCTAGTGTAATCAATAATAAATAAACACACTACCAAACTAATTACCAAACCAAGTTTAATGTTAGGCCCAATTTTAGACTTTAGACATATTTGTTAGGAAATTTTGGTATCATTATTTAAATTTCTTGAATTTGGCATGTTTCATATTCCTCTTAATTTCACTGATAATTGTATCTCAACAGATCTAATTCAATGCAGAAGTCATAGTATATACTTATTTTACATTTATTGGTTGAATTAATAAGTAAATTTAGGACCACTTTTATTTAAGTAAATACAGATGTCAAAAACCAATTTTGAGTAAATCAAATTGTATAAGCAAACCAAATATTGAAAATAACTGAGTCAAACATATTTATGTTTCTTTTGAAAAAAAAAATTATATTGTTTTATGGATTATTATCTCTTACACTAGTATAAATTGAATTAAAATTCAATCAAACTACCTATAAAATTATTATTTTGTACCATCCAATAACAATACATCACATCAATTTTTTTTAATTATTACAAAATTTTACAATGGAAGAGACAATTATATCTTATTTAGCCCCAAATTTCAAAAAGGGAGACTTATAGGCTAAATCTTAAAGTTTAGAATACTATTTAGTTGGTATAATCAATAAGCTAAAAGAGTTTTTCATTTGGTAGTCTTCTAACCCTATTTACAGAGTTAAAAATTAACACTAACATTATACTCTTTTTTAGATTTTTAGATATTGGCTTTTATGTAAAAATTACTACTTTTTTCTTAATCCAGAACAAGGGAATCCCAAACATGTCTCTTTGATTAGTCTAGAGATACATATAACTACAATTAAACCATTAAAAAAGCTTGATAAACATCTCTTCTCCACAATTTAAGTTTTTTTTGTTTCTCCTCCTCCTCCTTGACTTCTATCATCAAGGAGAGGAAGCGGCCTAATTTTATGTTTTTGTTTCTTTAATTTTTGTTAAAATAAGTCCTAGATCTTTCATTTGGGTAGTTGAATCTCAATTCTATTTGAGTCAGTCTGTCTGTCAATTAGTTTTTTGAATCAATTTGGCTTTTTTAGTTTGTTTTGTCTCGATTTAAAATAGAACCAAGATTGCTAATTTTGGAAGATGATGATTTTATTTTATGATTTTTGGGTCATTTAAGAAGTCTTCGAATCAGTTATTTCTTTATCACTGTTGAAAGCCTGCGATTGGAAATAACACAACGAAGTAAAAGTGAGAGAGTGATGGATATGTTAGAGACTCATGAAGAATGTTCGAGATTCTAAATAGTCAACAAGATGACTTGAATCATAAAACAAGATCTAGATCTTCGAGCAAATGAGGAAAACAATTTTGAATCTATTGTAATTTTCATTTTTATTACATTAGTGGATGTATTAATTTCATTTGAATGAATAAAAGTTGTATTTTCTTCAAAAAAAAAAAGCTTGGTAAACTGTTGACTAGGCAACTCCAAAAAAAATGCTAACTAGGCTTCTAATTAAAAAAAATTAAAACTATCAAACAAATT
Organism: Microcos paniculata; assembly: GCA_030664755.1. Lineage (NCBI taxonomy): Eukaryota > Viridiplantae > Streptophyta > Magnoliopsida > Malvales > Malvaceae > Microcos > Microcos paniculata. The sequence continues at coordinate 28,764,261 of CP131459.1, read as the reverse complement.
TTGAATAGATCATATGGATGTTGGCATAAAAATTTATTAATGCTATGTAGAGCAAGAATTATTAATTGAATATATATTATATTATCCAATAATTCTGGAACTAGTATAAATAAAGTATATTAAAATTAGATGTGCATAAAATCAAACAGAAATTTTTATCTTTTGTTTCTCTGATTTTGGTAATTATTATATTTCTTAGCACAGGTAAAATAAAGATAAAAATGAAAACAAAAACAAAAATATATCCTTAAAGACATAAGTTAATTATAACTAGATGAGAACCATCTTATTTTGGTTCTAGTTACAAAATTAAACATAATATAATAGACAAATTTTGATTTTTTTTTTCACTATACATAAAAGCAACAATTGTGATGGTAAACTTACTTCATTTTGGGTTGCTAAAATAAACATAATATAATAAATGAAATTGGATTATATTATATAAGAAATTTAAATATATGATAAATTCAATAAATATTGGTAAAAAATTTAAATGTAATCATATAACCAAGAAATTTTCAAAAGATAATTGTAGAAAATGAAAAATTATAGATTAAATAACATACCCAACTTCTTGTGAAATTCAATATTTTTTATAATAATTTAAAACATTTCAATTAATAACACACCAATATCAAAAAAATTACTCCATATATTCTGTTTTTTATCAAAATTAATAATTATCTTTATAAAAAATACAATAAAAAATATTTTCATAAATATAACTATTTTTCCCTCTCAATCTCACTAATATAATAAATAACTCACACTAAATATTTAATATACTTAAAAGATAAAACTAATTTTTAAATTACCTATAATTATTTTTCTCTCTCCTCTTATCCTACTTGGCATTCTCTATGGTCTCCATAAGGTTTTTGTTTACTTTAATGGTATAGATTACTCCCCCCATTCCTATATATGTGACCCAAATAATCGAATCTCTTGGATTAAGAAAGTTAGTTGAGTAACAAAATTTTATATAAATTTTACTTCGCTTTTCAAATTTACCCTAAGTTTCTATTTTATTCTTTCTGATCTTTACAAGTTAATTAGCTCAATATTACAACTACTGCATTTAAGTATTCTTACAACTCCAAAGAAAGGTAAATTTGAAAATGAAAATAATTAATATTTTTTTAATACTAGAAAAAGACAAATAAAGGGAAACATCAAGTATGGTTACATAATAAAGAACAAAGGGAGTAATAAATAATAACTATGAAATTCTCGATATGAGGGCTATAGTCCCTAATGCATAATTAATTGCAAGAATTCAGTTTTACTTTCTCCGTCTCATTTTATTTGTTCATCTTTCATTTTTGAGAAGTCTCAATTTGTTTCTCCATTACTATAAATAAACAACCAATAAATTTTAATTCTCAAATTTACCCATCCTTTTTTTGTTACTATTACATTATTACACAAAACCCAAAAAATGCTTACAAACATAAAAATAAACAAAATAATTCAATATAAATCAACCACTTTTTCTTAAACTTTATGAAAATCAACGGGAGACAAATATATAGGAACAAAGTGAGTATTTTATTCTATTCTATTTTATTCTATTAGTAATTACTATTAATTAAAGTTAGAAAGAAAAAAAAAACTAGCAGTAAATCAAAAAAGGGCAAAGTGAACTTTGATGGGAACACTTAACACTTTGAAGATTGAAGACAGGACAGTGCATGTGCTGTCCATACATAACAGTTGCCTGCTTCTCATCAATCGAGTAGGCACTCTCTTGAGTTTTTGTCTTTTAGCCTATATTTGGTAAGAGGGAAGGAAATAGTAAGGAAAGAAAATAGGTATGGAAATTAAAGAAATTTATATTTCTTTCCTCATGTTTGGTAGCAAGGAAAGAAATAAAAAAGAAAAAAATGATTATTTCATTTGTTTGGTATAACCAAAAATTAGGATAGAAAGAGAATTTATTTTAATTAATATGACAATTTTACCATTATTTACTTTTTAGTTAAAAATTTACTTTCAATATCTTTTACTTGTAATGGTAAATTTTGTAATTGAAAATAAATTTTAAGGGTGTAATAGTCATTTCTATGTTAAATTCAACAATCACTTCCCTTCCCTCCTATTTCTATCCAATTTGAGCGGAAATGATTTCTAAAGAAATGAACTCTCTCATTTCCCTCTTATTTATTTCCTTAGGTGTTTTTATACCTCTTGAGCTAAGTAAGTGTCACGTCCTAACCCACGGGCCTGGCCACGTGACAACCGCCGTACCACCTCGAGATGCATGCCTCAAAAGGCGGGTTATCCAAAATGGTACAAGGCATAAATAAGGGGTATACAAGCAATATATGAAAACATATAAGAAATAATATAGAAAATATTATTAAAATATTTCTATAGTATAAGTGGCACGTTTAACGGTGCAAATATGCAGAAAAAAATAATAATATAATAATATAATAATGTGCACTACTATTCCGAGCCAAGATTCACAAGGGAAAATGGGTGGCACCTACAAAATCGTGTCTGCAGTGATATACTGGGATCACTATCCACCAGGACGCTTGTCGTCCATAGCTTAATGACCTGACAACAAAAGGTGAATGGTGTGAGTACAAATATATATGTTCCTAGTGAAGGACCCGGTTATAATGACCGATCACCTCAGGCTGGAGATATGAAATAATCCAAAGTTCATTTAATAAATCATTTAGTAAAATGATATGAAATCCCACACCAAAACAAATAATAAATCTCATAAATGGGCTGGCATCTGAAATTTGTCCCAAAGGTACACTCGTGCACTTGGGTGCCCCGCTGGACCGTCAAGGGCTATCTCATATCTCAAATCCTTTTCTTATATTCTTTGGCCCGTTCCTTTGACGTTTGCCTTCACCGTGGTGGAACACAGCTACCTCGAGCCCTGGCGAGTTTTCCTACGTGCCTCTCCCAAGGTCTCCTCTCACCGTGCCCCTTAACAGGTAGTCCACGGCTGCGTCTCATGCATGCTCTCAACTCGGTCCACACTCCTGCATATTGGAGCACCGAGGAACCCACACGGTCACTCATCTCCCAGTGGTATCATATCATCAATAATTATAAAAATAACAATTTATATAATCTTTTGAAAATCCCACCCTTAAATCCTTTTCTAAACTCGTGTGTGATGGTGGACAATTCATACCCCAAAACATTATAAACATTTAATAAAACCATTAATAAAGCAATTATAAAACCGGTTGACCCTCAATGGTCAACCACTATAATTCAAGCCACTCACAAGTAAGGAAGAGTTGTATACTCCCAAATATAGCCCTCGAATGCCTTAACTCAAATGCTACTAGTCCGATCTCACACAATCACATATCTAAATAATCAAATTAAAATCTAATTTGATTAATGTCATGCCCCGACCCGCCCAAGCCTGCCACGTGGCAACCGCGACGCTGCCTCGAAGTACGTGCTAGCCAGTCACGCACCTGAGGCACCGCAAGGCATAAATGGGCATCATCGCTGTCAAATAAAACTAAAACTTTAATTAGAAAATATTTAATAAAATAATTAACTTTAAAAGTAATGCCAGTGGACTAATGAGATAATATCTATACAGCGAAAACTTCTAAGCCTAAGCCACCGACGCTTCCTAGTGAGCCTCTTTTCTATAGCTGACTCCGTATGTGGATCTGCATCCATCCACATTGGATACAGGTGAGTGACAGAGGTTCTAAGAATCTCCATCAGGGTTAGGGCAATTAAGGAAATCCAAAATAAAATAAAATAATAACAAAATAAATATTTTTCTTTTGAAATCTCTTTTTTAGTTCTCTAGCCAAGAACTCTATTTTAAAACTCATTAAATAAATAAATAAATAAATATACATATATACAGAGTGGGCTGGCATCTCTATCATACTGAAGGTGCGACCCGTCGGTCGTCTTACGCCTTACTGCACCGAGGGCTATCTCTTTTCTCTTTTAAAAAAAATATTTTCTCTTTTCTGTTTCTCGAGCCCTTTCCCTCGGTGGTGCCTCGCTGTGGTGGAACACAGTGAACTGGAGCCCTGGCGAGTTTCCCTACGCGCCTTTCCCAGGGTCTTGTCTCACCGTGCCCCTCAATAGGTGGTCCACGGCTGAGAATCATGCATACCTCCTCCAACTCAGTCCACGTTCCCGCATATATTGGAGCCCCGAAGAGCCTCTGCTAGTTGTTGGCTGTTGGACCGCAGTCCACCACCACCACTAGCCCACTCAATCACTCATCTCGCAAGGGTATCGCACCCTTAAAACTCATAATAATAATATTTCATAATTGTATATATATATATATAAACCATACATTTTTAAAATATATAAACACACACACACATAAGTCTTTATAATTCTTTTAAAACATCCCACTCACTGTGTGGGTATATCACAAACAAGTGTGTGTGTGTGGATTTCCCGTATCCCAAAACCTTTTTGAAAATATTTATGTTTTTCAAATCATTTTTAAAACCTTTTCCCCATTGGCTAAACAAAGAAGTCTAAGTCACTCACAGTATTGGGAGGTTCGTATACTCCCAAGCGCTCCATGTAGCTTAACCTCTGGCGCATCACCGCACTCGATTATCCGGAACCCTAATACATGGAAACGTATGTTAGCATTCATAATTAAATTTATGAATGCACCTATGAGGCTCTAACATGACCTACGACTGGGCTAGAATGTGATTCGGGGCTTAGAAAAGTGTCCAGGAGATTCCGGGGTAAAAATTGGACACTTAGTGAAAAATTACGAAAATGCCCCTGGGAGTCCATGGGCAGCCAACTTGGGCCCAGCCCGGCCCGGGTCTGGGTCAGGCCCAGTCTGTTTCTGGGCCCAAAAGGCACTTCCACATGAGTTGGGCTGGGCCCAACCGACCGTTTTGGGCCAAAAGGCCCAGTCCGGCTTGGGACAGGCCCAAGTCCCGCGCGGGACCTGGGCTGGCGATCTCTCCCGAGCGGGAGCCGTTCGGCCACCTCGGGATCTGAGGTTTTTCCCCGGTTCTTGAGCCCCTCGGTCCACCGATCATCTTGAAATTCGAGATGGAGGTTCCTCTCACCCCCTACGATGCGTTTACCAGAGTAGAAACGAGAATCACAAGCTCAAAGTTCCTAGATCTCGAATTTAAACTTAAAATCTAACTAAAAGCTGAAACTAACTTTGAGCTTGGATCTCTCCTAGACCAATGCATGGATATGCGTGCAAACTTAGAAAAACGTAGATCAAGGAGTTAAGGACAACATACCAAGATCTCGCCTTGAACTTGCGGTCGGTTTGTCCGGATAGGCCAAAAGTCCAAAATTGCTCCAAAAGAGCAGTTGAGAGAAAAGAGAAATGAGAAAAGAGAGGAAGAGAGGAAATGAGGGGGAGAGGCTCGGCCTCCCCCTATTTATAGGGTAGCCCGGCACCGGGTCTGCTCGGACCCAGGGCCAAACTTTCTCTTCTCTTTTAATCACTCAAAACTTTGATCCTCGACCCGATCCACCGACCAATTCACCAATGGACATCCAATCCATCGGCTATGGACTTAAAGTAGTCCACTTTAGTGTTTCCATGCATGGTCACCAATCTCATCATCCAACTACGGCTTACCTTAAGTTTGACTTCTCTTCTGACTTGACACAACTGGACCGACATATTGTTTAATTATTGCATCATCTTGTACTATCCCGTTCGTACAAAAAAGTCGTGCTAGGTCCGGGTGTGTCAATTAATAATGGCATTCAACTAACAATTAGATCACACAACAAAACTGTCACACCTCGACCCGCAGGCTCGGCCACGTGACAACTGCCGTACCACCTCGAGATGTGTGCCTCGTCAGGCGGGCAACCAAGATGGCACAAGGCTAAAAATAAAGGATATTCGAGCAATATATGAAAAACATACGAAATTATCATAGATAACATAGTTCAAAATATTTAAAAATAAAGTGTCACATCTTACGGTGCTCCATGCAGCGGAAGTATTATTTATAAATACACAAATATATATGTAAGATGCAATAATATTCCGAGCCAAGATACACAAAGCAAAAGAGGTGGCACCTACAATATAGTGTCCACAAAGACGAACTGGGATCACTGGCCACCAGGACGTCCGCCGTCCAAAGTCTGATGATCTGACAACAAAAGTGAATGGGGTGAGTACAATATACTTGTACCCAGTGAGAGACTCGGTTATAAAGACCGATCGCCTCAGGCTGGGGATATGAAATAATCCAAACATCAATTTAATAAACCAATTTTCTGAAATATAGTAAATCCTATACCAAATCAAATATCAAATCCATAATAATATTTACATCAGGGCTGGCATCTGAAATCGTCCCAATAAGGTATACCCGTGCACTGGGTATCCACTGGACCGTCAAGGGTTACTTTATACTTTTAAAACATTTTTACTTTACTCTCTGGCCCATTCCCTTGACGTTTGCCCTGTTGTGGTGGAACACAGCATCCGAAGTCCTGGCGAGTTTCCCTACGTGCCTCTCGCAACCAGGAGCGACTCACTGTGCCCCTCGATAGGCGGTCCACGGCTGAGTAACACACATGCTCTCAACTCGGTCCACGCTCCCACATATTGGAGCCCCGAGGACAATGCTAAATCTCTCATCTTTTAGGGGTATCGTTCCCCATACAATAATCAATAATATCAATATATCAAATTTATTGAAATTCCCACCCTTCAAATCATTTGTAAACTCAGTGTGTGAGGGTGGACAATTCATACCCCAAAATATATATAAACAATTTAATAAAGCATTTATAAATAAATTTGAAAACGGTTAACCCTCAATGGTCAACCAATATAATCCAAGCCACTCACAAGTGAGGAGAGTTGTATACTCCCCGATTACCCACGAATGCCTTAGCTCAAACTGCTACTGGTCCGAAACTCGTACAATCACGTACCTAGATAATCAAATTAAAATATAATTTGATTAATAAAGGCATTCAACCAACAATTAAATCATAAAACAAAACCAATTAAAGGTCTGGGAATAAAATTGGCAAGTCTGGAAGTCAATTGAAGCTAATTGGAGTCAATTGGGGTCAAATGGGGTCTAGGGTTGTAAAATTACCAAAATGCCCCTAGTGCTACAGTGCCCTTGTCGGCAGGTTGCTCACTCTCAGGCGGAAGTGAGTCAAAATGGGATTAAATCCCACAAATCAACAGCTCCGGCGCGGGACTCACCAGGTCCACCGCCAGACCTGTTTCCAGCAAAGGGCCGTGATCGGCCTTTCATCAAATCGAGCTCGGTTTGAGTTCGATTCATCACCAATCCGCACCAAAATTGAAACACAGCAAGTTAAACACATGATCTATGAATTCACAGCTTCAAGAACAGAATCAATCCATAAAACATGCTCGAATTTTGAATCAAAACATTAAGAGTTGACTTATTTCTGGCAAAACAGAAATCTCAACTTCAATCATCAAATTCTCTTAGCACAGACCATGAAATCAAGCATGTAAACTATCAAATTAAAGCTTGATGAGTCTAGAAAAACATACCAAATTCTAAGCCTCAACCCACGGTTGAATCAAAAGATATGAGCTGATGAACAATCTGTCGCCAAATTTCCAGATTTCTAGATTTGATGATTTTCTTGGAAATCTTGGTGTTTTGATCTTCAAGAAGGCAAAAGAAGTTGATATTGATGATTGTTGAAGTGTTTGAAGAGGAATTAAGAGTTTGATTCAGAGGGAATTGGAAGAGATCTCGGAGAAAAAATGAAGAACAAGGGAGGAGTGAAAATGGGGTCTCGGGTGGCCGAGACCCCTTATAACAACAACGGGTCCGGCGCCGGACCCGACCCTGTCCGGCGCCGGAGCCAACAATTTCTGAGTTGACTCTGATCAACTCGGCCCAATTTTCCCCGGGTCTCGATTCCAAGTGGGGCCCACATCTCCGGACTTCAATTTTAGGGTTTTTAAGCTTGAAATTGAGCTAAACGAAGTTTGAAACATCCATGGGAAGTGAAATTTGATATAATGACAAGACAACAATACATAATTTTACAACTTGACACGTGCGGACTAGGTCCGGGCGTGTCAACTCTCCCCCCCTTACAAAAATTTGGTCCCCAAAATTCAAACAAACTAAACATCAAACAAATGGGGGAAATCACGTCTCATATCGTTCTCGGGCTCCCAAGTCTGCTCCTCAATCTGCGAGCTTTTCCACAAAACTCGGACCAAAGGTACCAATTTATTCCTCAAGGATCGAACCTCTCGATCCAATATGGCTACAGGTCGAACCCTGAAGCCCAAACTTTTCTTCAGCTTCACAGGTGGTGCTTGAAGAACATGTGATGGATTAGGTACATATTTTCGGAGCATAGATATATGAAAGACATCATGTATCCGAGTCATGTCAGGTGGCAACTTCAAGCGATACGCAACCGGTCCAATACGTTCAATGACAAAGAATGGACCAATGTACCTCGGGTTGAGTTTTCTCGCCTTGCGGAAACGAATAACACCTTTCCAAGGAGAAACCTTCAAAAACACTTGATCTCCCACTTGGAACTCCAAAGGTGTTCTCTTTCGCTGCGCATATTTTCTATCTCGATCCTGGGCTGCCTGCAATCGTTCACGAATGAACTTTACCTTTTTAGTGGTGAGTTCAATCTCTGCTTTGTCGAAAATTCGATTCTCGCCCACTTCATCCCAATACAACGGGGTTCTACACTTCTTTCCGTATAGAGCTTCATACGGAGCCATACCAATACTAGATTGGTAACTGTTGTTGTAAGCAAACTCCGCTGCTACAAGATATGTGTCCCATCCACTAGAAAACTCAAGCGCACATGCTCGCAGCATGTCCTCCAATATCTGAATAGTACGTTCTGACTGACCGTCAGTCTGTGGATGAAAAGCGGTACTGAAACGAAGCTGAGTTCCCATCGCTTGCTAAAAACTGTCCCAAAACTGTGAGGTAAACATCGGATCTCGATCTGAAACTATAGAAGCTGGGACTCCATGAAGTCGAACTACTTCATTCATGTAAAGTTGTGCTAATTGGTTCACACTCCATCTCATGCTTACTGGGAGGAAATGTGCTGACTTGGTAAGTCGGTCAACAATCACCCATACTGCATCAACTCCTCGTCTAACACGCGGAAAATCGGTCACAAAATCCATAGTGATATGCTCCCACTTCCATTCGGGAATTTGGAGAGGTTGAAGTGTCCCGAAAGGTTTTCGACGCTCTGCTTTCACTTGCTGGCACGTCAAGCATCTCGCTACGAATTCACCAACTTCTCTCTTCATTCCAGGCCACCAATAATGATCTTTGATGGTTCGATACATCTTGGTGCTACCTGGGTGCATAGCAAACGGAGAAGAATGGGCTTGTTGAAGAATGGTGCCTTTAAGATCAAGATCGTGTGGCACACAGATTCGACTCCGTAATAACAAAACTCCATCACTGCGAACTGAAAATTCTGATGGTTCTCCCAACTGTAACTTCTGAAGTTCATGTTGCAGCCTCGGATCGGACATTTGGAGATCACGAATCCGATCATCTAACACTGGCTTAGCTAGAATTTGGGCAATTAGTGCACTGTCATGATGATCATAAGCCAATCTGGCTCCAGTTGATCTCAGTTCCACCAACTCTGGTAAATGAACATCTCTAATCGTCGCCAAGGACGTAACTGTATTTCGACTCAAAGCATCAGCAACTACATTCGCTTTGCCGGGATGATAATCGATTACGAGATCGTAATCCTTGATGAGATCAAGCCATCTCCTTTGCAGCATGTTCAACTCACGCTGAGTCATAAAGTGCTTGAGGCTCTTGTGATCAGTGTAGATACGACAGGTTTCACCATATAAATGGTGGCGCCAAATCTTCAAGGCGAAGACAATGGCAGCAAGCTCCAAATCATGTATCGGATAATTGACCTCATTCGGTTTCAATTGACGTGAAGCATAAGCAATTACCCTCTTGTCTTGCATCAACACACAACCAAGTCCGTTGCCTGATGCATCGGTATACACAGTGAACTCCTTACCGCTCACAGGTAAGGCAAGTACCGGTGAGGTCGTCAATTTATCCTTCAGCTTTTAGAAACTTTTTTCACATTCCTCTGACCAAACAAACTTAGTGTTCTTGCGGGTTAGTTTAGTCAATGGTGCAGCAATCATGGAGAATCCATCCACAAATCTTCGATAATATCCAGCTAATCCCAAGAAACTTCGAATCTCCGTAGGAGTTGCAGGACGTTTCCAGTTGGTGATTGCCTCAATCTTGCCGGAATCCACATATATACCGTCCCTAGACACAACATGTCCAAGGAATCCAACTTGCTGCAACCAAAACTGGCATTTAGAGAGCTTAGCATAAAGCTGGTGATCTCGAAGAGTTTGCAAAACAATGCGAAGATGATTAGCATGCTCTCGCCGGTTCCTTGAATAAACCAATATGTCATCAATGAAGACTATGACAAATCGGTCTAAGTACTGATGGAATATGCGATTCATCATATCCATAAATGCTACTGGAGCGTTAGTAAGTCCAAACGACATCACACAGAACTCGTAATGTCCGTATCTGGTATGAAAGGCAGATTTATGGATATCTTCATCTCGGATTTTCAACTGATGGTAGCCCGATCGCAGGTCAATCTTAGAAAACACTCTGGCTCCTTGAAGCTGGTCAAACAAATCATCGATGCGAGGTAATGGATATCTATTCTTCACAGTCACTGCATTCAACTTGCGGTAATCGATGCAGAGTCGCATAGAACCGTCTTTCTTTCTCACAAACAAAACTGGGGCTCCCCAAGGTGAAGTACTCGGCCGAATAAATCCTTTATCCAGCAATTCGGCGAGTTGTTTCTTCAGTTCAATCAGTTTAGTGGGTGCCATTCGGTATGGAGCCATAGAGATTGGATCCGTACCAGGATAAACTTCGATCGGAAAGTCGAAGTCTCTCTCCGGTGGCAAACCAGGTAATTCATCGGGAAAAACATCCGGAAACTCATTAACTACCGGGATATCTTCAATGTTAGGTTCTTCCACAGAATTTTCTACTACATGGGCTAACACAGCTTTACACCCTTTGAGTAGTAGCCTACTTGCTTTGATGGCGGAAATGACATTCGGTGTGCCTCTGCGCTCGCTGTAAAAGTCAATCATACTGCCATCAGGTCGTGGAATTCTCACCAAATGGTGCTCGCAGTATATTTGAGCACGATGTCTCCCAAGCCAATCCATTCCCAATATAGTATCAAAGTCGGACATTTGAAGTGGAATTAAGTCTGCTTCGAAAGTCAGGTTTTTCAACTTCACTGCATATCCTTTGTACACCGTATTTCGAACCATTTTCTCACCCAACGGTGTATTCACCAACAGCTCGTACCCCAAGGGCGATAACGCTCGATCCGCATGCACGGCAAACTTAGTATTAACGTAGGACAAAGCAGCTCCAGTGTCCATAATCACATATGCCGGTTGATCGAAAATAATTACCACGCCTAACGTTCAAAAATTTTCTAAAGCGGTTACTTTTGCTCAACAAGCAGTTACGAGTACCATGATATCTTTATTTGCGAAAAATAACTGTCCATGAATATTTAAATATTACTTACCGGTGACTACATCAGGACGTGCATCGGCGTCCTCCTGTGACATAGCGTAAACCTGAGTATGTTGTCGCTGCTGCTGCTGCTGTGGGGGTCGTCTCGGGGTTGCTGAACTACTACCAATACCCGAATGCTGCTGAGAGGTAGAAGGTGCAGCGAAAGAATGTCGCGCAGGTTGAAATGGACGAAAACCTCCATAGTTGCTCGTTCTGACAGGTGGCTGACTAAAACTCTGCCTGGGTGGTACAGAAGTAGTAGATGGACATGCACGTGCTACGTGACCCATGCCTCCACACCGAAAACATCGAGGTCCAGCCCTACACTGGCTAGAATGAAAACGCCTACAATTTGGGCATCGAGGTCCAGACTCCACTCTCTTCTTCCCAAACCTTCCTTTACTCATGGAACCAAAACAAAACTTCTCTTTTCCTCGACCACCTGATGGAAGCGGTGGCAGAGAAAGCGACATCTGTGGCACTGGGGACTCAGCTGAACCACCCCGAGATATCCCTCCATGGGAATATAAACTTTGAGTCTGTTTCGGCTCCAGATTCATCGGTATGTCAAAAGATCGTTGACCACTCGAACTCGATCCTCCTGGTCGATGCTAAGCAATCATAGCTTCTGCCCACAACGCATCCTGTCTACACTGCTCAAAAGTGGCTTTAGAAGTAGGTTTCATCATCTGTACAATCTCCCATCGAAGACCATTGACAAATTGAAGGCAAAGGGCATCCTCAGTGATGGATGGAAGATGATGTGAAAGTCTTCGTAACTCTGTCTCAAACTGCTTGACTGAACTGTTACCTTGTTGCAGTCGGAGAAATTCACCATATCGTCTCATCCCCATCTCTTCCGATATGAACCTCTCTTGAAACTCAGTAACAAATGTCTCCCATGTCACTGGTCCAGTGGCTCGGCTCTCAAGATTAGTCCACCAACTCAGTGGCTTCCCTGAAGATATCGAGTAACCACACTCACTCGCTCCTCTGAAGTCATACCCAGACCTTGTGTGTTCTTTGTAACGAAATGTAACCAATCCCACGCTGCATCAGCGGACGTGTCGGAAAGTTTTGGGGTGTCTAGTCCCTTCATAATGCTAAGGAACCTCACCAAGCGATCCTCTGAAGAAATAGCACCAGCAGAAGTGCTCGCTGCACCGCTCGACTGAAAGTGCGGCAGTATCGGTGGCGATGGTTGAACTGGTGGTGTAATGTCGGTAGTCGGAGGTGCACCAGTGGCCATTTGTGACGAAAAGAATTTACTGGCCCAAGTATTAAACATGAGCTCAACATCAGCGGATGTAAACTGCACCGGCGTGGCAGTCGTCAAAGGTGGGGGTGGTGGAATTTCAGTACGAACATCCTGATGATGCGTCTCATCAACAGGTGAAATAGGTGGAACAGGCTCATCCGGAATCTCAGTGGTCTCCGCGTCTACACTAGGCTGAATTTCAGGCTGCCTACGTGGTCGACCTCTCCTCCTAGGTACAGAGGGATCAGGGGTAGGAACTGAAGGATTCGGAATACTCCTTCTAGGTGGCATGACGTAACTATATATAAAATCTAAGTCAGTAGACAAAAAATATTTCTATGCCAATCATACTCTCTACTTTTAAACTCAAAATCAGAAATCTCAAAATTATATGAACTGTTTGGCTCGGTATAATATAAATGTACTATATATATTTAAAATTTGCTCTGATACCAATTTAATTGTCACGCCCCGACCCGCAGGCTCGGCCACGTCACAATCGCCATACCACCTCGAGATGCGTGCCTCGTCAGTCGGGCAACCAAGATGGCACAAGGCTAAAAATAAAGGATATTCGAGCAATATATGAAAAACATACGAAATTATCATAGATAACATAGTTCATAATATTTAAAAATAAAGTGTCACATCTTACGGTACTCCATGCAGCGGAAGTATAATTTATAAATATACAAATATACATGTAAGATGCAATAATATTCCGAGCCAAGATACACAAAGCAAAAGAGGTGGCACCTACAATATAGTGTCCACAGAGACGTACTGGGATCACTGGCCACCAGGACGTCCGCCGTCCAAAGTCTGATGATCTGACAACAAAAGTGAATGGGGTGAGTACAATATACTTGTACCCAGTGAGAGACTCGGTTATAAAGACCGATCACCTCAGGCTGGGGATATGAAATAATCCAAACATCAATTTAATAAACCAATTTTCTGAAATATAGTAAATCCCATACCAAATCAAATATCAAATCCATAATAATATTTACATAAGGGCTGGCATCTGAAATCATCCCAATAAGGTATACCCGTGCACTGGGTATCCACTGGACCGTCAAGGGTTACTTTATACTTTTAAAACATTTTTACTTTACTCTCTGGCCCATTCCCTTGACGTTTGCCCTGCTGTGGTGGAACACAGCATCCGAAGTCCTGGCGAGTTTCCCTACGCGCCTCTCGCAACCAGGAGCGACTCACCGTGCCCCTCGATAGGCAGTCCACGGCTGAGTAACACGCATGCTCTCAACTCGGTCCACGCTCCCACATATTGGAGCCCCGAGGACAACGCTAAATCTCTCATCTTTTAGGGGTATCGTTCCCCATACAATAATCAATAATATCAATATATCAAATTTATTGAAATTCCCACCCTTCAAATCATTTGTAAACTCAGTGTGTGAGGGTGGACAATTCATACCCCAAAACATATATAAACAATTTAATAAAGCATTTATAAATAAATTTGAAAACGGTTAACCCTCAATGGTTAACCAATATAATCCAAGCCACTCACAAGTGAGGAGAGTTGTATACTCCCCGATTACCCACGAATGCCTTAGCTCAAACTGCTACTGGTCCGAAACTCGTACAATCACGTACCTAGATAATCAAATTAAAATCTAATTTGATTAATAAAGGCTTCAACCAACAATTAAATCATAAAACAAAACCAATTAAAGGTCTCGGAATAAAATTGGCAAGTCTGGAAGTCAATTGAAGCTAATTGAAGTCAATTGGGGTCAAATGGGGTCTAGGGTTGTAAAATTACCAAAATGCCCCTAGTGCTACAGTGCCCTTGTCGGCAGGTTGCTCACTCCCCGGCGGGAGTGAGCCAAAATGGGATTAAATCCCACAAATCAACAGCTCCGGCGCGGGACTCACCAGGTCCGGCGCCGGACCTGTTTCCAGCAAAGGGCCGTGATCGGCCTTTCATCAAATCGAGCTCGGTTTGAGTTCGATTCATCACCAATCCGCACCAAAATTGAAACACAGCAAGTTAAACACATGATCTATGAATTCACAGCTTCAAGAATGGAATCAATCCATAAAACATGCTCGAATTTTGAATCAAAACATTAAGAGTTGACTTATTTCTGGCAAAACAGAAATCTCAACTTCAATCATCAAATTCTCTTAGCACAGACCATGAAATCAAGCATGTAAACTATCAAATTAAAGCTTGATGAGTCTAGAACAACATACCAAATTCTCAGCCTCAACCCAAAATTGAATCAAAAGATATGAGCTGATGAACAATCTGTCGCCAAATTTCCAGATTTCTAGATTTGATGATTTTCTTGGAAATCTTGGTATTTTGATCTTCAAGAAGGCAAAAGAAGTTGATATTGATGATTGATGAAGTGTTTGAAGAGGAATTAAGAGTTTGATTCAGAGGGAATTGGAAAAGATCTCGGAGAAAAAATGAAGGACAAGGGAGGAGTGAAAATGGGGGTCTCGGCCCTTATAACAACAACGGGTCCGGCGCCGGACCCGACCCTGTCCGGCGCCGAAGCCAACAATTTCTGAGTTGACTCCGGTCAACTCGGCCCAATTTTCCCCAGGTCTCGATTCCAAGTGGAGCCCACATCTCCGGACTTCAATTTTAGGGTTTTTAAGCTTGAAATTGAGCTAAACGAAGTTTGAAACATCCATGGGAAGTGAAATTTGATATAACGACAAGACAACAATACATAATTTTACAACTTGACACGTGCGGACTAGGTCCGGGCATGTCAAAAACCTAATTAAGGTCTCTAGGGTCTAGAAACTAAATTGGACAAGTTTGGAAGCCAATTAAAGTTAATTGGGGTCTAGGGTTGCAAAATTACCATTTTACCCCTTTGCTACAGTGCCCCCACCGTCGCTGGTGGCTCACTCCCGCAATTTGGGGAAATTCCCCAAAATTACATGTTGATTTGGAAGCCTAATCCAAAAATTAGCATTCATACTCAAGAATGTAGGATTGATGTTGATAAAGTCTTATCGAAGTGGTAGGCTTGGGCTCTTCATCAGATGAAACTATTGGTCCTCCACCTGGATTCGAAGGTCATTCAAGAAACCAAGATGATGATGAACGAAGAAAGGACAACAACAACAGGGACTCAAGGTGGGGATGGACAAAGAGGAATAGAAAATGTTGTAAGGTATGATCCTTCATATAAAAGTGATTATTATAGACCAATAAGTCCATTTACGTGCGAAACAACTTTAACACGTGCTATGCAAGATGAGAACCATGGGTCTCGCAAAGCTGGACATGGAGCAAAAGGTAAAGAGGGGAAGAGAGGTATGAAAAATCTGACTGATGATTTTGCCTCTATGAGTATAATCGCATAACAAAATTCAGTCGGTTATAATGCACCGATTGACTCATATTCTGGAAATTGATCTGATGGTAGAAATGGGGAATATTATCATGAGGAACTATATTCATCTAGTCAGTATCCATCATATTATTCCCTTGAACAACATCCTTCTTATGATTGTCAACCAGCACAACCAATGGTGGATTATAATCAATTCTCCCCCTTCAATATCTTCTGCAAGCTAGTTCAACTGAATATTTTACTCATGTGCAGAATTATGTGAAGATTTATACAAAACTTATGACTTGGCCTGAATATTGCGCTTTAATTCAACCTAGGGCTGAAAGTCAGGTTAATTATGAGCCTCCAAGGAATTCGATATGGCATTAAATATTGTCAATTTGATGAACTTTGTAATATTTGATGTTGTTGAATATATATATATATATATATTTATAAATATAATTGATAGTCTTATTTTTATTTTATTTCATATATTTTTACCGATTTAAATATTTACCAACACATTAATTTTACATTTAAATCTACTTTAATTGAGATGTTTTAACTCTAACATATGTAAAAAATATGTAAATAAATATATGTTGAAATTTCATTTCAAAATTTCAACGTTTGCTATAAATATCCATAATTTTTTATCATTTTTTATCCTTTTTTTGCAATATCGATATATTCATCGATATATCCGTCAATTTATCTTTAATTTTGAGGGTGCGATATCGATATGGATATCGATGTTTAATTCCATGCATGGAATATTATTGCCACTTTTGTTTTTTGCTTTTTTTTTTAAATATAAAAAGCGAGTATAGCATACATAGATAAGTTGTTTAGTCTTTCAAATCATAATATAATCTCAACAAGTTTTGCATTCTTCATGACCAATGACAAGACTTAAACAAACACTACACTAAGTATCATGGAGTAGAATAAGACAATCTATAAGTTCAATATGAGTAATTTGCAAGATCATGTGGTCGTTTAGCCTATGTTAGCTAGGAAGGGATGACATAGTAAGAAAAGAAAATAATTAGAGAAATGAAATAAATGGTGAAAGAAAATAAATTTATATTTCTTTTCTTATGTTTGTATTAGGAAAGAAATAAGAAGAAAAAAATAAATTAATTCTTTGCATTGTTTGGTATAAGAAAGAAAGAAGAAAGAAAGAAAACTTATTTTAATTAATATGACAATTTTATCCTTATTTATTTTTAATTAAAATATATTTCACATATTATTTATTAGTAATGATAAATTTTGTAACTAGAAACAAATGTTAAGGTATAATATTCTTTTTCATATGTTAGAATCAATAAGCACTTCTTTCCCTTTTATTTTCGTTCAATTCGGATGAAAATGATTTCTAAGGAAATAAATCCTTCCATTTTCCTTCTATTTTTTATTTAAATATATTTGTATCCTATCAAATAAAAGAAAGTTATATTTCCTTACTCACTTTCTTTCTACACCATTTCTTTCCTCTTTATTTTTCTCATACCAAACATAGTCTTAGAATCTATTTGATAGAGAGGAATGAGATTTTTCTCATTTAATGGTTGAGCTATAAAAAAACATATATAATTATGAATCAAAACCATTAAATTGATTAAATTCCTTCCTTATCTATTTTGTTCCTTCTTATTAAACAGATGAGGAGGAGTAGTAAGGCCGTTGCAGGTGCCGTTGTAAACTAAAGTTGTTTATCCCATTTTTTATGTACCAAAAAGACATAACATAATAACCATTAAAAAAATTATATCACTGAGTACAATAGGTGGAAAAATCCTGGAATAGGCGAAGTACAATAATCGGCAACCAAATTAACACTTGAGATCAATGATCAAAACGGGAAGCGATCCAGAGCTCAACAGAACGATGAAAGTCCAGAATTCAAACAAACTTATGAGGCACAGAATCGAAACTTATGAGGCATAGAATCCTAACTTAAAGCATTTTAGAGGATTCCCGCTATAAATATTATAGGACTTCGGAAAAGGTGGGATACAAGTTCTTTTCTTTTTTCTCTTTAAGAAAGGTCTTGACTTAAAGCATCCGAGAGGGAAGAATCGAAAACCATAATCTGACCATTTTAGAGGATTCTCAGCATCTTAACCGTCCGACCACACCCAAAAGAAGAATCTTTGGACCTCAACGTATGCTGTTCGTTACGCCGGCAAAGCGTGCCAATGTGATACCGTTGAAGATGCAACAATAGGTTTATTCCTCGCAGTGCTCTGCTTAGGATTCCTTGAGTCGTAAATCAGTAACTCTGTTTAAAAAAATTAAATATTGTCATCAGACTACTTTAAGTTAATAATAATGATTTTGAAATTTACGTTTTATTGAATTAGATCAACTTTTAGGTTTGAATTCTAATTTTTTTTTCTCAAAAAATTTGGCTTCGCAAATATTTTTTTCTTTTTGGTAGTATACCAAATGTGTTATGTATGATTATATATAAATATATAGTATTATTATTTTATTATTTATTATATTTTATATAAATAAAGTTGGAACGGGGAACCAACCTTGACTCGAAATTGAAGCCCAAGTGATCATCCACATGGCACCGATATTCCATTGCCAACGAAAATTCTAAAGGCCAGACAAAAAATAAAGCGCAGAAAAGATATTCCAATTTAAAGGGAAGAGAAAATATTGAAGCTTTCAAACTTCAAACTTCAAGGTTTCGTTTAAATAAAGGTTGAATATCTAAATTGTCTTTTAAACTACATCTTATTGGACATATTAATCCTTAAACTTCTATTTGAGACAATTACCTCCTCAAACTATTATCTTGAGATAATTAATGCTTTAAATTAAACTATTATTTTGAGATAATAATATTTTGAGATAATTAACGATGTCCTGATCGTTTCTGTTTCTGATGTATTTCTAGGTTCTATGCTGAACTTCTTTTTCATGTGGAGTCCTACTTCAATAAAATTTCTTGCTTTTTTTTTAAAAAATTAACGCTTTAAAACTACTATTTTAAGACTATATAACCCTTAATTGAATGGAAGGGTTACATTGATCCCTTGAAATTTTTGTCTTTTAAGGGTTAAATTATGTCAAAACAAAATTTGAGGGATTAATTATTATAAAATAATATAATTTGAGAAGTCAATTGTCCTAAATAAAAATTTAGTAACCAATTTATCTTTTTTAATATAATTTAGGGGTTGATTTAGATATTAAACCGATAAATAATTAGTTCTTATTGTTATTTTTAATCTTAATTGAAACGGCCGGCTGGAATATATATGACATGCAAGCAGTCATTTTTATCCCAAAATAAATAATTAAGAGAAGCTAATTTTAAATAATTCCTTTGACCCAAAACATGTAACAATCTTTTTGGCTAGGACATGCAGGCATGCACTCTTTTTTTCCATCTGTATTTAAGATAGGTTTCCGACCAAGCCTAGTACCGTTAACTACTAACCAATAAAAGCGAATTTTTGTTTTTGTTTTTTATATATATGGAAAGTTTGATAATACAAAATATGATTATTGCAGAGAAAATTTGTCTCATACACTGTCATTGGAATGTTTAAATTCCACAAATGGCATTAAAGGATTGATATATGTCACTATATGATTTTTTTTTAATATTTTTTAATATTTTTTAATTATTTTATTAAGTAGTGGGATATATGTCATTCTCCTAACACTACTTGTAGTGTCTAGAAACTTTATTGATAAGTTTTGAATCGAATTTAATTTTCATGACTTCAGACGATCACAGGGTCCTCATCTCTGTTTCTTAATTGCAAAGGAGGGAAATTCTTCTCAACGACAACTAGAGAATATAATGCAACCAAAAGAAAAACTAAAAAATATAATGAGAATGGAAATAACGGATGTGGCTCAAAGGCCACCAACTTTGAGCCGTCAAAAACAGTGGTGGAAGTGTGGTTTGTGATTGATCAGTACTACAAGGAAGCATCTACACTAACATATAAACTACCATCTAAACTAAGCAGGAAAAGTAAAACAACTAGCAACTACGATAAAAAATAGAGAAAATTAATCGATTGCATCCATCGTTTGGTCATGGACCCTTTTTACATTAGATGAACTCATATTTATATTAGAAAATAAAAGTTAAATAACTACTCCACTATCATAATCCTAGAAAAACTCACTGGAAACATGAAGTCATAGGTGAAAATTCCTTCTCCATTAGGTAATTGCTTCTTTCTTTTAGTAACTTTTTCTTGGTAACTGCTTTAAGACAAGTCTATGATAACTAACATAAAAAACAGATAAAATCTCTCTGATTTTTCTAATTTTTCTAATTTATTATAAGAGTGAATTTAAAATCTAACAATAATGTGTGAAATAATATAATCCAATTACATATTTGAGTTTTTAAATTTTTGAGAACAAATTTAGGTCAATGATGCATTACATATAACTATATAAAAAAAATAAAACTCTAGGCATTTCAAAAAAAAAACCCCTAACTTTTAGAGATTTTCTATTTTGATTACTTGATGAAGAAAATTTACAATTTAATCACTTCTATTTGTAAAATTCAATATGTTGATAACTTAACTCTTAAAAAAATAATGACTTACTGACGTGACATTACCACATCATCTAACATGCCACGTGACATGGTGGTGTGGCATGTCACGTCATCGAACATGCTAGATGGCATTATCACATGATCATCTTATGTGGTATGTTGAGTGATGTGTTCATGCCACATCTGTAATGCCTAGCCTCAATTAACTTGCATTGGAGCCATGGGTTAATACATTAAAAAATTTTACATGACATGCATGCGAATATATTCTTAGGGGAATTAGAAACAACTTTTATCTAGTGAAATTTTTTCCTTTTTAAGAACTTAATTCCTACACCATTAGGACAAATTTCATGCATGATATCCGAGAGCTACTTGGCTTCTACAAAAAAGTTAGAAAACTCCTCAGTGAGTCTAACACTTTTCGAAGCTGTTACGATATTTTTCTAAACATCCTAAGCTAGAGAAAAAAATTACAGAAAAGAATGTTGTAAAATTCGATGGCATTTTCGTAAATATTAGCAACGTTATAAATTTAATTTTTCTTCATTGAAAATGATTTTTCCTACGGTGTTGAAAGATTTCATGTTGTTATATACTTTTTAAACTTGAAAACTGCCAAGTTGCTACATGAAATTATTGGGTAAAAATTATGATTTTACCCTTGTACTAATTTTAAATGCCAAAAAGGGACAATTGCTCCCAATTGCTTAATGACTTAAATACTTTGATAAGTTTACCTCATTTTTGTAAAACTTTGCCAATTGGTTTTAGTTTTAAAATTCTTTTATTCTATCCCAATTTACATAATTTCTCTTTAGGACACAAAGGTAATGTTTGAAATTTAATGAGGGCATTTTTATAAATTGACCAATTGAATAGTCTAGACTTTTCAAGACCCTTTTTTTTTGCTTTCTTCTTCACTTTTTCATCACCATTGCCGAAACTCCCTAGCCAACTTTCTTCCACCATTTTTCCAACTTTTAAACTTCCAGTTTCTTCTATACAATTTCCCCACAATTTCCCCCCGCCCCCCCCAAAAAAAAAAACACCATCAAATTTCACCAAATTTCATCCAACTTTCCAAGAAATTCATCACCTCACCCCATAAACAACACTTTCTTCAAGAAAGTTTGAAGAAAATCCTTGCGAATTACATCAAGTGCATAAGTTTCAACCTTCCACAAAACTCAAATGTGTGTTTTCATTTCCTTTTATTCCTTTTATAATTTTAATCATGAAATAATGAATATTAAGTCTCGTGCATGAAAACTTTGCATTTTTCTTTAAATCATTATTAGTTTATGGCTCCAAACTTTCAAAGTATTTATGCTCCATGAGGCTATGGCATAATTAGAGAATGAAAGTGTCACGCCCCAACCCACCCGGGTGGGCTACGTGGCAACTGCCGCGTTGCCTCGAAGTATGTGCCGACCGCTCAAGCATCTGAAGCACTGCAAGGCAAAGAAATGGATGCCATCACTGCAAAACCACTGAAAATTCAATTTAAAAATTCGTTTAATAAAATAATAAACTTCAAAAGTAAACTTTAAAACTAATCCCAGTTGACTAATTTAGAGAATACCTACACAGCGGAAACTACTAAGCCAAAGCCACTGACGCCTCCTAGTGAGCCTCTAATCTAATAGCTGACCTCGTATGCGGATCCACATCCCTCCGTACATTGGATACAGGTAAGTGACAGAGGTTCAATGAATCTCCATCAGGGAAATCCAAAGATAATAATAAAATAAATATTTTTCTTTTGAAAATCTCTTTCTAGTTCTCTAGCTGAGAACTCTCTTTTAAAATACATTAAATAAATAAATAAATATATATATATACATTAAATGGACTGGCATCTCTATCATACTAAAGGCGCAACATGTCGGTCGTCTTACGCATCACTGCACCGAGGGCTAGGGCTGTTCAAGCAACCCGAAAAATCCGATAACCGAACCGAACCGATAACTAGATTAGGGTTTTGGAATGTTCATATAAAAACTGAATGAACCGAATGGAACCCGAATGAACCGAATAAGCTAAAATTTTAAAAAATACTTGATTTTATTAGCCTAAAATTAAAAGACCCAAAATTTTTATAATCTTATTTGAGGTTTTATAAAAGAAAAAAGTTTAAAATTGAATGGATTTCAACTACCCTAAAACCCGCAAAAAACCCCGAACCGAACCGAACCGAAACGTTAGGGTATTAAAACCTTAATATCCGAACCGAACCGAACCGTTTACACCCCTACTGAGGGCTATCTCTTTTCTTTCTAAAACATTTTCTCTTTTCTCTTTCTCTAGCCCGTTCCCTCGGTGGTGCCCATCGCTGTGGTGGAACACAGTGCTCTGGAGCCTTGGCGAGCTTCCCTATGCGCATCTCCTAGGGTCTCGACTCATCGTGCTCCTCGATAGGTGGTCCACGGTTGAGTATCATGCATGCTCTCAAACTCGGTCCACGCTCCTGCATATATTGGAGCACTGAGGAACCCACTCAATCACTCATTTCCCAGGGGTATCGTACCTTCAATAATCATAATAATAATATTTCATATTTATATATATATATATATGCATAAAACATATTCATTTAAAACATATAAACACACACACATAAGTCTTTATATTTTCTTTGAAAACATCCCACTCTCTAGGTGGGTATATCAACATACAAATGTGTGTGTGGATTTCCCGTATCCCAAAACCTTTGAAAACATTTATGTTTTTAAAACCATTTTTAAAACCTTTGTGCCCAGTGGCCAAACAAAGAAGTCTAGGCCACTCATAGTATTGAGAGGTTCGTATATTCCCAAGCGTTCCATGTAGCTTAACCTTCGGAGCATCGCCCCTCATTCGATTCACCCGGAGCCCGAATACACGTAAATACATTAGCATTCATAATTAAACTATGAATGCACCTATGAGACTCTAACATGACCTAAGACTGGGCTTGAATGTGATACGGGGCTTAGAAAAGTGTCCGGGAGGTTCCGGGGTCAAAATCGGATATTTGATGAAAAATTACCAAAATGCCCTGGGGGCCCATAGGCCTCCCATGCGGGCTGGGCCAGGCAGGCCCTCCCACGCGGACTGGGCCACGCTTGGCCCAAGTCCTGCGTGGGGAAAATAGGCTGCTGCCCACTCCCGCGCGGGATAGGCCAAGTCTTGCGCGGGACTTAGCACCTTGGTCAGTCCTGCGCAAGAGTGACTCGGCTCCCAAGCGGGAGCCGCATCTGCCGCTTCAGTTTTTGGTCCCCTCGGTCCGTGGTTTGTCGTGAAATTCAAGGTGAACAATCCTTGCACCTCCCATGACGTGTTTACTGAAGCAGAAACGAGAATCACAAGTTTAAAGTTCCTAGATCTCAAATCTAAGTTAGAAATTTAACTAAAAAAAGCTAAACTAACTTTGAACTTGGATCTCTCCTAGACCAATGAATGCAAATGCGTGAAAACTTAATAAAATGTAGATTAAGGCGAGTAGAATAACATACCAAGATCTCGCTTTGATCCTGCAGTCGGTTTTTCCGGATCGGCCAAAAGTCCAAAATTGCTCCGAGAGAGCAAATGAGAGGAGAGAAGAGAGCGAGAAGAGAAAATGAGAGGGAGAGCTCATCCCCCTTATTTATAGGCAAGCCCGACATCCGGTCTACTCGGACCCCGGGCCAGACTTTTTCCCCCCATTGTAACCTTTCAAAATTTCAATCCTTGGCCTAATCCACCGACCAGTTCACCAATGGACATCCAATCCATTGGCTATGGACTTAAAGAAGTCCACAATAGTGTTTGCATGCATGGTCACACGTCTCATCTTCCAACTACGTCTTATCTTAAGCTTAACTTCTCTTCTTAATTAGACATATCTGGACCGACGTATTGTCAAGTTAATTCGCCATCTTACACTATTCCGTTTGTACAAAAAATTAGCTTTAGGTCCGAGTGTGTCAGAAAGTGTTAGAATAGTCTCTTCAATATAGAGAAACTTAGATGAACAAAGAAAAATCTAGTTTAGCACTTAAATTCCATAATGACCTTATGCCATCCTAGAGAAAGTACCATATTTTTGGTAATAGCCATGGGGTTTTGTTTTGTAAATGGTAGTTTGGCAATGTTAGAAGATGATGTGAATAAAGAAATTGGTGGAAAGAACAATGGTTAAGGTAGTTGTAGTGTAAGCCTATATTGTGGCCTAAAGGAACCCACATTGGGCAAGTATTATAAGGAGACCTAGTTAAATGCCATTTAGAGTTTGCATAAGTCACAAATGTGGTAAGAAATAAATGTGGATGGTTAGTGTCATTAAACAAACTCCATGGTGAAAAATGACGATTCCAAGGTTATGGGAAAAACACATATTTGCCTCCAAATCACAATGTAGGTGTTCAAATCCAATTCTTTTTGGTTTATAGCATCCCTACAATACATTTAAGCCTTAGGAATTGAAAGAACTTAATTTCTCCTCTCAAAAACCTTAATGCCGAAAATCACTTTACATAGGGGTAAAATCGTCAAAATTTTTCGTTTTTAAGTTTTTAGAAGAAATGGGAAATTCCTGCAAGCATTGTTCATCAAAACGAACTTGCTCATACCTTAACCATGCCATTCGAATTACTAGAACTCAATTTAGGCATCAAATACCCAAATTGGGAACCTAGTTAAATAACTAGTCAAAATGCCATTTTCCATCATGGTTTGTGTTAACACCTGAAGTGAATTATTGTATAGGTGGTGAAACTTCTCCAAAGGAAAAGGAAAAAGAGGATTAAAAGGAGTGCATACCCTCCCTATCCTTGTGAGTGAGACTTATTTGACCTAAAGTTGACTTTTCGAGTTTTACTACATATGCTTGCCATGATTTTTAAATGCAACAATTTCATGTTTTATGAATGTTAGAAAATGAAATCTTCTAATAGTTGTGAAAAATTACATAATTTTCCATTGAATGGAACTATTTTGAAATTTTAGTAATTTGATGCCTAGTTATGTGTTTATGTTACAATGAGAAATTTCGATATTGTCTTAAATTGTGTAAATGGCCATTTGACCAGATTACATAATGAAAGTATTATTTCTATTGCACTATCCCTATTTTGGTTGATGAGTAGAGGTCATTGCAGTGACGCCTCTCACTGTCCGACCTTGTGAAGGCGGCATGAGTAGGCTTTCACTCCCACTTGAGGTGGATGGTACATGAGTTTTGTGCTCACTGAGATAGTAATTATGCGACTCCAGTGGGAGTACTGTGGATATAGCTACGCACCACCCATGGTGAAGGCCCAAGCCAACACCGAGAAAAGGGCTTTTTGCTTTCTAAATAAAGAAATAAAAGAAAACTACCTCGGTGGGTTTAAATCTCATCTTGACTGAGTGAGATTTGAGCAATGTGTTTTGGCAAGCCCTTTAAATCCCCAAACTTGAACTATTAATTAAATTTCATAAAATGTTGAAGTCTAAACTTTATATTGGAAATTTACTTAAATTTTCACATAATTTACATAAGAATTATTTTATGATGAGATGGCATGTTTGTGTTGTATTTTATGGTCTTGTCTCACTCACTAGATATAGAAAATATACTCACCCTGTTTTCTTATAAAATTTTTCAGGCCGATAATGTAGATAAAGAGTAGACCATCCAAAGGAGCAGCTCAACCGGGGCCACTTTTCTATCAAGTATGTGGTCAAGTTTTTTTGTAAACTAGTTATGGATCCACCGGCATTATTTTGGTACTGCTCATTTTTTATGTATTTAAATATTTAAATGAAATATTTCCTATACACTAATAATTTTACAAAAATGACTTTATTTCATCACTTATAATATTTTATTTTCATTACTATTTAATATGCATTTTATATATTTTATAAATTATATTGAGTCGCAAATAGGTTGTGAGAACCATAAGTCTTGTGTACTTGGAGTTTCGGGTGAGCGCACAATTCGCAATTATTAGTACGCGGCGATTGTTATATTTCGACCCTTCAGGTCGGGGTGTGACAACATCAACATTTTTTTTAAGGGTTTGGTGATTAAGATATTAAATTTTACAAACATAAGTAAAAATCGTAAGTTTTTATAATTGAATGATCAAAATAGAAAAATTTTAAAAGTTAAGGGACTACATAATTTATGTCCTAAAAATTAATAAAAATGACAAAATTATATGAATGTAAATTTATCAATAACTAGGTCCATGCTCCGGGCTTGTTGCGGGACATCAACAAGATTGGTTTACTTTTTTTGTTTTTCTTTCAGGGTAGTAGAATACAAATTAATTTATCGTAATTTTTCCTCTTTCTTTTCTTCTTAAATCTAAGCAAGACTCTAATCCTTTCAAAATCGGTTGGAAATGGGAAAATAAAGTATAAACATAGATATCTACTATTAGAAATTATTCCATTGGAGAAAGATTATATAATAATAACTGACAAAGCAACACAAATTAGCACAATTAAAATTAAAAAGAAAATAAAAGAAAAATTAAATTCAGATAGATCTTCGGCCGACAAACTCAAAAAGTGAGTGTTCATTTCTATTTCTCCTTCCTCTTTGCGTCGTTGCTGGACATCTTTTCTTTGTTCTCTTCCTTTCTATTTTATCTCTATCCCTTCTTGTTTGAAGGAAAAAGAAAGGAAAACAGTAAAATAAAATTAAAAAAAAAAGTTAACAGTTTTTATAGTTCCAAGTGAGGAAGCTAAATTTTTAGGTTCGCAATTTGCTCAAAAAAGAAATAAATAAAAAGGAATAAAAAAGAAAGTACAATGGAGAATTGGAGAGCGAGCTAATGGGAGAAAGAATACAATTGCATAAAAACGAAAAAGGATGGAGGGAGAGAAAATCTTAAAAATCTCGGCTCCCTCTATCCCCCTTTTTTTTAGAGAAAAGTTAAAAAATTAATTTTAATCCATCAATATCCCCATTTTGTTTTAATGACAAAAAAAAAATCCTTCGTATTAAATTTTTATACCATCAATTTACCTATAAATTTTCATGACCAAAACACCCTTATATTGAATTTTTTTACTATCAAAAATGTGTTTCAATATAAAACCTTGTCTATAACCTTTTTATACTATAAATTATAGATTTGAATATGTTTTTGGAATTTAAAAACTGATCTATCACATCCTCATTAGATAAAAGCTCAAAAAGTTGTCTATTTCCAAAATCCATGGATCAAAAAAGAGTACACAAGCGATAAGATTTAGATCACACATGTAGTCATATACACAATAATATCATACTACATAATTTTTATTAGAACTATTAACCATATGCTAATGTAATTAATACTATATAATGATCTAATTAAATAGCAACGGCGTCCATCCTTTTCTCAAACTTATAATTAAATACCATTATAGTCCTACAAAGAAGAAAAGTCAAATTGGAATTTGTTTGCTCTCCCATTTAAAACATCAAAAATAATGATATATATTTTTATGTACTATATATAGTATATTTTGCGTATACACGTCAAATTGTCATTTTTCTTACAACAATATGCAATAGCTCAGATTGAGCAGCCATAGAAGACGACTTTTTATCCCCTAGATGCAGCAAATTAAATTTTATATAGGCAAAACCAATTAGTTTGATCGAGTGAGAGGAGAGATTGGTGTGTTTTTTAAGTAAACTTTCGAATTCAAATGTTATGAATGGAAAAAAATGAATTTTGGAGAGCTTCATTTGTTTGGAACCTCTAAAACTAAATTTCAGATCATTGGTCTTCCTCAAAAAAAAAAAATTCAGATCATTAGTCGGAACAAATATAGTTGTCATATATTGAAAGATAATTTATACCAAAAAGAGAGTTTATCTAGGCAAATGTTGCATTTTTAATTTACCTGAGAAAATAGATAAAGGCCTTTATTAAACCAGCAATGAAGTCAAATGGGTAATAAATTTTGGTTCTATTGGAGTATATTATTGTCTGATATGATGGCTCCATCTTCTCTTTAATTATATATTATTATCATATTTTAAAAAATCCCAGTTGGGATTCATAATTCTTATGATTCAAAATGACACTTCATGCATTTTGACTTTTGAAGAACCTTGATTAATTATCCTCAACTCCAATTAGCCAACAGCAAGTGTGATTGCAAGCTCACAACCCACGCAATCGACAAGGGCGCAAAAATAATTGAGAGACGAAACTCTACAATTAAAATTGCGGCTTTGTTGGTAGGCAAACTGATGAATTCATATATAAAGCCTGGAGAAGTAGGTGAAAGAAGAAAGAAGATTATTTACGTATTGTTTTTTATTTTCTCCTAGAGAGAGTTTAATATTTTCCGCATGATAATTTCGGTGTCTTGCTGGGGAAAGTGATTTGAAATAAGATGGAATGCTGCACCACTTGTTCAGGTTTTATTCTGTACACCTCCCAGCAGACTTCAATCTTAATTATATAAAAATAAAATAATAATAATAATGTTTACCAATAATAACAATAATACAATAAAAAAGAACATAGAAGTGTTATTTGCATATTTTTAGTTGCTGCCATATAGGGTCAAATTAAATAAATAAATAAATAAATAATTAAACTATTATTTTATATAAAAAGAAAAAGAGTGTTTGGACTCTGAAATACATAGTTGCCACTGCCTAGTGCATCTTCAATGATTGATGTGTTTAATCTTAATTGTTACCAAGAAAAATCTTAGGAAGATACTTTTTCCATTTGGGCCTATATATATCTCGGAATTAATTAATGTATATATTTGGCAGATATTTATAATTAAGTATCTAGATAATATAATATAGATAATAATCCCTTCGACCCTCCTACCAAAAATTAGACCACTTAAGTTTATATACATAGATCCTCAAAAAAAAAAAAAGTTTATATATATATAGGTATCTACAATCAATTTGGAATTTGATTAATTTATAGTCGAATTACGATGAATTTCAAATGGGGAAACTCATAATTCCCTTTACCATATAAAAACCTATTTGAATAATTTCACATTTATAATCTTGCAAGAAGTTTTACTTAAATTTTATATATGTGTTGATAAATTATTATATCATTTGTGTCATCTAAAAATAAAAATAAAACAAAAGGCTGTAAGCACCTTGGCCTAGTTTTCTTTTCCCCTCAGTCATTATTGACCCAGCAAACTTGGGGAATATATTTCTCCTAAGTCCTAAGCAAAACAGATAAAATATGAAATTAAAAGGTGCATTTCAGACTTTTCATATTTTCATAGGATTAATTGAGAATGTCCTTGCGGTGGCATGTAGGCATACTCGTACCCCTACACAAAGACTTAAAAATCTGAAAGAGTTTGGATCATAAAAGACTCTTACTAAGTTGAAAGGACAATAATAATCGCTCGATTAATTAGGCTAGGTTTCTATAATTTTTTAGGGACATAATACTGCCATCCATGATTTGGGTTTCCAAGTCAAAATTATCTAGAAGTATATTTTATTACTCATTTATTAATTTTTTATTTAGAAAGTCTTTGGGAATTGAGAATTGGTTGTATGGTCACATTTCCTCAAAAACTAAAATAGTACATGGAAATTTTTCCTCATATGAATCTGTCATCAAAGATTGTGACAAACTTTTTACAATGCAGCAAAACTACAACTTTTTTTTTTTGAGGGGAACAAAGCTACAAAATAAACAAATAAATATATATTTGAAAATAAACTTTTTAATAATATGATTCTTGAAAAAGTTTTCAATTATATGGTTTTAATTGCATGGTCTGCATTATATATACATTACTTCTTTTGTTTTTTTTTTTCCTTAACAAAAGTAACAATAATCATAATTATTAATTATCATAAAAGTGACAAAATATAATACGGATGATTAATTTTAGCAATCTTGGAATATATGATAATTGGAATTTAATTATAGTGCTATTGCTTTTCTAAACCACAATAATAGCTAAAGGAATTTAATTAGCTGCCTTGGTATTTATCACCTTAGCGATTGCCTGTAAGCACCAGTTAATCTTTCTCTTTATATATTAGGAAGCTTGATTAATAAGATTAGTTTATTGAGTCAAGTTTAAGTTTCAAACAATTCAAATTCTATTTCCAATGTATACAAGTTAAATGAGAATAATCCAAAAAGGCTTTTGCATTGTATAGTTGAATCCTTGCCAATTGCTTCTCCCCTTTAAATTCTTCACGTTACTCAACTTGGATGGATGGATCAGAAATTGATAAGGGATAAAAGTAGACAAAGGAAATACTACGAAAAAGGTATAGCCTATAGGGGTTAGAAAAAGAAAAACTGAAGTTATTAAAAATCTTAAGCAACCCAATGCCCATTTTGATCATTATTAAACAAGTGGAGCTATGGACTCAGACCAAAGAAAAAAAAAAAGGAGCTATGGACCACCAAGACGAGGTGTCAATTTATGATTAGCTAGGATATATTTAAATTAAAAGAAGAAGAATATGCCCCCTAATTGGTACTACTAATTTATATATCTTTAATTAAAAAATCTCATTAGAGTTGAATTATTTGTTAAGATAATCCTACAGTTATTACGTGTGTATGAATGTGTGTGTCTTGTGGAGACACCTTCGCACCCATAATTTATGTCTAAAATTTCATCTCAAAAGTTTTGAATTGAAATTATAAAATGAATAAAATGAAATTTATACGACGAGAGAGAATTAATTCTTTTTTATTAATAAAAAGAGAACTATTTTTATTATTATATCACTAAAAAAATTAATAAAATAAAAAGAAAAAGGGAAAAATTTAAGCATCAATATTATAAATACATATATATGTATAATGACTGTATATATGTTATTAGTATTTTAATTTTTTGTAATTTTTTATTATGTTTTTCAAAAATGAAAAAGAAGTGTGTTTTGTTTAGGCCCTGGGGACCGGGGTCAGGGGATGTGAGACTGTTCTCGCGAGTAATAGGACCCACCGAAATTACAAGTCAATCTCTCCGATATAAACAAAACATTATCTCATTTTTTTTCCTTTTTCTATAATTTCATAAATAAATATATTGATTAAATTAAATTCTCTAAATTTTTGGCCCAAAAAAAAAATTAAATTCTCTAATTAAATCCCACCGATGTGCTACCGCCTCGGTCTCTTTTACTTCACCATTTCAATTGCCATGACATCTCCCTGCTCTCGTACATCAATATTACTTGCATAGTTTTTTCTTCTTATGGGTACATGCATAGTATTTTTAAATATATATATATATATATATATATATCAAACTACATATCTAATATGTTTCTAATTTTTTATTTCATAATCATAGGTATCCGAATCCGTTTAATGACAAAATAAAATTTTTTTTGGGGAATACTTATTTTTTTAGAAAGTATTAAAAGATAGCTTTAAATTTGTTTCCTTATTTAGAAAATATTGGAATATACTAATTATTTTTATAACAATAAGTATTTGTATCTTTATATTTAATTCTATTCGAATCGCGTTGGACCTCAAATGATGAAGGAAAGCTTTCACAAACATATATTTTTACATTCACGGGACTGAAATCTAAAACCTTACTTAAGGGACTTTAAGTTTCTTTCAGTGGAATATATTAATGTGGTGAACTATACTAATGACATGATTTTATAATAAAGAAATATGTTAGTAAAATTGTTGGTGACCGATTTATATATTATTGATCAAAGATCAGGCTTATTATATAATAATAATAATAAAATTATTTTCCATTTTTCTAACTAATGTTCTCAAAATAATTTATATGGTATTTGATTATTGAGTAATACGGTTGGTCGCCTAGTAGATAAGTATTTGATTCAATTCTCTGACCAATATTGTAAATAAGTTGTGTAAATACCACTTTAGTTAGAGAAAAAAAAAATCAATTGTAGTATTTAATCGAAAATTTTTTACTGCAACAGTAATACTATTTTTTAACTAAAAATGCTTCTTCACAAAATCCTAAAAAATAAGGTAAGATCCAAAATATGTTGTGTTTATTTATGCATTTGAAGGAAGTTATGTGGTTCAGTATTGACATAATAATAAGCGTCAGGTGAAGGCATGATCATGATTCCATGAATGATGATGATGATGATGATGATGATAACAATCCACGGCATAGATGAACCGACAACTCACAGTCACCGGTAAGAGGAGAGAGACGAATCATCAAAATAAAATACGTAGTGAACTGAACGCAACGGCCAGGGGTCAGGTCAGGGCCTGAGGCTCAGGGGCAACCAAATTAAAGGGTCCCACGGAAGGGGCTAAACGGCGGGGGAAGGCTTATATACTATTTTTTTTTCTTATTTAATAAGTAATTATTACTTGTGTACTGTGTATGTGTGTGTACGAGGGAGGCGTCTTTCTTCTTCTCTCGTTTTTGAGAATTACAAGTTGAGAGAGAGCCTGCTGTGGCTGTGTATAAAAGAGGAGCCTTTCGGCCTTCTCCAGAGGAAAAGCCTCCCAGAGGAAATACTTTTCTTGGGATACTGAATATCTCCATTCAATGGTCTTTACTACTTTCTCATCTCTCTCTTCTCATTGATTCCATATATAATTCTAAGCAGATTAATATTGCTCCCTGTAATTTGTTCCTAACTTCTGTTCTTGAGCACCCTTTGCTGCTGCTGCTGCTGCTGGTGGCCATCCACAACCAAACATGGCTGGCAACAAAGGTTTAAGCCTTGAAGAGATCAAGAACGAGACTGTTGATCTGGTATTCATATATATATATATATATATATATATATATATCCTCCTCTTCCCCTTTATTGCTTTACCTTTTTGCATGCTATTAATTCCTTCCTCAAAACGAAAAAAAAAAAATTTGGGTTTTCCTCAGTCATCTGAAATCTATTGCCTTTTGCCATCTTTTTCATTTACTTCGGCTTTGTTTTGTGTAGAATGAGATCTATGGGGGACTGCTTTTTGAGCCCATGGAAGGTTTTCCTTCCAGCACTTTTCTTTTTTTGCCATCTTTTTCTTATATCTCCATTCTCCCCCCTGCGGAGCCCAGGTATCATATACGTCCCCGAAATAACTAAGGGGCCTTGATCAGTTACAAATGGAGGGTTCAAGGATTTTCCCCTCTCATTTTACCGAGAAAAGCTTTTGACTTTGCCTTTGCCTTTCTGATAATGAAAGAAAGAATTTTTGCCCCTCTATCTGTCTCTAATCTCTATCTGAGTCAAAGAATTTTTGCCCCTCTAATCTCTATCCATGAGTCAAAGGCTTTTTTCAATTGTCATTTCCAATTTTCACCCCTTGATTAAGGGTAACTAATCCCAAGTTTGAATCCAAGAAAAGTCAAAACAAAATGAGCCAAAGCCTGTTCCGTTATTTTGCTACTGGTTTATTTTCTATCTAAACAAACAGACCCCTCGAAGTAATCTCCAATATTTGGATCTACAGGGGAGTGACAGTCTGACAAAGCTGGCTACGCTACGTTTTCATAGAATTTTTCCTTGATATTTACATACAAGTGTTTTGTCTTTGTGTTTTTATTGAAAGGGGTCTTCTTGTTTTGTTGGTTTGGGATTTGAGAATTTGTAGGTACTTTTTTCCGTGGTACTTTTGCCTTTTTCCTATCCCTGGAAAAAGAATAAAAAGTTTTCCCTTTCTTTTTTCTCTATCTCTTGAACGTAAAAATAAAATTTCCTCTTTCGCATTTCAACGGCCCTGACACAACCTGCCCTTTGTCTTGGATTCACGAAGTACTACTCTTTCTTTAATTACTTTTATTTTTTATTTTTTAAAATTTTCAAATATTCTTCACCCAAAGTGGTAAAATTAAAATTAAAATTAATCAGTCAGCAGTTAAACAGGAATTAATTATATTTAAACGTAAATACATATACACTGAACTTAGAGCGGAGCGTGGTTGCATGGACCAATCACATGGGGAAAAGTGGGGTCTGTCCCCACTTCTGACATGGCACTTTTTGATCTTCTCACGGCTTGAGTCAACGCTTTTACTCCCGCTGGGTAGCATCCCTAGGCCCCGAGTCACTTACCCCATCGAGTCACGAGTCCACTCGGTCCACCCGACCTGACCCAGCCGGCTTGTCACCCTCAGGAAAAAATATTGCTATATATATCTGCAGAAAATTTTGGATCAAGATCATATTCAAAGTTATCCGATGCAAATAGTGCACTACTAGTATAGGTTTATAATAATACAAAAGATTAACATTTTTTAAGATTATTTGACTTTCTTTCTGTTATTCTCTCATTAAAATTAAAAAGATACGGATTTGACAAGCAATACTATGAAACTTCAAACTGCCTTGGAAAGTTGAACCTGTGTTACTTTGAAAGGTGACAATTGAATATAAAAATATAATGGATGGAAATCTGAATTTGATGGTAATTACTTGGTTGACAGGAAAAAATCCCTATCGAGGAAGTGTTTGAGCAGCTGAAATGTACCCAAGAAGGATTGAGCTCAGAGGAGGGAGCCAACAGGCTTCAGATTTTTGGACCCAACAAACTAGAAGAGAAGAAGGTCTTTATGCCTACAGCATACCATATGACTGCATCTTAATTTTCATATTCACAGAAAAATGTTTGAAGGCTTACATATGGGAGTAATACTGATTACTTATGAATAATATTATATATTTTTGAATGAACAGGAAAGCAAATTTCTCAAGTTTTTGGGGTTCATGTGGAATCCCCTCTCATGGGTCATGGAATCTGCAGCCGTCATGGCCATTGCTTTGGCTAATGGTGGTGGGAAGCCCCCGGATTGGCAAGACTTTGTCGGTATTATTTGTTTGCTGGTAATTAACTCTACCATCAGTTTCATTGAAGAAAACAATGCAGGCAATGCTGCTGCTGCTCTTATGGCTGGTCTTGCTCCCAAAACCAAGGTAACAACTTCTTACTACACCTTTCCCACTAACTTCAAATTATAAGGCAACTAAAAATGGCCGTTGCTTATGTAAGAGTTTGCCTAAGAGGATTCTAGACTTAAACCTGCTACATATACTTTTTTACACGGTGGATGGACTGATGGCTAATAATAGGCATGTTTCATCCAATGCATATGTGTGAAGCTTGTGATGGCTAAGAGTTATTCTAATAATTTTGAGGTCTTTTTTTATTTCAAATATAATGAAATTGATCGTGAATTTATATGGTGGCGTAATATAGGTGCTTAGGGATGGCAAGTGGAGTGAGCAAGAAGCAGCAATTCTGGTTCCTGGAGACATTATTAGCATTAAATTGGGAGATATCATCCCCGCTGATGCCCGTCTTCTTGAAGGTGATCCTTTGAAGGTTGATCAATCTGCCCTAACAGGAGAATCACTTCCCGTGACCAAGAATCCCGGAGATGAAATCTTCTCTGGTTCAACTTGCAAACAGGGTGAAATTGAAGCTGTTGTTATTGCTACTGGTGTTCATACCTTCTTTGGGAAGGCTGCACATCTTGTTGATAGCACCAACCAAGTGGGACACTTCCAAAAGGTGCTCACTTCTATTGGAAACTTCTGTATTTGTTCCATTGCCATCGGTATGTTGGTTGAGATCATAGTCATGTATCCAATTCAGCACCGCAAGTATAGGGAAGGAATTGACAATCTCTTGGTTCTCTTGATTGGTGGTATTCCAATTGCTATGCCCACCGTGTTGTCTGTGACCATGGCCATTGGATCTCACAGGCTGTCTCAGCAGGGTGCCATTACCAAGCGTATGACTGCCATTGAAGAAATGGCCGGTATGGATGTCCTTTGCAGTGATAAGACGGGAACATTGACACTCAACAAGCTGAGTGTTGATAAAAACTTGGTTGAGGTGTTTGTAAAGGATGTGGATAAGGAGCATGTTGTTCTGCTTGCTGCAAGGGCCTCTAGAACAGAAAATCAAGATGCCATTGATGCTGCCATTGTTGGAATGCTTGCTGACCCTAAGGAGGTATAGCCACTTTTTTGCTCTTCTGCTTCTGTTTCTTTATTGCTGCTAAAATGGTAAATCGAATAGGGAAAAGGCTCTCAGATGAGTATTTGTGTTCAATATGTTATTTACACAGGCAAGAGCCAATATTAGAGAGGTGCACTTCTTCCCTTTCAATCCCGTGGACAAGAGAACTGCTTTGACCTACATTGATTCCAATGGCATCTGGCACCGAGCCAGCAAAGGTGCTCCTGAACAGGTAATCCTGTTAACTTATTAGATTTACCACTTGTATGAATACTGCATTAGTATAGGAAAAACTATGGGGCTTGAAGTGTCCTAATTATTTTGTTTCTGTCGACAGATCTTGACCCTTTGCAATGCAAAAGAGGATCTAAAGAAGCAGGTTCACGCTATCATTGACAAGTTTGCCGAGCGCGGGCTTCGATCATTAGCTGTTTCCAGACAGGTTTTTCTCTAGAAATTATGATATGTTATATCATACTCTGTTATTCAATATTGAAAAGTTAACATACCCGTGCTCATTTGCTATACCTCCAGCAAGTACCAGAAAAAACAAAAGAAAGTGCCGGTACTCCATGGCAATTTGTTGGTTTGCTGCCTCTGTTTGATCCTCCAAGGCATGACAGTGCAGAAACCATTCGCAGAGCTCTTCATCTTGGGGTGAATGTCAAGATGATCACTGGTAATTGAATCCTTTCAAGAGTTCATCTATGGATAATTATTGTCACTAGTTCTTTGTTCTTTGACGCAATTTCCCGCTTATACTTTTCTGTTTCTGTCCAGGTGATCAACTTGCAATTGCAAAGGAAACTGGCCGCAGATTAGGAATGGGAACAAACATGTACCCCTCTGCTTCTTTGCTAGGTCAAGACAAGGATGCAAGCATAGCTGCCCTTCCTGTGGAAGAGTTGATTGAGAAGGCAGATGGGTTTGCTGGCGTATTTCCAGGTAACTGGTTTCGGCATCCTGGCTATTTAAAAACAAGATGCATATATATTGCTTTTCTGGAATAACTTAACACCTATTTATCACACTACTTTTCAGAGCACAAATACGAAATTGTGAGGAAGTTACAGGAGAGTAAGCACATTTGTGGAATGACTGGAGATGGTGTTAATGATGCTCCTGCTTTGAAGAAGGCAGATATTGGTATTGCTGTGGCTGATGCCACAGATGCTGCACGAGGTGCTTCAGACATTGTCCTCACAGAACCTGGACTAAGTGTTATTATCAGTGCAGTTTTAACTAGCAGAGCTATTTTCCAGAGGATGAAGAACTACACTGTAAGTTGATCTTTTCCTCTTTAAACGTATTTAATGGAGATTTCAGTAGATTTTGCAGTGCATGACTTATCTTCTTCTTCTTCTTCTTTCAATTTTTAAATTTTTATGTTTCACAGATCTACGCGGTCTCCATCACTATCCGTATTGTTGTAAGTAAATACTAAATGATTGTATATGAATTAAGTGTTAATGGCTTTTAACCTACAGGCACTGACTTTTAAATGTTCCCATTTATTTTTGATTTTGTAGTTTGGGTTTATGCTTATTGCTCTTATCTGGAAGTTCGACTTCTCCCCATTCATGGTTTTGATCATTGCCATTCTAAATGATGGTGAGAATTTGTAAAGTTTATTAGTATTACATAACATTCACATGTTTCATCTTGTGCTGTGATTAGCTGGCTTGAAACCGGGTATTGACATCAATCAATTTTGATATGGGTCAGGAACTATTATGACAATCTCAAAGGACAGAGTAAAGCCATCTCCCATGCCTGATAGCTGGAAACTGAAAGAGATTTTTGCCACTGGAGTTGTGCTTGGAGGCTACCTTGCCTTGATGACAGTTATATTCTTCTGGGCTATGCATGATACTGACTTCTTTGACGTAAGTGGTGCTAAAAGTTTGCAGTGAATATTTAGTGAACGGTTCAAACTTCAAAAGTTCATGTTTGATGTCTGTTTTGTCCATAACATGTTCTATCTGTAATGCAGAGACACTTTAAAGTTAAGAATCTGAATGGCAGAGAAGATGAAATGATGGCTGCTTTATATTTACAAGTGAGCATTGTGAGCCAGGCTCTAATTTTTGTAACTAGGTC
Organism: Microcos paniculata; assembly: GCA_030664755.1. Taxonomy (NCBI): domain Eukaryota; kingdom Viridiplantae; phylum Streptophyta; class Magnoliopsida; order Malvales; family Malvaceae; genus Microcos; species Microcos paniculata. The sequence goes on along the minus strand of CP131459.1, from coordinate 28,725,523 downwards.
ACGTAGCTGGTCCTATGCTGAGCGCCCAGGACTACTGTTGGTCACTGCCTTCATTATTGCACAGCTGGTAGGAATTACTTGTATCTAATTTCAAGTGCAATAACAAGATGTACTATATTACAATGAGCTAATTGGTTCTGTTGTTTGTTAGGTTGCTACTCTGATTGCTGTATATGCTAACTGGGGATTTGCAAAGATTAAAGGAATTGGCTGGGGATGGGCTGGTGTCATATGGCTTTACAGTATTATTTTCTACATTCCACTGGATCTAATAAAGTTTGCCATTCGTTACATCTTAAGTGGAAAAGCTTGGCTCAACTTACTTGAAAATAAGGTATACCTATCTTAGATTAGATTGCTTTCTAAAATATAAAAACTTTATCTAGTTGTTTGGTTACTAAACTGAATGTGATAACAGACTGCATTCACCACCAAGAAAGATTATGGCAAGGAAGAAAGAGAAGCTCAATGGGCTCTTGCTCAAAGGACACTACATGGTCTTCAACCGCCAGAAACTACTAATCTCTTCAATGATAAGAACAGCTATAGGGAGTTGTCTGAGATTGCTGAGCAGGCCAAGAGACGAGCCGAAGTTGCAAGGTAAATTCCCTTACCTCCTTAATAATCTTCTACTAACTTGTGAATTATTTCCTTAAACAACTACTAGCAAAAAAGTGTTCGTCTTTGTAATTTTGATCTCTCGGCGCTAACAATGGATTCTAGTATTAACAACAAACATATATTCCCACTTTCTGCTTTAGGCTTCGGGAGCTTCACACCCTCAAAGGGCATGTTGAGTCCGTGGTGAAACTGAAAGGGCTGGACATTGATACAATCCAGCAGCATTATACAGTTTAGAAACCAGAACAATGCTTCGAGATGGAAAGTTGCGGTTCAATGACATATGCAGCTAATGACGAGAAACGAGAACTAATTAAGTTATAAACTTCCTATAGATAGGGACAAACATGTCTGTGGTATAATTTTCTGCCCTGTTTACTTTTCATTTCTTATGTAATTCAAGGCGAGAAGAAAGGGTTGTGTTTGGATTGCTCCAATAAGGAGCCTTGTAATGTTCCATGTTACAACAGTTTCTAGCTTCAAATCTACTTTTTCCTTTGGTTTTCTATGCTCTTTGGGTTCTGGGTTCACTGTGTTCATTTTTCTCTTTCCTTCCACAGCTTAACGTCCTTTGACTGGCAACAATCAAACGCCAAAAGGAATACCGTGTTTCTTTATTCTAATGAGACTGTAGGTTTTGGGAAGGCATCGCACATTTCCAATTGATTTATGATCATAATTTTTTACTTTGCAAAAAGGGCAGCACTCAACAGTCAACAGTAGAGTTTATTCCATGAAAAGATCCTTGAAAAATGATAGAAACCATTCCATTGTGTTTAGATTTGTTAGTTCCAGTGATCAGGGTTTAAACCTTGGCGATCTCAAAGTCTATGTTTAAAGTTGGTGTTTCCAAATTCTATTACATTCATAAATTGATGTCCTGCAACTTGTAAAAATGCAACATGGCCTTTTTCCATGGCAATAGAAACTAACATTTTCTTCAATAAAAGGTTAACAAAAAAAATTGTACAAAAATGATTTAATGTACAGAGATGATTTCAATAGTAAAACTGAAGTATTTGTCCACGTCCACAAATCAAAAGGATGTATAAACTTAGAGGAAAAGAAAAGAAAAAAAGAAACAAAACTCTCTTGTTCATAGCTGCTCTATCTGGTTGCCAGAGTACCAGGAATATGATGATACATTTTGTCGATTGCAAGAGCCCACCTGCAGTACTTGTTAACTGAATGAGCCAACATACTTAAGTTTGAAGAAAATTAATGGCGGTCCATCATCCATGCATGTGTTTTCATTTTGATTTCTTGATTTTGTCCAAACTCGGTCTTGGTAAGCATAAAGTCGGATCATCCCAAGTTTTTTTATTTTTTTAAATAAGAAATAAGGATAAAAATAGTCCAGTCAACTATTAAAAAAAAGCTTTTTTTTTTATTATAATTTTCTTTGGTAAGTAGAAATTGATATTTCCTCATTTCTTCCCCATCTTTTAACTATTCCTGTCTAAAGTTAAAGACAAGTATTGCAGGCTTGCAGCCAATATCTCACTTTGGAAACATATTCTGAATCCCGTTGACTGTATTCTAGCCTAGAATTCAATATCTGTCAATACATCGATATATCTATCGATATATCTGTAATCGATATCGATATTGCAATATTTTTTTCGGCGGTCTTCAAATCATAGGATATCTATCGATATATTCATATATCGGCGATATATATTACGATATTTTAAATATCCGTTAAAATGTCTTGTTCAATTTTGTAATTCAGTCCAAATCGTAAACCAATTTAAAATACTTAGGTACTCGACTCAAATGGAAAATTGTTTGGCCTATGATAGAAACAAAAGGCCCGCTTAAGTGGAAAATATCTCACTTTGGAAGCATATCCTGAATCCCGTTGACTGTATTCTAGTCTAGGTATAAAACAAGCAAGTTCCTAATTTCTTAAATAATGCCACCTAGAAAGTACCATGTTTCCATTTAGATTCTTCCCAGAAATCCATCTCAAATTTCAATATCCCCATTTAAGATTCAACTGGTAATGTCCTTGAACCCAATAAAAAGACTTCCTATTGCCTCAATTTCATTTGTAAAACTTCAAAAACAGAATTACAATTGATGATAGGAAATAATGTCAAAGGAAAGATAATTTATAACTACGTTAACGCAAGGTAACAAGTGACGAATATTGGAACAAAAGAGTGATGGATGCATACAAGTAAATTACACTCACAAATTAATACACCAATCAAATTTGACAAGATTAAAACTAAAAAAAAATGGGGGTATTGGCAATAAATAAACATACTGAAAGATAAAAATGGTCAAGCATTTTTGTGTTGAGAACATAGTTTGCAAACCATGATCAACTCTCATAATTAGCAAAGGCTTTCAATATCAAAGCTTAAGCTCAAAATTTGACTTTAAAACATCCAACCTAATGGTTCAACTATGCAACTTTATAAAATGTTAAAATTGTGATAATTATCATACCGTCCAAAACATGGCGAATACTACAAGAGAAGAAAAAAAAAAAAAAAAGAAAGTAAAAGACAGTGATCCAGTTCTACCTACGGCTCAACAATTGTCACCTGCTGCCACTCCCCGTCCACAGCTTCTTTCCAAAGGGTCACATTGTTGTTCCCATCAGCCACAGCCGATATGTTACCTGTCAATGACCAAGTTACCCTCCAGACGGGTTTTAAAGTCATGCAATATTCTACCTTCCCACTGATTAGAGGTGGCAAAATGAACCCGAACCCGAAAATTCGCCCGAGCCCGCCCGAATCCGAACCCGACCAAACCCGATTTGACCAAAAAGTCAACGACCCGAACCCGCCTGAGCCCGAACCCGAAGAAACCTGAACCCGAAATTACCCGAACCCGAAGTAGCCCGAACCCGAAATTACCCGAACCCGACAATGTCACGCCCCGACCCACCCGGGGTCGGCCACGTGGCAACCGCCGCTCTACCTTGAAGTACGTGCCGACCGGTCACGCACCAGAAGCACCGCAAGGCATAAAAATGAATATCATCGCTACAAAACAACTAAAACTTTAATTAAAAATCATTTAATAAAATATTTAATTTATAAGCAACACAAGTAGATTAATTTAAAAGAATACCTACATAGCGGAAACCACTAAACATAAGCCACCGACATCTTCTAGTGAGCCTCCATTCTATTGGCTGACCTCGTACGAGGATCTGCATCCATCCACACAGGATACAAAATTTATTTTATTCACTCATGGAGATTTGATACAAGAAATAATGAAAACAAAGTTGTTTAAATTTTAGATTATTTTATTGGTATTAAATACTAATGGGCTGGCATCTGAAATTGTCCAAATAAGGTATACCCGTGCACTGGGGTATCCACTAGACCGTCAAGGGTTACTTTATACTTTTAAAACATTTTTTACTTTACTCTCTGGCCCATTCCCTTGACGTTTGCCTTGCTGTGGTGGAACACAGCACTTTGGAGTCCTGGCGAGTTTCCCTACGCGCCTCTCGCAATCAGGCCCGACTCATCGTGCCCTTCGATAGGCGGTCCACGGCTGAGTATCACGCATGCTCTCAAACTCGATCCACGCTCCCGCAAATCGGAGCCCCGAGGAATTCCACTCAATCTCTAATCTCTCAGGGGTATCGTTCCCCAATAATCATAATAATAATAATAATATCATTTCTTATATAAATATTAAAAACATGTAAACACACACAAACTTTTTTATCTTTAAAATCATCCCATCTCCATAAGTGGGCATATCACAAAGTAAAAGTGTGTGTCGTGGATTACCTTTATCCAAAAACCGTTGTAAAACCTTTTTAAAACAATTTATATTTTTAAAACATTTTTGCCCTAGTGGCTAAGCACTGAAATCTAAGCCACTCACAGTGATGGGAGAATCGTATACTCCCAGGCGCTCCATGTAGCTCAACCTCCGGAGCATCGCCGCATTCGATTCAACCGGAGCTCTAGTACACAAAAATATAAGTTAGCATTCATAATTAAATTTATGAATGCACCTACGAGGCTCTAATATGACCTAAGACAATGTTTGGACGTGGTTTGGAAGACTCGAAAGTGTTCCGAATCGATTTGGGGTCAATTTGGGTTTCGGGAGGTAAAATGACCATTTTGCCCCTAAAGGCAGAAACGGCGCCGGAATTGGAGTGAACCGGCGCCGGTTCTATTTGACCTGAAATTTTTCCCAGTGAGATGATCCGACCCCGGTTCATACCAGAACCGGCGTCGGTTCAGTTCTGCATTTAAGGCCGAGCTTTGGCCTCCAATTTTCTTCAGCTCGATTCGAGTTCGATTCAACATCAATCCGCACCAAAATTGAAACACAGCAAGTTAAACACATGATCTAAGGATTCACAACTTCAAGAATGGAATCAAACCATGAAACATGCTCGAATTTTGAATCAAAACACTAAGGGTTAACATATCTCGAGCAAAACAGAAATCTCAACTTCAATCAACGATTTCTCTTAACACAGGCCATGAAATCAAGCATGTAAACTATCAAATTAAAGCTTGAGGAGTCTAGAACAACATACCAAATTCCCAGCCACTTCCTACGGTTGAATTAAAAGTTATGAGCTGATGAACAATCTGTCGCCAAAATTTACAGATTTGTAGATTTGATGATTTCTTGGAAATTTTGGTGTTTTGATCTTCAAGGATACAAGAGAAGTTGGTGTTGATGTTTGATTAAGTGTTTGAAAGGAGATTTAGGGTTTGATTCGAAGGAATTTGGAAGAGAGAACTCGGAGAATGAAGAACAAGAAGAGAAAATGAAAATGGGGATCTTGGGTGACCGAGACCCCATATAATCGGTCAGTTCCGGCGCCGGAATCAATAGAGTCAAGGTTGACTCCGGTCAACTCGGTCAAACTTCCTTTGGATCCGTGCCCAAGTGGGGCCCACATTCTTAGACTTCAATTTTAGGGTTTTTAAGTTTGAAATTGAGATGAATGAAGTTTAAAACATCAATGGGAAATCAAATTTGGTATATTGACTAGACAACAATACATAAATATTCAACTTGACACGTGCGGACTAGGTTCGGGTGTGCCAGACTAGGCCCGAGCCCGAGCCCGACCTGAACCCGAACTTGAATTTAATATTAAAAAAGTAATCTTATAATATTTTTTATAATATTTTCTATAAGATCAAAAATTTGGTTTTAATGTTAATAATTATTTAAAATAATATATTCTTTTTTTCCCTTTTCTTAATATTATTACTAGTTATGTGTCATATATTATGAGTTATTGAACTATTATTTTCTTTAAGATAATATATAGTAATAAGTTAATTATGATAAAAGTAAAATTGATTAATTACTATTAATTACATTTCTAAAATATGTCAATTGGTTAATTATTATCCTCATTTACTAAATAAAATTTAAAAATATTTTATTTAAAAATAATAAAGAGTTTTAATTTAATTCAACAATAACAATGATATTTTTGAAATATATTTGAAAAACAATGGTATTTTAGATGATTGAAAAGTTTTGTAATATTCATACTTTTATATTATATATATAAGGATATTAAATTAATAAATAATTTTAATATTTAATAATTAAAATTAATCTTACTAAAAATAATTAATTATTAATGTAAATTAGTAAATAAGTTATTAATTATTAATAATTTTTTATCTTCTAATACTCAATGATAAAATAATTACTCCTTCTATTTCTGAATAATAGTCATTTAAAGTTGTTATATAAGGATTAAGAAAGTTAATGAATTTCTTAAAATCTTTACAAAAAATTGACTATGTGATTAAACTACCACCTTTTTTAGATTATGAATTATTTAAAATTTTTTTAAAGTAACTTAAAAATAACATAAATGAAGCATGGTAAAATTGATAAAAAAACAATAAATACTTTCTTGATTTTGTAAAATGACAAGTAATTTGGAACAAAAAAATTTCTAAAACGATTATTATTTAGGAGTGGAGGGAGTAATAATTTTCCAATTCCCTTTTATTTAAACCCATATTAATCATTAGATAATAAATACTTTTTAATATTATCCAAGAAATACTCTCTCTCTATTCTTGAATAATAGTCGTTTAAGGTTGCTACATACTCTTTCCATCCCAAAATATATGTTACTTTTAACTACTCCCTCTGTCTATATATAGATGTCATAGTTAATTGAATCACACTTATTAAGAAAATTAGTTAAAAGTAGTTATTATAATTGATTTAGTCCAAATTTATCATAATTTTCCAATATTATCATTTACTTTAATATACCCAATTTCTCTCTCCAACTTTAATATATTTAATCTCTTCCCACTAATTACTCTCCTCAAATTTCAGTATATGTATGTTTCCAAAAAAAATATTCCCTCATTCTTTTGTTTTGTAATTTGAAATTTTGTTTGAATTAAAATTTTCAATTCTATCTCCCTCCAAATTTTTTTCCTAAAGTTTTTTAGAAGTTTTTCCCACCAAAATTTATTTTAGAATCTAAAACATTCATGATTTAAATATTGGTTCTTATTTATTCATCAAACAAGAACTTACTAGCCTTTAATCATGACTTTACGGGAGAGACATCAAATGTCATTCCTTAAAATAGATTTACATGTAATTTTAATGCCTTCAAATATTGATGATGAAGGTAGTCAACAAGCTATTTCAATGGAATCACAAAATCATCACTTATCAAATCTTAACATTGCTATAAAAAAAAGTTTTGTTGCTGACCTCCACTTCAGTCTGAGTTCTTAAGTGACTGAATCATCAAATCAATTTCTTTGAAACCGTACGCAGTAATCTTTTATTTGGATCCAAATTTATAAGAAAACTTAACAAAGAGCAACAGCTATGGTCATTAATTCTTCATTGGGAACAAAAAGAAATTGAATAGGCTTCTTTGTTGCCCAATACTATCTGTAATATTTAATTTGAGTAGTTGACAATATTTTTCATTTTATTAGGGGTAAAATAAGAAAAAAACTAATTAATACTTTAATAATTTTCTAAAGTAACGGATAAAAAGGGATAAGGAATCTTTTTAGAATATGATATCTATATAGGGACAGAATGAGTATTTTATAAGACCAAGAAAAACAGTTTTTTTTTAATTTTTGTAATTTTCACTTATTTACCTATTTTACCCCTAATTTAACTTTTCTATCATTCATTGAAGAGAGGAGACATGAATTAAGTATAGTGTTTTTAACCTTGGATAATTTTTAAAAAATACAATAATATTACCTTTGTTTTGTAAAAGTGACAAATATTTTAATGCAAATTTTTTTTTTCTCAAAGTGACATATATTTTAAAATGTAGGGAGTAAGGACTAAAAAAAATTAATAAATCTTCTAAAGTTTAGACAAAAAATTAGCTATGTGACTAAACTATTATTTTCTTGAGATTTTAAATTACGTAAAAACTCATTAAAATAATTTGAAAATAGTGTTGAGAAAGAATGATAAAAATGTAATAAATGCTTTCTTGATTTTGTAAAATTACAATTAATTTGAACTAAAAATAATTTATTAAATCGATTATTATTTAGGAATAGAGAGAATATTTCTAAAACAAATAAAAAACGAAAAGTAGTAAAATAAAATTCGACTTACAAAACGAAAAATAATTTTTAATTAAAAAAGTAAAAACTCGAACTTAACCCAATCTAAGTTGAAATCTGACCGAACCTAAACCTGAACCCGAACACGACTTGAACCCTAGCCCGAGCCCTACCGAACCCGAACCCGAAAATACCCGAACCCAAAAGAGCCTGAACCCGAAAATACCCGAACCCGAAAGAGCCCGAACCCGAAGTTGCCCGAACCCGAAGCTGCCCGAATCCGAAGTGACCGAACCCGAACCCGATCGAACCCGCCCGTTTGCCACCTCTACCACTGATCTCCTTCCTTGGCCACAGTCCATATAATTACTTTACCATCCTGTGATGCACTCGCAATGGTGGATTTTGTTAACCCCAAATTGGGTGCCCAAGCAACATCCCGTACCCAATCAGTATGCATTTGAAGAGCGGGAAAGCAATCCATCTTCCAGATTCCATTGTAGAGCTTCCGTACCTTTACAGTGTTATGACAACCACCTGAGCAAAGTTTCTGAATAGGTTCAAGCAAACCAGAACCAACAAGAGCACCGGGTGTGGTTGATGAATCCCATGAAACAGAAGTTACACCAACCGGGTGAGCCTGATCAATCCTTCATGTATTCCATCCTCCATCTGCCCTTGCAGTGAAAACTGATATATTTCCATCAGAAGAACCACATGCCAAACAAAGTCCTAGTTCATGCGGAGCCCAAGCAATGGAATTAACAGACGACTTATGGTCATTAAAAGCATTGGCTTGGCTCCACTCATTCTGATTGCCTTCCTTCCAAATAATCACATGCCCATCATATGAACCGAAGCAAGTAAGGATCCAAACTTTGGGTGAGCCCAAGCCACCTGCCATACTGGTCCTTGATGACCTGACAGAGTTGCTAAATGCTGATGCATATAGTTGTTCACTCCAACTAGTTTAATTGTGGCGTCTGACGAGGCCGTGGCAATACGCTTACCATAGTAATCCATGGCCACATCATGGACCATGTCCTGATGGCCGGTTTCGATCTTCTGTGAGGGCATTTCTCTTTTATCTATCAATAATCACTACTAGAAAAAGGGTCTATAGCAATGAAAATAAGGACGGAAAAACATGAGAAATTCGTCCCTAAAATGGTTTCCAAAGGCTTTAGAGACGGAAAAAAATCCGTCCCTATACAGGCGTCCCTAAACTATAGGGACAAAAGTTAAAATTAGTCCCTAATCTTTTAGGGAAGGAAAAAAATCAGTCTCTAAATCTGATGGAAGTCGCGAGACAAGGTCTAGACAGTTGAAACGGATTTTGCAACGGAAACCCAAATATTGGAGTGAAATTCGGGATGGATTTAGGGATGGAATTTACAACGGATGAATTCCGTAGCAAACTGTAATCGCTGACTGGTTTTAGAGGATGCTTTTGGGACTGATTTAGGGACAGATTTCCTATTTGGGGACGGATTTAGGGACAGAAAGTTCTTTTTTTGGAACGGTTTTAGCGACGGAAAATGGTAAACAATGCCAATTAAAAATATTATTTTATATATTTAATGATTCTTTATTATTATTTTTTTGTGAAACAGTATAATAATAATAATAGAAGTAATCATAATAATAATAATAAAAATAAAATAATATATTATTATTACTATTATAAAATAATATTAGAATAGACCAAAATGAATATTAAATTGTAATTTTATATATTTCTTGTAAATGTTGTATACATAAAATGTACAAAAATAAATCTAAAAATCACCTAAATGAGAAGCAATCTCATCAAAGTCATCGTGTTCGCCATCGCCCTCACCCTCGCCCTCTCCTTCGGCATCGGCCTCGGCCTTGCCCCAACCTCGCGTTGATGGGCCATATGATGGACGTCCTCGACCAGATGCTGTACCTACGAGATGGACTCTCCGGTACTAGCTTGAGCATACGGAGGTGGCTCGTCTGTCGGAAGAGGAGCTCCCGGAGGCGGAGGAAAACAGCCCAACATCTGCTGCATCTGTTGTCATCGCTCCTCCAACACTCTATCTCTCTCTGCCAACATCCTAGCTGACTGCTGTGTAGCCTCCTCGAGCCTTCTTTCGACATCGGAGCGCAAGTCGGCCATCTGTTGTCGCAAATAAATATTTTCTTGCGACTGAGATAGGATGGAAGAAGAGTCGGCCTGAAACTGGGGGTGGTGAACTAGGTCGCCGTAGCCTAACATTCGATCGCGCTCGCCACCCGTAACCTCCTGAAAGACTTTGTGCGAGTTGACCTCCGACTCATCAGTAGCTCGTGCACGTGCCTCCGCAAGTGCTCTGTCATAATCCTCCTAAAAAAGAATATAAAATTAATTAATTGGTTAATCAAGTATAATATTAATCAAATAATCTTATTGTAAATTGAATAATTATATAACAATAAACTAAATGAACGTAACAATTTTATAAATAATTACTTAAGATGATTATATATAATGAGATATAATTGCTTAAAATTTAACTTCAATAATTATATATTTACATATTTAAACTTACAGCAATGGTCTTGGTACGACCCTCGGGATAATCACCCGCCTTGGTTTTGTATAGCTTGCCGAATAATCTGGCAGGACTGGGATCACCACCCGCCTCCTTAACCTACAAAAGGGAAAAAGTTTATAAATAATTATAAGAAAAATATTTATGAAATGAAAAACTTAAGCAAAATAAAAGAGGGATTTCATTTTTACAAAATCGGACTAGTGGAATGCAGTGCCCCTACTGCCACCTCGAAATACAATTGCCTGATCAATGCTACGATTTTTCTTGTTCTGATTGCTGAGGCGCTTGAAAATAGGGTCGGCATCCCACATAGCACAGAGGCGGTCCCAGTCCTCGTCTGAAAGCCAAGTAGGTGACCTACGTGTGCTCCGAGCCCTGCTAAACTCATGCCTGAGGTATTTGCCGGTTGTGGCATCGAAGAAGGCCCGCGCCGCCTTACGCTTCTCGACGAGGAACAAGTAATACCTCTGTAATGAAAAAGGAAATAATGAAACACCCCAAATTAATAATAATGTCATAATTCAATTAAACAAATTAAGCAATGGTAATAATAATTATTAAATCATAAACAAATAAACAAATAATAATAATGTAATAATTCAAATAAATGAAATAGTCAAATAATAATAATGTAATAATTAAATTATATGAATAAACAAATAATTAATGTAAGTTATGACTTACCAGCCATAAATCATACATATAGTTCCACGTCTCGTGCGGAACCTTTATCCAAAACAACCATGGCTTGATCCAATGTCCGTAGATGATATGCCTGATTTCTTTCTTCACCCTCTTATTTGTCTTCCCATCCCTTTAAAATTTCATCATCAAATGTAGTTAGTAAAAAAAACAAGTAAATATAATTAAGAATCATTAAAAAATTAAAAACAAGTTAAGATTTTACTCGTAAATGGTGGCCAATGTAATCAGTGTCGGCGGGTCTAACTTAGATTGGCCGGGCACATCTGGTAGGGCCGGCTGGGAGGGCTGGGCGGGCTATGAGGCATGCATCAGCTGGAAAGATGATTGGGCGGTGTGGGAAGAAAAGGTGCATTGTCACGCCCCGACCCGCCCCGGGTCGGCCACGTGGCAACCGCCGCGCTGCCTCGAAGTACGTGCTGGCCAGTCACGCACCTGAGGCACCACAAGGCATAAATGGGCATCATTGCTGTCAAATAAAACTAAAACTTTAGTTAGAAAATATTTAATAAAATAATTAACTTTAAATGTAATGCCAGTGGACTAATTGAGAGAATACCTACACAGCGGAAACTTTTAAGCCTAAGCCACCGATGCCTCCTAGTGAATCTCTTTTCTATAGCTGATTCCGATCTCGGATCTACATCCATCCACATTGGATACAGGTGAGTGACAGAGGTTCTAAGAATCTCCATCTGGGTTAGAGCGTATAAGGGAAGTCCAAAATAAAATAAAATAAAATAATAATAAAACAAATATTTTTCTTTTAAAAATTCTTTTCTGGTTCTCTTGCTGAGAACCCTCTTTTAAAATACTTTAAATAAATAAATAAATATATATATATATATATACATAAAATGGGCTGGCATCTCTATCATACTGGAGGCACGACTCGTCGGTCGCCTTACGCCTCACTGCACCGAGGGCTATCTCTTTTCTCATTTATAATTATTTTCTCTCTTCTATCTCTCTAGCCCTTTCCATTGGTGGTGCCTCGTTGGGGTGGAACACCGCGAACTGGAGCTCTGGCGAGTTTCCCTACGTGTCTCTCCCAACCAGGCTCTACTCACCGTGCCCCTCCATAGGCGGTCCACGGCTGAGTATCATGCATGCTCTCAAACTCGGTCCACGCTCCCACAAATTGGAGCTCCGAGAAACCCTCTCAATCACTCATCTCCCAAGGGCATCGTACCCTCAATAATCATAATAATAATATTTGAAAAATTATATATATATATATGTATAAAACATTTGTATTTAGAACATATAAATCACACACACATAAGTTTATATTTCTTTTTAAAACATCCCACTCACTGTGTGGGTATATCACAAACAAGTGTGTGTGGGTGGATTTCCCGTATCCTAAAACCTTTTTGAAAACATTCATGTTTTAAAAACCATTTTAAAAACCTTTTTCCCCAGTGGCTAAACAAAGAAGTTTAAGTCACTCACAGTATTGGGAGATTCGTATACTCCCAAGCGCTCCATGTAGCTCAACCTCTGGAGCATCGCCGCATTCGATTCACCCGGAGCCCTAATACATGAAATATACGTTAGCATTCATAACTAAATTTATGAATGCACCTATGAGGCTCTAATATGACCTACGACTGGGTTTGGATGTGATTCGGGGCTTAGAAAAGTGTCTGGGAGGTTCTGGGGTAAAAATTGGACACTTGATGAAAAATTACGAAAATACCCCTAAGGGTCCATGGTCGCCAACTCGGGCTGGGCCCGGCACTTAGAAAGGTGTCCGGAAGGTTTCGGGGCTAAAATCGGACTCTTGACGAAAAATTACCAAAATGCCCTTGGGGGCCCGTGGGCCCCACACCCGGACTAGGCTGGGCCCCACATGGGTTGGGCCAAATTCTGCTCGAAATTGGGCTCAAAACGCCCACCTATGAGATATTTATACATTATAATGATATAATATATAAACATCTAAATATATTAATATAATATATAAATATCTTTTAATATAATAATATTATATTAAAAATATCTAAACAGGGACTCGATTGGCCAGTTTCTCGGCCGGTCTCTCCCCCGATTTTCGCACTAGTTTTTCCTCCTTTTGACAAACAAATTTAGAGAGACGATTCTCATAGCATCTACGACGGATACGCTGAGGCAGAAACGAGAAACACCGGTCCAATTTTTTCGTAGACCGAGATTTAGCCCATATTGACTAAATCTCCGATTTATTCACACCCGGTGCACAGAAATGCTTAAAAATGGAATATGACGTAGATTAAGGTGAGTACTATAACCTACTAAAAACTCAGCTTAATCCACCGGCCCGAAATCCACTTATTTGAGTTTAAAGTTCTAATCCGGTTAAAAGCTGAAAACTGCGATCTAGGCTAAATCGATGCATGGATGTGCGTGCAAACTTAACATAACGTAGATCGAGGTGAGAAGAACAACATACTGAAAACTCACCTTGATCTGATGGCCGGACTGTCCCAATTTGCCAATTGTCCAAAATGCCTCCGGTCGGCTCCAGAGAGAAAAGAAGAAAATGAAAGAAAAGAAAACAAAAAAAATGAAGAAAGGTTCGAGCCCGACGCCAGGTCCACTCGGGCCCCGAGTCAAACTTTTTTTCCTTTTTCAACTTTCTTCCATTTTTACCCGTTGGCTAAATCCTTTGCTTTCTTGTGCCAATGGGGTCCATAATAAATTTCTAGGGACTTATTTGGAGGTCTTTTTGGCATTTACTAATTTCCATGCACGGTTAATTACTTTTTCTTCTAACTCCGTCTTATCCTAATTTAAACTTCTCTTCTTAATTAGACACATCCGGACCGACATATTGTTTAATTAAAACGCCATTTTACACTATTTCGTGTGTACGAAAAAATCGTGCTAGGTCCGGGTGTGTCATGCACTGCGAAGCATGCGTCTGATCCAGAGGCACAAGACGGTACGTAAATCCTCCAACTGTCACATACTCCTCCTAAACTGGTGGTGGAGATGGAGATGCACCAGAACTCTGTGCTGGTGGAGCATGGCTAGACGTAGGAATTAAGGAGTGTAGCTGAAAATTCGGAACCAACGGAAGTGATAGGGAATGAGATCGAACCGCTGATCCAGACGTCGGCTATGTACGGAATATTATAACAAAATTGTTAGTTTAATTAATTATATAATAACATTCAATGTAGTAATCATTTTTGGTTAATAAATATTTAAAAATTTTCTTATTAAATATAAGCATTTGTGTATGCTATGAAGTCGGAACAGGTGGGATTGGGATTGTCTCTTGAGGTAGAACTGAGGGTGGAGGTGGTGGTAATCGAGAAGCAGGATGACCGACTGAGGGAGATCCTGATCCTAAATGATGTGACTGAGTTCTGGAGCCCCCTCGACTAGAACTGGCCTATGGACCTCGGCCTCGGCCTCGACCTCGACCTCGTCCTCGACCGGAACTCGAGGGATGATCATCGTGCTGCGAACCCTACAAAATTGTGGCTTATCATTAATAATAAACTAATTTATTACAATTAAGTATTAATTACAAAATTAACAAATTTAATTAAATAATTAAATAAACTTATTTAATTAAAATGATTATTGAATAGTATATTTAATTAAATATAATTATATTTAGTTAATTAATTGATTTAATTAATTAATATTATGATTTAAATATTTTAAATCTAATTAAACGAATTAGTATTTAAACTTATTAAACTAATTTAGAACTAACAAAGTTATTAGACTTTAATATTTAATATTTAAACTTATTAAACTAATTACTAATGATGTAATATTTAAAGTAATTCAACTAATTAGTATTTAATGTTTGACATTATAAAACTATTTACTAATGAGTTCATATTTAAACTAATTAAAATAATTAGTAATTAATGTTTGGCATTATTAAACTAATTAACAAACTTATTAGATTTTAATATTTAAACAAATAAACTAAGTCAACTAATTACTAATGATTTAATATTTAAACTAATTAAAATAATTAGTATTTAAACTTTTACATTATTAAACTAATTAAACTTATTAAACTAATTAACAAACTTATTAGATTTTAATATTTAAACTATTTAAACTATTTAAACTATTTAAACTAATTAAACTAATTACTAATGAGTTAATATTTAAAATATGTTTACTAATTAGACTAATTAGTATTATTACTAATGATTATATATTTAAACTAATTTAACTAATTAATATTTAAACTCTCCTAGAACTTATTAAACCTATTAAACTAATTAAACTTATTAAACTAATTAACAAAATTATGAGACTTTAATATTTAATATTTAAACTTATTAAACTAATTACTAATGATTTAATATTTAAACTAATTAAAGTTATTAAACTTTAATGTGTGACATTATTAAACTATTTATTAATGATTTAGTAGTTAAACTAATTACTAATGAGTTAATATTTAAACTAATTAAAGTAATTAGTATTTAATTATATAAGCATTAGTAAACTATTTAAGAATGATTTAATAGTTAAACTAATTACTAATGAGTTAATATTGAAACTAATTAAAATAATTAGTATTTACCCTTTGGACATTATTAAACTAATTAATCTTATTAAACTAATTAATAAAGTTATTAGATTTTAATATTTAATATTTAAACTAATTTAACTAATTAGACTAATTAGTATAATTACTAATTATTATATATTTAAATTAATGTAACTAATTAGAGTAATTAGTATTATTACTAATTACTATATATTTAAACTAATTTAACTAATTAGTTTAATTAGTATTATTACTAATTATTATATATTTAAACTAATAATACTAATTAGAGTAATTAGTATTATTACTAATTATTCTATATTTAAACTAATTTAACTAATTAGTTTAATTAGTATTATTACTAATTATTATATATTTAAACTAATAATACTAATTAGAGTAATTAGTATTATTACTAATTATTATATATTTAAACTAATTATACTAATTAGTTTAATTAGCATTATTACTAATTATTATATATTTAAACTAATTGTTGGTAATTAATATTTAAGTTATTAAACCTATTAAACGAATTAAATTAAATGAACCTATCAAATTAATTAAGAAACACATTTAAACTTATAAAATTGAAAGACACAAAACATAATTAATGAAAATGGAGGTTTGTTTTACCGTCATTGGACGGAAGTTGATTGGAAATGGAGTGGAAGAGCAGAACCACGATTAGCCGGCGATCGGAGGGTGCGAACCGCCGCTGGTGACAGAGCAGAAGGTGGTTGGCGGTGCTGAAGGGCGCTGCGCACGGCTGGTTGGCGGGGGGGGGGGGGGGGGGGAGGAGAGAAGAAGAAGAAAGAAATGGGGGGGAAGGGGCTGGAGCCCGATTATATTTAATGATTTGGAGCAGATTTTGCAACGGATTTTAGGGACGGATTTAGCAGTGGATTTCTAAATATCCATCCCTAAATCCGTTCCTAGAGCATAAACTGAAAATTAAAAACCCTAAATCCATCCCTAAATAACAACTGTCCAGCAAATAAAGTTTGAAAAGTTGTGGAGTTTAGGGACGGATTTAGGGATGGAATATTTTAAATTTAAAATATTCCGTCCCTCAATCCGTCCCCAAATAACCTTGGGAAAGTATAAATTTATTATTCTGTCCTTAAATCCGTCCCTAAATAACAGCAGAAATGCAGAAAGCCATTTGAAAAGTCGGTGAATATAGGGATGGAATATTTTAATATTCAATATATTCTGTCCACAATTTTGTCGCTAAATAAAAGGTATCCAACAAAAATTATTCGAAAAGTCGGTGAATTTAGGGCCAGAATATCTTGAAATTTAAAATATTTCGTCCCTAAATCCGTCACAAATGGAAAACCAAAATTATGGGCGGGAATAAACGGCGCCAAATTATTTCCTTTAGGGACGGATTTAGGGACGGAATATATTATTTTTTAGATATTCCGTCCCTAAATCCGTCCCTAAATTGAAGACAATAAAACTTGGCGGGATCAAACGGCACCATCTTATTTCCATTAGGGACGGTTTTAGTTAGGAAATATCTAAAAAATAATATATTCCGTCCCTAAATCCGTCCGTAAAGGAAAATTAATAATAAGTCAAAATTAGGGAATGGCCTTGTTATTTGTAGTATAGGGACGGAAAGGGGAACGGATTATTCAGATAGGGACGGATATAGTGATGGGTTTGTCCGTACCTAATATTAAAAATTGGTATTTGTTGCCGATTTCCAATTTAATGAAGAACGTAGACCATTACTTTCAATGATATAAGCATGGTGGTCAAAATAACCCTTTACCTAGGTGTAATCTTTAAACCACATCTGTTTTGTATGAATTCTACAAACGTATTTGTCAAATACTATAGTTATGTTACTAACACATCGAGTACTCTTAGTTCGAAATAAATTTAAAGCCTGTAGAGGCTTCTGATAAGTGATCCAACTTTCTGATACTCTTATCTTCATAAGTATAACAGCTTATATTTGGTTAATGGTAAATTGAAAGACGAATGAGCCGGTTTAGCCCTTCTATCGATAGTGTACGATATAGATGAGTTGCAACGGTTTTAGCAACGGGAATTTCCTTTGCAACGGTTTTAGATATGGATTTTATTGTTAGCGACGATATACCATTAAACCGTAGGGTTTGAAGAACTAAAAAGTCCTTAAACCCTAAGATCAATATCGGGACTAATTTAGGGACGGTTACTAGTTTAGGGTTTCGGATTTAGGATTTAAACCCTTTGTTTAGGGACGGTTTTCGGGAGGGATTATGCCTTTACCGTCCCTAAATCCGTCTCTAATAGTCAACGAACAAACTTGCATTACCAACGGATTTAGGGACGGTTTACGTGTGAACCGTTGCTAAATCCGTTGCTAATTCTTATATGAAATGACTTATTTTAGGGATGGATTTAGGGACGGATAACCCTTTTCCGTCCCTAAATCCGTCCTTAATTGGGTTTTATGAAATATTTGGAGAATTACCTCGAGGTGGGTATTAGTTTATTCCATTCGCACCATGTAATTATAACAACATTACTCTCAAATTAAAAATTATGTTAACAATAATTGGAGAATTAGTTAAAATTTGTGACTACATGAACTTGTACATAACTTATTGCTAATGAAATTGGGGAAATATAATTATGGCATATGTTCATTACAATCCCACTACAAAGCAAGTTAAAATTCATTTGGATTATATCCAGCATCATCATCAGTGTCATTAGAGCAAATTGTTGATTCTGCTGAATCGAACTCATCCTTCGAGTTGTCCAATTCTGCGATTGGTTGAAGATCTCCTAAGTCACCAACTAAGTTGATACCAGCCATGTCAAACAATTGTATTGCATCTGTATTAGTGGTAATAGCCGGGGTTTGCATGATTTCTTCATTTTGGTATGGAGCATAATCTTCAACTTCTTCAGTAACATTTTGAACAAT
This sequence comes from Microcos paniculata, assembly GCA_030664755.1. NCBI lineage: Eukaryota > Viridiplantae > Streptophyta > Magnoliopsida > Malvales > Malvaceae > Microcos > Microcos paniculata. The sequence continues at coordinate 28,706,650 of CP131459.1, read as the reverse complement.
TCTCCTCGATTTTGTTTCACAGACGGCCAACCAATTAGCTCTGTCTCTGCTAGCTCCCAGATAATCACAGAAGTAAACTTGAATGTCTTGTTGTGCTAAAATAAATGGATCATATTTCTGATACATCTTTTGTCGATAGACGTCAACCAACTTGTAATCTTGATGAACCTTCATTTCGTTGATAGGGTCAAACCAATCACACTCGAACAAAACAACTATGGCCACGCTGTCTGAAGAATTATACTCAAGCACCAAAACATCTTTCAAGAGGCCATAATAATTGGTGGAAGGATCGTCCGTATTTGTGCCTCGAACACAAACACCCCAATTCATTGTGGCTTTTCCAGCTCCACGTTGAAACCTGTGGAAGTTATACCCGTTTATAAACACACCGGGCCAAGAGGTTGCCTTCCTTGAAGGTGGCCAAGCAAGTAGCTTAAGCGCCGACAAATCATCAATATACTTTGCTCGATTAACCGGTGCATCAAGCTGTATGTGATAATCCAAGAGTTAGAATAATCAAACTAATACCCTTAAATCTCTACAAATCTTTAAATAGTTTAATTATCAAAATCAAACTATACTAACATATTGCTTGAACCAATCGGCAAAATGGACATCAATCAAATCATCAATGGTACGCTGATCAAGTCCATCATTTCAATAATATTGGACAAAAAAACTGAGGTAAAAACAAATCTATATAAGTGAAACCAACTACATATAATGAAATAAATGATTTCCTTGTAATGATTTGCTATTAACTTACTTAAGGATGGGTTACACTTTCGGACAATTTCGCAAAACATACATATGCGCTACACGTTGTTCTTTCTCACCAAGCCACTTCGTTTTCTCCTTACCCTGAAATCGACTTGGATAGTTAAAAATGGAGAACGGTTTGAGAGACTCATTGGCTAATCCTTCATCATTGCGCCTAGGTCACTTCGTGTGACAGTACACGTCAGAATGAAAGTAATTTTGTGCGAAGTAATTAAATTCCTGTGCAATGTAAGCTTTGCAAATTGATCCTTCAACATGAGCCTTATTACGAATTGTCTTCTTTAATTGGTGAAGGAACCTATATGAATTCAATTAAACGGAGAAGCATTTGGAACAGGCTCCGGGTTCATTTCGTTGGCGGAAATGATCCAGAAAGGGTTTACTACCATTTTGGCTCTGTTCCTAGAGCGCTAAGTGAAGAAGCAGATCGAAACCAACCAAAAAGGTACCAGAAAGACTTCCATGAGTCAGACATCGCTGCGCTCCTTTTATATTCTTCATCGAGTCATTCTTTCCTCAATCAACTTAGAAGGAGCTTTTTTTTTTCGCTATGTGCTGACTGGATGCGTACTCGCGTGATCGATCAATGGACGGAGGAATTACGTGAATGACGAGACCAGCCTAACCTAAAGTAAAGGCTCTTCCCTTTCTTGATGGCGAATCTTGATTGACTGACACTAGGATCCGATTCGAAAGGGAATTTCTTTAGTTAGGAAAGAAAGCAAGTGACATCTGAAAGTCTGATTTGGATTCTGTTCTTGTCGTTCTCACAGTATCGAAGTGACCAGAGGTCTCTCGAGCCTCTTTCGGATACACGTATACACATTGTTCAACAAAATTATAAACACTTAAATTATCAGGTGTCCTAAAATAAAAAAGTTGTTAATTTACCTTTCAAAGGGATACATATATAGGAATTGAACCGAACCTCCAACTAATGCTTCGTACGGCAAGTGAACAACCATGTGTTCCATTGAATCAAACATGGCTGGAGGGAAGATCTTTTCCAAGTTACAAAGAATGATCGGAACTTTCTCGTTCAAATCTTGAACCTTATTAATGTCCAGCATACTCGAACATATGCATCGAAAAAAGAGGCTAAGTTTAGTCACAGGGTTCCACACACTATAAGGCAACATCTCTCTGAATGCAATTGGAAGTAGTCTCTGCATAAAGACATGGTAATCGTGACTTTTTATGTCGAAAACCTTCTCTTCATTCATGTCAATACATCTCTTAATATTTGATGCATACCCATCTGGAAACTTCAAATTCCTCAACCATCTCAGAATAGTTGTCTTCTGTGCTTTTGACAAATTATAAACAGCTTTGGGTTTGGTGCGTTGGTCACTTTTAGGATCAACTGCAATTGAACTTCGAGAGCATATAGCACTGATGTCTTTTCTGGCATTTAAAGTATCCTTTGATTTGCCTTTCAAGTCCATGATAGTTCCGAACACTGCATCAAAAACATTCTTCTCAATATGCATAACATCAAGGTTATGGCGGATCAAGTTTGTTTTCCAATAAGGAAGATTCCAAAAAATACTCCTCTTAGTCCATTTGTGATGATTGTCATAATATTCAGGCATACTAATCGGCTTATCCATAGCTGTGGAAAAATGCCAAACGTGTCCATATATTTCTTCCCCTGTCAACCTTAGTGGTGCAGCCATCCTCTCAACTCGACCACGGCGGAAAGATTTCTTATCCTTCTTGTACGGATGATCTGAGTCAAGGAAGTACCTATGACAATCAAAATAAGTCGCTTTCCTAGTGTGGAAGCACGAATGCTCTGCTCACCTACATACATATAGGACATCCTAGTACTCCAACGGTGCTCCACCCGGATAGCATGCCATAAGCGGGGAAGTCACTATTGGTCAACATAAGAGCAACCCTCATGCGAAAATGCTCATTCCTCGAAGCATCATATGTCGAGATCCCATCTTTCCACAATTGCTTTAATTCATCAATCAAAGGTTGCAAGAATACATCTAGGTTTTTTTCGGGTTTTTTAGACCTGGACAGATCAATGTTAAGAACATGTAAGGGCTCTTTATGCATGTACCCGAAAGAAGGTTGTAAGGAGTTACAATAACTCGGTAGCAAGAATAGGTCCCTCCGAATTGCCCATGCAGTGGAAAACCATTTATGCATAATCCCAATCTAACATTTCGAGCTTCTGAACCAAAATCAGGATATGTCCTGTCGAAATGCTTCCATGCCTCGGCATCGGATGGATGGCACATAACCCCATCTTGAGCTTAATGTGTAGCATGCCACCTCATTTGTTCAACTATGCCCGTAGTATAGTACAATCGCTGCAATCGGGGAGTCAGTGGCAAGTATCTCAAAATGGCCGTCGGAATTCTTTTACGAGTTCTATCCCCACGTCGACCAATGTCCTTGAATCTAGGTTTACCACAAAACCTACAGCAATCAAAGTTTAAATGTTCATTCCAGTACAACATGCACCTATTCTTGCACACATGTATCTTTACCACCAGTAAACCCAATTCATTGATGGTTTTCCTATGTTGATAATAGTTTGGAGGAAAGTTATTTTCCTCTGGCAATACTTTCCTGATGGCATCACAAAAATAATCGAATGCACATTCAGACAAGTTAAACTTCGACTTCCCATTTAACAAGGTGGAAGCAAAAGACAACTGTGACTCACTAGACCCCTCAAACAAAGGCCGATCGGCATTTTGCATGATGTTAAAGCACTTGTCGTCCAACTGTGTCACATATTGCTCTGTGAATGGATCTTGCTCATATCCATACTAGTTTGCTGCTTCTCCATTGGGTCCGACCTCATCTTCACTATGTTAGACAAAACTCGATCGTGCAGCATCAAAAATCATAAGCTGATCCCATGTCATGTCATCATAGCAACCCTAATGTGACATCTTATCCGGTAATGACATTTGTTCTTGCTGTTGCTGCTCATTATTTTCAATCCTACACAATGGTTCACCGTGACTAACTTAATTCCAATAATGCTCCTTAAATCCACTGACACACCCAGACCTAGCACGACCTGTTCGTACGAACGGAGTAGTACAAGATGACGTAATAAGTGAACAATAAGCCGGTCCGACTGTGTCAAGTAAGAAGAGAAGTTAAAATTTGGATAAGACGGAGTTCGAAGATAAAGTAATTAACCGTGCATGGGAATTAGTAAATGCCAAAAAGACCTCCAAATAAGTCCCTAAAAATTTATTATGGGCCCCATTGGCACAAGAAAGCAAAGGATTTAGCCAATGGGTGAAAATGAAAGAAAGTTGAAAAAGGGGAAAAGGTTGACTCGGGGCCCGAGTAGACCCGGTGTCGGGCTCCTCTATAAATAGGGGTGAGCCAAAGCTTTTCTTCATTTCTTTTTTTCTTTTTCTTTCATTTTCTTTTCTTTTTCTCTTTGGAGCCAAACGGAGGCATTTTGGACAATTGGCAGATCCGGACAAACCGACCGTCAGTTTGAGGCGAGATCTTGGTGAGTTATTCCTAACTCCTCGATCTACGTTCCATTAAGTTTGCACGCTTTCCCATACATCGGTTTAGCAGAGATCCAAGTTCAAAGTTAGGTTCAGCTTTTAGCTAGATTTTAAGTTTAGATTCGAGATCTAGGAACTTTGAGATTGTGATTCTCGTTTTTCTTTCGGTAAACGTGTAGTGGATGCATTAAGGTGCATGCATCTTAAATTGTAGCTAAATTGGTGGACGATTGCATCGGTTTTCGAATTAAGAGAAAATTGGAGAATTTTCGGGTTTGGAACCCAGAACAGAACCGGCGCCGTTTCTGCTTGCCGGCGACCGACCTTTCGGTCGAAGAGAACCGGCACCGATTCACTCTAGATCCGGCGCCGTTCTTGCCCTTTAGGGGCAAAATGGTCATTTTACGTCCCGAAACCCAAATTGACCCCAAATCGATTCGGAACACTTCTGAGTCTTCCAAACCTCATCCAAACATCATCCTAGGTCATATTAGAGCCTCTTAGATGCATTCATAAAGTTAATTATGAATGCTAACTTATATTTCCGTGTATTAGGGCTCCGGTTGAATCGAGTGCGGCGATGCTCCGGAGGTTGAGCTACATAGAGCACTTGGGAGTATACGATTCTCCCATCACTGTGAGTGGCTTAGTTTTCAGTGCTTAGCCACTAGGGCAAAATGTTTTAAAAACATAAATTGTTTTAAAAAGGTTTTACAATGGTTTTGGGATAAGGGTAATCCACGACACACATTTTTTATTTTGTGATACGCCCACTTATGGGGGTGGGATGATTTTAAAAATTCAAAAGCTTGTGTGTGTTTACATGTTTTAATATTTATATAAGAAATATTATTATTATTATTATTATTATTATTATTATTATTATTGGGGTACGGTGCCCCTGGGAAAGGAGTGATTGAGTGGGATTCCTCGGGGCTCCAATTGCGGGAGCGTGGACCGAGTTTGAGAGCATGCATGATATTCACCCGTGGACCGCCTATCGAGGGGTACGGTGAGTCGAGCCTGGTTGGGAGAGGCGCGTAGGAAAACTCGCCAGAGCTCCAGTTCACTGTGTTCCACCACAGTGAGGCACCACCGAGGGAACGGACTAGTGTATGAGATAAAGAGAAAATGTTTTTAAAGAGGAAAGAGATGGCCCTCGGTGCAGTAAGGCATACGACCGGCCAGTCGTGCCTTCAGTGTATTAGGTGCTAGCCCATGAGTATTTAATTATTTTAAAGGTTTTAAACTTGATTCTCCTTGGGAGAATTTCAAAAGAGATTTTGAAAACAAAATTTATTTTATTTACTTTAATTATTTTATTTGATTATATTTTCGATTACCCCGTTGTCCCTAACCCTGATGGAGACTCATTGAATCTCTATCACTCACTTGTATCCAAATGTGGATGGATGCAGATCCGCGTGCGGGGTCAGCTTTAGAAAGGAGGCTCACTAGAAGACGTCGGTGGCTTAGGTTTAGTGGTTTCCGCTGTGTAGGTATTCTTTTAAATTAATCCACTGGTGCTGCTTATAAATTAAATTTTTATTAAATGATTTCTAATTAAAATTTTAGTTTTGTTTTGTAGCGATGATATCCATTTCAATGCCTTGTGGTGCCTCGGATGCGTGGCTACAGATACGTACTTCGAGGTAGCGCGGCGGTTGCCACGTGGCCTGCTCGGGGCAGGTCGGGGCGTGACACCACGTTGTATTAAATGTTGTGCAACCTTCACTGGTAAAAAGAAGTGCATATTATTGCACTTAGTGCAGGGACAACGAATTTTTTCCCCGTTTTTCTAAGAGGCATCCTATGTCCAACTAATGAATTCTCCAACACCAGCTATAAACTCGTCAGTTACACCCTTCTGTCCTGGTTCCTTCCGATGATACATCCATTGTCGGTTGCATATCAACTCTTCCATTTTTCTTGTCAAATATCCCACAAATTTAGTTCGATTACTATCCTCGAACCCTAATCGCTACTGTTAATAATTAAAATGAATCTACGATGAATTATAAAATATATAAAGTTTCTTTAACATTTTTCAACTCAATTATATTTGGTCATTTAAGGGAAATAAAAACTATATTGCACATAATACAAAACAAGACACTTAATGTAAGTTTTTGCAATTAAAAAATACTCAACAAATGCAATAAAAGTAATTCCATTCAATCAAAGTTCTACAATTACAATAATTGAAATGTAAATCTAAGTTATAATTAATAAAAACAATTATACACAACGAAATAAATATTACAATCCAACCCAATCACAAATAAACTCACAATTATGTAATTCAATTTTAATTAGTTTATGTTACATACATAATTAAATAAGCATCACAATAAACCATAACCCTCATCAATTAACATTCAAAGAAATCTAACAAGTTTACACTAACATATGGAAAAAATCACCAAACTCAACATTAAAATTAAAAAAAACATCAAAATCTAAATATGATCTAATTCCTTAAGTTATAACATATGTTAATCATCAAAATAAAATCATATACAAAGAGATTTGAAGATATTACCTTGATTTCCACCAAATCAACAAAAAACTTGACTTTTACTACTATTTTCTTATGATAAAATTGAGAGAATGAAGAAGAAAGAAGAAAGAAGATGGGGAGAGAGGCGGAGAAAATGAGGGTTCTTCTAAGTGCAGAACCCTGAAAACATGGCCAGCCAAAACGCACCGTTTTGGCTGGCCAACTATATTTATTTCGTGGCCAAAATTTGGGACGGAATTAGGGACGGATTTTAAGAATCGGTCCCTAAAACCGTCCCAAAAATAAGACAGATATTCATCCATTTTTACTCCCTTTTTCCTTCCTAAATGCGTCCCTAAAACTGTCCCAAAATTATTCAAGGTCTAGCTTCCCATTTCCGTCCCTAATTTCATCCCTAATTTCTTCCCTCCCTAAATCTGTCCCAATTTTGCAACGGATTTTGCTACGGGTAATTTTACCGTCCGTATTTTGCCCGTTTTACTCTTTAGGATCGAATTTAGGGACGGATTTTTTTTCCGTCGTGAATTCCGTCCCTAAATTAGGGATCCGTCCCTAAATTAGGGACGGATTTTTCCGTCCCTATTTTCCATTGCTATTTACCCTTTTTCTTGTAGTGAATTCAGTTTCAATATAAAAAATCAAAGCCGGGTACATAAGTTTTCAGTTTTAACGTTTTAATCTAAAAGGAGTTGAATAAAAAAAATAATGTAATAAATGTATAATTCAAAAGCAAAATCTAGTAAAAAAACAAATCTTACATTTCAATTTTATGCACAATTTTTCTCAGTTAAGCTAACATATAGAACAAGTTCAAAATAAAGAGAGAATCTCTAGAATCTATGATTAAAATTGAACCCGAATTTGAGATCTCAAATTCAATTTTCAATATGCAATTTTCAATTTTCAATTTTCAATTTACCTAAGAAAAATTCATTGTTTACTAAAATAAGAACCAAAAATGTGAAAATTCAACTGAAATTCATATATTAAATAGAAATTCTGCCAAAAATCAAAGAAAAAAAAGGGAATTGTTACCAGAGATTGAGAGAATAGTAGAAAAGAGTAGAAGAGAGTAGAGAGGAAGAGAAGAAAATTTGAGATCCGGGTTTGTAGGGAGAGATTAATAATATTCTTTCATTCTACTATTCTCATACAAAAGTCGTGCCTTATATAACGGCTAGTTGTAGATTGTAATTAATAAAAATAACAGCCAAACAAAAGTGATTAAATGATAAATCCAATGAGCTGGGCCGAGAGCTGAAACGAGGATGGAATCTTGGGCTGAAGGCGTATAACAAATACCCCCCGCTGAAGAAAATCCTTGACCTCAAGGATTAAAGTTAGGAAACTTCTGTTGAAGATCAAATAAGATTTCCCAGGTGGCATCCTTAGCAAAAGAGTTACTCCATAAAACCAACACCTATGTGACAGCCCTGTTTTTCTTCTTGACCATACGTCTGCCTAATATCACAGTAGGTACCTTGGCAATTATGCCGTCAGAATCCATGAGTGGCAGATGAGTTTGGACAAGTTGCTTTCCCACGTGTTTCTTCAGCTGAGAGACATGAAACACTGGATGAATCTTAGACCTAGGTGGTAATTGGAGCTCGTAAGCCACTGTACCCACTTTTCTAAGCACTGGAAAAGGGCCAAAAAATTTAGCCAAAAGTTTCATGTTGGATCGATGAGCGACTGAAACCTGTCAATATGGTTGTAATTTCAAATAAACCAAGTCACCTATTGTGAAGTTTCTATAAGTCCTCTTTTTGTCTGCCTGTTGTTTCATATAGTGTTGTGCCCTCTGTAGATGAAACTTAAGAAGTTGGATGGTAGCTTCTCGAGCTTTTAAACTCCGATCTACAACTACCACTTTTGACTCTCCAGGAAAATAAGGCATATATACTAGTGGGTGTTGACCATAAAGAATCTCATAAGGAGTAGAATTTGTGGCAGTGTGGTAGAGAGTGTTATACCACCACTTTGCAGTTGGAAGCCATTTTGACCAATCCTTTGGAACTTCACCATATGTGCCTCTAAGATATGTCTCCAAGCTTTTGTTAACAGCCTCTGTTTGGCCATCCGACTACGAGTGGTAAGCTATAGAAAGATGAAGCTTGGTGCCTAACAGCAAATATAACTCAGACCAGATATGGCTAAGGAATATCTTGTCCCTGTTAGAAATGATTACTTCAGGTGCCCCATGAAGTTTGAAGATATTATCAAAATATGCCTGAGCAACCGTGAGGGCAGAGTAAGGATGGTTTAGAGGAATAAAGGGTGCATATTTGCTAAGTTTGTCTACCACTACCATGATAAAGTCCTTACCAAGAGACTTGGGCAATCCGCCAATAAAATCGAGGAAGACCACTGTCCACACCTTATCAGGGATTGGTAAAGGTTGGAGAAGACCAGGCGTAGCTACAGTCTCATGCTTGTACTGCTGAGACACATCACATTCTCTTACAAATTGCCCTACATCTCTCTTGAGACCCTTCTGTTGTGTGTCACAAGGCAACAAATTTTACCTTACTAATTGTTTATGTAATAGGGGAAGTAAAGGTCGAATCCCTTAAAGAAGCCTAATGGATTTCACTAAAATAACAAAGCATTTATCAAGAATTTCAAGTGATGAAAAGGGGAGTTGTAGGTTGTTGGCTAAACTAATAGTTGGAAAGCTAAATAACAGTAATTAAGAATTAAACAAATGAATGCAAGCCTTTAATCTATTAAAGAATTTACTCCTTGAGTTAGCAATTGATCCTAGACTCACTAATGATCATTCTCCCTATCAATCGGTTAACTAAATGAATTAGAAACCAGCTTCAAACTCCTTAGATCTTCCCTTAAGAATAGACTAACAATTATTCAAGTTTAATAATTAATCCCTTCCTCTATTGCTAACATAAATCCTAGCAATTTACATTCAAGCATAGAGAAGCCTTAAGCAATAGAAAGATGCAAGTTAACTACAACTAACAATAAACCTAGCATTTATCATTCAAGTTGCATTTTTCAACTTCCTTGGATGTTTTTAAGACACCCACATGCTACCAATTTCTAAGAACTCAACCCAATCAAGAGGTCATGCTCAAAGGTTAGCAAACTAGTGGATTACTTAATCAACCATTTGCAACTAACTAATAAAGTAATGCATAAGATAAGACAATAATCAATATCATCATCTTTTACGAACAAGAAGTTGAAGAACAATCAACAAGCAAGAAATCAAATAAATACAAGAGTCTCACAATAGTAATTCAAGGAATCAAATTCTATTAATAGATTAGAGAAATGAGTATTTAGCTACACATGATAAGGAAAACGAAAATGAAAAAAACCTAAGAAGAGCTTTGAAATTGCTATCTTGAAGAAGAACAAACGTTACCTTTCTCCTTTCCAACAAAGCTAATAACCCACTATCTTCTTTTCCTAAGATCTTTCTCTTTCTAAAATGACAAGAAAGATTGCCTAATAAAATATATACAAAAGTTACAAAAGTAAGGAAGAGAAAGAAGGGCTGAAGATGGCTGTAGTCCTTCTTCTCACTTTCCAACTACTCTGCCAGATTTGTTTCCCACTAAATCAACCTTAAAATCCAAGTACTCGAGTGGTCAAAGTTGTTCCTGGCATCAAGTGGGTCGTCGATGGGTGAATGTTTGTACGTCGACGTCCCTGCTCATTTCCTCCAGTTCATGTGCCTCCCCAATGGATCCATGGATGGGTAAAAGGTTAGACGTCGACGGATGAGTGAAACATTGCAAACTCCATGCTTGCTCAATGGATCCGTCGACGGGTGAACACCTAGACGTTGATGGATCTGCTTGGTTTTTTCTTGGTTGGCCTAAGTCAATTTACAAGTCCAAATTAGCTCAAATTCTTCTATATTTTTCTAGTTTTACGTACAAAGCAAAAGTGACTTAAATTCAACATTCCAAGGTATTGAAGAGAAAAGAATGATAAACATCAAAGCACATATTAGAGAATAAAATGGAGTTTAACACCTTCCAATACACAGTAGTGGCTACTCGTTTCATAGTGGCATCCATGCTAGAATGACCTCCCAAAAAAGAGCTAAGGAAATGCTGTAGAAGTTCTCTATTCAAAATTGGATCATTGCCAACTACAAACTTCCATTTTCGGCATAGTTGATCATCCAGAAGGGAATATTTATGTTATGGCATATTGCTCTCCTTCAACTTCTATATAACTAAAGCAAGGTAAGAGTCCTGTATGCAAGAAGCCTTGATCCTGTGGATGAGATCAGTGGATATGACCGAGGGTGCATACAGGGTAGCTTGGGGTTGTCAAGAAAGAGCATCAGTTACAATGTTAAAAGTACCCTTCCGATACACCACTTCAAAGTCATAAGGCATCATTTGTAACATCCACTTGTACTGTGTTGGGGTCGAAGCAGTTTGATCCTAGACTCTCATGATCAGTTTTTATTTTAAAATACCTGCCTAACAAATAAGAAGACCATTTCTTCATAGCTGTAAGGATGGCCAGCATTTTTCTTTCATATACCGAAAGTGTTTGATGTCTTGGGCTTAAAGCTTTACTGAAAAAGGTAATAGGTTTGCACATTTAGGTTAAGACAGCTCCTATTCCCATGCTAGATGCATCAGATTCCACCACAAATGTCTCATTGAAGTTAGGTAGAGCTAAAATAGGAGCTTTAGTTAACATTGTTTTTAATGCTTTAAAAGCTTTAGTGGCTGCTGCAGTCCACATAAAGCTATTCTTCTTGAGCAATTCAATGAGTGGGTGAGCTACAATTCCATGCCCTTTGATGAACCTATGGTAATAATTTGTCAGCCCTAGAAAACCACGCAGTTCTTTAGTAGAGGCAGGAATGGGCCAATTAAGGATGGACTGAATCTTGCACTCGTCTATGGTAACCCCTTCCCAAGAAATAATATGACCCAGGTACTCAACCTTGCTGCTTGCATATATGACCCAGGTACTCAACCTTGCTAGCTGCATGTCACACTTAGATAACTTGACATAGAACTGATTCTGGAATAGTAACTCAAACACTTGCTGCAAATGAAAAAAATGAGACTGCCAATCTTGAGAGTAGATGAGAATGTCATCAAAGAAAACTAAGACAAACTTTCGTAGATATGGTTGAAACAGATCATTCATGCTGGATTGGAAAGTGGACGGGGCATTTGTGAGTCCAAAAGACATCATGAGAAACTCATAATGCCCTTGATAAGTGTGAAATGCTGTTTTAGGTATATCAGATTCAACCATCCTAATATGATGGTACCCTGCTTTGAGATCCAACTTAGTAAACCATTGTGCACCCAAGAGTTCATCCAACAAATCTTCAACTAATGGAATGGGGAAGCTGTCCTTGACTGTAAACTTATTAAGCTACCTGTAGTCCACACAAAAACGATAAGAACCATCCTTCTTCTTGACTAGGACTACTGGAGATGCAAAAGGGCTATTACTCCCTTATAATGCTTACTTCCTTCATTTCCTTGACCATTTTCTCCAAAACTCCTTTCTGCACTGTAGGATATTTATAAGGTCTCATCTTGACCACTTGCGATTCATCTTTTAAAGGATTTCGATGATTATGCCTTCGAGGAGGATGAAGTAAAGTGGGAGTCTAAAAAACAATGGCATATTGTTCAAGTAGCTTACGTAAGTCAGATGGAAAATGAGCCAAGGTATCGGTGGAAGATTCTATAGCAAAGAGTTGTGGTTGTACTATGTGAACCAAGAGAGTGCAGAGAGATTTATTACCCATGGGTAACCTAGCGGCTTGATGCTCAGATAACAAGTTAACTTCACCAGCTGATAAACCTTGCCAAGTATAAGAAAGTCCATGAAAACAGAACTTCATAACCAGTAAATTAAAATCCCACTAAATCGGTCTAAGTGTCTTCAACCACTGAACTCCCAAAACCATATCACATCCCAATAAAGGCAAGAACAGTACCTCAGTCACTTGGGTTAGTCCCTGAACTTCCTATTAGAGACCTTTACATATTTTTTGGCAATAAAACTCATTACCATTAGCCAATATTGCTTGTAACCCCATAATAAGCTGAGTACTGCATACCAATCTTTTGGCTACAGCCTGATCTAGAAAATTATGTGTACTGCCTGTGTCAACCAGTATCATAATGAGCTGGTTTTTAACTTTACCTGCTACTCGATGGTTTAGGGCCCCACAGCACTGAGTAAAGCATGCAAAGAAATAATGGGAGTGCTTTCCTATTTATTTGAAGAAGAAGGGCTTTCATATATAAACTCAATGCAATCACTGAAAACCTCACCCTTGGTATAAGTGTCCATGTTTTCTTCCAAAAGAATCTGATAGAGTTGAGCTCTAACTCCATATTTATGGCCTGGTGAAAATTTTACTCCACACCACATACATAAACCATGTTTCTTTCTGTCATTTCTTTCTTCTTTGCTAGGAATTTTTATGGTTTTAGGGTTAGATGTATCAGATTTCTCAGTAGAACTGGATTTGTTGGATGATGGGTACATGATAAGAGGAGCCGTATTTGGAGTAGGTAGAAGAGGGGGTAATCTGGAGGGTGCTCGGGTGTTATGGGAAAATGGCAGCGGATTAGTGTCTAGAAAAGTTTTATAAAGAACAAAGGCCTTGGGACAGTTTGTCGATGAAAGGGATTCCATATGTTTAGCATAATTCACGGCATGGGCTAAACTTTTAGGATGAATAACATGGACTTGTCTGGAAATTTCAGGTTTAAGATTAATGATGAAAATACTCAGAGCATCATTGTCATTTAACTTTGCTAGATTCAACAAATTCTAAAAAGCATCATAATAACCATCAACAATACTAGTTTGCTTCAAAGCCACTAACTCAGAGAGAGGGTCAGTATATTCATTGCAACCAAATTTTTCCCTCATAGCATAAAGATATTGGAACCAAGTGACCTCACCTACTGTAGCCATGTTCTGCATGAAATGGAGATGCCATTGCTGTGGAGACCCGGCCTAACCTGTGAGGTATTGTCCGCTTTGTCCCGAAGCCTCACGGTTTTGTCCCACTCAAAAGGCACCTCACAGTATTGGGTTTGGGTCTCACTATATATATCACATTGAAATCCCACATCCTGATGATATGGGATTGGGGTATTACATGGCTTTACAGTTGTGATCGGAGATAAAGGTTGGGTTGGATCGTATCACTGGTGAAATCCAGAAGTTAGTGGAGCAATTTACTAACAAGTCAGACGTTTCATTGAATAAGAGCATCGAAACGTCAGGCTCTAATTTGAGTAAGACTCCGATTTTGTTAGAAGTAGAGACCAACAATAATGGTTATGGTGATTACTCAAAGGTTTATACCAAGCATTTGAAACTTAAGTGCCCTAAGTTTGACGGCACTGATTTCCTCGGATGACACAACAAGATTAATCAGTTCTTTGAAGTCGATTCTACCCACGAGTCAAACAAAATCCATATGGTGATGATGCACTTGGAAGGTTGCACTCTGCAATTATAATACCCCAATCCCACATCGTCAAGATGTGGGATTTCAATGTGATATATATAATGAGACCCAAACCCAATACTGTGAGGCACCTTTTGAGTAGGACGAAATCATGAGGTTTCGAGCCAAAGCAGACAATACCTCGCAGGTTGGGCCGGGTCTCCACAATTGGCATCAGAGCAGGCACCAGGCAGGCTGGGAACTAAGTGCTATATCGCATGAGCGCGGTGGGAGCCACCTAACGCTTGGTGTGGTCCTGGATCTGTTTGTGTTGGGCTTATTGGGGACGTCAAGCCTTTAAGGGGGTGTGATTGTAATACCCCAATCCCATATCATCAGGATGTGCGATTTCAATGTGATATATATAGTGAGACTCAAACCCAATACTGTGAAGCGCCTTTTAAGTAGGACAAAACCGTGAGGCTTCAGGCCAAAGCGAACAATACCTTACAGGTTGGGGCGGATCTCCACAAGCCGTGTCAGCTATTTTGGACCCAGCATCTCGACATTTTGCTGCAGCTGAGAAACATCCTTCTGCAAACGAGTTGTCATTCCTTCACCCATGGCCAGAATCGGGGTTGCTCTAATCCCAAATTGTTACCAGAAATTAAGAGAAGAGTAGAAAAGAGTAAAAGAGAGTAGAAAGGAAGAGAAGAAAATTTGAGATTCGGGTTTGTAGGGAGAGATTAATAATATTCTTTCATTATGCTATTCTCATACAAAAGTCGTGCCTTATATAACAGCTAGTTACAGATTGTAATTAATAAAAATAACAGCTAAACAAAAGTGATTAAATGATAAATCCAATGAGCTGGGCCGAGAGCTGAAATGAGGACGAAGTCTTGGGCTGAAGACGTATAACAGGAAAGGAAAATATAGCTATCTCTACGACTCATCAGATAGAAACGTTTTTGCTATATCCATGTAATAATGGGGAAGGAAGATCGAACCTTAGGAAAGCGACATCGCCTGGAGGTGCCGGCGCGGACTCGCTCTCCTCCGCTGGGGGAAGAATTTACAACAGGTTATTATTAAGATTTTAGGAAAAAAAATAAGAAAAAAGAAGGCTGCAGTGGATTTCTTCACTTTCAATTCTGAATTTTTAAGAAAGAAAAAGGTCAACTGAGGAGGAAGACGCACGTTAAGCCGAGCCGAGTCTAGACTCAGTGGGTTTTTTTTTTGGTAAAAGTACCGCACATGTCCTATACTATACGAAAATGTTCAATTTAATCCCTGTACTAAAATTTAGGTCAATTTGGTCCTATGCTAGGAAAAATTGAATAATTAAATCCTCACATGTCATAAGATCACTTTTTGCTATTAAAATTACTAACGTGACAATAATGTTGATATGGCGTTGTAAGTTAAAACATAAACTAGTATGTTTGGCAGTGATGCAGCATTAACAGGTCACCAAAATGTTAAAATAGTATCTACATGGTTATGACAAATTGACCATAAATCGACGTGTCAGTTTCATTTCAGTGCTGGGCATGCCAATATATGATTTAACTTATCATGTCATTGTTATGTTAGTAATTCTATAGATAAAAATTAGTTCTACATCAGCAATTCTAGCGATTAAAATTGATTTTGTGACATTGAATGACTTAATTATTCTATTTTAAATAGTAGAGGGATTAAATTGACTCAAAGTGAAATATAAAGACCGACTTGAATATTTTCTTATAGTATAGGGACCTGTGGATACTTTTACCTTTATTTTTGGGCCTTTGGACCTTGTTGCTTGTTTGGGCGTAAAATATTAAAGTTAGCCATAATTAATTTATATACTCACAAGTACTTGGAGAATGAACTAGTCCCATATTATTAATCTTGGCCACAAAAAATTAAGGGAAAATTACTCATAATATCGACAGTGGAGATTTTAGATCCTATAAGTAGGATTAGAAGTTTTTTTTCTTTTCTTTTTCTGACCAAAATGGTTAGAAGGCTAATAAGTGTGCTCGTAGGATTTTCTTTAATATTAATTATTTAATTAATTAGTAGGGTATATTTTTTTTTTCTAATAACATCACTTGTGAAGTTAAAATTTTAGTGACAGTGTATGGAAATAATAATTTAATCAATTTTCTGACTTCCTTTTTTTTTAAATCTCTTAATACTCAATAATCACATTAAATTCTAATTAATCCAGAATTGAACAGAATCCTAAACTGAGAAAAGAATTAATTGTTTTTAATTTTAGTTTCACATATGGTATCAACTTGGCTTAAATTTCAAATAAATACTTGAAATTATTCAAATTCATTAAATAAGGCTCATCATTTTATTCTAATCAAATAAATTTATTTATATTTGTAAAACAAGTTCTATCGTTTTATATATATTGCAATTAAGTAAGCCATTGAACTTAATTAAAATCGCCAAATTAAATTACAAACACGTCGAACGAAATTAAAATTTTAGGTACTTGTGCATTTTGTACCTTCGTACCCAAAGTTCTTGAAAAAAGAATGATGTGCAGTATGAATTGTTTTTATTTTATCAGACCCACATTTTAAATCTTAATATTGAAAAAAAAAATTACTATTTTATATGCATTATTTTTATCGACCAAAAAGTAGGAGGGCCGGTTTAAAATGGATTTTTCTGAGACTCTCAGCTTGACTATTTATTTTAAAAGGGAACACAATTTGGATACCTAGCAAGAGTCACAGGAAAATCTGTTTTAAACTGACCTCGTCTGACCTAAAGGTGAGGTAGGTGGGCTGGTTACCTATGGGCAATGGTTCGAATTAAAACCTTGAACAACTTTGTAAATATGTGTATAATTAAGCTAGAGCAAAAAAAATGGAAGAATCCATTTTAGCTACGGAGTCCAAGTCCGCAGCCATTCTTAGACAGAAGGAACATTCTTGTGCAAAGACAAAAGGATACTAATTAGATAGCAAAACTATATATTAATTATATTTACAGCTTTCAAAAATTATGTTAAATCAATTCGAAAGAAATTAATCTTAGTTAAAGGTCTAGAGATATTGTTCTTAATTAAACAAAAAAAATTATACTATTAAACATTAACAAAAATATCAAATATATATCGTCGTGGCTTGGGGCCCATGCTTTCTACATTGATTGCATTTCTTAGTAAGGATATTGAACTTAATTAGCTAGCTAGGAAAAAAGGAGTCTGATCAATATTTTTGGACCATTGATCTTAGAATATTCACCTGTGACTCTAGACAGCAAATGTAACTTCCCAATTCACTCAACATAAAATCATCAACCATCATCTCACTTCCTCCTGGTAACAGAGTCCTTATATATGTCAAACGCCTTCTAATCTCTTCCTCCTCTTCTCCTTCTTCTGCAGGTTCCATTTTCCCTACTTCTTTCGTAGCTCCTGCAGCCTGCATTTCTCTTCTTTTAGCCCTTTTTGGTTCGTCGTCAGCCGTGGGCTCATGGGTAGGGCAGACATCGGATGAAATATTACTTAACAGCATTGCATTTTGGCCACATTCTTCCTCATTTTGTATCATGTTTGCATGGTTTGGATGGCTTGAAGAAGCTGGAAATCTACCCACATTGATGGCATTTAGTTGAAGTTTGTGCTTCAAGGCACGACTCCAAGCACACCCTTCTGCCGATGACACCAATGCCATGTCTGCTTCATACCTCACAATCTTCTCTATTTCTTCATGATTATCAGTATCTTTACTGATCTTTGTCAGAGCCGGAGCTAAGTAGCTCACATATTTCCTTGCGAAGCTGCATTCTTGCATTATCTTCCTGGTTTCTGGTGGAGAATAAATACGTCTTCGTTTACTCGTCAGCACGTGCCCGTCCATCCTGAGATCCGAACTCGAACAATGCTGTCACTTTGACAATAAATAAGTAACACTATGAGGACAATGAAATAGAAACAACAGAGAAAGGAAAAAGTTTTGATATAGAATAGTATAAATGAGAGTAAAGAATGTTATGATATGAGAACCAAACCGTATATGGATCAAAGAATTGTTAAATCAGAGAGGGAAGTTAAGGACAAAACCCAAGGAGCTCTAGGAATATAACAAATCAAAAGAGTGATGGACAAGAGAGAGAGAGAGAGAGAGTGTGTACTATTGTTTTCTACAATACCTTCTTTCAAGTGCAGATAGAAAAGAAAAAAGTTTGGAGGGCAACAACTGCCTTTTTTTTTTTTTTTTGAGCAGCAACTGCTTTAGGACGTACAACTTAGGCATCTACTACTATCTAGTTAGCTAGGTTTTATATATAATTATTTCTATTGTTTCTATTATAAATATAAAAAATAAATATATAAACAAAAGGATTGGTCTCTTTGGTGGTGAATGTTATTGACCTCTTATTCGAGTTCAGGACATTCCCACACCAAAATAAATAAATAAAGAAAATATGTTCATGCTTACCAAACCGACTTTGTCATATGGACTCCAACCCACCAAATAATTGAAGAGCTAATTACGGAGGGTGGAGTTAAATAAGGATTATTACAACAGTCAGTGAAGTTCAATATACTGCTCCATCTCTCACTCTCTCTCTCTCTCTCTTTGGTTTTATTATTGCATTCATATACTCTTTAAGATTGGTTGATTTTTTATCTAAGAAAATTAATTTTTATTTAATATAATAATTGTTTTGAATTAAAAAAAAATAAAACATTAATTACCTGAAACTTTTTATATTTGATACCTTAAAAAAGGCTAAATGTTTCTAACATTAGTTTCAGTGTGAAATTGAGAACCTCTCTCAAGTTTAGTGTTCAAATCCCAGATTTTGCATTAATCCCTTTCATGAGTTTTTTTGTGCGCTGAAAAAAGGGGATATTTATCGCTATACACCTCAATTTGCAAAAGTAATTGACATTTTAATCATCCAATTTTCAATTAATGGCTCGTACTCATTTCATCATAATAGTCCAATAAATTGACTATAACATTAGAGCCCTGTGTTTATAGGACCAAAGGATTGGTAACTGATTTTAAGGGCAAAATAGGAGAGTGGTGATTAACGTTTTCAGAAGAAAAGAAAAATAGTCACAAAGACTCATGTGCAAAATCTTTTGGGGTTGGGTCTGTTGAGAGTGGGCACATGGCTTCACATGGTGCCTTTGCCTTTTTGCACCTACCTAAAGAGGGAGTCCTCTCCCATGTGCACTAACATACAAAGACACTAAAACCCCACTATAAATGCTCTCACATGACTCCACCTTACTCTCTCTCAGTTACCTTTTCTTTTTTCCCCGCCTTCAATTCCATGACTTCCAAGTCTTCTCCTATACTTAGTATGTGTAATAGTACTACTGTACACTTATAACCTTTCTTTCTCTCCTCTCATTTCAAATCACCCAGCTCATTCCTACTATTTTTTCCTCACACCCCTTTTTCAACAATCTTCATTTGCAGATTCTTTATGCCACTTGCTCTTTTATCTTACAAACAGCCTTTTTGTGCTCGAATTGAACTCCTCGTTAGTTTGAATCGAGATTTTAATAAATTGCGATCAAAGGGATTGAATTCTGATCATTCAAACTAAGAGTCGATATTAATAGATTACGCGGTTATCAACTGGCGGACATTCTTGCTTAAACTTCGGAAAGGGAAAATAAACTTAAATGGTGTAGTAGCCAATAAGACGAATCAAAGCAACCCCACCTCTTCTTTACCTTTGTTCATTGGCCTTGCTAGTGGCCTGCGAGGCTCAAACACTCAGTTAATGCTCCTCGGAAAGCAACAAGAACCGCCAGTTCTTCAATGGGCTTATTGTGGAAACCAACAAAACCATAAAGCAAGCTTGCTAGTAGTAGTTGCTAAATGCTAGCCCCTAGCGCCTTCTCTATTATAGTACTAATAACTTACTAGTCTAGTAGTAGCAAAATATTCTCATTCCATGGTTGTTCAACTAACTGATCTAAGCATCATTATCCATTTCGTAAATGCTTCATAGCCAATGAAGCTGCCGAGGGGTACACACGCACACAAGAAAAATCATTTACTACCAGCTCATTAAATAATGGAAAGAGTTGGGAATTGTCACTAGTCAAATATGTTATTTGGGATGGAAATCACCTATCCTATTTTAGTGTCTCACTTTATGTCTCATTCATCAGAACTCGTCACGTTTTCCATTCATTTAGCGCTAATTATTCCTTATTTGGTTTTAGGGATTTTTTAAATAAAAATTCCTAAAATTATTCTAGAGAGAAAAAAAAAAGACCCCCCCATAACAAAAGTTTAGCCTCAAATTAAAATTTTTTAATTTTGAGGGTAAGGTTCTACGTTTATGATATTATTGAGGTAGGGTTTTAATTTAAATCAAGAAAAAAATAATGATTTTTTCTTTGTTTATTTTGTTAAAACCAAACAGGGCATAAGATAAGTTAATGAATGAGACACGTGATAGGTTGTGATTTATGGGGGCACAAAGTGAGACACTGATATAGGGCATGATATTTTTATTCTGTTATTCCACAAAAAAGAAAAAAGAGATATGCTACATTACTCATCACTTTTAATCTATCACTTTGTCCGGCTAGATGTGGTAAATTACATTTATTAAAACTCTACCATAATAAATATTTTAAAATTTAGAACTCAATATATCAATTGCTTTTAAAATTTATGACTAAACTTATGCTACTTAAGTGGGATAAAAATGGTGGGCTAAAATTGATGGGTCAAAATAACATTTTTATTTAAAAAAAAGTGAGTTTTTTTAAAAAAATAAAAAAGGTGAGGTTTCGTTTAACTTTTATAATAAAAATCAATTTGTCCAGCTATTTTGTTGGTTGATTAATATGTTTGATTTGATTCATTGGTCATGATGATAATTCTAATTGTACTTATAATTTCATAAAAATAAATAAATAGATGAATAAAATATGAAAATTTTTACGGGTTGAACTATGACAAAATGATGTCCGATATTCTACTTCTCAAAATCTACAATACCCTTTTTCTTTTCTTTCTTATTCTTTTTTTATTGTGTCTTTTTCAACTTTCATTTTAGATTGTTTTATTTTTAATAAAAAAATATTATTTGACTCCATCCTTGACACAAAATTATATGGTAAATTCTAAAACTTAAAAATTTATTGACTTGGGGTTTTAGTTTGAAAATACAAAATCTTGAAATGACAAAAAACAAAAACAGCTGTTATAAAGTTATAAGATTTAAGGGTATTAAGGGAAGAAAAAAGTATAAATTTTTTTTTTAAAAGTAACGATTCGCTTTTTGACAAGACTCAGCTTTATGGATGTCTAAAGGCAACTATTAGCCTTGCCCATTATTTATATAATAATAAACAGAAGAAACAAATTTTTAATTTTTATCATAATATATACTATTATATTATAACTAAGAAAATTAGAAAAATATCCAACTTTTCAAAAAGAGATGTATTATTCTTGGTCTCAAAAAATCTTCTGGCAAAAAAATAAAAGTCTAAGAAAATGACGGTAGTAGTACTCGGTGCCATTTGTCAAACCAAAAGTTATGGATGTCAACGGGATAGGAAGTATGTGGGATATATTTTTTACTACCTCTTTTTTATAATATATGTGGTTTTAAAGTTTTGTACAGGAATTAAGATTGTCATTAAAGGTCCTTAGAATTTAGACAGAATATTATGAAAGGGTAAGTTTATCCTTTTATTACTCTCTTTCTAATAATAAATACTTTGTAGGATTAATTCAAAAAAAGAAGGGTAAAGTTGTAAACAATGTAATTAATGCTTTATAGAAGTCTTAAAGTCACAGATAATTTGGAAAAAAAAATTCTCCCAAAAGCGACAGATATTGTGGAAAGGAGGGAATATCTCTGATCTAGATTTTTAGAACTCGTTTCCGTGCTCGACACCAATCCCGATTCAGAGAGAGATTTTTTTCAATCCTCAACTCCGTGGAGAATTTAACAGGATCAAAGAATCCTTCTTCTCGATTTATATATATATATATATATTATATATAATTATATAATTAAAAACATATCTTACTATTTTATTACATAAAAAATTCATAAAAAGTTTAAATAATTATAATATAATATTATTGATAAACATAATAATTAGTCTTTTTAGTCAAATTAATTTTATTACATGGTGTTTCTTTTAGATTTATATATTATTAATGAACATGATATATATTATATATAATATAAATATAATATATACAATATTTATAAGGGCAAGGATTCTCTCCACTGTCCACTACTATCAAGAGGTGATGTTTTAACCATAGATTAAGGATTCAAAAAATCAGTGGACAATAATGAATAGTGGAGAGGATCCTTGCTCTATTTATAAACATAATATATATCTATCTTATTTTATGTTGCATAATATTATATCTATTTTTTATAAACATAATTATATAATATAAAAAACCAAAAAAAAAGAATCGAGAACAGATTCTCCATAATATATATCTCCTCCCCGGCGGGTAGAGGTGATCATGGGCTGGGCCGGGCTTTGAGTTGAGAAAAACATGGATTTGGCTTGTCCAAGCCCGGCCCGAAATTCGGGCCTGATCTTTTGTCCAAGGCCCGCACAGATTTGAATATGGTTGTCCAAGGCCCGCACAAAAGCCCGCCCAAATTTTTTTTACCTCAAATAAAAATTAAAAAAATAATAATTATAACATTATTTTAGGAAAAAAACCAAGAATTATTTTTGAATAATATTTAGAATTATTTAAGATTATATTTTTCTTTAAAAATATTTCTAATATGTAATATTTAAAATACTAATCTTATATACATATATCATATTTTGGAAACTAAAAACATCAAAATTTTATTATATATAAATACGGTTCGGGCCGGGCTTGGGCTTCAAAGCCTAAGACCAAGGCCCAGCCCGTTTTCTAAACGGACCTCATTCTTTATCCAAGGCCCGATATTCGGGCTTAATATTTTTGTCCAAACCCTCCCAAATTTCTGGCGGGCCTTCGGGCTTGGGCGGGTAGCCCGGCCCTTGAGCAGGTCTACTCCCCGGCCCGTCCCCATCCTATCTCCACCAAAAGAATAAAAAGATTCTACATCCCCATCCCCATCCTTGAATTATCCCTATCGAAGCGGGAACAAAATTCCCGGTCGAGTCTGGAGACAATTGACATCCCTACCAAAAACAAAAACGGTTGTTAATTTAGTTTTTTTCTTTTTTTTTAAGTTGTCAAATTGTTTGTTACTCAAGTGATGCCCTTCACATCAGAAGAGGGCAAATGTTAGACTGTGTATTAAAGTGCTAAACTGGCACAAAATCTAAACACTTTCCCCTAGTCAAAAACAAAAAAGCATCTTCTGACTAATTTATACAGTTGCAATGCTAAAAGTTAATTAATTAATGAGAATTAATTACCATATATGGCACAAAATATCACACAAACGCAAATGAACAACAATTAGCACCAAGCTCTAGTTTTGAATAGTATGTGTATTCATTCTGAGCCTTAAGGTATCAGGTTTAAGTTTCAATATGCATAAATTACGTGTGAATCTTGTCTAATTTAATATTGATTTGGTTAGTTTGTATTTGTTTAGTTCGTTTCCTAGCTTGCTTGATGATTTTTTATTAGATATTTTATGAGTAAAAGATTTATTTGATGTAACGAAAATTTATTATATGATCAAAAAAAAAATCACAATATATTATCTTGTATGATCCTTCACAAACAAAAAATAACAACAACAATCACAAGATATTGTTCAAACCCCATAGCTTGCTTTCCCCTTTCCTAGCCTTCATTTAAAATGTTCAAAAATCATGTTTTTGGTTGTCAATATGATCAAAGCAGTCCGAAAATATTCTAGTAATAAATAAATAAATGTGCTCCCTCCATCCCTTTTTATTCGTCCCTATTAACGGTTTCACACACGGTAAGAAAAAGGTTATAGTGTAAAATTCTATACATATTTACCTTAACTTTTTTGTTTTGTCCATATCTCTCTCCCTCTATGATTCTCTCCCCTATTTTAGAAAAAGATTCATTCAAAAGAGAAAGAAGAGTTTGGACTAGTAATTTTGAAAAATTAATAATAAATATTGAGATACGATAGATAAAATGGACAAGTAAAAGTTCTAAAACGAGATAGATAAAAAGGGACGGAAGGAATATCTAGAACACCCTTATCAATGCATACAGATATACATAGTGTATCAAGACACACAACAAAAAAAAATAATTATTTAATTATAAACAAAAGAATTACACTACTAGGAAAATGGTCAATAAGAACAAATTCAAAGACGGAACATCTAAGAAAATCTATCTCAAAAAGAAATACGGGTAGAATTTAGGAAGGAAAAAAATGTAATAGTCAGTTCATCCCGAAGATTTAGGGACGGTTTTAAGTTTTCGTCTCAAACAATTTAAGATGGAAAATACTTGGTCCCAGACGGTTTTAGGGACGAAAATACGGAATTATGAACGAAATAAATTTAATTTTCATAGGAATTTGGGATATAAATAGAAACAAAAATTTTTTCAACCCTAAAACCATGTCAATACAAGAGGAAAATGGTCACTTTGCTTCTTGTTTGGGACATAAATTGGTAAAGACATCTCATATTAGGACAGAATTTAGGGTGGATATTTTGTGAGCCATCTCTTTTAAGACGGAATTAGGGATGGAAAGTCATCCTTAGTAATGGAAGTAAGGACAAAAAATGGGGAAAATCGAAAAAATAAAAAATTAAATAATTTTAGTAGTATTATTATTTATTATTATCATCATCATTATGCAATATAAAATTTAAAAAACCAAAATTTTGAATAAATTTTAATTATATATATACTTTGTAAATGTTATATACATAATCGTTCAAGATACAAATCTAGGGATGCCCTCAATTTGGATCAAACTCATCCACATCCTCATCGTGACCGGCCACATCATCCACGTCCTCATCCCAATGCTGTGCCTGAGAGATGGACTTCCCGATTCGAGCTTGATCATGCTGAGATGGCTCGAGCGTTTGAAGTTGCACTCCCTAACATAGAGCAAACTAGGCCATCATCGACTCAAACTGAGCCTGCCACATCCAGTCTCTCCCTGCCAATCTCTTATCATTCTCCTTCATCATTATATCCATATCAATGCGAAAGTCGGATATCTGTTGTCACAACGAAATGTTTTCTTGCTACTGATATCGGATGGAGCATGTATTGGCCTGAAACTGAGGGTGCTGAGTGATGTTGCCGCACCCTGAGTGTTGATCCTACTTGCTGCCAATTATCACCTAGAATACCTTATGTTGGTTGATCGTTGATGCATCACCAGCTTTTGCTATGGTTTCCGCAAGTGTGGTCCGAAACTTTCCCTAAAAAAAGGAAAATAAATGAATTAATTACATAAGTTGATATATATAATTGTAAAATTATATTGTAAAATGAATGAAATTGATAGAAATAAACTTAAGGAAATAAAATGAATTAATTACTTAAGTTTCTAGTATACTAGTCTCAGTGTTACGTGCATTGCACGTGATACAACGCGTTATGCTAACCTAAGAAATCCATCTAACCAACCTGAACTCGAAACTAATCTAACCTAATTTGAATTTTGAAAGAAATAAACATCTTAAACCTGATTGATCCAAAACCCGATTAATCTGAGAATCAAATAACCCAAAACCTAATTGACCCAAGAGTTTAACCTATAAAGCCCCGGTAAACTAATATGAAATAACTTGACATGCAAATTTAAATAATCGGAAACCTAAAAACTCGAACCTAAATGACCCAAAAACCCAAGGGATAAACAAAAAAAATTCAAAATCGATTGACCCGAAAACTCGAACTTGAATTATCTGAAATTTGAATGACCCAAAAATTTCTTTGGGCCAATTTGACCCGAAATTATAACTTACCCAACCTGTTCATTTCACACATTTAGTTCTTAATTTTGTACTTTATAATTATGTAAAACACAATTTAAGCCGATGCATTCTTGAAAAAAGCCTAATGTAAAAAGTAAAACCCAAATCCAATGGCATTATTGAAATATGTTAAAGAAAAATTGATATTTAAAATGAAACAAACCTCTTATCTGACTTGTATTTTTATATATATTATATTATGTATGTGTTACGTGTATCACACATAATAGAACGCGCAATTAATAATCTATATTTTATAAGGTTCTCATCTAATTTATTTATTTATTATATATATATTTTTAAATACATTTAATTAAAGATAATACAGATTCATCCACAGATGAATTAGTAGGAGATTGATTACAAATCTTTGATAATTCTACAAATGAATCAATAAGAGAAATATTTTCTGACAATTTCATAATACTATCGGACATTTTCTGTGATCAAGTAAAACAAAATTAGTGAATAAAATCAGTTTAAGAAACTAAAGTAAGAAAATGAACAAACACCATAAAATTAGAAATTATAACAGGAAAAAATAAGCGTACTTTAGATTTTGTAGAATAATAAATGTAAAACAATGGTTAGGGAAAAAAAGCAACAAGAAAAAGTAAGAGTATTAAAGAATTGAAGATAGCATGAAGAAAAGTTTCCCAAGGAAAAAAATGGACGTATAATAGCAAAGAAAATATGATGTGCAAGAATTTGACTGACCAGAAAATGAATGAAAGCTTTGAAAGTAAAAGAAATATAATGATAGATTACTTACAGCGCAGAGTTTTAATTTTAAACTACTATCTAAATAATAATAAGTATTTATCTTAAAATTATTATATTCTAATTTATAACTCTTTAACTCTAAGGTCGCTCAATATTTATCTAAATATAATAATTTAAAATCATAATCATCCTTTCTAAATTGAGTTTTCTCATAACATGAAAGCCCAAATGGTTCCGACATAAAAAATGATTTTATTGGAAAAGTAGGGATGATTCGGCATTGCATAGTTAATGGATTAATAATATGTGTACACCTTTTAAAAGAATTTGTATTAATTATATATATAGTGGAAAAATGTATATTTATCTAAATAATAATATGTATTTATCTTAAAAATATTATATTAATGTTTTGTTCAATAATGGGTTGTAGAAACTATTTTCTGAGACTCATTTCTAAATGATATAGCTATGGCCTATGGGCATGTTTTGCTTGCCCTCAATGTAGGCAGGCCATAGGTTCAAATCTTGCCTATCAAATGTGATTCTTTTAGCTGAGTAAGATTTGTGATTCTTTTAGCTGAGTAAGATTGGAACCTGAGACCTGCGCTTTGTGTAAAATGACATTTTATGTTTTTTGATGCTATGTGGATGCGGAAGCCACCGGACAGGCCATCAATAATGACATTTGACTTTTAACTGAATGGACCTATATATTATTGGTGGAAGATCCATATTCTTGCCTTGGATGTTGCTATCATCATTTTCTTTGTCTTGATCAAGATGTCTATTGTTTTAGGCTCTTGGGGAGTGATCTGGGGATGAGAATAGACTATTTTTAATTTAAATTCTTGTATGTGGCCGATTACCAGTTAACTTGCTAATCTCATATATTTTGTTTATTTTGTAAGGTATGAACTGGGCCGTCAGCCTGCAAATACTAAGCTCTCAAGCAAAAATACTGTAAGGAGAATTCGGGTTAGAGGAGGGAATGTGAAGTGGAGAGCGTTGAGATTGGACACTGGCAACTACTCTTGGGGTAGTGAGGCTGTCACCCGCAAGATCGTATTCTTGATGTGGTATATAATGCCTCAAACAATGAGCTTGTCAGGACACAGGCGTTCAATATATCTAAAAATTCAACCATGTTGCTAAGGTTGACAAATATATCTATCTAATATATCTAAATAATAAAATGCATTTATCAAAAAAATATTATATTCTAATCTAATCTAATCTAAGGAAATATATTATTATATTCAAATTTAATCTTCAAAAGAAATATGTTATAAATTAGTATGTTTGTTGTGGACTAGTCAATCAGGGAAACACATCAAAATCCATTGTTTTAATTTTAAAAAGTTCAATCTATTGTAAAAGACAGCCTTAACACAAAGTTCAAACCCAAAAGTTGATCGACACAATATTATACTTACTATATGTGCTTATTTCCTATGATTATTGTGCCTATCTTATCTTACTTCCACTCATATAAGCATGGTTTTGTATTTGAAAGTTCTAAATGAGCTTTGAGTGGATAAATGAGTATTCGAATATGAAAAGAGTCAAATTGGAAGCAAAGGAAAGAAAGGAGATTGAAATGTCAAAGTGAAGGTGCAGGCAGATTGGTGACATCTGAAAGATGGCTGAGTTTCACCACCTTAAAGTCTTCAATTGCATTTTTAGTCTCATCAAAGCTGTAGAGGACATCCCAAGCTTTCCAGAATGCCCAAGAACGCCCCAATCAGAGTCCATTTGGCCCTCCAAATGCTCATTCTATGGAGACATTCCAAACCAGGTGAGAAAACAAGCTAATGGCGCCATTCCACTTCCTAATGGCGCCATTACACTTCAATATTGCCCAAAGCTGCACTCATGAAGATAAAGACCAATCTAATGGCGACATTCCACTTCCTAATGGTGCCATTACACTCCAACATTGCTAAGCCATGCATTTCAACATACCAAAGGCAAGCTAATGGCACCATTACACTTGCTAATGGCGCCATTACACTTGAAGATTGGCAAAGATTGGCAGTGTCAGCACATGCTTAGGAGTAGAAGATCCTAATGGCGCCGTTCCACTCCATAGTGGCACCATTAGGGTTAGCAGTCAGACAACGTAGTAAGAAGACCATAATGGCGCTGTTCCATTTTGTAATGGCACCGTTTCAGGAAATGTCTCCAGCGTTCTTCACACTCTTTAGTCAGCAACTAAGTCATTAAGGGTATTGATGTAATTTGATCATTTAAATACCTTGCTTTCTCTACAGTACGGACAGATTTTGACAGATTACAGATTTTAGATTTTAAGAGATGTTCAGAGCAAAAAAAGAGAGAATTCGCCACAAGAGGGAGGGTTCCCCTCTCTCTCTCCGTTTGTATTTCTTAATTTTTAATGCAGTTTCCTTATGTCTCCCCTCAATTAATGAGTGGGTAGACTTTAATTTTCTCTAATCTATATTTTAATTATCTTTATTGTTAGATTTGTGATGAGATTCTTGTGCTTAATTATTGAATTAAACCTTGGGTATTCTTTGATTGCTTGTTATTATTGACTATGTTTACTTGATTTGCTTAATTGGACTGGTACTCTTAGGTTAATCAAGATTAACGCTAGCTAAATTTAATCTAATGAATCTTTAGTAGTTAGATTAAACTATTAGTAGCAAGTGGGTAGCTTAGTTTGTCACGCCCCGACCCGCACCGGGTCGACCACGTGGCAACCGCCGCGCTACCTCAAAGTACGTGTCTGCAGCCACGCATTCGAGGCACCGCAAGGCATTGAAATGGATACCATCGCTGCAAACAAAACTAAAATTTTAATTAGAAATCATTTAATAAAATATTATATTTATAAGTAACACCAGTGGAGTAACTTAAAGAATACCTATACAGCGGAAACTACTAAGCCTAAGCCACCGACGCCTCTTAGTGAGCCTCCTTTCTAAAGCTGACTCCGTATGCGAATCTGCATCCATCCACAATGGAATACAGGTGAGTGACAGAGATTCAATGAGTCTCCATCAGGGTTAGGGAAAACAGGGTAATCCAAAATATAATAAAAGAAAATGATTAAAGTAAATAAAATAAATTTTATTTTCAAAACCTCTTTTGAAATCCTCCCAAGGAGTATTAGATTTTTAAAACCTTTAAAAATAATTTTAAACTAATGGGCTGGCACCTAATACACTGAAGGCACGACTGGCCGGTCGTATGCCTTACTGCACCGAGGGCTATTTCTTTTCTCTTCATATTCATTTTCTCTTTATCTCATATACTAGCCCGTTCCCTCGGTGGTGCCTCACTGTGGTGGAACACAGTGAACTGGAGCTCTGGCGAGTTTCCCTACGCGCCTCTCCCAACCAGGCTCGACTCACCGTGCCCCTCGATAGGCGGTCCACGGGTGAGTATTATGCATGCTCTCAAACTCGGTCCACGCTCCCGCAAATTGGAGCACCGAGGAATCCCACTCAATCACTCATCTTCCAGGGGCATCGTACCCCGATAATCATAATAATAATAATAATAATAATAATAAAATTCTTTATATAAATATTAAAACATGTAAACACACACAAGCTTTTGTATTTTTAAAATCATTCCACCGCCATAAGTGGGCGTATCACAAAATAAAAGTGTGTGTCGTGGATTACCCTTATCCCAAAACCGTTGTAAAACCTTTTTAAAACAATTTATATTTTTAAAACATTTTGCCCTAGTGGCTAAGCACTGAAAACTAAGCCACTCACAGTATTGGGAGATTCGTATACTCCCAAGCGCTCCATGTAGCTTTAACCTCCGGTGCATCGCCGCATTCGATTATCCGGAGCCCTAATACATGGAAATATACATTAGCATTCATAATCACATTTATGAATGCACCTATGAGGCTCTAACATGACCTACAACTAGGCTTGAATGTGATTCGGGGCTTGGAAAAGTGTCCAGGAGGTTCCGGGGTAAAAGTTGGACACTTGGTGAAAAATTACGAAAATACCCCTGGGGGTCCATGGGCCACTCGGGCCAGGCCCGACACTTAGAAAAGTGTCCGGGAGGTTTCGGAGCTAAAATCGGACTCTCGGTGAAAAATTACCAAAATGCCCCGGGGGGCCCGTGGGCCCCACACCCGGACTAGGCTGGGCCCCACACGGGTTGGGCCAAATTCTACTCGAAATCGGGCTCAAAAAGCCCACCTATGAGATATTTATACATTATAATGATATAATATATAAATATCTAAGATATAATAATATTATATATAAATATCTAAAATATATTAATATAATATATAAATATCTTTTAATATAATAATAATATATTGAAAATATCTAAACAGGGACTCAATCGGCCAGTTCTTCGGCCGGTCTCTTCCCCGGTTTTCGCACTCGTTTCTCCTCCTTTCGACGTATAAACTTAGAGAGGCGATCCTCATGGCATCCACAACGGATATGCCGAGGCAGAAACGAGAAACACTGGTCCAATTTTCCCGTAGATCGAGATTTAGCCCAAATTGACTAAATCTCCGATTTACTCACACCCGGTGCTCAAAAATGCGTAAAAACGGAATGGGACGTAGAATAAGGTGAATACTATAACACACTAAAAACTCACCTTATTCCACCAGCCCGAAATTCACTTATTTGAGTTTAAAGATCTAATCCGGTCAAAAGCTGAAAACTTGGATCTAGGCTAAACCGATGCATGGAAATGCGTGCAAACTTAACAAAACGTAGATCGAGGAGTTAAAAATAACTCACCAAGATCTCGCCTCGAACTGGCGGTCGGTTTGTCCGGATCTGCCAATTTTCCAAAATGCCTCCGTTTTGGCTCCAGAGAGAAAAAGAAGAAAAAGAAAGAAAAAGAAAAGAAAAATGAAAGGAAAACCGTCGGCCCTCCCCTATTTATAGGGGAGCCCGACACTAGGTCCACTCGGGCCCCGGGTCAAACTTTTTCCCCTTTTTCAACTTTATTTCATTTTCACCCGTTGGCTAAATCCCTTGCTTTCTTGTGCCAACGGGGCCCATAATAAATTTCTAGGGACTTAATTGGAGGTCTTTTTGACATTTACTAATTTCCATGCACGGTTAATTACTTTATCTTCAAACTCCGTCTTATCCTAATTTAACTTCTCTTCTGACTTGACACAGCCGGACCGACCCATTGTTTAATTAATACATCGTCTTGTACTATTTCATTCGTACAGAAAAGTCGTGCTAGGTCCGGGTGTATCATAGTTCTTATCCATAGCAATTAAAGAGATTATCTCAAGCGAACACGCGAAGTGTTTCGTTAGATAAATGTGGGCTAATGTCTACTTAGATCGATTAATGCTTTACTTGACATGTACATGGTTACCACGAAGGAATCCTGCTTGATTGTGTAAAAAGGTCTAGTATGGGAAGCGATAGGTACCAAATTAGGCTAATTAAGAATAGACTGGGACTTAGGGGAAGCGATAGTACCTTAAGTCTATGCCTGCTATCCATAGGTTGATTCAATATCCTTAGTGAGTCTAGGAATTACATTTCTAGTCAATTAGATAGTTAATCATAGGTTAGAGGTTTTAGTTAGATAGTTAATTTTACTCTTTATCATTTATTATTTTCTTTATATTTGCTTTAATATTTGTCTGCTCACTTTCCACAACCCCCCCCCCCCCACTCTTTATTTTCTGTATTTGTTATTTTGCCTCCATAGAGTAAGTTCATAATTGCCACTCTCCTCATGGGATCGACTCTTACTTGCCCTCCTACGAGTAAGTGACGTATTATTCTTTTGGTGGTGTGACGACCGTCCATCAAAGTTTTGGCGCCGTTGTCGGGGAGACTGCATTAATTATTTACTTACTATGGTTTACGTTTCAGTTTTTCTATCCTTTGTTTTGTTTGCTTTAGCTTTTATTAGTTACCTCGTATAGAGTTTATCTTAATTTTGCTGTTTTTTGCTTTTGTTTAGATTACTTATTTTTACTTATATTTGTTTCTTTCCTTTTATTTGTAGCTACTTGTTACTATTCCCTTCCTTCCCATTCAATTTTCGTTTTTCTCTGATGGCTGCTCCTACACTTAACTTTGATACACAATTTATGGCTATGGCTAGTGCTGCAAATCCATTTTATTCTTCTTCATCATGCAACATAAATGAGCTCGTGAATCGACAAGTTGAACAAGCTGCTAGACTTCCAGCAACATACAACAACTTGGTGATCTTTTGACAAAGTTTAGCAACTACATCATGGATTGTCAAGCTCACACTACCAATCAAATTCAACAACTTCAATCATCCCTGAGCTCTTTTTAAGAAGGGTTGGATAGTGGACTCATGGAGAGGAAGTTGGGAAATCTATCAAGCTGTGGTTCAATCTCTGTAAGCAACAAGGAACATGTGAAGGAAGGCTACATAAGTCAGCAAGACTTCATCTCTCAAGGCCTTCCATCATCAAGCCTTTATACTGGTGCCAACACCCGATGCTTGGCACCAACCACATCTATTCTTGCAAGTATGGAGTATGAACAACAAATAAATGATGCCATCTTTCCAACCTCGGTGCCAACCTTAGCTCCACAAGACAAGAAGGCTACCATATTTCCTACCTTAGTACCATATCCACCATCAAAAGAAAAATCAAGCAATAGCCATACTTCTTTGGAAGCCAATTGCCTCATTCACACCACAGTTGGCGCCAAGCTACCCTTTGAAGCAAGTTCAAGCCATTTTCAGCAGTCCTTTGAGCATTCTCAACCTTACTTACAACCACTGCACCAAAATCCCCTTGACTCCTTTGGTTACAGTACACTATTCACTTCATCAAACACCATTCAAACCATTGAGATTTCACCTCTTCTTCCCTCAAAAATCACACCAAACAATAACCATTATGACCATCCACCTCCATTATCTCCTTTCCAACAAGCTATGCCCTCTTGTACCTTACTTAAAAATCCTTCACCGATGGGCGCTAGTATCTTGGTAAAGGAAGATAACCTTGATTATGGTTATTGGGATGACTCAAATGAGGAAGATTACACCATCACACCACCAATGGTTGAGAGTACTTCACAAAAGCCTTACATAGACCAAGATATGCCACAAGCATTTCAAGGTCCTTCACCAATTTCAAGTGTGTGGGAGGACACTCATCTATATGACATCAACTTATCTGTAATACCCCAATCCCACATCATCAGGATATGGGATTTCAATGTGATATATATAGTAAGACCCACTTTCTACCTGTGAGGTGCCTTTTGAGTGGGACAAAACTGTGAGGCTTTTCATGCCAAAGGGGACAATACCTCATAGGTTGGGCCGGGTCTCTACATTATCCACATGTGAGAATGACACCATGGTGTGTGAGGATGCCACCATTGAGTGTGAGGATGCCACTGTGATGTTAGACAACATTGTGGATTCATCTTTTAGGGAGAAACCTTTGGCATACAACAATATGGATTTCTTGGGTGTTGACAATTTGCTTGACAAACATGGAGAAAAGGTGACAACGGAGGCTACATTTACTTCACTTCATACCATGGAGCTGCCATCTCACTGTGGGATTTCCAAGGTCCGATGTGGTTGGCCACTACAATTATTGCACAAACCAATTACAGCATCAACAATGGCCTTGGTTACACTTACAATTCATGGAGTTTTAAGTCCCATACTTGGTGATTTCTTTCCTTTTCCTCTCATATTTTTGTTAATTTATTATTTGTTCATATTTTTGTTTCTTTCTTATTTACTTTTTGTTTTACAGTGGAATGACCCTCCTTAAATCAAACTGAGGAAGTCTAGCTAAAACTATAAACTGGGCAGCTACTTGGGAGGCAATCCAAGTTTTCTTTAATTTGATTGATGTTTTTCTTGTTCTTTTTTTTCCCTTGCTTTATCTCTTTTCTTTACGTGTTCTTCTTTGTTTCTTTTGCAGAGTGCTTTTAATTCATGACATCAACACTACTTGATGGGATTCTTGCTTGAACAATTGAACTTGCATGTGAACTGTCAGGTTTTTCATCTTTATCTTCTTTAATTATGACATAAACTTTGCAAGACCCAATCAATTTTGTTGCTGTTATTGATAATTTTGTTTCTTTTTTATTTGTTTTCATTTTTTTTCTAAATAAAAGAGATTTTCGTGAAAAACTCTTATTTGAATCTAGCATGTTACTATTTATTTCTTCATATGTGCAACCATGCTACTTTGGGTTAATTTTTGGAAATGCTTTGCAATGCCATCTGGAAATCTTTTTGCATATAATGGTAGACTGATATACAAGGAGTATAACTGTAGTAATAGTTGGTATTATCTTACATTACAACTCAGTGCTTTTTCAGTGCAAACAGGGGTACTTCACCAACTTTGCAGCCAAGAATGGCACCACTCCAACTTCTAATGGCGCCACTCTTGACTCCTTGTCACAACATTGGTCTTCATTTCTTTTGTTCAACTAACGGCGCCACTCCATGTCCTAATGGTGCCATTCCATGATGACCAATCCTTTTATGCCTTGAAAAAGCCTTTCATGAAAATACCAAGCTAATGGCACCTCTACAACCCATAATGGCGCCATTACTACTACATATCACCTTGTATATTTTTGTCCTGATATCATTACTTTCCAGATTATTTTCCCCTAGAAATTGCCTATATAAATAGCCTCACCATCTGAGTTCCTCACCACATTGCTTATTCTTTGCCTATTCTCTTCACATACTTCTTATCTTCTACTATTCATTCCAAACACTTCACTATGTCGAGACAGAGAAACCAGAGTGAAGCATCAAATCAACAACCTCAAATGCCACAACCCAAACTTTTACATCTTAATCTGAACCATTTTGTTGATGCTGCAGCAATGTTCTGGTATCATGATAAGTATGATAATGATGTGGTGGTGGAGAAGCTCATTGAAGAAGCGATGGATTTGGAGCTTACAATTTTTGATGAATTCGAAAATATAGGATGGGGAGGTCTGGTTCAGCTACAAGGATTCTATTACCCAGATCTGGTGAAGCAATTCTATGCCAATATGCCCAAATTTTGATTCTTTGGTGCACCAAGTAGATCAGCTTGCTACTCCTCTATACATTTTAGTTCAAACTTTTAATTCATTGGAGGCAGACCATGACCAACTTGAGGAGGACTTAAAGCGATTCATCACCAATATATTAATGGAAAATGGTTTCACGAATCTCTCTTTCTCTCTTTCCCTCTGTCTCTCTTTTAATTATTTGTTTAATTATTTGCTAATTTGTATAATTAAACTCTACTTTTACTTTTTTTTTAGTTTGTTTAATCTCTAGCTTAATTTGTATAATTAATTCTCTTTATTTCTCTTTTTATTTCGGCAAGTTTAACTAGGATTAGTTATTTTATTTTATTTTATTTTTCAGTTTGTATGATCTTCTCTAATGATGTAATATAACTTCTTTCTTTTATCTATTCATGTGTGTTTATTTGTTTCTCTTACCTCCTATGCTTTTATGCTTCACAATCAATATTCCAAGATCAACAAAGGTACCAACCAACTCCTCAAAGTCCCTCTTTCCGTATACTATTTTGATGAATTGGTTGCATTTTTTTGCTCACAGCCACACACATTGAGGACAATGTGTAAGTATGGGGGGATTGCAATAGATGCACAATCATTAACTAAGATCCACTTTTTTTTAATTGATAGCAAGGATTTTGATCATAATTTGGTATATATATGTTTAATAAGTTATTGTTGATTCTTAGAAAAGCATGATTTTGGTTAATAAGTATGTAAATGGCCTAATTGAATTTTTGAAATGTATATACTATTTAATTCATTCAAGTATAATTGAATTTGGTAATCAATTAACTAAGTGAGAAATTTGAGCCTGAAAATATTGCACTCAATCCTATGTTCTTTCATCTGTGATTCATTTGTTTTCCTCATTCCATGATTGTTTTGTTACTAGAACTTGCATGATACTTGTTGAGATTACATGTAAATATGTGTCTAGTTAAGCAAAAATTGAAGATTGTTTAGGAAAGATTGAGACAAATAAGCCATCCTTACTCATAAATTGACCTTAGTTCACTCTTTTGAGCCTTTAAGATTATGAATTGAGCTTATTTCTTTGATCAGCTACTTTCCAAAAGACCTTGAAACTTAAAAGAAAAACAATTATTCTTGTCCCTGCTTAGGATAATGAAGCACTGAAGTCTTAAATTGGTTATTGGAAATGGCCTAAAACATGGATTGGCACAATCAGATCCTATTAGAGTTGATGAATGGGAAAATGCATTCTCTGTTACCTTTGTGATGAAATGAAAATCAAAAGAAAAAAAAGGGTGTTATTAAAGTGCAAATTAAATGGAATTAATGGATTAAATGGCAACAACAGAAGGCTATCAAACCCATATTTTGCCCTGATTTTAATTCTTTAATGCTTCAATATTCTAGGTGTTTGATTTACCTTACATCCATTCTTTTCTGAGCTTAATCCCAGGACCCCATTACAACCCTTTGCACAATCTCAATTTCTTGCTTAATTAGGCATGTATATGGAGTAGTGGAGATGAGGTTGCATTGCAAGCTTATGGTTAACATGCTTTTACTGGAATGTTTTGAGTGCAAACTTACTTGAAACTTGGTCAGAAGAGTGTACAGTGTACCATATCTTGTTTAATTATACTTGATTGAAAGAAGCCTTATATTGAATTGGTCAGAAGTCTTGGTCAGAAGTCTTTTTGGTTACATTATGCCTCTTCTTTTGATTAATATCATGCTTATTTCTTAATCAAATTCAACATTGTCTTACTTTGCATATGTATATTGAATTGTTGTTGAAATACTTGCCTGTCATTTCTGTTTGTAGTTTTAGAATTGAATAAAGGAGACCATACCTCCTCCTACTAGATTATCTAGGGGTTTAATATGGGCTTATAGTTTAGGCTAAAAACTACCGTATGCCTACGAAAGTGGAACTACTTTGGTTAATTAGGTTGATTAGTGTTAGCTTAGCTTAGTTTAGATAGCTTATTTATGTTTAGCTTGTTTGAATAATTCCCGGATTAAATGCTGTACTCATTAGTTTTCTAGGGACTAGCAAAGTCTAAGTGTGGGGGAATTGTGATCGGCACAATATTATACTTACTTTATGTGCTTATTTCCTATTATTATTGTGTCTATCTTATCTTACTTCCACTCATATAAGCATGGTTTTGTATTTGAAGGTTCTAAATGAGCTTTGAGTGGATAAATGAGCATTCGAAGATGAAAAGAGTCAAATTAAAAGCAAAGGAAAGAAAGGAGATTGAAATGTCAAAGTGAAGGTGCAGGCAGATTAGAGACATCTGAAAGATGGCTGATTTTCACCACCTTAAAGTCTTCAATTGTATTTGTAGTCTTCATCAAAGTTGTAGAGAACATCCTAAGCTTTCCAGAATGCCCAAGAACGCCCAATCGAAGTCCATTTGGCCCTCCAAATGCTTATTCTACAGAGACATTCCAAACCAGGCGAGAAAACAAGCTAATGGCGCCATTCCACTTCCTAATAGCGCCATTACACTTCAATATTGCCCAAAGCTGCACACATGAAGATAAAGACCAATCTAATGGTGCCATTCGACTTCCTAATGGTGCCATTACGCTCCAACATTGCAAAGCCATGCATTTCAACACACCAAAGGCAAGCTAATGGCGCCATTACACTTGAAGATTGGCAAAGATTGGCAAAGTCAGCACATGCTTAGGAGTAGAAGACCCTAACGGTGCCGTTCCACTCCATAGTGCGCCATTAGGGTTAGCAGTCAGACAGCATAGTAAGAAGACCATAACGGCGCCATTCCATTTTGTAATGGCATCGTTCCAGGAAATGTCTCCAGCGTCCTTCATCCTCTTTAGTCAGCAACTAGGTCATTAAAGGTATTAATGTAATTTGGTCATTTAAATACCTTGCTTTCTCTACAGTATGGATAGATTTTGATAGATTACAGATTTTAGATTTTAAGAGATTTTCAGAGCAAAAAAAGAAAGAATTTGCTGCAAGAGGGAGGGGCTTTCCCCTCTCTCCCTCCGTTTGTATTTCTTAATTTTTAATGCAATTTCCTTATGTCTCCCCTCAATTAATGAGTGGGTAGACTTTAGGTTTCTCTAATCTATGTTTTAATTATCTTTATTGTTAGATTTGTGATGAGATTCTTGTGCTTAATTATTGAATTAAACCTTGGGTATTCTTTGATTGCTTGTTATTATTGACTGTGTTTACTTGATTTACTTAATTGGACCGGTACTCTTAGGTTAATCATGATTAACACTAGCTAAATTTAACCTAATGAATCTTTAGTAGTTAGATTAGATTATTAGTAGCAAGTGGGTAGCTTAGTTCCTATCCATAGCAATCAAAGGGATTATCTCAAGCGAATGCGCGAAGTGTTTCATTAGATAAGTGTGGGCTAATGTCTATTTAGATCGATTAATACTTTACTTGACCTGTACATGGTTACCGCGAAGGAATCATGATTGATTTCATAAAAGGGTCTAGTTTGGGAAGCGATAGGTACGGAATTAGGCTAATTAAGAATAGATCGGGACTTAGGGGAAGCGATAGTACCTTAAGTCTACGCCTGCTATCCATAGGTTGATTCAATATCCTTAGTGAGTCTAGGAATCACATTTCTAGTCAATTAGATAGTTAATCATAGGTTAGAGGTTTTAGTTAGATAATTAATTTTACTCTTTACCGTTTATTGTTT
Organism: Microcos paniculata; assembly: GCA_030664755.1. Lineage (NCBI taxonomy): Eukaryota > Viridiplantae > Streptophyta > Magnoliopsida > Malvales > Malvaceae > Microcos > Microcos paniculata. Next base: position 28,667,050 of record CP131459.1, on the reverse strand, counting down.
TCTTTATTTTTGCTTTAATATTTGTCTGCTCACTTTCCACAACCCCCCTGCTCTTTATTTTCTGTATTTGTTATTTTGCCTCCATAGAGTATGTCACACCCCAATCCGAAGGTTGAGAATGCGACAACCGCCGTGTGCCACGAATTGTAAATGGCGCGCTTCACCCACAACTCGAAGCCTGCAAAGCATATAGCATCTTGAACCTAATTAGTAAGTCAACTTAAACTTGTCATGCAAAACGAAAAATAAGATTTTAAAACATTTATGCAGTCCAAAATTTAAATGAAAGCAGACCTTTAAATTGAGAAACATAGGTAAATAATAATTCAACCGTAATCAAATTATGCCAGTGGATCTAATAATAAACACACAAAAGTCGTATAGACTTACTGTGAAATGTCCGGAGTCGAGTCTTGACACTTAGCGGTTTACCCTTTTTGTACGGTTAACTATCCTGAAAAATAAATTTTTAAGAGAAATGGGATGAGTATATTTTCTATACCCAGTGAGTGAGATAAGGCCATTAATAAAACTTTAATTAAGAAAAATATGAACACGTGCTTTGTATAAACTTGAATTGAAAATTTATAATATTTCGAAAATATTTAATTAGTCACCTTATTAACGATCATGAATTTATTTATCACAGCATAAAGAAACTTCAAGTTAACATTTAAGATTTTTCATAACACAACAGTAGTCAAAATGAGCAATCACCCGTAAGAAAACATTTTACAGCTCGCCAAAACACATTGCTTAAACCTCACCTGGCCAAGATGAGATCTAAGCCCGCCAAGCTTTTTCTTTAGTTTCTTTATTTATGAAACAAAAAGCCCTCTATTCGGTGTTGGCACTGGCCTTCACCATGGGTGGTACGTGGCTATGTCTACAGTATTCCCACTAGGTCGCATAATCATATAACAGTGTGCACAAAAAACCCCTATACCATCCACCCCAAGTGGGAGTGAAGGCCTACTCATGTCGCCTCCACAAGGTCGGACCTTGAGAGGCGCCACTGCAGTGACTAACATCTCATCCACCACAATCATCATGTAAACAATATAATTCGGTAGTATACCAATTGGCCAACTGGCCCATTATCGAAATCAATCTCAACCATGTCAATTTCCATCATTTTCACCACATAATTTAAACATTTGATTGTAAAAATTTTAAGATAAATCAATTTATGTCAATATCATAGATTACCATAATAAATCAGTTTAAATCACAAATCAAACCATTATATTAAAAGAAAAATAATTTAAATAGCAAAGCATTTATTTAGGTCCATAAAGTCCCACTCACAGGTTTGGGGAGGGTATACACTCCCACTATTCCACACGCTAATTTTCCTTAAAAGAGAACTCGCCACCTAAATGTTTAATTTCAAACAACGCATCAATATTTGACGATGGAATTGAGCATTGGATGAATGTACAAGAACGTATGTCCTGCATGTAACACAAGACTAATTCCTAAATTTTCTCGAATTCTCCTTTCTCACTAACAAATCTACTTACTCTTCCTTTATCAATTCCCATTCAATTTCATAATTTACTAACACCAATTACACTTCAAAAGTTTCTGCCAACATCCCCCATTTCATCAAATCAGTATTTATTCATCTCCAAAATTTCTAATTTTCATATTTACACCTAATTTACTCCAAGAACATAATTAGACTAATTTGATTTTGCAAAATTAATACCTTGTATTTCTCTTGAAAACTTCGGCACCCATACTTCCATATTGCCAATTCCTTATTCAATGCATCTAAAAATCAAATTCTAATAATTCAATTCTCCACATTTGCACCCAAATTATTCCAAGAATACAATTAAATTAATTAAATTCTTGAAAAATTGAAATCTTGTATTTTTCCTAGGAATTTCGGCTTATCATTCCATATTACATCTTGCTCACTTTGACACCTTTCAAGATCAATTTCTAGCAAATTCAAACCTTCCATAGCTCTCTAATTCAACTTTTAATTCTCTTGGCACATAAATTTCATGAATCTAAAATCCATAAAATACTAATTTCTTTCTTCCTTAACTTCATATACATAATTCATATTTCATGCAAAATTAACCTAATATCCATGATGAGCATGCTAAAATCTCCAACATAACTCAAAATTAGGTATACTTACCTTATGATTTTTCCAACTCCAACATAGACCTTAATTTTTCTTCTCCAAATTACTTCCAACCAAGCTCAAATTCTTCAAAATTGATAGAGGGCTATTGATGGGCTTGTTGAGAGCTTCAATTTGACTATAAACTTGTGGGGGTTTGGTGGATTTAACTAGGAGAAATTAAGGTAGGAAGAATTTTGGTGAAAAATGGAAGAAAAATGGAGAAAATGGAAGAAAAATGGAGAAACGTTTAGAATTCTCTTGAATTCTCCATGCATGGCCGGCCATCACCTTTATATAAGGCCATTTGTCATGTGCCATGCACATGACCAAATAAAATCTCATGGCAAAATGACCATTTTGCCCCCATTGACGATTTTACCCCTAAAAAATTTAAAAATTCCACTTACATCCTTGATCAGTCCCAACCCTTTAGACACTGTCCCAAATTATTTTTCAAGCCTTGTTGAGTTGTTCTACGTGCGACAGAATTTTCAAACTCCTTACCGATTGTAAGTTATACTAGTTTGAACTTTTTAAGGGTAAAATGGTAATTGTACTTTAGATTTTCACGCAGCAACTAGGCAGTTCTCAAGTACTAACAGTTCATAATAACTTGGCGTCCTCCCATACTGTATGAAAAATCATTTTCAATGATTAAAAATCACTTTTCATTTATTTATGAAAATGCCATCAAATGTTGCGACATTTCCTTCTGCAATATTTTCCTTCGACAAGGATATTCAGAAAAATGCTGTGATAGCTTCGAATATTCTAAGGCACACTAAAGAAGATAACTGGGTAGTTTGAAACGTCATTTATGCTTTCAGTGAGGTATACGGAATTTTTGAAAAATAATACAAAAAGTTGACTTTTACTTTCTAGGTCAAAGTTTGTCTTAAATATTTGGAGGCCAAAATGGGAAAAATTTTATTAAGTAAAAGTTGCCCTTTTTGTTAATAAGAATACCTCCACATGCATACTAAGCTCCAACTCGGCCATTCTATGGCTAGGCGTCACAGAGTAAGTTCATAATTACCATTCTCCTTGTGGGATTGACCCTTACTTGCCCTACTACGAGGAAGTGAGGTATTATTCTTTTGGCGGCGTGATGACCGTCCATCAAAAGTGCAAAGTCTATGGTATTTTTGAAATAATTTGAAGAGAAAAGGATAATTAATAGGTATAAACCTTTGACCCAAGTCACACTTTTACATTTATTATAGATAATTGTTTGAAAAGTGAATGAAATTGATAGAAATAAACTTACAGCAGTGATCTTGGCACGACTCTCGAGATAAGCCATTCTTGGTGTCGTAAAACCTCCCGAATAATGGTGTAAGACTGGGATCACCACTCGTCTTCTTAACATACAAAATAAAAAAATATAAAATAGAGACAAGATTAATATCACGCTAATATTTGAAATGTAAAACTTAATCAAAATAAAAATAAATATTTAATTATTACCCTATCGGACCAATGGAATTGAGTGACCTTACTACCATCGTGGAAGACAATAGCTTGATCAGTGTCATGATTTTTCTTATTCTATTGATTGATCTGCTTGAAATTTGTGTCATTGGCCGATACTTCCTTCAGTCTACACTACACCTCATCCGAAAGCCACTGTGGTTGCTACTGAGTGTGCGGAGCATTTGGAAACTCATGCCTAATCTAATCGTCAGCAACCTTCTCGAAGAACGCCCACGTGCGCTTACACTAATCAGGGGAGAAAGAGTACCGTATCTGTAGTGAAAAGGCAAATAATTAAATTAAAACATTAAGAAAGTTATATAAATGATATTTATAAACAAATAATTATGCAATAATTTAATTAAGCAAATAATTAAATTCAAACATTAAGGAATAAATACAATAACTGAACCTACCACCCATGTATCGTACATATGATCTTGCACGTCACATGTGACTTTCTTCCAAGATAACAACGACTCAATCTAGTAATCGCAGACTATCATCTTAATTTCCTTCTTGATGTTTTTGTTTATTTTTTGATTACTGTGAAATTTAATAAACAAAGTTAGTTAGTATGAAATAAATGAAAAAAGGGAAACAATCTCGATCATGGTCATCGGTGTCGGTGGTTATGGCTAGGAAGTGCCAAGGACATTAGGCTGGGTGGTCTGGGACATGCCAGGGACATCGGGGTGGGTAGTATGGGACGAGTGACCGTGGTCATCATATTGCATTGGAAGCACAGGACATCATGTAAATCCACCACAGTCACTATTTCCTTCTGGGGTGACAGAAGAGATAGAGAAGCACCTGGTGCGGTACTTTGGGCTAGAGGAGTGTGTGCTATGGTAGGAATGGATCAAGGAATACGTAGATCGAGGACCACCAAAAGCCATAGAGAATAAGCTCGAATAGATGATCCAGACGCTGGCTATGCGTATGAAATCATTATATTAGTTTATAATTTTATGTATGGAATGATAAAGACTAAATTGCATGCAATAATTAAATTGATTGTAATAATTAAATTTCATCAATTCCATAAAATAAATCAAATTTACAAACCTACGACTGAAGTGATAAGTGTATGGACGAAAGGAGGATCGTCTCTTATGGTAGAACGGGTGGTGGGTGTGGCGGTAATCAAATAGGTGGTCTAACTAAGTGTGATCCTGAATGTTGTGACTAAGTGCCGGAGCCTCCGTCTCATTGTGATCCGGACTGTCGAGCTTGTTGTGCTCCTGACTGCTGATCTCGCTGTGATCCCTACAAATTTATAGAAATATTAATTGAATTATACTAATACACAATAGGAATTACAAAGTAATCAATTCATGAAATTAATCAAATTAAACAAACTATACACTAAATTAACACTCCAATAAATCAATTTCATCAAATTAAACATATTTCACACTAAATGAACTAACACTTAAATTTTTAGCCCAACTAAATTAACTAAATACTCCAATATTTTTAGTTAACTAATTTAATCAACCTTAAACTAACGAACTAATGAACTAAATTAATCAAATTAACTAAATTAATAAATCAAATTTGTAATACCGAAAATTTTGGTAATAATTTGAACTTTTGTTCAGTTTGAAAATTTAAGTGATTGAAGTCAATTTTAATCAAGTCTGGAGATATTGAAGTGTATCTTGACTAAGAATGGAAATTCAAACTTCATCTTGGAGTCATAAAGAGGGATTATTATAGTATTGAGAAATTGGGGATTAGGCTTAATCATTATGTAAATGACTTTGGCAATTGTTAGGTACTAAAAAAAATTGAGATTAAATGAAAGAAGATGATTTATTATGAAGTTATGGTTTGATGATCAAAAGGAGTTAATGGGAATATTAAATTAATCCATGAATTAATTTGGAGTCACAAGATTAGTTACTTTTGTGAATTGAAGATTTAATGGAAATAAAGACTTAAGTGAGATTGGGAGTCATCTGGACTTGTAAAAATTATAGTATTGTTGAGAAGAGAGGTAGAATTGTGGTTATTTGATAATTGGAAGGCAAGTTGGTCTTTATGTGGATTTAGTTGGGTGGCAAAGTTGGAAGAATGAGGAAAGAAAGAAACAGGGAAGAAGACTTTCCCTTTTTTCCTCATATTTTCCCTTTTCATCTTTTCCCTTTTGGAAGACAAACAAAGGCCAACCTTAATCCAATCATTCCCTCCTTAAATCCTCATCAAATTTTCAAGAAAATCATGTATTGAAGTCATCAAAATCATTCATGAGGCTTGCAATTTTGTGGGTTAGGCATTGGTAGGAAGAACATCTAAGTTTGGACATAATTTGGCAAACTGAACTCAAAAAGGGGAAGAAGCTCATGGTAGATCCATCAAGATTTGGAAATTAAGCTTTAGTTATGTTATTCTACTCCATTTCAGCTTCGAAACACCCTTGGAATTATATCAATTGGATTAGAAATGAGAAAGTTATGCATGTTAGAAGTTAGAAGATGAAAATGGGTGTTTGGTTGCATTTTGGATTGAATTTGTGATTAATTGATGTTTTTGATGCATTAAGTGATGTTATAAACATGTTTTGATGATTTTTTGAGCTAAATATTGTGTTGGATTGAATTGAAATGGAGTTTGGTCATGTTTGGAGTGAAAATGGGTGGAAACATGGTGAGAATGGTGCTAACTCGAGAGGAACTGGCCCCAGGGGTGTATAAGGAGCCGGCCACCAGCTGTGGTCAGAAAAGGAGGCCACGGATCTGTGGTCAGCTGGCACTAGGTGTGCCAACAGCCAGCCACTGGCTGTGCCCAGCAACCCAACCCTGTTTTGCTTCGTTTTGCCCTATTCGAACCTAAATTGATTTCCATCTTATCCGAGTACCACGAGTCACTAAAATTACTTCCATAAAGACCTAGATGAGTGGGATAAATCTCTTAAATGAATCTTGGAATAATTTGACAAAATCGGTGAAGTGTTGAGCTCAAAGTGGCTTAACGAAGTGCATTGCCAATCGGGTAGTGCAATATGAGCATAAAGGCATAGAAATGCATAACATGTAGCCTTAGAGTGTTATAATGAGTTGGTAAGTGTCCTAACATGTTGTTTTTATTGTCTTGACCTACCTTCTTAAAGGTTGCATGTTGGTGAAAGGCAAAGTGCAAGGATGTAGATTCATGGGAGTGTTTACCTTCCTAAAAAGTTGTGAGTGAATAGTGACTTGTTAGTTTGAATGATAATGACTATGTTTTCAAACATATAATTTTGAAAAGAATTTTGAAAACTATGTTTTGAGTATGGATGTTTGAGATATTGCTTAATGAGCATGTTTGGTAAAAATGTGACCCAAATGATTATATATGCCATGTTTTACTTGTGATACTTTGGTTATCAACCATATAGCTTATCAATGATTTTATGAACTATGACGTGTACTTGGATTTGGTATTGGTGAGATTAGTGTGCTTGTGCACCAAGGGTGATTGGATTCCCAAACTCAACTATGATTGTCAATCTATGGTCTATTAAGGAGAATGACATAGATTGTGGTATGTTCTATTATATTGATGATCGTCATGTAGAGTTGATGGGAAAGGGTGACTCTTATGACTTGTATACTTGTTGTTGGATTCTATTTGCCTCACCACATCGAGTTGTCCAAGGCTAACACCAAGAAAGGGGTAAAATCATAGTTTTGATATAATTGTTATGTGTTAAAACCCCTTAGGGTTCCTTCTCAACCTCGACCAAGGTTTGGAGATTGGAAACGTATTTTTGGCTAAAACCCATGCTTTGTGGAAAATCGGGTCTATTTTTGAGATAGTGATATTTATGAGTTTGTTTTGCTTTTCAAGCATGTTTTCAACTGATGGAATTGATAGATTTCATCGAAATGCTTGAGTTATTGGTTTGGTTTGGAAACCATATTATGAAATTTTGATTTAAACGTAAGCATGCTTTGATATTCATGTTTTATGACTGTATGATTTATACATTTGAATATCAAATGGTTTACCATGACTATTTTCTAGAAATGCTTTTGAAATTATATCCATACTCCTGCAAAGTGTATAGACCTTTATAAATTGTCACTGTCACTCACTGAGTACATTTTGGTACGCACCACTCATTTTTGTCTACATGTTTTGTAGTAACTTAGTTCGACATATGTTCATGCCTTGGGGCATCCGTGGTGGGTTCGGATGTCTTGTGCGGTGCCTCTCTTTGAGAGATGGTCTATACGTTTCAACTTAAGCTCAAGATTGGTAAGGGATCCCATTGGAGAAAGAAAATTTAACGGAGACTCGATTTTCGAATCTTCGGTCATTCTAATACCTCAATTTATCTTTTCAACGTTGTATATTTACTAAACGGGTCATTGAGACTAAACTAGTTGAGTTGACCAAATTTTGACTTTTAGTCAACTTTGGTCAACCTTTATGGAAAAATGTTAAATTTTATTAGTACTTTATTATAATTATTTTATTCAAATTAAATAGTCTCCAAATTTTTTTAAAGATGTTTTCAATCACGATATCTAACATGCTCGGACCTAATCTGCATGTGTCAAGTAGTGAAAATTGTGTATAGTTGTAAACCTTTGTGATGAATTGGAACTTGTTATGCACATTTTGAACTTCTTTTAGCTCAATTACTAGCTTAGCAACCCTAATTTATAGTCCGAAGTCGATTGGGTGCACTAAGGGTTCGGAAATCGAGGTAATTGGATCAAGATAAGCAATAGTCAACCTAAAAAGGTTGACTCTTAGCTTTCTTTGAATTCTCTCAACTTCCCACCAATTTCATCACTTCAATTCACCTTTAAACACTTCATTAAACAGCACCATCAACTTCCTTAGCTTCCTTAAAGATCAATAATACCAAAATCATCAAAAATCTCCAAGATCTTCAAAGGATTTAACTTGGAGTCATTGTGTTCTTCAAGCCATAACTTTCAATTCAACTGTAGGCTTTGGTTGATTTCTTGGTATGTTGTTCTAGACTCTTTAAGCTTCAATTTGAATACTTATTTGCTGAATTTTGTGTATTGACCTAGGAGATATCTTGAATTGAATATCAAAGTTCATTTTTGTTCAAAACCGTTTGCACCCTTAGCTTTCCAATCCGAATTTCCTGCACTCATAGCCATTTAATTCAATTTTTGAAGCTATAATCTAAGAGGCATATGTGTTTCGAATTGTGGGTTGGTTGGTGTTAAATTGAATTAGAATCGAGCTTAGGAAGTATAAGGCTCATGTCTCAGCCAAGGCCAGAGGCATATACAGTGCCGGATGTGCTTGTGTTTGGCACTGGACTCAAGCATTTTGGTAGATTTCTCCCAAACTGGCCATTCCCGCGCGGGAGTGAGCCAAGGCCGCTGCAGAACTCACTATAGCAGGGGTAATTTGGTCTTTTTACATCTATAGACCCCACTTCGATTAACTTTTGAACTTATCCAATTTAGTTTCGAGACCGTAGAAACCCTAATTAGGGCATGCTTTGATATTGATTGTTAGTCGAATGCCTTCATTAATCAAATTAGATTTCAATTTGATTTTTTAGGTGCGAGATTGTACGAGATTGAGCTATAGCGTTCGGGCTAAGGCATTCAAGGGGTTTATTCGGGAGCATACAAACCTCCCTTACTTGTGAGTGGCTTGGATTATAGTGGTTGACTACTGAGGGTTAATCATTTTCAACTATGCTTTATAAACTGTTTTATTAAATGTTTATAACGTTTTGGGATATGGATTGTCCACCCTTACACACAAGTTGATAAATGGATTTAAAGGTGGGTTTTAAAAGAAAATATGAAATTTATATTATTATATTTTATTGATGATATGCCTATGGGAGATGAGCGATTGAGAGGTTCTCGGTGCTCCAATGAGAGGGAGCGTGTGGATTGAGTGAGGCATGCCACCGATCAAGTAGCAGTGGACCTCCTTTTGAAGGGCACGATGAGTGCGAGACCCTGGAAGAGGTGCACAGGGAAGCTCGCTAGAGCTTAAGTGTAGTGTGATCTACCCACAGTAATGGCAACGTCAAGGGAATGAGCTAAAGAATAAAGAATAATGGTTTTGAGATATAAGTTAAAGCCTTTAACGGTCCAGCAAGGTACCCAAGTACACGGGTGTACCTTTGGGATGATTTCAAACGCCAGCCCATTTATGAGATTGGATATATGATTTGGTTTGTGATTTCATCTATGATTTTATCAAATGGATTTATCAAATAAGTATTAGATTATTTCATATCCCCAGCCTGAGGCGATTGGTCATTATAATCGGGTCCCTCACTGGGTACATATATATTTGTACACACCAAAATCACTCATTTTTGTAGGTCACCTAGTAGAGGACGGCAGACGTCCCAGTGGATAGTGATCCCTGGTATTCTTCGCCATTCGACCATGATTTTGTAGGTTCTACCTAGATCCCTTTGGAATAGTATTGTATACTATTATATCTTTTTTGCTGTATATTTACATCGTAAAATGTGCCAATTTTATTATATAAATATCTTATGATATTTTCTATATTATTTTCATTATATATTTTTAAATATTGCTTGAGTATATCTTATTTATGCCTTGTGCCATCTCGGATAGCCCCCCTTATATGACACGCATCTTGAGGTAGTACGGCGGTTGTCACGTGGCCAAGCCCTCAGTTCGGGGCATAACAATATCGTTTAATACCTTGCATGGTATCGAAGTATAGGGCTATAGACTCGTATTTTGGTGCAATGCGACGGTTGTCACGTGCTCAGCTTCCTGGCTGTGGCATGACTGACACGCCCGGACCTAGTCCACACATGTCAAGTCTTATATTTGTGTATAATTATTTGGCCAAGAAACCAAATTAGATTTTTCATAGATGTTTTGAACTTCCTTGAGCTCAATTCCGAGCCTAGAAGTCTAAAATTTTATCCGGAGTTGGTGGGGCCCTTGGGCAAGAAGACCGAGGCATGAGGGAGGGTTGACCAAAAGTCAACCTATGGTCGGGTTGACCAAAAGTTAACCCATAGTCGGGTTGACCAAAAGTCAACTTAGATGGGTCAACCCAACCATTTAAACATTGGTGGTCGGGTAACCGACCAACATTTCTTTTCCACTTCATCTCCTTCACTTCTTTTCTTCTTCTCTTCAAACCCTATTAATTTTCCTCAAATTTCCAGCCTTCAATCCCTCATCAAACACTTCATTGATCATCATAAACAACTCCTTTAGCTTCCTTGAAGATCAAAAACACCAAATTGGTCAAGAATTTTCGAAATCTAAAAATCTTTCATTTCGGCGACAGTTAGGGGTGTAAACAGTTCGGTTCGGTTCAGATATTAAGGTTTTAATACCCTAATGCTTCGGTCCGGTTCGGTTCGGGTTTTTTTGCGGGTTTTCGGGTAGTTGAAATCCATTTAACTTTTGACTTTTTTCTTTTACAAAAGCCCAAATAAGATTATAAAAATTTTGGATCTTTTAATTTTAGGCCAATAAAATCAAGTATTTTTTTAAATTTTAGCTTATTCGGTTCCTTCGGGTTCCATTCGGTTTATTCGGTTTTCATATCAACAATCCAAAACCCTAATATAGTTGTCGGTTCGGTTCGGTTATCCGTTTTTTCGGTTCGCTTGAACAGTCCTAGCGACAGTTTTTTCATCAGCTCATATCTTTCAATTCAACAGTGGGAATTGGCTGAGTTTTTGGTATGTTGTTCTAGACTCATCAATATTTAATTTGATAGCTTATACACATGATTTCGTGGTCTGAGCGGAAAGTTATGCTCAATTGAATCTGCATTTTCGTTGCTGCCAGGAAATTTTGCTACCTTTGATGTTTTTATTCAAATTTCTTGCATGATTGGCTGTTTTAATCCGTTTTTGAAGATATAGGTTCTTAGTTTAGGTACTTAAGATTGCTTGTTTCACATCTTGTGCAATTTAGTGGCAAATCGAAGTAGAATCAAGCTGAAGAAGAAAGGAGGCCGAAATTCGGCCTTGGGTGCAGAGAAGATCCGGTGCCGGGCAAGTAGTTACCTGGGGACGGATCATCCCTGTTGGGAAATAATTTTTTTTTCCAATTGGGGTCCAGGGGCAAAATGATCATTTTACAGCCCTAGACCCCAATTGACCCCAATTGACTCCAAATGACTTCCGTTGACCTCCAGACTTCTCCAATCTTATTCCAAGACCTTAGAAACTCTAATTAGATTTTGCTTAGATGTTTAATTGTTAGCCAAATGCCTTTATTAATCAAATTAGATTTTAATTTGATTATTTAGGTACGTGATTGTACGAGATTTGGACCAGTAGCAATTTGAGCTAAGGCATTCGAGGGATAATCGGGGAGTATACAACTCTCCTCACTAGTGAGTGGCTGGATTATAGTGGTTGACCATTGAAGGTCAACCGTTTTCTAATTGTTTTTATAAATTGCTTTATTAAATTGTTTAATACATTTTGAGGTATGAAATGTCCACCCTCACACACAAAGTTTATAAAGGATTTAAAAAGGTAGGAATTTCAAAAGGCTTTATAAATTATTATTAATATGATTATTAAGGGTAAGATGTCGATGAGAGATGAGTGGATGAGTGGGCTCCTCGGGCTCCAATATACGTGGGAGCATGGACCGAGTTGGAGAAGCATGCATAATTCTCAGCCGTGGACGGCCTATCGAGGGGCACGGTAAGACGAGACCCTGGGAGAGGCTCGAAGGGAAGCTCGCCAGGGCTCCAGTTACTGTGTTCCACCACAGCAAGGCTAACGTCAAGGGAACGGACTAATGAGTAAAGATAAAGGATTTGAATTGTGAGATAGTCCTTGACGGTCCAGTGGGGTACCCAGTGCACGGGTATACCTTTGGGACGATTTCAGAAGCCGGCCCCTTTATATTTAATAAATTTGATATTTGTTTTAATATGGGATTTCATATGATTTTACTAAATGATTTATTAAACTAATTTTGGATTATTTCATATCCCCAGCCTGAGGTGATCGGTCATTATAACCGGGTCCCTTACTGGGTACATATATATTTGTACTCACATCATTCACTTTTTGTTGTCAGGTCATCAGGCTACGGACGAGAGGTGTCCAGGTGGTCAGTGATCTTGCTCATATACCTTTTATTTTATGCCTTGTGTCATCTTTGATTGCCCGCCTGACGAGGCACGCATCTTGAGGTGGTACAACTGTTGTCATGTGGCCGGGCCCCGCGGGTCGGGGCATGACAATGACAAAATTAATTAATAAACTAAATTAACTCAATTAACTACTCCCTCTGTCCAAAAAATATGTCACTTTTCAAAAAAAATTTTATCTCAAAATATTTGTCATTTTTACAAATCTAATGTAATATTTTTGTAGTTTTCTCAAATTATCCTTGTCATTAAATACATGTCTTATCTACCTTTTCTCTTTGATCATAAGTGAGAGAAAATTAAATAAGGGTAATATAGGAACGTAAGTGAGAAATATGTAAAATTTAACAAAAAAAACTATTTTTCTTGATCATGTGAAACAGTTAAAAATAAAATATATTTTAAGACAGAGGGAGTAATAAATTAACTAAATTAATAAACTAAATTAACAACATGAATTAACTAAATTAACGAATAAACTAAATTAATCAAATTAACTAAATTAACTAATAAATTATCAAATAAACTAATAAACTAATTTAATCAAATTAACTAAATAACTATTAAACTAAATTAATCAAATTAACTCAACTATCTAATAAACTAAATTAATCAAATTAACTCAATTAATAAAGTACATTAACTAATAATCTAAATTAATCAAATTAACTAAATGAATCAAACAAACAACAAAACAAAATAACTAAATTTTATATAAAAAAAAAACACATAACCCATTTAACAAATAATTAATTTTAGTCAAAATAAATGTTTTTAAGGGTTAGAATAAACCTTCATTAGTGGAAAACAAAGTCACCGGATCTTCATTGAAATATGGCTGGAAATTTGGGTTGTTTTGGGTTTGGAGGTTTAGAAGGACGAAGAAAGGACGAGAGAGAAGAAAGAAGAGTGGAGGGGGAACTAGCCACTGGAAAAAATGTCAAACTTTGTCCGAAAATGGTGTGAAAAAGTGGCTAGAGGAAAGGCTGGAGTTGCAGCGACGAAAGGGATGGCAGAGGAAAAGAAGAAGAAGAAGAAGAAGAAGAAGAAAGAAAGAAAGAAAATGAGGTTGGAAAGGGTTCTACTCAATATTTATTAAGTGTTAGGAGTGGTTTTAGGGATAGAATTTAGAATGAAAAATTAAAATTCTGTCCCTTAATACGTTACTAAACTTTTGAAGTGGGATGCAATTAAATTTTGAATAACATTTCATTTAAGGACGAAATTTGGAACTGAATTTAAATATTCAATTCCAAATTTTGTCCCTAAAATGAAAATTAAAAAGGATGATGGGAAGTAAATGTGCTCATTTATTTGTGTTTAGAGACGAAATTCTATAATCCGTTCCTAATTACATCCCTAAAATAAAATAAAAAGAGAGAAGCAGGAATTGAACTCACTCATCTATTTATGTTTAGGGATAGAATTTGGAATGGAATTCTATAATTCGTTCCTAATTCGGTCCCTAAAATGAAAATAAAAAGCAAGAGTTGGAATTGAACGCGCTCATCTATTTGTGTGTAATAACGGAATTTGGAACGAAATTTCAATTTTTCGTTTAAATTCCATCCCCAAAAAACATATTCATTTCTTTGTGTTTGGTAACAGATTTAAGAACAGACTTAGGTTTTCAATTGAAAATTCCGTCTCTAAATGGAATGGATATAAAATTGTTTTGAACAAATTTTGCCGAACATAATAGCAAAATCGATATTTTTTTGTTAATTTTAATCTAATCTCTTACATTAAATAATTGCAATAACCACTACTCACTAATATATGCAATTATTGGTTTAAGGACACTATAACAACTTCCTGACTCACAAATTCAAAATTTTTTAATGAATTATATCATTGAATTAGTTAAATATTGTTCTTAGTTTATTAACATAGTCAATGCGCTTATTTGTTTTTATTTTTTGACTCAATGTACATGTTGGATGAACGATCCAACCGTTGGATGTTTCTCTTAAGCTTCATATTAATGTTTAGAGTTGTTTAAAAACAAATTGGACAATTGGGTTTTAATAGGGTTATCGATAAAGTGAGATCTAATGCTTTTGCAACAGTTTTAGCGATAGATTTTGTGTTACTAAAGGATTTAAGGACTATTTTGGAATTGTTTCTAAATATAACGTAAGGTTTGAGATCCTTAAAAGCGATTTTGTAACGAAAATGAATATTGAAATGTAACTAGATACAAATTTAGGCACTACTTGATAGGTCCCTAAACCTTAAAATCAACACTTGTAGTGGTTTTAGGAACGAAATTTTGTTTTTCTATTTCAATTTATGTCCCTAATGTTGTCACACTCAATTTTAGTTCTTCCTTAAATTCAAATTCAAGGACCTACGGGAAGCACTTGAGGTTATAAGAGCTCTTGACAGCTACCCATAGGATGGCTGGGCTCTGAAAGTGTGCATAGCAAGGTACTCATGGGAAGATAGAAATGGCTATAGGCGGATGGGCTTGCAAAACACTAATACTCAGAGGAATGCCTTATCTTCTGGAAGATTAACCCTTAGAGATGACACATTTCTTATGCTGAGGTGATTAAAGAGAGATTGCCATCAAACAAGGAGGCAATTTTGAAAGATAAAAGCAACGAGCAAATAATCGACCTGGATGTCATCAAAGAGCAAGCCAAGCCGAATGTACCTGACACAGAGGAGCCGTTTATTATGTCTGAAGAACAACTACCAATAGATTGGCTAAAAAGCTGTGCAGTGGCAAAGGTTTTGGATCCCCAATCTATTCACTCTTTAAAATATCATTTGATAAGCGAAAGGATTTTGCAATTTTCAGTCACTGCTATGGGAGGAAGTATGGTCTTGTTAAGTTTCGAATCCGAGGAAGAGATGCGTGGCATGTTAGAGGATGGTCATACATGGCTAAGTGAAAAGTTTCGTTAGGTTAAACCTTGGGAGTCAAATGTACTTAGCTCTGATGAATTCGTATGGCTGAAATTGGAGAATAATCCCTTTTAGGCTTGGTGTTATGAATGTTTTAGCAAAATCAGGAATCATTGGGGCACTTTCATCTCTCTTGACGATAGTACCATGAATAAGAAGAGATTGGATGTGGCTAGAGTTTTAATTATGGTCAACAAAGATGTTTTGATTCCAAACTCCTTTGTGGTTATCTTAAATGGTCAGCCTTTTAATATCAACATTTCTTTGGAGGATTGTCCTGAGTTTCTATTGAATTTTCGTGTCAAGAAAGTGTCTGTCAAGTAATCATGCCCTTCCCCGCCATCGGATCATTCTACCAGCAATGAAAATACAGCCATGGATGAATCTCCTAATGAATCCATGTCCAATGAAGCTCCTGAATATTGTACTGGAGAAGATGAACAGCCAGAGTGTGAACCTTCTAAAAAAGTTGAGGTGATGCCTGACATGCAAATTGTTTTAAATGAGGCATGCATGCATGTGGGTGTAGCTGTAACAGCTTTGGATTTCCAAGAGAATTTTTCGGGAGCTTTGTTTTTGAATTTTGACAACAATTCTCGAGTTTTAAAACAAGATGTTAAATGGGTTGATGAAATCATTCAAATTGAACCCAATTTCAAAATGGCCAATGAAGGAGTATAGCGTGAGAGAAGAATAGTTACTTGGGTTTAAGAGACAAGGACTACTGATTCAGTTTTTGAGCCTATCTCAAAAGATTTGGATTGGGCTGATAGAACCACACTTATAAATGGGGATGAAGAGATAAGTGAGACGTCACAGGCTAATGTTCTTAAACCACAAGGAAACATTTTCAACCCTTATTTATTGTTGGGCCAATGGAGGAAGATATGGATGTAGGCCAAGTTCCTTTTATTTCTACAAATGTAAATTTGTATGACATTGGTCCTATTACAAATAGTGACTCTGAACAAAATAGGGCATACTTTGAAGAAGACATCCTCAACCACTCATCACTTGGCACTCTAAAAAACAACATGCTTTCTCTAATACAAATAAGAGGAAGGGGCAGACCGAGGAAGACATCGGCTATTGACCCATCAATTAAAGATATCACGCCCAACATTAATGAGAAGAAGAAACCGCAAGGTGGGAAGAGAGGTAAAAAAAAAGAAGCAAGGAAAAGATGTTGTCCCTAAATATTTTAAGCAAGAGGCAAAAATCTCAGATGATAATATTAGAAGTAGAAATAAATTCTTAAGAAAGAAAGCTGAGCAGATTGTGGAAATTGGCAGGCTTTTGGGACTTGTGACAGGGTCAGACGAGGAAGAAATAATTGAAAGGGCTATGGCAATCGAAGTAGCGGAGGAACAGGACATGAAGGCTCTGTAGTTCCTAATGCTTTGTCTTTCGGATTGTCTTCGGGTTTTCGTCTGTTCTCATGAAGTTAGTTTCTTTAAATATTATAGGCATTGGTAGGAGGGAGAAGAAGAGGGTTTTTAAGAAATTTCTTGCAAAAGAAAAACCATCCCTAGTTTTTTTGCAAGAAACTAAAGCTGTTGATATAACAAAGAAAATGGTTGCTTAGCTATGGAGTGGCAATGGGATAAATTTTCTTCATCGCAATGAGATTGGATTGGCATGAGGGTTACTATGTATATAGGAAGAAAAGGCTTTCCAGTCGACTTCTTCAATTATTTTAGAAAGAGCCATCCTCATCAAAGGTAAAATTCCCAATTGTGATATCACTTTTAATTTTGTCAATATTTATGCCCCTAATAATGAAAGAGAACGAGCTTTGTTCAGGATTAATATTGCTGAGTTAAAAGACAATGATGATGAACTTTGGTGTTTCTTGGGTGATTTTACTGTTGCCCTCAATAATGATGAAATATTTGGATCATCTGACGTTTCTCGATCAACTCATAATTTCCAAGTTTTTGTTCAAGCCACTGAACTTATTGATCTACCAATGGTGGGTAGAAAGTTCACCTAGATGCATAGGGATCCTCCTGCAATGAGTAGGTTGGACAGGTTCCTTATCACTTCAAACTGACTTTCTATTTTTTCTAATATTAATAAGTAGAGTCTTCAAGGTTCTTTCTCGGATCATATTCCTATTTGTATAGGTGTGGACATTATGAATTGGGGGCCAAAGCCTTTCAAGTTCTTTAAGCATTGGCTTGCGGATCAAGAGTTTTGTAAAATGGTTGATAACAAATGGTGCAATTATGCCATTATAGTTAAGTTGTTCAAGAAGCTGAAACTTTTAAAACAAGACATCAAGCAATGGGATGGTTATTCAAATGGAGGGATGACTACTAAGATTAATTCCCTGGTAAATGAAATTGATTTGTTGGAAAAAGATTTTGAAAATGACCCATCCAACAGCTCAATTTCTAATCAAATTAGTCTCAAGAAAAAAGATTGATGGCACCTTCAAAATATCGAGGATAGCACATGGAGGTAGAAGTCAAGGCTTAAGTGGATTCAAGAGGGGGCCAAGAACATGAAATTCTTTCATTGTATGGCTATTATTAGATGGAGAAACAACTTTTTCGGTCATATCACTTTTGAATGAAGGTAGCTCAATACACCAAAAGAAATCAAGCAAGCAGTTGAAGTTCATTTTAGGAGGCATTTCAAAAAAGCAAGTGGTAATTTTTTCTCTTGTAGTGGTCCCTGTTTTCATAAACTGAATGGGGATCAGGCTAATTCTTTAGAGATTCCTTTTTCTGAAGAAGAGGTTTGGGGTGCAATCATTAGCTGTAAAGTGATAGAGCTCCGGGTCTGGATGGCTTTAACCTCGATTTTTCAAAAATAAGTGGACTCTTCTAAAAAATGACATTATGGACTTCATGTTAGATTTCTTTAATTCCGGTAACCTCCCTTAGGGCGCCTTTTTTATAGCCCTTATAGCCAAGAAACAATGCTCTGAAACCTTACAAGATTTTAGACCTATCTCATTGATTGAGAGCCTATACAAGATTCATGTTAAGACGTTCGCAAATAGGCTGAGGAACGTTATTGGTTCTCTCACTAATCCTTACCAATCAGCCATTGTGACAGGCCGGCAAATTATGGATAGTATTCTTATTGCCAACGAGGTTGTTGACTCTATTAAAAGGACTTGAAATAAAGGTATTGTCCTTAAGCTTGATTTCGAAAAGGCTTTTGATAATGTTGATTGGAGTTTTCTACTTTCTATCATGAAACTTATGGGTTTTGGCCATCGTTGGTTATCTTGGATTTCTAACTGCATTACTTCACCTTCCGTCTCTGTGTTAGTTAATGGATCTTCCACCTTACTCATTAAAATGGAGAAAGGGTTGAGACAAGGAGACCCACTCTCCCCCTTTCTCTTCATTATTTCTACTGAATGCCGTAGCTTACTTCTAAGGAACGCAATTTCTCTCAGCCTCTTGAATGGGATCTTAATTGGCAACAATGGTTTTCAAATTTCTCATATGCAATTTACCAACGATAGCATTATTTTTTGTGAAGCTCTACTTGATCAACTGGTTATGGTTAAAAGAATTTTCCATTGTTTTCAGCTTTGTTCGGGGCTAAAAGTTAACTTCTTAAAAAGTGCCTTGTATGGTGTCAATGTGGATGATCATTTTA
This sequence comes from Microcos paniculata, assembly GCA_030664755.1. Classification (NCBI taxonomy): domain Eukaryota; kingdom Viridiplantae; phylum Streptophyta; class Magnoliopsida; order Malvales; family Malvaceae; genus Microcos; species Microcos paniculata. The sequence continues at coordinate 28,647,780 of CP131459.1, read as the reverse complement.
TTTAAGAATGGGCTGACTCTATCCACTACCAAGCTGGCTACTTTCCTTTCAAATACCTCGTTGTTTCCATTGGCTGCAAGGAAAAATCGCCTCTCCACTGGAAACTTATCATTAAAAACTTTCAGTCTAAACTTGAAATTTGGAAAAGTAAGCTACTGTCCTTTAGTGGAAGACTCATGTTGATTAAATCAGTTCTCTCCAATTTTCCTATCTACTTCATGTCTCTCTTTAAAATTCCCGCCACTATCATCGCGGAACTTGAGAAAATCAAAAGATAGTTTTTATGGGGTGACACTGAGAACTCTAGAAAAATAAGATTGGTTGATTGGAACACTGTTTGTAAGAGTAAAAGATATGGTGGTTTAGGAGTGATTATTTTGAAACATTGTAATGATGCTCTTTTGCTCAAATGGTCATGGAGATTCAGTAATGATCTTAATTATCTCTGGAAAATAGTCATCTATGAGAAATATGGAATGGCCTTTTCTTATCTTTGGCCTAAATCTTGTGATCTTCGACATCTCTCTCGTACTTGGGGGTCTATACAAAACACTTGGGACAAAGGAGAGTCTTCTAACATTATCAAATCTAGTTTGTTCTTTTGTGCAGGTAACGGTTCGAGGATACGCTTCTGGGATGATCCCTGGATTCAAGGAGTTCATTTAAAATCTTCTTTTCCAAGGTTGTTCATTTTCTCAAACAATAAAGATGGGTTTGTTAAAGATTTTGGCAAATGGACCAATGGCAAATGGAGTTGGTGCATTCAGTTTCGCAGGCATCTCTTTGATTGGGAAGTGTTATTATGGAATCAACTTAAGGCTCTTTTGGATTCTGTTGTCCTATCCCCATCTTCTAATGATAAAACTATATGGTTTCACACAACTACTGGGGATTACTATCCTCATTCTTTTAGAATGGATATTGATAAAACTTTTCATCAGATTTTGCCAATTGAAAGCTATATTTGGATAGGTGTTGCTCCTCCGAAAGTTGAAGTTCTTTGTTGGAAAGTAATCACTGGTAAAGTTTCAATCTTAGATGCTCTTCACAAAAGGGGTTTGCCTTTTACAAGTCCACAACAAATGTGCTTTCTTTGAGGAACCAGAATCTGTTTTTCATTTATTTTGCAATTATTATTTTACTCGGGAAGTATGGTGTGCCTGCTTTAGATGGTGGAAGATCTCTTGGGTTATACCAGGGTCTCTTCAATGTCTATTTCAAATATGGAGCTTCATGTTTCCTTCAACAGGACAGAAAACTATTTGGAACACTCTTTTTTACTCCATCATGTGGTCTATTTGGTTAGCTCGAAATGATTTGATTTTTAGACAAAAGCGCATCACCATTGATCAAATTTGCGATCTTATTAGAATTCGTCTTGGAAGGTGCTTAAAGGCGAAATTCCCCAAAGCTAAATTTTCAATCTTGAACTTCCTTCTCAATATTCAAGATATTAGCAATGCTCCTACTCCCTATCAAAGCACCAGAAACGTTTGTTGGACTCATCCCTCTACTGATTCATGGAAAATCAATGTTGATGGGTCTTCTCTTGGTAAACCTGGGCCAGCTGGTATAGGTGGAGCCATCCATGATTTTCAAGGTCATGTCATCCTCATGTTCTCCAAGAGCGCTGGAATCATCGGCTCCAACCAATTTGAACTTCTTGTAGTTATTGAAGCCAAGCCCTTTCCTTGATGGTGCAAGCGGCAGCATTTCCATTGCCAAAACTCTTTCTCCAGAGTGACTTCAAAGTTGTTATCACATGGCTCAATAATCCTGCTACTAGACCTTGGAAGTATAACATGTTGTTTAATAGGCTGCTCAATTTATTATACCTTTTGGAACCTATTTCTTTTTTTCATATTTTTATGAAAGCTAATTTCCTAGCTGATTCTCGTGCTAAGTCAGGAGTTGCTAGGGCTAATGATTTTTGTCACTCCCCAACCCGCACCGACCGGCCATGTGGCAACCGCCGCGCTACCTCAAAGTACGTGTCTGTAGCCATGAGCCCGAGGCACCGCAAGGCATAAGATGGATACCATGGCTACAAAACAACTAAAACTTTAATTAAAATTATTTGATAAAATAATTAACTTTAAAAGCATTACTAGTGGATTGATTTAAAGGAATACTTACGCAACGGAAACCGCTAAGCCTATGCCAACGACGTCTCCTAGTGAGACTCCATTCTATTTGCTAACCCCATACGCGGATCTACATCCATCCATATTGGTTACAAGTGAGTGACAGAGGTTCAATGAATCTCCATTGGGGTTAGGGAAAACAGGGGTAATCCAAATTTAATAATAAAAATAACATAAAGAAACTTGTTTACAAAATCTCTTTTATAATTCTCTCAATGAGAATTAGATTTAAAAGCCTTAAAATAAATATATACTAAAAGGGCTGGCATCTAATATATTGAAGGCATGACTGGCCGATCGTATGCCTTACTGCACCGAGGGCTGCCTCTTTTCAATTTAAATTCATTTTCTTATTTTCTCATTTTCTCTTTCTCTAGCCCTTTCTCTCGGTGGTACCCATCGCTGTGGTGGAACACAACTACCTCGAGACCTGGCGAGCTTCCCTACGCGCCTCTCCCAGTGTCTCTACTCATCGTGTCCCTCTATAGGCGGTCCACAGCTGAATACTATCCATGCTACTCCAACTCGGTCTACGCTCCCACATATATTGGAGCCCCGAAGAGCTCACTCAAGAATGCATCTCGCGTCCTATCCACATATTTATTATATATATGTATTCAAAACAATATATTTAAAACATTTAAGCACCCACAATCTTTTACATTTTTAAGATCATCCCATCCTCGAAATAGGTGTATCACAAAATAAAAAGTATGTGTCATGGATTACCCTCATCCCAAACCATATGTAAAACCTTTTAAAACAATTTATATTTTTAAAACATTTAAAAACGTTTGTCCCTAGTGGCTAAGCACTAAAAACAAGGCCACTCACAGTATTGGGAGATTCGTATACTCCCAAGCGCTCTGTGTAGCTTAACCTTCGTAGCATCGCTGCATTCGATTCACCCGGAGCCCTAGTACACGAAAATACGTTAGCATTCATAATTAAATTATGAATGCACCTATGAGGCTTTAACATGACCTAAGACTCGGCTTGAATGTGATTCGAGGCTTAGCAAAGTGTCTGGGAGGTTCCGGGGTTAAAATTTGACACTTGAAGAAAAATTACCAATATGCCCCAAGGTACCCGTGGGCCCCACACCAGGACTGGGCAGGGCCCCACACAGGTTTGGGCCTAAAAAGCCACCGATGTGGGTTTAGACCAAGTTCTACGCGAAATTGGGCGCAAAAACCACTCCCGCAAGATATTTATATATTATATTAATATAATATAAAAATATCTAACCAGGGACTCGGTCAGTGCCTTCTCAATTTCTGCACCCGTTTCTCCTTCTTTCGAGGAATAAACTTAGACAGGCGATCTTCATGGCGTCCATGACAGATTCACCAAAGCAGAAACGAGAAACACCGGTCCAATTTTCGTAGATCTGAGATTTAAACTTAAATTGACCAAACTCCGATCTACTCTGAACCGATGCACGGAAATACGTGAAAACGGAGTATGACGTAGATTAAGGTGAGTATAATAACATACTAAAAACTCACCTTATTTCGCCAACCCAATATCCATAGATCTGATTTTTTAAATTTAAATTGGCTAAAAACTTCAAACTCAGATCTATGCTACGATGCATGAAAATGCGTACAAACTTAATATAATATAGATCGAGGTGAGTAGAATAACATATTAGAAACTCACCTTGTTTCGCTAGCCGATTTGTCCGGATTTGCCAATTGTCCAAAATGCCTCCGTTTGGCTCCAAAGAGAAAAAGGGAAAAAGAAAGAAAAAAGAAAAAGAGAAATGAAGAAAAAGCTTCCGCTTTCCTCTATTCATAGAGGAGCTCGACATCGGGTCTACTCGGGCCCCGGGTCTACTCGGGCCCTAGGTCAAACTTTTTTCCCTTTTTCAACTTTCTTCCATTTTCACCCGTTGGCTAAATCATTTGATTTCTTGTACCAACGGGGCCCATAATTAATTGTTAGGTACTTAATTGGAGGTCTTTTTGGCATTTACTAATTTCCATGCACGGTTAATTACTTTATCTTCCAACTTCGTCTTATCTTAAGCTTAACTTCTTAATTAGACACATTCAGACTGACATATTGTTGAATTAATACGCCATCTTATACTATTCCGTTTGTACGGAAAGGTCGTATTAGGTCCGGGTGTGTCAACTCTCCCCTCCTTCTAAAAATTTCATCCTCGAAATTAAACAAGGTAGCTTGGGGAGGTTTGGCTTCCTTTCGAAGCCCTACTTTCGCTTTTCAAATAGTGTTCGCATCACTATTCGCTGCCGAAGTCCACCACGCTTCCGCTGCGCACTCTGATCATTCTTTTTTTTAAGGGTGGCTTCATCGCCCTTCTCCCTTTGAGTTTGAACTTTATCTTTCCTTAACATAGCCTACCCTTATCCAATTTTGGGTTAGGCTTTCTTCACTTTAGTTGTGGCATTTGGAGGTTCTTTCTCCGCTTAAGCTATGCTTACTTGATTTTCTCACGTCGTACTTGTCTCATCCTCCAAGTCTCTATTGACAACACTATCCTCTTGTTACTTCTGAGGTTCCACACCTCTTACTCTTCTTAAGAGTTCCTTCTCCTTTTCATTGCCACTGCCTCTCACTTCGAGGCCATCCTCCGATGCCTTTCTCGTCGTTTCATGGTATTGTACTCATCTTTGTAACCAAGCTATTGGAAAAGACCTTAGCTTAACTCCCTAGCCTTCGCGGCGAGGATGCGATGAGTTAATTGTCTTTCCCCCTACCTTGGTTTTGCTTTTCCGTTTCGTGCCTTGCTTCCATTCAAACTTCATGGCGTATAAGTCGAGCTCTCGTACACACTGGCCCACACTTGGCCACATCATAACAGAGAAATCAAAGATCATGCCCTCTCGACTCTCACAATCTCACACACTCTCTGACCGCCCATCACAATCATACATAGGGCCCTCTACCCATATCATCTCTCATCCTCATTGGGAATGAGAACTCTAGGTGGCTTCATACACACCCCAATTACACACTAGGCCTGGTCCTCTCGAGTGGTTGTCATAGAGATCCTTAAGATCTCGATCTCTGACCCTTCCTCTCATGGGAACACCTCACATGGCTCCCAAGTTACTCATACCTGAGCCTCGATCTCATACCTATCCATATCATTTCTCTCGCCTCTTAGGTTTTTTACATGTCTTTTAGGCCTCTTAGGCCTCTCAAAAAAGGTTTTCTTTCCCCACTGACATTCCCGTCAACACGGGACATAGCCGATCGCACCATGTCATAATCGTTGCATGCTCTTTGTCTTTATGCTTCTCTTTACTATGCCTTTCTTTTTTTTCCCTTTCGTCAATAGTGTTATCTAGGGTTTCCTTATCCCCATCTCTATCCTTTTCTTCCTTTCTATCCGTCCACATCCATTATGGTGTCCACACTTCTCTTACTTTCTCGTCAATACGAGACTAGGGAAATCATGCATGTCAAACCCGTGCGGTACCCCTTGTAGCTTCTTCATCTTTGTGTTTCTCTCTTGAGGTTTCCCCTCCTTTCACTTAACTTGATCTTCTCTCTGGTCCATTGCCATCTTTAGGTATCACTTGCAACTCTTGTAATCTCCATACCCTTTTTCCTTAGGGTCATCTCCGTATCCTTTCTTTTTTCCATACTCCTTTACCTCGATTTACGTGATCTTTCACATTTTGTCCAAGATTTCCTTTACCTTGACTTCATTCTCCATTTTCTTTGCTTTCTTAATCATCATTATCCTTATTTCTCTTTTCTTCTAATACCTTTACTCCCCTTGGGTATTAGAATTTCCTTTCTTCTCCTCATACTGACTGTGGTTATAGAAGTTCATGAGCTTGATCAAATTCTTTTCCTTATCCCTGTACTCCTTTTATTAAGTATTCGGGGTTCTCTTTTGTTATCTTTTCTGTCTCAGTTCCCTCATCTCTTGCTTTTCACATGTGGGTTTCCTTTTTCTCAGCCATCTTCGACTCTTAACTCCTTGATATCTCCTATTTGTCTTTCAATACTATGGTTTATTTATCGCAGGCAACACCTTTCTGTATTCTCCATTACCTCACAATCTTGTCCGCGCCAAGCTCACTCCATTTTAGCTTGGTTTAACTTTATCTCCACATCCTTTCTTCACTTATCTTTCTTCGGGGAGGTTATCCTTAAAGTCAACTTACTCCCCTCCTTCTAAAAATTAAACTTATTTTCCTTTATGTTATTTGACTCCTTACTCTTAATTCCTTCTATCTCACTTTACTTCTTTGTTCTCATCCTTTAGTCTCTTTCGGTTCCAACCATTATTCTGGTTCATGCTTAATCACTTTTTTGTCTTCTTCAGTTTCAATCATCATCTTATTCATCCTTTGTTTTATCATCACTCTCTTTTCCGACTCTTTCTTAGATCGATCCACTCTCCTCATCAATTGGATTTGTAATCTCCTTATAGTTCCCTTCATCATCATTATTCTCATCCTTCGTTCACTCTTGTTTGTATTACCATGCCTTGGTATCCTCACTTCTTATTTCTCTTTTCTTCTTTTCCATTCACTTTTTACGGATATCATCCATTAGAATACAATTACCCCATTCACTCGTTTCCTTCGAGTACTTCTTCTCTTATGTTTTCTCCAATTTTTCTTTCTATCCAACCTCTTTATCTCTTCTTCTATCACTTATATAATCAAGAGTTTTCCTTTCCTTTCTTTTCACCAATTCATATTCTCAAATCTTCCGTTCTCTTCTTCAAAAATCAAGTAGCCCGGGGTTTCCTCTTCTTTTCAACAATTTATATCTTTGACCCCTTTTTGCTCCTCAGTTATGGCCTCCAATCATTCTTGTTTATTCTTTTTTTTTCTTTGACTTATTCGTTTTATGATGTAATGCCTTGGCTTGACTCATATTCGGGGTTCATTATGCTTGACTTTCTTTAGCTAATATCTGTTTCTAAGTCTTTTATGCACGTTCTTTCACTAGATCTTTCTTAGTCCTCTTTCTAGGCCTTTTTAATCCCATTTATAATCCCTTTCATTAACCTATCCTTAAGTTACCTACCTAGGTTTCGTTTCTAACCCTAATTTCCTAGTCTTTATTCTTTTACTAATCCTGGTCAGTCATTTGGAGTTATTAACCTATGATTCATTACGAAATTATTGCTAATTAAAGTTAAAGTTTTCTAAGGTGTGTTATGCTTTTTCTTCTTTTAAGGCTCTATTCCTAATCAGCCTATACCTAGTTCATTAACTAAACTAAGTTTCTCTTTCTTCTTAGGCCTTATTCTTCTTTTATTAGCCTAGGATATTCTTTTACCTAGGGTTTTATGCTTTCTTTCTTTATTAAGAAAGCCTCCGCGCTACATCACGACATTTCTTTGTCCTTTGTTTAAGGGCGTGCTTTTCTTCTCCTTTCTCCTTCTTCTTTCTCACCAGTTCCTTTTGGTGATGTCTTCACAGCTCTGGAGAAAATTCTCTTCGTGCTTCCATTAGCACGCATGCAGGCATTCTCATCATTGCCGTGCATTACACTCTTTCTTCGTTTGCTTACTTCATTGATCTTGACCATGACAAGGTCCTTTCCCGTAATCCTTTAAGGATCTCCTCCTTCATACTCTCAATATCACCAAGTATTAAGGGGGTGCATCACCTTTAACCCTTAAGAGTGGAAATTTTCAGCCTATCTTTCTCTGTATTCCATTTTATCCATCTTTATTTCCTTTCTTTTCTTACTCCAATATCCTCTGTTGACCGTGGTATCCAATGCTCAAACAAGTAGCAATGGACATACTACTCGTTGACCACACTACTCGTTGACCACATGGATGTGATCTCTTTTCATTCTTCTCTTATTCTCTATCTCGTCATTCTTACCTTATTCCTCCTCATCGTTTCCCAAGAATGGCTTCTCTCTTGTTCCTCTATCCTTACTCTTCCTTTTTGCCATCCTTGAATCCTTTAGGGTTTTCTCTTATCAATCCTTTCACATCCTCAAGTGATCTTCCCATATCTCACCTCTTGGGATCTTGGGCTCACTCTTTCTCTTTCAATTTCCTTGGATACTTATTCTCAAATGATTCCAAGTGGTCTCTCTTTTGTCCACCAATACCCCCATTTCTTTCACCACTTACACATCACTGTGTAAGAACAAAAGAAGTTAGCTATTCTTTGCTGCAACTTCTCTCACCACATGCCCACTCCCCGGAGCATCTTCTATGCAAACTGTGGGCTTATCCCACCAGACTTGCCAGCCTATGGGCGCATCCCACCAAGCTTACCACGGTGTTGGGTTGAGCCCAACCACCTCACACACTACCACAAGGTCTAGGTGTTCGACTGCCCATGCACCACAGTACTTCTCGAACCCTAGCCGCCAAGGGTTTTATTGCTCCATGTAGGCTCTTTGGTGATCTCTTCAATTGGCTAGCTCTTCCTTGGCCTTACTTTTCATCCTTCCATTAGTTGCCTTATGAAGTTCTCCTTAATCCTTCATCCCTTTACTCGAATGCTTCATCTCACGTCCTGAAGTTTTTGGTCAACCACATCCTCCGTGATTGACTCCTTCGATTTCTTTCATTCTAGCCCAACTCTCTCTCCAAGGCTAGACACCCACGGTGTAGAAAACGACAGAAGTGGGGTGGGTTAGCGTTCACGCACGTTAGGCCAAGATAAGCCTTTGCCCTTTACCTCGTTATAGCCGCTTCACTTCCTCCCATTTGTTACACGACACTAGTGTAAAGAATTGGGAAAAACTCATCTAGTTTAAGTTTCAAACTCGCTGCTTTACTAGCGAGTCTCGATGTTCACAACTTCAAAAGCTGAGCATCGAAGGTTGTGGGCATCGAACCAGTTTCCTTCACTGGCAAGCCTTTAACTAGGCTACCAAGGACGATTAGATGAGATACCAGCTATCTTGTCATCTCAAGGGAAATACCATCCCTTGCATAGGTTAGCTGTCGAGTAGAAAGAAACATTAAAAGCTGAAGGATTGATTTCGAAAACTTTCTTGGAAAATGTGCCCTGCTTTCACGAATCTCGAGAAAAATGTAGTCATGATGTCTTCTCACTTAAAGACCACACTCGAGAGGTCTATATGGTGGCTCGCTGCTAAAGAAGGTATTCTAAGAGTAAGTTTGATCATTTATGACGCTTTCGAGTAATTACATATTCGAACTCTGGAGTTCTAAACCTATCTAATCCACTGGCTTCGAAAACGTTTAAAACGTTTGAAAACACTTTGAAAATACTTTATAGTTTTTGAAAACAGTCAGAATCATTTAAACGCTTTGATACCATTAAAGTTGTCACATCCCAACCCGCACTGGGCCAGCCATGTGGTAATCACCGCGCTACCTCGAAATACTTGTTTGCAGCCATGCACCCGAGGCACCGCAAGGCATAAGATGGATACCATCGCTGCAGAACAACTAAATGGACTCGGTCAGTCCTTTCTCGATTTCTGCACTCGTTTCTCCTCCTTTCGAGGCACAAACTTAGACAGGCGATCCTCATGGCGTCCATGACAAATTCACCGAAGCAGAAACAAGAAACACCAGTCCAATTTTCGTAGATATGAGATTTAAAATTAAATTGACCAAACTCTTATCTACTCTAAACCGGTGCACAGAAATACGTGAAAACAGAGTATGACGTAGATTAAGGTGAGTATGATAACATATTAAAAACTCACCTTATTTCGCCAGCCCAATATCCGTAGATCTGATTTTTAAATTTAAATTGGCTAAACAAACTCAGATCTACGCTAAACCGATGCATGAAAATGCGTACAAACTTAATATAATGTAGATCGAGGTGAATAGAATAACATATTAGAAATTCACCTTGTTTCGCCAGCCGGTTTGTCCGTATCTGCCAATTGTCCAAAATGCCTCCATTTGGCTCCAGAGAGAAACTGAGAAAAAGAAAGAAAATGGAAAAAGAGAAACGAAGAAAAAGCTTCCGCTTTCCTCTATTTATAGAGGAGCCCGACACTAGGTCTACTCGGGCCCCGGGTCAAACTTTTTCCCTTTTTTCAACTTTCTTCTATTTTCACCCGTTGGCTAAATCCTTTGATTTCTTGTACCAACGGGGCCCATCATTAATTGTTAGGGACTTAATTGGAGGTCTTTTTAGCATTTACTAATTTCCATACATGTTTAATTACTTTATCTTCCAACTCCATCTTATCTTAAGCTTAACTTCTCTTCTTAATTAGACACATCTGGACCGACGTATTGTTGAATTAATACGCGGTATTATACTATTCCGTTTGTACGGAAAGGTCATATTAGGTCCGGGTGTGTCAATTTTGTTGCCTGGTTGTAAACTCTTTCTCATCTATTAAATTTTCCTACCTTTAAAAAAAACACTCAATTTTCGTTTGACCAAATTAGAAATTAAATAAATTATCTGGTTAGGGATGGATTTTGGAATAGTTTTAGGCTTTCCGTCCCTAATTTTGGTCCTATACAAACTAAAATAATAATGAATTTAAAACCTGTACGAAATATTGTAACACCTTAAACTCAATTGCAAACATCAAATTTACTTACTCAGTTGCAATTATTATTTCATTAGTATACTTAGTTGTAAAGATCAAATTTCAAAATGGCACTACACAAAAGTTATAGTTACTTTAGTACATCTTTTCATTTCAATCTCAATAGAAATCAAGCTAAAATCGATTTGGATTATAGCCACCATCATCATCAATATCATCAGAACAACTATTTAATTTAGCTGAATCGAACTCATCATATGAGTCATTAACTTCTTCGATTGGTCGAAGCTCGCCTAAGTCCACAATCAAGTAGATACCAGTCATGTCAAAAGTTGGCTTGTTGTGCTAAAATGAATGGATCATATTTCTGGTGCATCTTTTTCTGATGATAAACCACTTTGTAATCTTAATATACTTTCATCCCATGGACAAGGCCACACTAATTACAATCGAACATAACTACTATGGCCATGCAGTCTAAACTATTATACTTGAGAACAAAACATCTTTCAATATTCCATATAACTACTGGATGGATGGATCATTCAAGTTGGGCCTTCGAACACAAACACCCTAATTTATTGTGACCTTTCCGGCTCCACGCTTAACAGTGTGGAAGTTATATCCATTTATAAACACACTAGGCCAAGATGTCGCATTCTTAGAAGGTGGCCAATCAAGTGGCATCAGGATTGGCAAATCATTAATATGCCTCTCTTAATTAACCAGGACATTAAGCTGCAAGTGAAAAAATAAAATTATAATCATTAAAGTTATCAAGTTTCATTATTAACAACTCAAATGACACGAGTAATTTACTTACATATTGCTTAAACCAATTGACAAAATAGGTGTCGATCAATTTATTAATGGCACCCCAATCGCACCCATCATTTCGATAATACTGGATAAAGACCCTCTGAAAACATTGCCAATTAAGTGTCATCATTAATAATAAAATAAACAAATAAATTTTACGGTATTAACTCAATTATATGCTGTCATAATAATATTTAACTTACTAAAGGATGGGTTGCACTTCTAGACAATTTTGCAAAACAAACGCATGTGATATGCATTGCTCTTTTTCACCAAGCCAATTAGTCTTAATTTTACCCTGAAATTGAGTTAGATAGTTACAATTTGAGTAAGGTTGAAGAGACTCATTGGTTAACCCCTCATCGTTGTGCCTAGGTCTCCTCATGCGACTATAAACGTCGAAGTCAAAGTAATTCTATGCAAAGTGATTGATTTCATGTGCGATGTAAGCCTCGTAGATTGAGCCCTTAACGTGAGCCTTATTACGAATTGTCTTCTTCAATTAGTGATGGAACCTATATAAATTCAAATTAAAAATATGTTATTATGATAAGTATGTAAACATAGTTCAATTAAATTCAATCAAATTAAAAAATTGTAATAATCAAAGTTTTTATTACCTTTTAAAAGGATACATCCATCTAAATTGAACTGGACCTCCAACTAATGCTTCGTATGATAAATGAATAACTACGTGTTCCATTGAATCGAACATGGCTAGAAAGAAAACCTTTTCCAAGTTACAAAGTATGACTAGAACCTTGTCATTTAAATCCTGAACCTTATTCATGTCCAGTATACTTGAACATATTTATCAAAAGAAGAGGTTAAGTTTTGTAAAAAGGTTCACGCACTAGGGGGCAACATCTCTCTAAATGCAATTGGAAGTAGTCTCTACATAAAGATATGACAATCGTGCCTCTTCATGCCAGAAACTTTTTCTTCATTCATGTCAATGCATCTCTCAATATTTGATATATACCCATATAAAAACTTCAAATTCCTCAGCCATCTCAAAATAGTTGTCTTCTGGCCTTCTGTCAAATTTTAAATAGCTTTAGGTTTGGTGCGTTACTAATTTTCAAGATCAATTACAATTGAACTTCGAGATCATAGAACATTGATGTCTTTTTTTACATTCATAGTGTTTTTTTATTTCCCTTTCAAATCTATAACAGTCCCTATATCAAATACATTCTTCTTAATATGCATGACATTAAAATTATGGTAAATCAAGTTCAATAACCAATAAGGAAGAGCTTAGAAAATACTTCTTTTTATTCATTTGTGATGAGTGCCATATATAATCAGGCATATTAATCAGATCCTTCATTGCGATGGAAAAATGCCAAACTTATGCATATATTTCATCCCTTGTCAAACTTGGTGGTGCAGCCATCCTCTTAGCTCGACCACTATAGAAAGACTTATTATCCTTTTTGTACAAATGATCCGAGTGAAGGAAGCCCTATGACAATCAAAATAAGTCACCTTCCAATTATATGGAAGCACGAATGCTTTGCTCTCCTGCATAAATATTGGGTATCCTAATACTCTAACGATGCTCCACCCAAATAACATGCCATAAATAAGGAAGTCACTAACGGTCCATATAAAAGCAGTCCTTATGTGAAAATACTTATTCCTCAAAGCATCATACGTGGAAATCCCATCCTCCCATAATTGTTGTAACTCATCAATCAGAGGTTATAAGAAAACATATATGTTTTTCTTCGAGTTTTTTAGACCGAGACAGATCAATGTTAAGAGCATGTAAAAGCTCTTTATGCACATATCCGAAGAAGGGTTGTAAGGAGTTATAACTACTAGTCAGCAAGAATAAGTCCTCCTGAATTGCCCACGCGGTGCAAAACAATCTGCGCATAGTCCCAATCTAACAGTTCGAGGCTCAGAACCAAAGTCAAGATATGTCTTGTCTAAATGTTTCCATGTCTCAGTGTCAGACGGATGGCACATAACTTGTCTTGAGCTTCATATGTAGCATGCCAAGTCACCTGTTCAGTTGTGGTTGAGGTATGTGATAGGCCATATTTAGTAGTTAGTTTAATATATATTTTAGCACTTTTATGGTCTAAATGGATATAAAATTCTTGATATTCTCTTATATTTGATTTATCGGCTTATAGGTGATTATTGAAGCTAATATGACTTAATTTTGGAAAATTAATGGAATTGGAGCTATAAATATATATAAAGCTTGACGCTTAGCCATGCACACCAACTTCAAAAATGATGATGAGCACAACTTTGGTGGAGACCACATGGTGCAAGAGAAAGTTCAAATGAAACAAAGCGAAAAGACAAGTGCTAAGTGTGCATGTGAAGACCAATGTTAAGTCAAATTGTAGGAAAACAAATTGAATGAAGGTTGAAGAAATTAAGGACATCTCCCCTGCGAAAAGCAAAGAAATCAAGCGTGGGAGACGAAAGCTCAAGCCAAAAATTTAGTTGGATGCCAAACTTTAAAATGGGTGCTAGGCTTGTGTGACATGGTCAAAGAGTCCATGCTCGATTGGGACTAAACTTATTTTCCAAGCAATTTTATGCAACCTAGCTAGTATAAATACTCATTCTAAGGTTCTCCTAGGATGTCTTGGATTTTATATCCTAGACCTTATTTTACTTTAATTTGTTCTTATTTTATTTTATGAATAGCTAGTTCTCTAGTTAGGGTTAGGGATGTAACTTGTTTGGATTTTTAATTATCTATGCATATTTTGATTATTTAATGGTTGAATTTATTCTTCTTGTTCTTAACACTGAATTTATGCTTGATCACCATAGATTCACTCTTAGGGATTTTATGAAGTACTGAAAGGAGAAATATGATATGTGCACTAGAAGAATAAATATTCTAGAGTTAGAGATAGAGCTATCCTAAACTAGGATGATAACTTATTGATTAATTATGCTTAATGAGTTTGATTATGTTGAATTGCGCATCGAGAGATGGTAGTTGTTTAATTAAATATATCTTTGTACCTTAAGAGATGACATAGATGCATTACCGTAGTCGTTATTTCAACTAGAATAATTAAATTTGCATGATAATTAATTATTCCTTGCAAGTGAACCCCAAACCTCTAATCTTTTCTTATTTGTTAATTTTCTTTTATTTAATTAGCTATTTTAATTAGTTAATAATTTAGTTTATTTCTTATTTAATTTTAATTTAATTGTTTGCTTTAACTAGAATTAATTAAATTAGTGAATAGTAGTCCTCGTGGGAATGATATCTTGGAATACTATTTTTTCTATACTATCTTGATTCTGTGCACTTGCAGATTAAGGCAACCAGTATGGTAAAACCGTCGAAGTATTTCAGAATGGTAGTCAGAATCTTTTTACGGGTTCTGCCCTATGTTGACCAATGTTCTTGAATCTAGATTCACCACAAAACCTGTAACAATCGGAGCTTGAATGTTCCTTCTAATACAACACGCACCCATTCTTACAAGCACCTTTTTTTACCACCAGTAAACCTAAATCATTGATGGTTTTCCTATGTTGATAATAATTTAGAGGAAAATTATTTTCTTTCGGCAATGCTTTCTTGATGGCATCATAAAAATAATCAAACTCACCTTCAAACAAGTTAAACTCTGACTTACAACATGGAAACAAAAGACAACTGCAACTGACTAGACCCTTCAAAAAAGGGCGATTGATATTTTTCATGATGTTAAACCACTTGTCACGTAACGGTACCACATGCTGCCCTATGAAAAGATCTTACTCATTTGCTACTTCACCACTGGCTCTGGCTTTATTTTCATTATGTTAGCCAAAAGTTGATCATGTAGCATCAAACACCATATGCCGATCACATGTCATATCTTCATAGTCACCCCAGTGTACCATCTTATCCGGTCATGGCGCTTATTTTTGCTACTTGTCATTATTTTCAATTCTCTACAATGGTTCACTGTGACCAACCTAGTTCCAATAATACTCCTTAAATCCATGACGGATTAGATGTTGCGCAACCTTAAATGGTTAAAAGAAGCGCATATTTTTGCATTATGTGTAGGGGCAACGAATTTTATCCTTGTCTTTCTAAGAGGCGTCTTGCCTTGATGCCCAACCAAGGAATTCTTTCACACAGAAACAAAACTGATTAGTCACACCATCGGCAGTTAATCAAGTTATCCATTTTTCCTGCGAAATATTTTAAATTGGTTTGATTAATAAACCCACTTAAGGTAATCACCACTGTTAACAACTGAATTGAAGAAGTGTCGCTTGTTAACTCAATTACATTAGGTCTAGAAAGCAACTTTTTTTTTAATATTTAATTTAAGGCAAAAAAATACTAACCCAATGTAATCCTACTATTGCTGCCACCTTAAGTACCGAGAATTCCATCTACCGACCAAAGAAAGTTTTACTTAATCTTATAAACACTATAAAACTACAATAGCTATGAATATTTGCTACCTAAAAATCTAACTACTAGGCCAACTACCAAATGCATTGCTAGCTAGGAATAGACACTAAAATTACAATGACAATCAAGTTAAATGAGTTTCAACTCAGCTTCAACGCTTTTTTACATACCTTGAAAATTTTATGTCATTAATCTAAATAATATCCTACTAAAAAATTCAACAAATCGATCAAAATCAACATCAAACTCCAAAACAATTACATCGTATTAATATTATTAGCTTCATATTAATATAAATAATAATAAACAAAATCACCCAAATAAATAATACAATCCAATATAATTACAAATAACCCAATATTATATCATATAATTGTATTTAACTAATATTAGTCAGAAAAGTAAGTAACAAATAAACCTCACCCTAAACATTCAAAATGTAACAAATTTACTCCAAAATAAGCAACAAAATTATCGAAATATACATTAAAGTCAAACAAAACTCAATATTATCTCAGTGTTAAAATTTTAACATATGTTAGTCATCAAAATGAAATTATATATAAAGAGATTCGAAGATAATACCTTGATTTCCACCGAAATCCACAAAAACTTGAGTCTTTTAGTGTTTTGTTAGGAAAAGTGGGACAAACTGAAGAAGAAAAGAAGAGGAAGATGAAAAGGGAGGCGGAGGAAATAGGCAGCCAAAACGCTATGTTTTGGCTAGCCAATTATATTTTTTTGGGTCCTTGTTTTTCCATTCCTAAATCCATCCCTAAACACATCCCTAAGGCCTTACTTAGTAGAAGAGAAAAGTGGAGTGATGAAAAAGTTATGAGAGAAAAGTGGAGAGAAAAAAAATTTTGAAGTAGTTGGTTTGAGAGAAATTTGAGAGGAAAAAAATTAAAAAGATGAATGTTTTTTTCATGCTTCATATTCAAAATCTCTCCAAATTTGGAAAAAAAAGTTGAGAAAAAATAAAGTGAGTCTATTTAATTAAGATGAAAGTACTTATATATTATTTATTACTAAAAACATTCTAATATATAACACTATTACTCATTAGCATACCAAATAAGAGGTATAATGGTAAAAGTATATTCAATTAATTTTCTTTCTTCTCATTTTTCTCTTTTCCCAACCAATAAGAGAAAAGAAAATTAATTTTTAATTCATTTTTTTATCTTTCCTACTAAGCATACTAGAGGAAAATTAATTTTATTTTCGATCTTCCTACTTTTCTCTTGCTCGTATTTTCTTTCTTTTCAATTTTCTATCTTTCCTAACAAGTAAAGCCTAAATCTGTCCCTAAATCCCACCATAATAAGTTAGAATCTAGCCTTTGTTTCCGTTCCTAGATCCATTCCTAAATCTCTCATTTCCAAATTCTGTTCCAAATTTACTACAGAATTACGAACATAATATATTTTCGTTTGCAATTCTTGTGTGCTCCTGGCTTAGAATGGTTTTAGGGACAGAAATTTTCTTTCTATTCTAAATTCCATTCCAATATTTGGGATGGAAAAAATCCATTCCTATGTATTTGACATTTTTCTAGTAGTGTTAAATATAATTTGTTTTAGTTTTGTTTCTTTCTACTATATATAAAAATATAAAATATTTTCACTACGATGATAGATTAATTATTTCATTTTAATACGCAAATAAACAAGATGATTATTATAAAAGATTGTACTTAATTAATTTTCTTATTAAAACTTAATTAAGTATTAAAAGGGCCCATATATTTTTAATTAAATTCACCATTCAAACCTCTACTATCTTATCACAACCAATTGAATCTCCATTTTATATTTAACTCTCTTTTACAGGAAAAAAATTAGCAAACTACGTAGACACATTGCAATGATCTCTAAGTTGAGTTTTCTCTTAGGTAAGGTCTCTATTTGACATCTCTTTGTAGAAGTGGGCCTAAAAAACATGACTGAATATATGTATATAAGCTATGAGGAATATTGTTGACACCAAAAACCGAATTATATCGGGCATAAATTAGGGTTTTGGACAAAGTGTCATTTAAGTAAGCTAATGGTACCCCCTTCGACTTCAAGTTCATAAAACCAATCTGAAATTGATCTTAAAAACTCAAATTACAAGCTCAAAGAGTTGACAATTTTAATTTAACACAATAGTAACAAATTCATGTAAAGCTTGGAAATCAAGCAACCAAAAGGAGACCGAAGCCATGGAGATAATTAACCTGAAATTGCCATAATGCAACTCGATACATCAAATTTCAAAAATACTGGTAACATAAGCAAAAGAAATTTGGCAATTCTCTTAGAACACTTAAAAACGTGAGAATACATATATACTAGTATGGTGCCCCACGCTAACGCTGTGGGTTATATGTACAGTATTTCTAGTCTCTACACATAATATGTGATTAACTCTAACACATGCATCTTAAAAAATAATATAATAAAATTAAAAATATGAATCTAATACATTAATGCATTTTAAAAACAATGCCATTTATTAGTTAACAAATTTTCACAAACAAATACTATGTCCAAAATATTGTAGCTAAATTTATAACTAAGCACATAAGTAGAAGAGAGGGCCATGTTTTGAGACCCACCAAGGAATAAAAAGAGATATATAAGTTATTATAGAAGGTAGATAGATAGTCCAAACAACTAAGATCTCAATGCATTGTCTTTTTATTTTCGTAAAAGTATTCTAATTTATTTTTTTCAACAAATATGAAATCATTTCTATTACTTTTCTTATCAATCTTATCACTGCTTCCATAATGTTTCATTTTGTTACAATAAAAGAACAATAAGCACTTCCTAAAAAAATAGCAAATATGCACCACAAAATTATTAGGTAAAACTATGTTTTTTATTGGTTGAAAGAGATTTAAAAAGAGCTAATCTCATTTATCTTAAACCACGAAAAATCCAAAAGAAAATAAATGGCAAAATGATGATCCCAACCCAAAAAAAAAGTAAGATGAGAAGATGTATATAGCATGAAAAAATAATATACTTGTCACGCTCTGACCCGCCCGGGTCGGCCACATGGCAACCGCCGCGCTGCCTCGAAGTACGTGCTGGTCAGTCACGCACCTGAAGCACCGCTAGGCATAGATATTGATACCATCGCTGCAAAACAACTAAAATTTTAATTAAAATCATTTAATAAAATAATTAACTTTACAAGTAATGCTAGTGGACTAATTTAGAGAATTCCTACACAGCGAAAACTTCTAAGCCTAAGCCACCGACGCCTCCTAATGAGCCTCCATTCTATTTGCTAACTCCATACGTGGATCTGCATCCATCCACATTGGATACAGGTGAGTGACAGAGGTTCTAAAAATCTCCATCTGGGTTAGGGCAAATAAGGGAAATCAAAAATAAAATGATACTAAAATAATATTTTTTTTGAAAACTCTTTTCTGGTTCTCCTACTGAGAACCCTCTTTTAAAAACACTTAAATAAATAAATAATTATATATACATAAAGTGGGCTGGCATCTCTATCATACTGAAGGCGCGACCCGTCGGTCGTCTTATGCCTTATTGCACCGAGGGCTATCTCTTTTCTCATTTAAAAATATTTTCTCTTTTCTATCTCTCTAACCATTTTCCTCGGTGGTGCCTCGCTGTGGTGGAACACAGCGAACTGGAGCCTGGCGAGCTTCCTTACGCGCCTCTCCTAACCAGGTCTCGTCTCACCGTGCCCCTCAATAGGCGGTCCACGGCTGATAATCATGCATGCCTTCTCTAACTCGGTCCAAGCTCCCGCATATATTGGAGCCCCGAGGAGCCTCTGCTAGCTGTTGGATGTTGGACCGCAATCCACCACCACCACTAGCCCACTCAATCACTCATCTCGCAAGGGTATCGCACCCTTAAAAATCGTAATAATAATAATAATAATAATATTTCATAATTATATATATATATGTATAAAACATTTATATTTAAAACATATAATCACACACACATAAGTTTTTATATTCCTTTTTAAAACGTCCCACGTGTGGGTATATCACAAACGACTGTGTGTGTGTTGATTTCGCGTATCCCAAAAACCTTTTGGAAACATTTATGTTTTTAAAACCATTTTTAAAACCTTTTTCCCCAGTGGCTAAACAAAGAAGTCTAGGTCACTCATAGTATTGGGAGATTCGTATACTCCCAAGCGCTCCATGTAGCTTAACCCTCCGGTGCATAGCCGCATTCAATTATCCGGAGTCCTAATACATGGAAATACACATTAGCATTCATAATTAAATTTATGAATGCACCTACAAGGCTCTAACATGACCTACGACTGGGCTTGAACGTGATTCGGGGCTTAGAAAAGTGTCCAGGAAGTTCCGGGATAAAAATTGGACACTTGGTGAAAAATTACGAAAATACCCCTGGGGGTCCATGGGCCGCCCACTCAGGCTAGGCCCGGCACATAGAAAAGTATTCCGAAGGTTTCGGGGCTAAAATCGGACTCTCGACGAAAAATTACCAAAATGCCCCCGGGGTCCATGGGCCCCACACCAAGACTAGGCTGGGCCCCACCTGAGCCGGACCAAATTCTACTCGAAATCGGGCCCAAAAAGTCCTCCTATGAGATATTTATATATAATAATGATATAATATATAAATATCTAAAATATATTAATATAATATATAAATATCTTTTAATATAATAATATTATATAAAAATATCTAAACAGGGACTCGATCGGCCTGTTTCTCGACCGGTCTCTCCCCTGGTTTTTGCACCCGTTTCTCCTCCTTTCAACTTACAAACTTAGAGAGGCGGTCCTCATGGCATCCATGACGGATCCGCCGAGGCAGAAACGAGAAACACAGGTCCAATTTTTTCGTAGACCGAGATTTAGCCTAAATTGACCAAATCTCAATTTTACCCTCACCCGGTGCACAGAAATACGTGAAACGGAGTATGACGTAGATTAAGGTGAGTACTATAACATACTAAAAACTCACATTAATTCACTGGCCCGAAATCCGCCGATTTGAGTTTAAAATTTTAATCCGGTCAAAAGCTGAAAATTGAGATATAGGCTAAACCGATGCATGAAAATGCGTGCAAATTTAATATAACGTAGATCGAGGTGAGTACAATAACATACTAGAAACTCACCTTGTTCTGCCGGTCGATTTGTCTGGATCTGCCAATTTTTTAAAATGCCTCCGTTTTGGCTCCAGAGAGAAAAAGAAGAAAAAGAAAGAAAAATAAAAAAAAATGAAAGAAAAGGTTCGGCCCTCCTCTATTTATAAGGGAGCCCGACGCCGGGTCTACTCGGGTCCCGAGTCAAACTTTTTCCCTTTTTTCAACTTTTTTCCATTTTTACCCGTTGGCTAAATCCTTTGATTTCTTGTGCCAACGGGGCCCATAATAAATTTTTAGAGACTTAATTGGAGGTCTTTTTGGCATTTACTAATTTCTATGCACGGTTAATTATTTTATCTTCCAACTCCGTCTTATCCTAATTTGAACTTCTCTTCTTAATTGGACACAGTCAAACCGACATATTGTTTAATTAATACGCTATCTTACACTATTCTGTTCGTACAAAAATGTAGTGTTAAGTCCGGGTGTGTCAATACTCATGAGATAGTTAGAACTAAATGTATTGTCTATTTATTTTCTCAAAAGTTTTTTAATTTTTTTCCATATTTAAAGCAATAATAAATGAAGTATAAATGTAACAGATATAAAGAAAAATAAAGGTTTATAATTTTTTATTTAAAACATTAAATATATTTATATTTAACTCTAAAAATATAAACAATTCTCAAATCCTAAACATAGAATGCGTCACGCGTCACGCGTCCCTCATTGAAGTCATCAAAGGATAACTTTAACATATTGTATAAATAAGTTAAAAAATCCTCTAAAATCTTAGAAGCATATTTGTTAAGAGAATTTTATTTTTTACACTCGTAATTCGAAATTAATTAATCTTGAATCAATAAGGTTACCTTTAGTTAAAAAAAAACCCTCTAAAATTTAAATAAGGGCAACCTACTCAATCTTGATGTCGGGAGTATGTCTCCTTAACCTTTGGTTTTCTTTAATTTGTTTATTTTTATTTATTTATTTAATTTATTTACTTTATTCATTTCCCTTTCTTAACTTTTTCGTAAAATTAAAGCTGAGATATGGCTGGATCGTATAAGGGATTCTCGTGGGTGCATGGCTTTTGTATTTATGCCTAATTTGGAAGCATATGGACTATACTTTCACGTGCAAGGGTTTAATATGGGAATTTTAAGTTGAAAAATTTCACAAAAAGCGAGCTAACAATATAATATATATATATATATATATATATATATATATATATATGTGTGTGTGTGTGTCCATTGTAAACAACAACTACCCTCCAATCCCAATTCCCATGCAGAAGACTTGGCCATTATCAACTCATTTTTATAATTATTCTATACTTTAGATTACAAACTACGAGTCCCAATTTGGATCACAAGAGTTTCAACTGTACGGACGCCAACTCTTTTGATGGAAGACAAAGCATGTTCTAAAAAGGCTAAGTATAAAAACGGTTCCTGAATTTATTTTAAAAAATCAATTAAGCATTTAAACTTTTATTATAATAAAATAAGTTCTTAAACTTTTATTTGCTATCACATAAACCCCCGAACTTTTTATTATAATCAAATAAGTCCTTAAATTTTGATTCAGACCCATTAACCCTTTAATAGTATTGAAATTAATGGAGCTTTTTTTTTTTATAGACTTTTGATGGTTGTTAAGTGAGACATCTAATCAATTTTAATCATATTGAAAGTTAACTAGATGTTAATTTAAGTTAAACATGAAATCTTATAAATTTTAATCATATTGAGCTTAATTGATTGTTAATAAAAGTTTAAGAGCTTATTAGACTGCAATTAAAGTTTAAGGACTTAATTGATCTTATAAAATAAGTTCGAGCCTTTTATATATATAAGCCTTCTAAAAAATCTACCATGGATTAATTAATGGGGGGAGAGAGAGAGAGATGGTTCCGCTGAAGATGTTTTTCTTTTTCTTGTCTTTTTGTCTTTTTTTTTTCCCCTAAAGATGTTTAGTTAGATTTGATTGATGAAACTTTAATCGGGTTATATGCTCAACCCGAAAACAGTAGAAAACAAAAATTTGGGTTTAATTGTCTCTAAAAGTAACTAATGCTCATAATCAACTAATCAAAAAAAAAAAGAGAGAGAGAGAGAGAGAGAAAGTGAGTATTGCAATGAATAGCGCTATTCAAGGGTTGAATTATAGGGCAAATATTTAAGGCCCACCAGGAGGATTGAGTAGCAAAACGAGGCCCTTTGTAATGCGAGCATGGCCTTGGACAAGTAATAAAAAGCCCGATCCAGCTTAACTTGGACCGATCTTTTTCTTTTATAAGGCCACGGTTTAATTGGTGTTTTGTTGTATAGTCAGTTGAATTTTTAGACTTTATAGGCAAATTTAGATGATTGATATATGTTTCAGTAGGCCATATTTTTATTTATTTATAGTATTGTATACGGAATCCAAAAATTCCACTGACAATGTACAAAATATTTATATGATATACTGTCAGTGGAGTTTTTAAATTCCACAAGCTAGAAAAATGACACATAGATCACTACTTGATAAATAAATAAATAAATAAATAATCATAAATATACCATACATTTACACTTATCAACCTTCTAAAATTGCTTATGGAGTCTAAAACTCTACTAGTAACATTCTAAAACATCTTGTGAAGTCTAAAAACTCTACTGACCATATATGAGAAAAATTTTTCATATATAAAATACCATTTAGCCTATGCTTTGCTATGGGAATTGGTATGTAAATTATGTATAGATATCCGTATATGTTTATGTATATTTATATGTGTGTGTGTGTGTGTGCATATGTATATGTAATAGGTAAATTAACAAAAATTGATGTATATATAATGTATATGGTTTAATACTAAAAAGCTTCAAAACCTATATATGTATATACATATATTTATATATATGTGTGTGTGTGTGTGTGTGTGTGTGTATTATATATATATATATATATATATATATATATAACATTCATAAAGCATAAAAAGCCCAAGAAAATAAAGTGTAAAAAGCACCCAAAAAAAAAACAAAAACAAAAACCAAAACCCATAAGTAAGCTCCTCCCAACCCATCCATAAATAGCTTAAGATGTCCTCAAAATTGAGAGAATTATTGGCAATTATGTGATTTTTCACTCAATTTTAGTATGTATTATTAAAAATATACATGTATATGTCTATGTGGGACTCATCATTTTTAAAATAGAAAAAAAGGGAAAAAAAAAAGGAAAGGGTGGAATGTAAAATAATACAAAAACCATTGTAGCTAATAGGTAAAGAATGGGATTTTGAGATAAAATATTCATTTTTTTAAATTCCCAACCTTTTCTTATATAGAGTAGTATAGATACATATTTAGTATATTTAATATTTGTTTTTTACTAGTAATTCTATATTAAAACTAAAAATTTAATTATGACTACTAAATAGATCAAATCCAAATAATTAATCAAATAAATAATAAAAGATTTAAGTTCAAAAGATTCATGTAAAAGCTAACTGCTACAAAGAAGATCACAAGATAATAATAGTAGTACATAGATACATAACATACGTATAGAGGTGTCAGATGGGCAGGTTGGGCGGGTTGGGCGGGTTACGGGTTCGGATCAAACAGATCGGATTAATTTGACCAAAGAAAATTTCGGATCATTTGGGTTTCGGATCATTCGGGTTCGGGTCACACGAGTTTCGGTTCAATCGGATTTTGGGTCATTCGGGCTCGGGTTTTTCGAGTTTGGCCCTTGGGTCATTCGAGTTTCGAGTCATTTAGACTTGAGTTTTTCGGGTTTGACCCTTGGGTCACTTGATTTCAGATTTTTTCAGTTTGTTTATTAGGTCATTTTTGTACATTTCATATGAGTTCTATTCAGATTTTCAAGTTAATTAATGGATTATTGATTCATTTCATTTTCATTTGGGTTTCAAATTATTTATTTAAAAAAATAAATTTACAAGTTTCTCTTCAATAATAGATCAAGGTAATCAACTAATCAAGTCAAGCAAGTATTTATTGGCAACATGAGTCTCTCTATGCACATACATTACATTACATAATTTACATTTATATACCATTAAACTTGTAATTTGTAATCTTAATTTTTAAATAACAAACTAGTAAGTTGCTCTTCAATCTTCAATTCTTCATGTTTGTTATTTTCACTCTCTACTTTATATTTCTAATTCAATAGTAAATTTTAATTTTACTAACTTGAATCAAAGTAAGTAATTAAAAAAAGAAAAGAATCATGTGTCTACTTTTTAATACCATTTATACAACATATTATTATTAACATATAAAATGATAAATCAAATTAAATAATTAAATCTATAAATATAAAAGAATTATATCGACTTATGATTTATGGGACATGTGATGTATAACAGGTCACATGTAAATGTAATAAAGATTAAGGAGATTTCTTTAAATATAAACTTTCTATCTCTTATTAAAAGTGTAATATAATGATGGATACATTGAATTATAAGTTTATAACTTCTAGTTTATAAATTATAAGTCAAGATTAAAATTTAAAAGTATTAATATTTAATAATATATATTGTATTTATTAAATACTATTTACTAACAGTAAAAAAACCAATATAGATAAATGGGCTAAAATTCAATATGGCCAAACCTAAGCCAATGGACAAACAAGTAAACGGCCCATTTCTTTCTTATTTCTTTTATTAATTATTTTTAAATTTTAATCGGTTCCTTTGTTTGTTACTGTTTTCTGTTTGAAATAGTCAAATAGGCTATTTCCTTTATTACCGTGTACCATCTTTGACTCTTTGTCTTGCTTCCTTCTTTATTTTTTTCTCCCGAGCACCACCATCCCTCACTCTCCGTCTCTCCCTCATCCGACCGGGTTCACTAGCATTTGTTAAAATAACTTTTTAGTTTTAATTATGTCTCATATGAGTTTATTCTAATTTTATTTTTTTTCTCTTGTGCTTTGTGTTGTAGGCTTTTGCTAGGATATATGCTGTTGTAGGCTTTGGTTTGGAATTTGGATGGGCCTTTACTTTGTTAATTGTTATTAAATATGACAATGTGGATTATGCAAAAGTTATTATGTAATCCTTGAGTTATTTCAATTATGGATTCATTTTGGATGAATATATAATTTTTAATTATGATTTTAATTATCAATCTATTATTTAACTCTTTAACGTTACATCTTACATTACATGTGTTCTTGTAAGGGTTTTATTTTTTTTTTCCTTTTAAGTTCTTTTGCAAGTTACAATTTATTAATCTTGTTGAATTTAACTAATAATGTTAATTATATAAATATAATATATGTAATATATAGCTACAAAAATAAATTTTAAATAGGAAATATGTTTTTAATTTCAATTTAATAAAAATTTAGATTTAACAAGATATTTATTTTTATTTTTTAACAAATTTATTAAATAAATTTGATAATGTTTAAGAATGAGAAGGCAAAACATTACTTAAATAGGTTTTCGGGTTATTTCGGGTTAGCCTCTTGGGTTAAACAGGTTACGGGTCAAACAGGTTTCAGGTTAATCGGGTTTCGGGTCAATCGGGTTTCAGGTCAATCGGGTTTCGGGTCAGTCGGGTTTCGGATCGATCGGGTTCGGGTCGTTTACTTTTTTGGTCAAATCGGGTTGGGTTAGTTTCGGATTCGGACTGGTTAGGCGGGTTTCTCAGGTCGGGTCAGCTTTTAACACCTCTACATACGTACATGTATATAATATATATATAATAGTAAAATTTATGCGTATATAAAACTATAAATACTAAAAAATATAAAAATAACAAATATATAATAGTGTTATATAATAAATTTAGTATTTATCTATTTATATATAATAGAACTTATGTACAATAATTGTGTGTGTATATATCTATAGATATACAAATTATATAATAACACTAATAAATTTTATATATATATATGTGTGTATATATATATATATATATGTATGTATGTATTTTTTGTGGATCCCATCATTTCTAGAAAAAAATAAAAGTAAGAAAGAGAAAAGAGGCGACATATAAAATGACAAAAAAATCATTGTAAACAATAGAAAAAAAAAAGAGATTTTGAGATAAAATGAATATTTTAGTAAATTCTCATTCTATTTTTAAATCTAGTAGTAGGTAGTGTATAATAGAGGTGTCCAACTCCGGGCTCGGGCTAGGCGTGGACACGCTCTTAACAAGCATTTTGCTTGTCTAAGCCCGGCCTGACCCTGTTATTTGGGCCTAAAGCCTTGACCAAATCTAAACCTAAAATATAAAGTTAAGTCCGAGGTCCATCCAAAAATCTGTTTAATATTTTTCAAAATATTAATTTTAAAAATTAATTTATATCAATTTATAATAGAAATAAAAGTAAATTAACACATATTCAAAAAATTATCATTCAAGACAATTTTTATAAAGTTTACAAAATCTAAATACTACTAATATTTGACAAAATCAATATTATGTTAAAAAATTAAAAAGAAAACGCTAATATCAATAAATAAAATATATATTTATTAAATAATAGAAAGCGGGTCGGGCCGGGCAGGCTTGGGCGTTTATACGTATGACCAAACCCAGTCCGTTTTGTAAACGGGCCTTTGAATTTTGTCCAAGCCCAGCCCTTAAATTTAAAATTCTTATCCAAACACTCGCAAATATCGGACGGGTTTACGGACTTGGACGGATAGCACAACCCTTGGACAGCTCTAGTGTATAAGTCTGTATATATAAATATATTTATATATTTATATATTTATACACACACATATTCATTTCTTCAAAAGAAAATATAAGTACATTCGGTTTAAAACTTTTAGTTTTACACCCTTTTTATTACTTGATATACGATTAATATTTTAACAATCTGACCATTGAGTTTAAAGATATATTCGAGTTTATTATGCACGTAACAGTTCAAGTCAATTCGAAATTTTTATGATATCGATTTAAACTTTAACATTTTTTATATTTTTAATATATATTTGACGATGAAAAATTTTATTGCATTAAAACATATATTAGATATTTTAAATTAATTTAAAATTTACATGCACAGTATATATAAATAGAGCATGAAATTCGATAGTTGAATTAATGAAATATTAATTATACGTTAAATTATGAAATGGTGTAAAACTCTTAATCTTATATTAGATATAAAATAATCCCTCT
This sequence comes from Microcos paniculata, assembly GCA_030664755.1. Classification (NCBI taxonomy): domain Eukaryota; kingdom Viridiplantae; phylum Streptophyta; class Magnoliopsida; order Malvales; family Malvaceae; genus Microcos; species Microcos paniculata. The sequence continues at coordinate 28,619,656 of CP131459.1, read as the reverse complement.
CATATATATATATATATATATATAAGAAATCATTTTCAATATGTTTTGAGAATATGAATTCCGAAAATGTTGAATTTGGAAACATTGGCATAAGTTAGATAAACTGGTCGGAGCATATCCTTGAAGATATAAGAGATATCTTATTCTTGAAACTTCGATATAGCCATTACAAATTGACCACGTGGCGATCCCCATATCATGAAAATGATGAACGAAAATCTTATGAACACTTGGCCTACCCTGTATATATATGTACGGTTGAAACTACAGAAAACAGAGGATTTCCCAGGATCTTTGAAACTTGGACACTTAAATTTTCTTGTAAGAAATTAAAGAAACATGTCCATTGCAACATCTCAACAAAGTTTCCTGACCAACGCTTTTACGTTTACTCACAAGCACAAGCCCAAAACTAAGCTTCTAAGTTCTGCTACTTTGGTCTCGTGCAAATACCAATCAGATGAGCAGAAAGATTCTGGCTGGTACTTCATTCATTTCCCACGCATATTTCACCCTTTCTTTGTGTAGAACGATTGATTTATGTATTTTATTGATCTGTGACTGAGGATTAATTGTGTTTGGGTGGTGAATTTGTACAGGAGAAATGAGAAGCAGTTAGCAAAGCTAGCAATAGTGACACTGGCAGCTGGGGTCTTGACTCTGGGCTCAGTTGGTGATGCATCAGCTGCCAAGACAGGTGGTAGGGTTGGTGGTCAAGCGTTCCGGTCATCGGCTCCTCGCTCCGCCCCGAGATCCAACGGCAATTCAAGGTAATTAATATAATTCATCAGCACTCTGCACTCCAGCTATTAATTTGTTGGTGTTGCTAATTTTGTTTAGGCCCTTAGTTTTACCATCCTCCACTTTGGTTATTAGACTGATTCAATGTTTTGAAAAATAGTTTTTTTTTTTTGAACATTTCTTTTACATTATTGACAAATATTCATCAGATAATGCTTTTGTGGGTACTTTGATTCTTAATTTTTAATTAATGTGTTGTTCGAAAGAATTTAGTTCTAATGAGCTATGTAATTGTAAACGCACTATATACAGCAGGTGGGGAAAAATATACAGAAAGAAGTTATGGTGCTAACTAATGTAGACATCAAACTAATCTTAAAAGCAAAGAGGGAGGGCTTATTGAAAGTTCTTAGTTGGAAGTTTGGATAAATGGTAGAATTGTTTGTTCTTATAAATATAGACCCTCCTCTAATCAGGAATCACCAAGGCTCTAGCTAGAAAGTGGCTTCCTATTTTGTTAGAGAAAAGTTTATCTTTAAGGCACAATTGGTACTTTCTAGTTTCTACTACACCAAGCTCTAAGCTTATTGATCACATGCTAGGAGTCCTGTCTGGTGCTGACTAGGAAGGAAGAAATCTCCAAGAGAAAAGGGATCACTCTTGAAGAAGATTATTTAATGGTGAAAGATATTTGAGGAGGACAAGTTAATTATATGGTGAAGAACTCCAAACTCAGTAATTGACGGAATAGCATTGTTTTCATGCTCACTTTAAGCTTTTGCTATTTGATCATAGGTCTTATCTATTATTCTATGATACCTTGAGTTGTAACTTGCTTCTTGAACAACCATGAATCAGAATCATATGCTTCATTCTATATGAGATAGGTTATTCCAACTTTATCCTTTGATAGAATTGGTGACTTGGGCGAGTAATATAGCAGACTTTCCAACTTTATCTGCTAAGTTGTTGTGAAGGCAATAGCTCTATAATCAGCTTGATTGGTTGAGGAGTGGGCGTTTTGCATAGAAGACGACATCACAAGCTTTCCATCCACTCCCAAAATGTGGTAGATAGTAAGAGCAGACTGCTTGTTGAGCAATATACTGGGAAACATGAAGACCTTGAGATATCACTGGATTTGACTAAAACAAGTGCAATGTAGTTTTGCTGGAGCTTGCATAAACTGAGACACTTTGTGCCTATCTGATACACTGGAGGAAGTTGCTAAGGTGTTAGCAAAATGTTAATTTGCATTTGTTACTGATAAAGGATACATCTCTTATATTAATGGAGAAGCATACCAGTAGAAAGAGGAGACAAACTTAGCACAAGGTAAATAGCTAAGACCTGCAAGTTTCCTGAGAAAGGAACTGATAAAGTTCGTTTCATTGCTGATGACAATCTGATAATCTAAGTAGAAATGAAAAGAAATGACAGTGGTGCCATGATGAGAGATTAATGTTGAGCGTCAAAAGTAAATTTTGTAAACCAGAGGAAGAAGAAACTGATTCAATTTAGCATAATTAGCATGGCCAGTGACATGTGGGGGGTATTTAAAGCCATAAATTTGCCATCATACGCTTGTGAATAAAATAAGCTTTGGCAGAATCAAGTAATCTAGGAAGTGGATAGACACTTCATTGTCAACGAATCCTTGTAAGGAAGCATATTTTCCATCTATCTCCTAGATAGGCCAACCATAATAGTAAGCTAGACGAAGGAGCACTCTAATGGTTTTAGACTTGGTTGTTGGACTCATGGTTCTTTGACATCTAAACCAGGGGATGGAAACCCCTAGCAACAAAGTGTGCATGATATTTATTATAACCATGATGTGTTCTCTTAATGCAAAATACACTCACTTTAAATGTGGAACAAGCTGCCAAGCCCAACTGTTAAATCCGCTCAGTGGTAGAAGCCCTCGGTATTGATATTTCTTGGCTTAAAGCATAGTGGTAGGTTGAAGAGAAACAGGTCTAGGATGCTTGACATTAGTATAGATTCTTTGGTTTGAAAGTATTATTTTGTGATCAAGTGGCCACTGGATGAGTCCAGGAAGGCTGAGAGCGATTAATTGTATCATAAATAACTTCCTCTGAAGGGTCTGACCAAGCTTATAGGTAACCAGAAGCTAGCTGCAAGGAAGAAATGTTCAACAACAATGAAGTTGGATGATCTGCCATGAAGAGAAAGGTTGTATGTATTATTTCAGGAGCTCCTTCAATCTACAATGCACGATGGGAGTGATAACTAATCTGAAAGTATTCATTACCTTCATATTTTGTGTTTGGAATTGAGAACCATCTAACCTTTTTGTGGCAGACAGAGTAGTTGGAAATATTCAGAATAGTTTGATGTTTTATTACTTTGATTACATAAGCATTTCGACTGTAGTCCATTCAAAAGGAAACTAAGTTCTAACTCCTAAATTTTACGTTCTAGAGGCTCTTCCAAACTAAACTATCGGAAAATAAAGTCTGGTGTTTAGTGATGGAAGAACCCTACTTTTGAACCAAGAAGAGAGGAGCTGTTAAACATTCCCAGAAATTAAGTTGCCTTGTTTGAGTTATATAATCTAATCATGAATCGAAATTCTGTATGAAATGTGAACTGATTATGTTATTTTATCTTTAGCTCTATGCCGCCTTCTTCAAATTTTGGTATTTGTCTTCATTCATATTATCATTGGACAACTCTATTTTGGTAATACTTAAGCTAAATATTTGTTCCAGGACCAATATTTATATCAATCCACCAGTAGCCCCACCTCTAATTGGAGGTTATGGATATGGTTTTGGTGTGCCATTCTATGGCGGCTGGGGTTGGTCACCATTTTCCTTCTTTGCTCCTGGTCCCAGTGTTGCGGTCGGTATTGGAGGTGGGTTTGAAACTCTCTTCTTCTTTATATTTCTTGGTGCCATTGCAGCTGTTGTGAGAAGATTCCTTGGACCAAGAGATGAAGATGAGTACTAGTAAATAGATAGGAAAGAAACATTTTGAAACTTTAGTAACAAATAGAGATGTTCTATCGATGTATCAGTGGCCACTGTTGTATTTAACTTTGAGAATATAATGTATAATGTGATGAGTTGATATAAATTATGCATTGCAGCCTGTCATAACTTCGGAAATTTCAAATTGAAAAGGAATAAAGGGAAACCAGAAAAGTTCTCTTCTTGTTTGCCTCAACTGATGTGAAGTGTCAGGGTATTGGTAGATGAAGGGATATTGAAGGGAATTTCTTTCCCTCATTTACTTGTATTTTCTTCTGCAATGACCAAAGAAGCAGTGTCTTCTTCTACTTTAACAACACCTCAATTCCTTTTGATTCAGCCAAAAAAAAAAGAAAAAGAAAAAGAAAAAAAAGACCACACCTCAATTATTACAGTTTTAACCAAAATTAAGCTGGAAGAAGAAACAACCGTTTGAACCCTGGTTAGCATAACTAAAACAAAAATGACAGATATTAGACTGAGTCATGACAATTTACGACACTGACAGGTCCATATGAGGATTTAACTATCAGTCTTGCTCTCATTATGTCAGACTACGATAAGAAATCTGTGCAGAAAGCCGGAAACAAACACTCTTCTCTATCAGTAAACATCTTCCAAACCATGAGGAAAACATATCAATTCAAAAAACTTGGTATTTTCATTTAAGGATTAACAGTTCAGTTACGTTTGCTATGGGCAATGAATGGTATTTCAACTTTACAAAAATGATACTCTCCTCATTTGTTTTCTTTCAATCAAGCAGTTGGACAGCTGCAATGGCAGGTATTTTTTCCCTCAATTTTTGAGTTAAAGCAACACGGACAGTCATCACTCCAGCAGCAGGACCACTAAGCCGAACTTGTACAACATACTCGTTTATCTGAACAAGCTCAAGTTGTCCACCTCCTGTCCCTACGAGGTATGGTCTAATCTCATCAAGAACCTGCAATATAAAACTGGCTTGAGGTCTTCTTTGCTCAGTTAACTTCTATCTCCCACCAGAAAACATTATTTTTGACAACAGAAAAGATAAGATTATTCACAGAGAAGATACTCAAGCAATTTGAAAGCAATAATAGAGCATATAACAGCAGCATACTCATTTTTGAGCAAAAATTAGCAGTGAAGTAAAAGGTTATCAAACAGAAAATATGTATTTTGCAGCCGAAATCCAAACATTTTGGATTCTGCCTCTGCAGTTTTCTCATTTCTATCCAAAGTCTTATTTCAAGCTCTTAACCACTTGTTGCATGGAATGTATGCTACAAATGTTGATGGAAACATTTAAATGAATAGCAACTTTCAACTATGTGAAAGTTACACAATGACAGTTTTGATTTTTTATAGAACAAACTTTAAACTAAAATAAACTAGCAGAGTATAGTGGTTATCTGTCATTATGAGAAATTCACCATTACATGCAGTTTGGCAGCAGCTATTAGTCCTGATAGAATTCCAGGTTTTTGATGAGTTAATTTGCAGTTGGCTACTTTATACGTCATTTATGTTGTTGCTATCTTTTAGCAAGAAGAGTAGACAATTTTGTGGTTTTAGTTATCCATGTTTATGTTTAACAGTTTACGTGTTCTGTTTAATGCCAAATTATCAGGTAAATGAATGAAGAATCAACATTGAATGATTATGCTATGAAGAAATGAGAAGCAATGACTGAAAATACTCAATCATTAGAGCTTCACTTATCTAACCTTTTCAACATTTTCTTCATTTAGCTCAAGCCCTGTCTCAGTGTCCATGATCTGCTCTACTTCCATAATTTCTGGAATTTTATCTCGGAGGCGAGTTTCAATTCCCATCTTTAAGGTCATTGTTGAGCTTGGACATGAGCCACATGCTCCTTGCAACTTTAAAACCACAACAAGGCCATCTATCTCGTGCAACGCCACATTCCCTCCATCAGCCATTAGGCCAGGCCGAACCTCATCCAAAACCTTCTCCACATTCTCCTCAGTCAGTGGAAGGACACATCTTGGTGAGACCACAAGCCCTTTGGCATTTGAAACAATACAACTTCATTCAGAATTTACTAATTTCAAAGTCTTTTTGATGAGCATATTGAGGGAAGGGGCCAAATTATTGAAATCTGATGCAAGATTCAACTCTCTGATGCCTAACGACTATAGAGGCATATGCTAATAAAGTCAAGGTTTCTGATAGATCCAGAGAAGTACACAACTTAAGAACCCTACCTGTATTTGATTGTAAGAGAAATCCTCTAACAAATCTATCACAAAAAAAGTACACTAAAAATTCTCCATCTTTAGTTCTTGAATTATCTTCAAAGCAGCAGACATGGCTCAAAACGCTAACAAAAAAGGAGAGAAACTGCATTACAATACCTCCTTGTTTCCTCCGAGCCGGGCGTGAATTGTACCAAAGAAAGTGTCTGTTGTGAAACAGTCCCCTGAGGAAAGCATTATTCTTTGAAGATAAACCATATGAACCTGAAATGGGTTTCTAAAGATAGAAAAACCAGCAGCATAGTCAGCCATGATCAATTGACATGAAAAAAGCTCCCCCAAAGTTGCATTAACAAGCTCACAAGTTTACAAAGCAAAGCACCATGCCATTAAAACTGAAGATAAGGACTTAAATGGCACCTTAAAAGGAGATAAAGATGGAGGTAAGGCTTCTTTTGATAAAGAGAGACAAGGGTTCAATGCTGCAATAGTCGTTGGTCTTGCTTTGAGTGCTGCTGTCTGTGTCTGTAGAGTGATTGCACTCATTTCCTGCATTTTTTCCTTTTGTCTTAGGAGAAACGAAACCCCATTCGAAAAGAAGTGGGAATTGCCCAAAAGGGTTTAACCCTGCTGATCATTGCTTATATTTATCGCTATCTGCGTTGTTTTTGATTGGCTGTCGAAGACAATAAAAGCAATTCTGCAAAACAATGGCCAGAGCTTTTTTGTGGATAGGACTTTGTAATATGATAATTGCACGCAGGACTTTGGGGAGAGGAAGCCCTCGTGGCAATAAAAATCACCGCAAATTATTTTGGTTTCCAAAATTGTATAGATTTTTTCCTTTTTATTTCCGAAAATTATCTTACATTGAAATTGTTATGTTTTATATGGAGAGCTTCTTATCGGAAACCCAACTTCAAATTAATCGAATTTAATATGGTTGCTTGATATCGGGGGTCAATAAAAAAAATTATATAAATTTTATAATACCAGCAGCCTCAAAGAGTCAAAGTTATATTGAAAAATTTTTTTGTTAAAATATCTAATAATTTTATAATGCTAGCGGCCTCAAAATTATATTTAGACTTAAATACAAGAACCTTGAACTAAATTTATACAGCAATAAAAAGAGTCCATTCTATATAAAACAAAGATTACGTTGGCCTTTTATTAAAAAAAAAAGAAAAATATTGGGATTTTTAACTCAAGTTTAAAAGGGGAAAAATTAGTTTGATAATTATTTATTTTCTTGGTGATTAAGTTTTAATTACTTGGTGTGCAAGTTTAAGAGCCTTTGAGTGACTATAAACATGTAATTTAAGTTTAGGATTTTTTGTGCCTATGAGTGTGTGGTGTTTTCTTGAAAAGTTAAACACAATGTCTTGTGAAAGAGTCAAATTTTTTGTGTTGTGAGATTGTGAGTTGTGAAATTGTTCGACTTTTTGTGAGATTGTTTAATTTTTCAATTGATAGTGATTGTAATTTGATTGATTAATAGTGGAGAGTTAAAGAATTTTTTTCACAAAATTTTTGTGTTTTTGCTTTGGTTATTTTCTTGATTAACTGTTTTGGACCCAAAAAAAAAAAAAGATTCAATTCGCTTTATAAGGCTTATATTAAAATCGGTTCATATTAAAATCACAACTAAACTTGAAAAAGTTGCAAAAAAATAGAATGAAATGAAAAACAAAAAAAAAAGAAAACCAAAGATAATTAAAATATGCCTATTTGGCCAAAAAAAATCGTAAACAAGAATTTGAAAATAAATTTATGATAAAATATTGTCTCACTTGAACGCATAGATTTTAATTTTAGAGGTGAATTCAACACTATAATAATGGTAATGAGAAAATTTGATACCATCGAACTTTTGGTGGTTGTCTTTGATACATTACTATGTTGAGGTGTCAAATTGGGTTCATCGGGTAGGTTTCGGGTTCGGGTCAATTAGGTCAAGTCAGTTTGGGTCAAAAGAGATTTTCGGGTTATTTCGAGTCATTCGGGTCTCGGGTCATTTGGGTTCAGGTTTTTCAAGTTTTATCATCGGGTTTCGGGTTCAGGTTTTTAGGGTTTGACCATCGAGTATTTCGGGTTACAGGTTTTTTGGATTTTATGTTATTTGGATTCGATTTTTTTGGATTTAACTCTCGAGTCATTCGGATTCCCGATTATTTTAAATTGAATTAAAGTTTTGATTTTATAAATTAATACTTAAGAAAGATTTTATCAAAAATATTATTCATTAGATTTGTTATAAATTGTAATTAAATTAATTAAATTTGTAATGTTTTAAATGTATTAATTAAATTAGTAATATTTATAACTTTTTTAAAAATTTTCCTATAAATTATCTATAGTTTTAAATAAAATAAATATTTAAGTTTTTATTATTTACTAATTCATTTCTAAATTCTAATTGATATATAATAAATTCATGATTCATAATATCATTAATATATAATTTTGAACTGTCCGTCGTATAATTATAAACTAAGGAACCAGAATTTTGATATATAATTACAAACTAAGAAGTCAAAATTTTGGCATACAATTATAAAATTTACCAGTTTCCTCTTATTAAATTGAAAATCCAAAAGTTTTTATTTGGTCGATGAATAAGATAGTCGAAAAGGAATAGCCAATAGCTTATCCGGACTGTCATTGACACCCCGGACCTAGTCCGCACGTGTCAAGTTGAGTATTTATGTATAGTTGTCTGGCCAATATACCAAATTGGACCTTCCCATTGGATGCTTTGAACTTCATTTAACTCTATTCCAAGCTTAAAAACTCTAAAATTGAAGTTTCGAGTTGCGGGGCCCATTTGGGCATGAATTCCAAGGAGCGTGGACTGGGTTGACCGGAGTCAACCTTAATTTTGTTGACTCCAGCACCGGAACTGGTCAGATCCGGCACCGGACCTGACCGCATAAAATGGGTCTCGGCTCACCCGAGACCCCCATTTTCTCTTCTCTTCTCTGGTTCTTCATTCTCCGAGCCCTCTCTTCGATCTTCTTCAAAATCAACCCTGTAATCCCTCTTCAAACACTCAACTAAACATCATCACCAACTTCCCTTGCCCTCTTGAAGATCAAAACACCAAAATTTCCAAGAAATCACCAAATCTTCAAAACTGTCATTTCGGCGACAGTTTGTTCATCGAGCTATATCTCTGAATTCAACGGTGGGAAGTGGCTGAGAATTTGGTATGTTGTTCTAGACTCATCAAGCTTCAATTTGATAGTTTATATGCATGATTTCATGGTCTGTGCTAGGAGAAATCATGAATTGAAGTTGAGATTTTGTTTGCACGAGAATAAGTTAACCCTTAGTGTTTTGATTCAAATTCCGAGCATGGTTGGTTGTTTAATTCCCATTTTTGAAGTTGTAGGATTTTAGTTTAAGTGTTGAGGAGTAGGTGTTCCAAAATTCGTGCTGATTGGGGTTGAATCAAACTTGAATTGAGCTGAAGAAGATTGGAGGCCGAAACTCGGCCTTAAAGTGCAGCAATGAATCGGCGCCGGTCATGCTATGATCCGAGGCCGGATCATCATTGCTGGACAATTTTTGACCCAATTCGGGTCTAGGGGCAAAATGGTCATTTTGCGGCCCTAGACCCCATTTGACCCCAATTGACTTTATTTTACTTCAATTGAGCTCCGGACTTGCCCAAATTTACTCCGAGACCTTAGAAGCTCTAACTAGATTTTACCTAGGTGTTTAATTTTTAGTCAATTGCCTTTATTAATCAAATTAGATTTTAATTTGATTATTTAGGTACGTGATTGTACGAGTTTTGGACTGGTAGCTGTTTGAGCTAAGGCATTCGTGGGGTAATCGGAGAGTATACAACTCCCCTCTCTTGTGAGTGGCTTGGATTATATTGGTTGACCATTAAGGGTTAACCGTTTTCAAATTTCTTTATAAATGTTTTATTAAATTGTTTTTATATGTTTTGGGATATGAAACATCCACCCTCGCACACCAAGTTTACAAAAGATTTAAAGGGTAGGATTTTCAAATATTTTTATAAATTGATATTATTAATAATTGTTTGGGGTACAATGCCCCTGCGAGACGAGAGATTGAGCGGGTTCCTCGGGGCTCCAATTTGCGGGAGCGTGGACCGAGTTGGAGAAGCATGCAAGATTCTCGACCGTGGACCGCCTATCGAGGGGCACAGCGAGATGAGACCCTGGGACAGGCGCGAAGGGAAGCTCGCCAAGGCTCCAGATTGCTGTGTTCCACCACATCAAGGCAAACGTCAAGGGAATAGGCCAATGAGTAAAGAAAAGTATTTTGAAATATAAAGTAACCCTTGACGGTCCAGCGGGTACCCCAGTGCACGGGTGTACCTTTTGGGACAATTTCAGAAGCCAGCCCATTTAGTAATGTTATTATTAAATTAATATTTGTTTTGGTGTGGGACTTCTTATAACTTTTAGTAAATGGTTTAATAAATTGATTTTGGATTATTTCATATCCCCAGCTTGAGGTGATCGGTCATTATAACCGGGTCCCTCACTAGGTACAAGTATATTGTACTCACTCCATTCACTTTTGTTGTCAGGTCATCAGGCTTTGAACGGCGGACGTCCCGATGGTCAGTGATCCCAGTACGTCACTGAGGACACAATTTTGTAGGTGCCACCCCTTTTTGCCCTGTGAATCTTGGCTCGGAATATTAGTGCATGTCATATATATAAATATATATGTATATATATATAAATATATATGTATATATATATATATTCCTTTCCGCTGCATGGTGCACCGTAACACGTGCCACTTTCTTTTTAAATATTTTTAAATTATATCTTCTATAATATTTTCATATGTTTTCATATATTACTCGAATACCCTTTATTTTTATGCCTTGTGCCATCTTGGTTGCCCACCTGACGAGGCACGCATCTCGAGGTGGTACGACGGTTGTCACGTGGCCGGGCCTGCGGGTCGGGGCGTGACAGTCATACAGCTATGGCTACCATGAACCACTAATCTTAGTATCTTATTATCTTAGTGCTAATGACTTTGTTTTGTTCTTTCCTTTCTAAGACTTGTATATAGACTATACTTTATAGTGATTAGTGATTACCATCATCTACTTCTGCATAATAGAACAACTTGCACACACACTACATTGGGCATTCTTATTAAATTATTTGTTTTAGTGAGAACTAAATTATAAGGAGAAAATATATGATAACATATTGAAATTTTAATTTCAAATTTTCAATGTTTAAATGCTTTTTGTTAGATAAATAATTCACTAATTTAATATGAAAATTAGTAATTTATTAATACTAATATAATTCATAAATTTTTTTAATTAGAATGGAAAATTGTTATTCGCATGAAAAAGTTTATATCTTGATTTGATCAGTAATGATGAAATCAACATGGCCTTTTGTAAATTCTCAAATTTTTCTTAATAATGTTCATAATTAATATTATTAAATTTAAGTAATAATATTCTATAAATTCATAAATTCAATCATAATAATAAAATTTTAAAAATTTAATTATGAAAAAAATATTTTGTTAAGTTCACTTTGATTAAAATTTTTATCAATTATTTATTTTTATTTTCTTTATCAAATTTATTTATTAAATTTGAAGTTTAAGAGGTATATAAAAATACTCCATCTGTCCCTATTTGTCTGTCACAATTAATCGTTTCATATAGGTCAAAAAAGTAGTTATGGTACAAAATTTCATACATATTTACATTGACTTTCTTATTTTATCCTTATCTCTCTTCTTCTTTAATTCTCTCTCCTATTTAAGAAAAATATTCATTTAAGAGAAAAAGAAAGTAGTTTGAAAGGATAATTTTGAAAAATTAATAATTAATGCTAGGATGTAGACAAATAAAAAGGGATAAATAAAACCTCTAGAAACGAATAAATTTTTTAGCAGGGGCAGAGGGAATATTTCGTTAGTCTGTCGGGTTTTTTCGGATTAGATTCTCGGGTCAATCAGGTTTTGGATCTATCGAGTTTATCGGGTTTCGAGTCAATCGGGTTCCGGGTCGGTCGGGTTCATATCGTTTACCATTTTTAGTCAAACCAATTTGGGTTAGTTTCGGGTTCGAGTAGTTTGGGTCGGATTTTCGTGTTCGGATCAGCTTTTGACAACTCTATTGCTACGAGAGAGTATCACAAAGAAAATGTAGGAAGCCCAATGGGTCGATTAGCCCAATTTCGTTGCTTGCATTTGTATGTTGTTCATGACAAATTTTGAGAAATAAAAAAAAGAATAAAAAAGGGAAAGAGGAAGAAAATTTGCTCACCAAAAAAGGAAAGAAAGAAAGAGGAAGATTGAATTGATGAATTAAAAATTAATTCAATTATTTTTAGTGTAATACTATAAGCATTGGAAATTAAGAGAAGATATTATTATTATAAGTATAATTCTCTTGGTCAAGTTTGAGAAGTTTCTTCCTAAAAATGATCAAATGTGATCTAAATTTGAAAATCCACATTAAAAAAGTGAAAGACCTTTCAAATAAGACAATTGATTCTTTTTTTTTTCTCTGTTAACATATAACTAATCCAACATTTAAAAAAAAAAAAAAAGAAACAGCTCATCCAACAAATAGATTCTCTTTCCCCCGAACCGCATTTTTACCATTAAACACAAACAGAGCAATGCAATCAGGATTAAGATTCTTGTCTCTTCCCTTACTTCATTTCTTAATACAATACCGTTGGGAGCAATCTCTCCTCCATGTGATCAGCATACTTATTTCAATTACTTTAGTCATTCAACAAGTAATTTCATACTTATTATATATTATTATTATATATAAAAATAAGCACTCATATTCCCCGGTGCGAAGATAGACACACACATATATACATGTGTCGCTCTCATGTGATCTCAAAATTATCAATTTTGTCAAAGATGAAAAAGAAAAAGGTTGTTGGTAAACTATGTTGCTTCGACTCTTTATTTATATAAAAGTATTCATATCTAACACAAACAAGAATATGAAGTTCCGATCGTCTAAATAAATGAAAAATATAGAAAATTTAAATCGAATGTACCCAAAAAAATAAAAATAAATTTGATATATAGTACATGCCTATATTAGATATATTTTTAAACGACACTCAACCTAAGTTCGAGTAACATTGCTGTTAAATGTTGCTTTTTCTTTTCACACATAAATGCAATGCCCACTTTCTACTTTGTATTGAATGACAAATGAATGAAGATTAAACAAATTGGTTGATTTTGGCAACAATAATTGAAGGATATGAAAATAAAGAATTGGGAGACATATGTGAACATAAATAAATTGAAATAATAAAAGAAGCACTAGAACAACTTGGGAATGAGAAGATATTGTTATAAACATGTCGAGGGATGGTATTGGATCCAGAGAAGATAATAAGCTTTTGGGGTTTGGCCCAAAAATGGAGAGATTCCTTTCGGTTCCTAAAGAAATAAAAAAACCCAAAATCTTTTAGCCGTATTATTGCTTTCACTTTTCATTGGTTAAGAAGTCATACTCCGAATCTGATGCAATGAATGTGGGAACTGAAGTGGATGCGAAACACACGGTTTTTTTGCTATTTTTAAGAATGATGCTTTTAAGAATCTTCTCTTGTTCAGTGCCTACTCCCTAGCTAATTCTTGCCCCTCCTTCATACTACTTTTAATTTTATTTAATTGATTGTTTGTACATTCGTATACATATGTCATACTTAACTGAATCATATTTATTAAAAAAAATATTTAAAATTAGTTATTAATATTAATTTTATCAAAATTTATCATAACTTTCTAATATTACATTTTTTTACTTCACCTAATTTTTTTATTTAGTCTTAATGTTTAATCTCTCTCTCTCCACTAATTCCTCTTTTTAATTTAGGGGTCAAGTAAATTAACTTTGCAAAGTGAAAGACAAAAGGGGACAAAGAAAATTTTTAGAATATGACAGAAATACAGGGACAAAGGAAATACTAATTTGATAGCTTAACTAGGGCTTCTTAATCAATTCAAGCAAATATAGCAAATTATTGAACAAAACTAATAGTAGTTTTTTTCATCTTGATTCCCATGTGGCTGCTCTACTTAATTGATTTTTTTAGTTTATGATTAGGGATGTGTCAGCTATAAGAACACGTTTCTCATTTCGATTGAAGTTGTGTTAAAATTTTAATTTTATTTTTTATTTGTGATTAAAATATCAATTGCCAGTTTTGTGGTACATGATCACCAAATCATTAAACAAGTTGAGAGACTTCTTTCTGTGATAAGAGTGCAATTGCTTTTAATTGCAATCTTTATACTTAAGACCTATGTTGGTTTTGTTTGAATATGGATATTTTTTTTAATAACCAGTTTACGACTAATTTTACTCGAATCATGTCGGACTTCAAATGGGAGAATTTTTTTTAAATTTATTTTCTCTATTCATAAGATTTAAACTCGAGACCTTACTTAAGAGATATTGAACTCCTTCCATTCGATCCAAAAGCAGTTGGTATTTTAATATGGATGTTGATTGAAAAAGGGGGAAGAAAAAGGAAAAAAAAGTTTATTTAATTTAATAATTAACCAAAAAAATTGATTAAACTGCGACATAAGTTTTGGGATTCTATGGTATGTATATGTGCGTGCGCGCGCGCGCGCGCGTGTGTGTGTGTGTGTGTGTGTGTGTGCATATTTTTCTTATAGCAATCTTTGGAGAGGTCAACAAAGATGGCCTTGGACATTTTTGTTAATTATTTAAAATAACTATATATTGGGTTTAAATCTGGTTAATAATAGATTCTGAAATATTTAAATATTTATTACTCATAGTTTCTCAATTTATGTTGGAAATTTTGCATAGATATATATTTATGATCTGAACATTATATGACTGACAATTAAAGAAAATTAATGGGTTCAATTATGCTATGACCGTTCATTAATGGATAGCAAGAGACAGTTACCAACTTTATCCTTTGAAAAAAGTTTATGCTCGAACCTCTGATAAGATCAGTTATAATATTATTACAAAAAAAGAAAAAGAAAAACAAATGGTGAATTAGTGGGCTTATTACTAAATTTGGTGTAGGTGGAAATCTTAATCAAATAGTATATAGGAAATTTCTACCTTTAAAACATGACATGCTTATCTACAAATCAAACAGAAGGTTCAATTGCTTGTTTAATCAGCAACCTAGATAGGCTACAAATTAAAGTGAAGTTCCCCCCTTGAAGAATCTCTCAAACTAATAAGCTTATGTCCATCAAAGTCAAATCACAAAGTGAACACTAGATTTTCTCCACTTGGATGGAAAATAATTAAAACCGTTGTTTGATTTACAAATGGACCAAAACCCGTTTTCCCTTTTGCTGGATTTTTGACAAATGTTTTGCTTTAAAAAATAAATAAATATATATATATGGACCCCCACTCGTGACACATGTGAAACCATTAGACATGAATTAATACCCAAAGGCCATAAGGCTCATATATATAAATTTAATAAGAAGATATCAAACAAGTTTGAATGTGACGCTTACATGTCTTCATATGAATGTACAGACCATGACAGCACTTGATTTGGCGCCCATTGGCTCATATCCAACCAACCAACAGGATGGGAACTAATGTCATTGGCGAATATTACATTGTGGGGTCTCCTTTCGGGAAGTATTAATTCCATTCTATAGCACAAAAACTAAACTAAAGAAGGAAAAATCTTAAGGTAGAGACAAACTTCTCCAAGGTCCAAAGTTAAAATTCCGAAAAAATTCGAAGACAAAATCATTCATTATCAAAACGAACGAGCCTTTGACATTCTTCGTCCTAACCAGCTTATTCAACATTTGTAAAATGATTTTTCGGGAGTGACGAGACCTTAGCAAATGCGGTTTAAATGACATATACAAAAAGGAAAAACGAAAGAACTTAATAATAGCCAAAGCTAATTTGCTAGATCATGGATAGTTTTTGTTTGAACTTTTGATAGTATCAATCAAGGGAGGGAAGGTGGCTTCGGGTATTGGTTGAAAACAGCTGGTAAACGTTAGAATAAAGAAAATGACACATAAGTAGGATTCCAATCATGGCTTTATTTTTTTGGGGACAATGTAACTATTCATCATCATTGTTTATCCTATTGGTTTGTTGTAATTTTCCTCCTGGACTTCAACTTATTCCGAATCTATTCAGGCAGAAGAAATTGCTTCTATCCCTTGTCGTGGTCAAGAGACACAGTTAATTATAGCCCGCCAAAAAAGTTCCAAGTTCCCAGCTAAAAATTTTGCTTTTCTATTATATATTCGATAAACAAGCATCGATCTACCCAATAATTTTACTATCTGGAATCTAATTATGAGGTAAGTTTCAAATAGAAGGAAAATAAAAACTCTTAACTTCGATTTACATAAACAAGTAGGATTTAGATGTTATTAATTAAAACTTCAAAGTGATCATGTAACTTGACGGACATTTAATTGTCGTCCAACATGAAAAGTAACGTATCTAGAGCCCAATTTTGTTTAATTGAAGTTTATTGCAGTAAAAATTCAGGGAATAAATTGATTTTTTTTTAATTTTATGGTTTTCAATATATTATTGTCCACAAAATTAAATTGTAAATTTAGTCACTTAATTTTTAGAGATTTTTTGTTTTAGGATCACTTAACTATAAAAATTTATGATTTGGTAATTCTATTTGTAAATTTCAATATTTTGATCACCCAACCTTTAAAAAATAATGATTTGCTTATGTGGCATTGCCACATCATCTAACATGCTATGTGACATGGTGATGTAGCATGCCACATCACTACAGGTGGCATATGGTAAGTCGGGTTGGGTCAATTTCGGGTCAAGAGAAATTCGGGTCATATCAGGTTCGGGTCTGGATTTGGTTCGGGTCGTCTGAATGTCAGGTCATATCAGGTTCGGATCTGGGTCATTTGGGTTCGGGTCATTCCAGGTTTCACACATGGGTTTCCGGGTTTAGGTCATTTCGGGTTCGAGTCATATTAATTCAAGTATATCACTCAGGTTTTTGGGTTTGAGTTATTTCAAATTCAGCTTGAATTATTTGAGTTTATTTTCTTCATGTTTGATACTTGGATTTTTAAGTTGTATCATTTTAGATTTTATTATTTGATATTAACTTCTCATTTTTTTTCTATTATATAGATTCGAGATTTATTGAAAAAATAATATCACTACTTACTAGATTTTTAACTTTTAGTCTTTAGTAAGTTATTCTAAATGGGTAAAAATTCAAATATTTAATTTGAAATGAAAATTTCTAATTACTTATTGAGTTTAGTCTTAATCTTACAATTTACAATGTGTACAAATAAAAATGATAATTATTAATTTTTAATTCTATAAGTGACATAATAAAATCTAAAAGTCATATTAATTTTATTTTTGAGCAATAAACAAGTAGAGATATCAAATTTTTTATTCAAATTGCACCTAAACGATCTTTAAGAGACATTCAATTGAAATCTAATTTAATTTATTTGACTTGTCACTAAATCCGCAAATTAATATTTTTTAATATTAATATTATATAATATTAATATAAAATTAGTTAAATTAAAAATATTAAATATTAATTAAAATATTATATGATATTTGATATTTCTTTATATTAACTATAAAATATTAAAATATAGATATTTAAATAGTTACATAAAACTTTAATCTAATTCTACTTATAACAATGAAAATAAATTCTTTTATTGTTCTTAAATTTTAATCATAATTAATACTCCTTCTGTCCTATATAGATGTCATATTCTAGAAGCATTCTTATCCCTTTTTATCTGTAATTTTGGAAAACTATTAAAGTATTAATTAGTTTTTTCTTATTTTAGCCCTAATAAAATAAAGAATATTGTCAACTACTCAAATTAAACATTACATGTAGTATTGGGCAACGAAGAAGCATATTCAATGTATTTTTATTCCCAATGAAGGATTAATGACTATAGTTGTTGCTTTTTATTAAGTTTTCTTATAAATTTAAATCCAAATAAAAAATTACCGCATACGTTTTCAAAGAAAATGGAAGTAAATGAAGACTCTGTTAACATAGACTTTATTGAATTTTCTTCTGGCTCTTTGTTTAAGTCAAAGAGAAATTGATTTGATAACTCAATCACTTGAGAACTTAGACTGAAGTGGAGGTCAGCAAGAAAACTTTCTTCTGTAGCAATGTTAAGATCTGACAATTGATGATTGTGTGATTCTATTGAAACAATTTGTTTATCGTTATCATCAATATTTGAAGGCATTAAAATTATATTTAAATCTATTTCAAGTAATGGCATTTGATGTCTCTCCCTCGAAGTTATGATTAAAGAATGCTAGTAAGTTCTTGTTTGATAAATAAATAATAACCAATATTTAAGTCGTGAATGTTTTAGATCCTAAAAAAAAATTTGGTGGGAAAAACTACTTAAAAAATTTAGGAAAAAAATTAGAAGGGAATAGAATTGAAAATTTTAATTCAAATAAAATTTCAAATTGCAAAACAAAAGAATGGAGGAACATTTTCTTTGAAAACTTATGTTTACTAGAATTTGAGGAGAGTAATTAGTGGAAGAGATTAAATATATTAAAGTTGGAGAGAGAAATTAGGTAAACTAAAGTAAAGGATAATATTGAAAAATTATGATAAATTTTGACTAAATCAATGTTTATAACTACTTTTAACTTATTTTCTTAATAGGGGTGATTCGATTAATTATGACATCTATATAGGGATATAGAGAGTAATTAAGTTACGGTCAAAAAAATATTAACAAAATATTGATGCATGAAACATACATATACTTGACTTAATATTTGATAAAAAAACTAAAAACAATTTGAAAGTATTAACTTTTATTAATTACTATATGTTGGTATTTTATATTATTATACTTTTATTTTTAATTGAATTACTATTTTACAAAATTTTCAAATACATTTTCTTTTAAGTTCGGATCATTTCAAGTTAACTTCTCGGGTTAATCGGGTTTTGGTTACTTCGGGTTCGGGTCATTCTGGATTCGGGTCATTTTCGGATTTGGGTAATTCCTGGTTTGGGTTGGGTCGGGTTCGGGTTTGTTGACTTTTTGGTCAAATCGAGTTGGGTCGGGTACATGTTCTCAGGTCAGGTTTAGCCAGCTCTACACATCACCTAAAAGGTCACTTGATATGATGATGTGGCTATGCCGTATCATCGTACATGCCATGTGACACGTCCACATCATCGTGTCATGTTGATTGATGTCGCATCAAATTATTTTTTCTATGGGTTAAGTAACTAAAATATTAAATTTTATAAAGATAAGTGATCAAATCGTAAGTTTTTATAGTTGGATAATCAAAACAAAAAATTCCTAAAAATTAAGTAATTAATTATATAATTTACCCTAATTTTTTTTTAAAAAATGCATATAAAAGATATTGTTAAGATTATTATTAAATAAACACCTCAAAATGCACATTCATAAGGGATTCTAATTTTAGGAAATAGTTAGAATTTTGACCACATCTTTTGATCAACTCACGATGAGCCATATACTTCCTGTCCCAAAATAATTGTCACTTTTGAGAGTTTTTCTTATCCCAAAATATTTGTTACTTTTACAAAATTAATGTAATATTATTGTAGTTTTCTAAAATTACCCTTATTATTCAATATATGTCTCTTTTATTTTATTCCTTTAATCATATGTGAGAGAAAAATTAAATAAGAGGTAATATAGGAAAGTAAATGAAAAATGCATAAAACTTAACAAACAAAGCATATTTTTCTTGATCTTGTGAAACAATTAAAAGTAATAATTATTTTAGGACAGACGAAGTAACATTTACTAACTAACTAGATCTAAAGGTGGTCAATGGCAGATCTATCATGCCCCGAACCAGAAGGCCCAAAACGTAGCAATGCCCCATACTCATGAGGTGTACCCCATAAGTATGTAAGGCCCAATAACAACTAAACATACACATAAGTTCAAAAAACTTCCAAAGTAGATATCTAAGTCCCATCCTTGAAACATAATAATTCTAAAATTGTAGTTTGCAATACTCAAGGTTTGATATAAAGGAAATATCTAATGTGAACACTTCCCATATGCAATCCCAATGCTTAGTCATCATCACTTGAAAACCACATTAAAATACACTATGAGCTCAAAAGTACAGTAAGCATGGAATAAAAAATCAGACTCTATCAATCGGTTCAATTGATTAAACCAAGAATCGGTCATGAGTTTGGTCTTTTAAGTATCATTGAACCACTTTTACTTTGACCCGTTATTGAACCACTTTGAACTTGAACCAGTTAAACCGGAAATTTTGGCTATTTTTAATTGATTAACCCAAATCTAATGAAGTCCAAATTAATGGGAATAATATCTCTAATTTTCTTATTATATTTGGGCTTTAAACTTTGAATTTTAGAACTTATATTTTTTATTTTTTAATTTTAATATATATTCTCATAATAAGAATTTAATTTGTAATGTAAACTAATTTGTAATATTTATTTATATTATGTGATGTGCTAATAAAATTTAAATTTTGTTTTAATTAAACCGACCGATTGAACTGATTAGACTAGTTGAACCGTGAACCGGCTAGCCAATCGGTTCAAGCACCGATCCGATTTTTTGTTCATTGCCAGTAAGTAACAAAACCTAACTAGTTTGGATTAAGAACTTAAAACACATTTTCAAACAATACAATTTTCAATTAAAACATTTAAACAATAAACTCATAATTAAAACACAATTTACGCACCAAACAATTTGTGAGCAATTCATAAGGAGAAGGATAAAGCTGCAGTGCAATGAACCTAAAAAAACACAAAGGAGGATAAAAACTATAGTGTACTGAACAAAAGAGTAAAAATGTTTTTTATTTAAAAAATTAAAGAAGACCAAGTCAACACATAAAATAAGAGGAAAATTTTACCAGAGAATAAAGGCGTATAAGAAGATAATCAGAAGCTAAGATGCAGTAGTCCATAAGGAGGGTTATTTATAGAAGGAGAGAAACGAAATAAAAGAATAAAAAAAGACACAGAAAAAGGTCTCAATCCATAGGCAACTTTGTTAAGTTACAAAAGTCTACGTAAATGTTTAAATTTTAAGATGAAACCAATGAAATTCTAAAGATTCATTTTCTACCATTGAAGACTTGCATGCATTGGCTATGACTCTTCATTTAATGCTATTTTTACTATTGATGCTTCCTCTGATCATGACATTGTTGAATTTGAGGGAAGAATCAATCACAAAAGGGAATAACAAGGGACGAAAGTCATTTGGTTGTCAATTTGTTCATTCTTATTTCAATTCTTCATTTAATGCTAAGTTTTACTGAATAATATATTTAAAGAAAGAACTACGAATAGAAACAAAGACATGTGTATTGAAGATTGAAGGCCAGAGAATTAAATAAAAAAACAGTAAAATTTGAATCCAAAAAAAGAATAAGAGAAGTGCTTTAAATTTTGTGACTGATTAAGTCAACTATTGTTGGTTTTAGGTATATTATTTGTTTGTTGATAATTTTGTTTCTTTCAAAAGGCAGAAAAAATAAAACACCACGTGGCTTCACAAGAAAAAAGGAATTGACGTGGCATCTCTAACGTTTAAGCATTCTGACGTACTTTTATGTATTGAAGTATTGTCATGGTAGTTAATACTATCTTATTACTATTATTATTTTATCTATGATATTCTTAATTTTACATTGTCTCGAGGTATGTGGTAGTGTATACATACTTTGAGATAGTGTAATAATTGTCGCATATTCAAATTGAGGATTAGTGCCAATAAATAAAAAACTGGACCAGTTGTTGAATCGATTGATCGATAGGGTCACGGTTCAACAGGTTTAATCGGTTCAATCGGTCGGTTCAATTATATAAATAATTTAATTTTATTAATTTCTAAAAATATTCAAAAAATTTGATAAAATAAGAAAAAATTCAGAAAATCCCTAAAAAAATATTAATGCATCACTTAATCTAAATAAATATTACAAATTATTTTACATCACAAATTAAATTTTTAATATGAAAATATATTAAAATAAAAAAAGTTAAAAATTTAAGCTTCAAATTTTAAAATTCAAAGTTCAAATATAATAAGAAAATTAGAATTTGAGCTTTTCATTAATTTAGACTTCTTTTAAGTTTTGGTTAATTAATTAGAAATAACTTAAAAAATATAAAATTTTAAATTTCTAGTTGAACAAGTTTAACCGGTTCAACGATTCTCGGTTCAAACGAAATCCGATTTTATATCACTTAACGGACCGAATTTATGGCCGATTTTCAATTCAACCTGTTAAATCGGTCGGTCCAATCCGATTTTTTAGTTCATGATTAACGCGTGACATATCACCGCGACAAAATTGTAATATTGCAAGATATCATTCCCGTTTAAAAATGTCCCATTAAAATTTAAAAAAAAAAAACGATGACATTCAAATGGGAACGGAGTAATAAATAAATGTAGTGAAGGAGTAACGTGGGAATGATATAAAATGGGCGAAAGGAGATTCTTTCGGGTTGTGATGATGATTGATGGAGAGATTGTTGTTAAAATAAGGAAAGAGTGAGAAGAATTTTGGGGCCACAATCTTGCGGCTTGTCCCTTTCAAAGGCTACAACGCGTGCTCATCCTCTATCCGATCAAACATAACATTATATGAGATTCACGTAACTTCTTTTGTTTCTTTACATGAAAGTTGAATCTACCCTCACTTCTTTTGTTCCTTTTCTCAACCATAATTCACAATTTTCCACTTCTTTACTCTGCTTATTATTGTTGGTTCATCGGCTTCACCTTTAATGTCTATTTTTGTAAATAACACAAAGTTTAAGTGATTTTCTTTTTCTTTTGAATATGATATAAAATAATAAATGATCTCGCTAAAAGTTGGTGTAATCTGATGGTTGTGATCAATTTAACGCGTTGAAGTCTCTAAGAATTAATATTACTAACTCCATCAATAATGTTAGAAAATTATTTTCCATTTCAGAGAAATGGATATTATTTTTAAAAACTCTAATATAGTAAGGTGAGTATTCAATTAAAAATGAGGGAAAGGTTAATTAAGATTATAATTTTATATAAAACTGTAATGTTATGTTTTGAAGTTTCTTATAAATCTATCTTATCACATTCTATCCATCTACTTACATACTGAATCTATTCTATTTCAAATCTTAGCATTAAAGACTTTACTCAATATGCGAATCTCATATCAGCTTATATATTTAGTAGGTAGATATATAGTACCTTATTGAATTATTTTGATTTTTTGTCATTTTTTTGAGGAATTTATCATTTAATATATTCAAATTAATTAAAACCAAGTGTCCCTCAATGAAATAGATAGTGCTTTTAATTGTGTTTTAGATCTCCATATATTTCAAAATGTTTTAGCTTAGTTTTCTTTCATGGTTTGAGGATTTTCTTTCTCAAAGGTTTATCTTACTGGCATTCATCAATTAGGTTTAGGCCTACTTAAATCGAGCTCTTCTTTTTTATTCAAGCCATTTACTTGATGTATAATCAATTTGAGGAGAAAATACTAGTGTGGAATCTTTTGATTGGTCAACACTCAAGTTGCATAAAATTTTGTCCGTTTTAATTTGATTTGATTGATTTAAAAAAATGAATAATAATTATTTAATGGAAAAGGATTCATACTCAATCTAATCCATATAATCATAAGCTCTGTGATAGAAAATATATTTTACAATTTTGGAAAAAAAATTATATATTTTGCATACTAAGATTGGAACTTTATTAGCATAATTATCTTTTTTTAAAAAAAAGCTAAAAGTCGAGTATATTTTTTTTTAGTTATTGGTGATGAATATGCATATTCTAAATTTTACTTTAAAAAAAAAGAAATTGATCTGCGGATATTTAGTCCGTTTATACTCTATAGAATGTTTATTTTAATTAATTTTTAATTAAAATTCAATTTCTGATAATTTCAAATACTAAGAAAAAAGTGGTAAAAACTCAAAAGTCATTTTCAAATAAAAAAATTAGGACAAGACTTATATCTTTTTTCTTATGTGCTTTTCATGTTAGTAGCCACTAAAACTTTACGAAGTGTCTATTCATACCATTAACTAGTTAACTCATTTTTAACATTGTTAACTTTTTTTATTGTCTTTTTTTTATTCCTCTTGTGCTTTTTTTCCTAAAATTTTACCACAATATATTTATTTTAAAAACTCCAATCAATTTTTTTCTAAAATCCTATATTATATTTATTTTAATATTCAAAACTTACCCTTAAATAGCTAAATTATTTAAAATTTGGAGTTAAACTTTGTAATACGTAATAAATTTTTTTTTCTAAAACCTTACCACAATATTTATTTTTAAAATTAAAAACTTACCCTTAAATAGTTATTTGTTAAAAATTTGGGATTAAAATTTGTGAGACATATTTTTCTCATAAAAAGAAAGAATAATAAATCAAATAAAAATTATTCTAGAAAAGAATTTTACTTCTAACGGTGTTCAAAGGGTGTTAAATAATTTATAATGTAAATAAATACTTGATAAGATTTTAATGGCTACTAACATAAATAGCACCTAAGAAAAAAAATATAAGTTCTGTCCAAAAAATAAAGCAATTCTTTTCAATAAAAATATAACCTCATTTGTAAATTGCAACAACTCATAGATGCCAAACCATTGACGAGGACTTTCATCGTACGACGAAAACTGTGCAAGAGAGAGTGCAAGCGTCGAATGTGCTCCTTATCTGAAAAACCGACCAATCAATCAGTGAATCAAACAGTATAATGGAGACATTAGAAAGGAATTTTAAAAACAGACGTGAAAGGGACTGAGATTCTCATCGAGGGAACAGCGTTTTCCATGACGAGCCCATTTCATCAAGATAACCAAAACCAAAAGAACCCAGAAAAAAAAAATCTCATGGGAAATGACAACTTCTTCCAAGAAAAAAGGAAGGGTTTGGAGAAAGTCTCCTTCTCTCTGCATCCAATTTCTGCTTGACAGCAGCATTGTTGCCATTAATTATCCAGGATTAATCCCCAAAGTCTTTAATCAATTTGCCTAATAAATTACACAAATTTGTTAATGACGCAATTCGTGACGGGCAATTTGTTAACATCAGAGTGCGAAGAATAGGATAGCTAGCCATGTGAGCTGTGGCTGGCTGCCTCGCATGCCGAAACCAGCCATGTTTAGTTGACTTTCTTAATTTGATTAACTTTATCAAATTAAGAGATTATTAGTTTGATTAGTTTCCTCGGAAGAGGATTTGCTTTCCTTAATTAAGATGGTGGCAGTTAATCCCATGAGAGATCTCCAAAAAAGTTGATTATTATCACGGTTATCTGAACCCTGGCTTCCTTGTTATAATTCCTTTATTATTATAAAGTCTTTCCCTCTCCATGTGACGGGATTTTAATGTTGCCAATATATATTTTTGGTCAATCAATAATTGCTGATATGATTTACTCCTAATCTAAGTTAAAAGTCTAGCTATCAGGGCCTCTTTTTTAATTCAGAAGTTAGAGAACAAAAAAGAGTATACATTTTCATTTACTTTTTTCTTCCATTCTTTTTTGCCTTTTTCGTTTTTGTTGTAAATCATAACTTGGATATTAAATCAAATCAGGGTTACAAATTGAAATAGGCAACAGTCTCCACCATAAATACCTATCAACTCCGTCATATTTTGGCCCAAATTTTGAAGACACCCTTAGCACTTCTTGTCTTTCCAAACTCTAGCCAAGGAGAACTAGCCCTATATGGTCCAATGGTAAGAGAGTTAGAGCAGTCCACTTCATGATAGGGATTCGATTCGAACCTTTGACCTGTTAGACATAAGTTCTGTAAATATCTATTTAAACTAGAGTGGAAAGAAAAAAAAAATGTTAGCCTGGACTTTGAATTCTTGAAGTTTGAGATTTGAGTCCTATAGTTTAAAGTTTGGTGCCGGTTTACATTACATTTATCCAACACGAGTTAGTTAATTGATTTGCTTGTTGAATAATTCAATGGATTCCAATAGTTAATATATAGTATATACTTGATTATGAATATAATTGTAGGCTGCGATTAACCGTTTGAATTCAAAATCAAACATTTCCCACCTACCGAAAGCACTACTATTGTCAGCTTGGCAATTGAATAGCTACGAAGTATGTCAAAGATGAACAAGTTGAAAGCCTAGCCAAACAAAACTTGTCAAAATCTCTGAAACTTGGGCATCATCCTAAGGAAAAAAAACATAAAAAGTTACTAGGAGCAAGACCTAGAAGAAGCATCAAATAGTTGTTTTTGTGGACCCAGCGTGCCGGGCAGATTCATTCAGCTACTTCTTTTACCAGAAAAATGCGAGTGTGCTCAAAATTTGCAATGAGTTAGGTAAGTGGTCCCTGTGAAACAGTTAAATTTAAAACAGATGTCGAACACAAAAACATTGTCAGCTATCTTCGCTTTTTGAGACCTATCCGGATTCAATTCATCTCCTTTACTAACTATAAATAAATAATATAATAATATATAAATATATATAAATTAAGTACCAATTAGAATTGGCTTTTCACAAATTATACATATTATTAGGTGCTTGCTTCTATCTTGTACATGGCTAGCTAACAAAGTGCACCATGCATACAAAACATAATTAGATATATTTTTGTGACATCATACATTTATACATATATATTTATATAAAATAAGAGAGAATCAAAAATGAAATTCGTTCTAGAAAACTTAAGACTGATTATAATTTTATTATGAAAGTTAAAGGTCTAAATCCAAAATAATCAAAATTCAAAACTGTTCTCCGAATATTTCAAACTTGAAAAGTTTGAACTCAAATGCAAATGTAAATGCATGTTTAAATGGCTGCATTTTACATAAAAATCAAAAGCTAAATTAAAATATTATATCGTGATTGAACATGAAAAAATTCAGGTTCAAAAAGACTTGATCTTGATCTCGAATTACCTAACTCGCTTCATTGTAACTTCTATATATATTACAAAATATTCTTCTTAGTAAAAACCTTTCAATATTTAATAATCACATTAGATTTCCATTAATCCTAAAATTGAGTCACGTTAAATTCTAAAAAAGAAAGGTATAGATATTTGATCATAAGTATAATGTATTTGAACATTAAACCTTAAGTATGTAAATAGGCGTGTGTCCATGTAAGTTGATTCCAATTGCTAATTAGAAGACGCGTTTTTACGCGCTAGGACATTGGGGGAAATGTACTTTCTCATGTGTATACCTAGGAATGCGTGCAAGTCATCATGAATTAAATTTAGCAGCAAAAGAGATACAAGTGAGCAAAAGCCATGCTGACCATATTGGAATTTTAGCGGAGAAACAAACAAGTAGAGGACAAGCTTATAAGGCATGCTCTCTCAACAATATACAAAAAATGTAACAAAAGCAATCATGTGTTATAATAACCTGAAAGCATGTGGATGTGTGTGGTTGTGATTTCTTCGGATCAGAATTTTGTGAGTTTGGAGGATTTTGGGATTTCTTCCATTTTTAATTACATGGAGACAGGTAAGTTTTGGACCTTTAGCTTTTGGAAGAAAGTGAAGTATGGGAAGTTTCCCTCTTTCCCCATCTCAAATCTCTATGCGTTTGATATTTGTTATAATAATAAATATATATAATATAATATAATATAAAATCCTTCATCTATGATCCCTTTGAAGCATTTTATCGAGTACATCTTAATCATGATTGTGCAATGTGAGTTTTCAAGGAAAGCTTTTGGGTGTCGACTGTTCTTACAAGGAGGACTTTGAGACATTACAAGAGAGTAATGATAAGGATTAACTGGATTTTCAAGGACATGTGGGAAAAAATATCATTGTTACAATGTTAACTTACCGTTAAGAGACAAATATAAGACGTTACCCAAAAAAAGTCTCAACAGTTTTTGTTTTTGTTTTGTTTTTTGTTTTTTTTTCTGAGATATCAACAGTTCTTGTTTTAGTTGACAATCAAAGTGAAAATATCTTGAGTTTTTCAGGTCTATTGTATGTAGCTACCAGAGGTCGATCGTCACACTCATATAAATAATTCCGATCATTTTGGATTAAAAATATTTTATAAATTTGTATAAGGTCCTAGCTAGTTAATACCGCATTAGATTTTGTGTAAGATATAAATATTTCAACTTATGCATTTTAGGTTTGGATATATATAATTGTTTTGCTCAAATCATTCAAATTCAATATATTTTTTCAAGTTCCTGCATTTCCAAATTTAGGTTATTTTAGAATTTTTTACTTTCAATCAAACTTGGTCAGGAGTCGGATTACTCTAAATTCAAACTATTTCTTTTCTTTTTTTTTGTTTTTTTTTAAGAAAATGTAATTTTCATTCATTCAAATGAAATTATATCTATCAATCCAATAAAATTAAAAATTACAATATATTCAAAGATGTTTGGGTAAATTACATAAATGATTACCTAATTTTTAGAGGTTTTCTGTTTTGATAACTCAATTATAAAAAGTTATGATTTGGTCACTTATCTTTGTAAATTTAATATTTTAGTCATTAAACTCTTAGAAAAAATTGATTAGTTGACATAGCATTGCCACATCACCCAATATGCCATGTGGAATATTTGATGACATGGCATTGCCATGTCATCATGCCAAGTGATCTTTTGGATGATGTGGCATGCCACATCACCATGCCACGTGGCATGTTGGATGACGTGGTCAAGCCACATCATCAAGCTACTATTTTTTAAGAGATGGGTGACCAAAATAGTTAAGTTTACAAAGTTAAGTGACTAAATTATAACTTTTTATAGTTTAGTGACCAAAACAGAAAATCTCTAAAAGTCAAGTGATTAAATTTATAATTTATCCAAGATATTTTCCTCATTCGCTTGAAGATCCATATCTTGCTTCATGATCCAAACCATCTTGTTGACTATTTAGAATCTCGAACATTCTTCATGAGTCTCTAACATGTCTATCACTCTCTTGCTTTCACTGTATGTTATTCTCACTGGAAGGCTTTCAATAGTGTGATAAATAAGTAACTGATTCGAAGACTTTCTTGAATGACCTAAAAAACATAAAACAAAATGACCATTGTCCAAGGTTAAAAATCTTGGATCTATTGTAAATTGAGATAAAACAAACTGAAAAGAAAAACCAGTTAACTCAAGAAACTAACTGACTGTCTTAGATAAAATTGAAACTCAACTACCTAAATCAAATATCTATGACTTATTTTAGCAAAAACCAAAGAATGAAGAAACAAATATATGAAATCAGACCCCTCTCCTCCCTGACAATAGAAGTTAAGGAGGAGAAAGAGAAATAAAAAACTTGAAAGAAAAATATGGAGAAGAGAAAAAGAGAGGGAGCGACTAGGGTTTTTTTTTTTTTAAGAACAACTTGTATGAGTCATTTAGAGTGTTGTTCACATTTTAAATTCAGATTAATTTTGATTCAAGTAATTCTAGACTTAAGCCTTTTAACTTTTTCTATACAATCGTGCTTGGATTTATACTAGGTTCAAACTTTTTCAAACGGGTTTTTAAGATTTGGATTCGTTTTATGTTTACAAGTAGATTAAATTCTCTCTTTTCTATATGCCATACATCCAAATTAATTTTGGTTAGAAGAAAAGTGATTTGAACTTGACTCCCTAAAAAGATATCCATGTATATGTTAGAGATGAAAAATCTCACATCAGTTGTTTTTAATGTACCTGAGATCCTTATATTCAAGTTGGACCTCCTACCAATAGCTAATTGGTTTTAGGTTGAATGTTTAATTTGGTATCAGAGCTTAGGTTTGTTTTTATTGTTTCTTTCTGGTTGTCCACGTGTAGGTACGTTTGTTTTTGTTATTTCACCTGATTGAGCTACATATGATGGGGAGTGTTAGAATAGGAAAATCCCACATCGATTGTGTTTGACATACCTGAGACCCTTATATTCAAATTGGGTCTATTTATTTTTAGCCAATTAGTTTTAGATTGGATACTTATTAGTATAATTATTATGGCTAAATGCTTAATTTAAGACCCAACGGTGATTGTTCAATTTAATTTTTAACCCTTTAATTTGATTGATTGAAAGTCTAATATTTTTAAACTTGTTCAAATAAAGGCCTCAAGTGCTAAGATGTTGAGATATGACTTACGTTTTAATTTATGGTAATCCATTTCAGATCTTAACATGTTGTCACATATATATAAATCTCACTTAAGGTTCTTATTTGAGCGATTTTTGAAACATTTACCCTCAATCACTTAATTAAAAGGTTAAAACCCAAATTGAACAATTATGCAAACATTAAACTCTGAATTAAATATTTAACCAATTACAATTGAATCGAATCTTTTACAATACGTCCATTCGATTGAAAAAGAAGCTTTCTTTCTTTTTTCTTTGCATTTGACATAACCTTGGACCTACATATTTAGAACTACAGATATGCAAGGGTGATTAAAATGTACGTTGTGGAGTATCTGCCATAGAAGGACAACAGTAATTGTAAGCTTTTTGACCATTTTAATTTCACTGCTATATTTTCTGCCTAAAACTTATAATTTCAATGCTGCCAACTGCCACGGAATCTCAATATATCTGAATTTGTACTCAAAATAAAATCCCAATCACAGCAGTGGACTAGATATTGTTGTTTCAGCACATATATAAATATAATAAAATAAAAATGGAAAGCATTGAATTTCCATAAATAATTAGAAAAAGAAAAAGATAGAGTAAAAATAATTATAACTTGGTACTGTTTGTAAAGAATAAGAAAGAAGAAGGGCATCATCAGCTTTCCAAATCAATATTCATGCAGATCTCTCTTGATTTCTCTGCAATCTTGTTCACAGGCAATACACTTTGCTTATATTTGGGATGCGTCATTTGTTACTACTATTATTATTATTATTATAATATCTACACATTTATTGTGGCCCCCCACCATCATTTCTTTTTCATCTCCCTTCACAATTACTGTTTTGCGAACTCATATCTTACAAATACCATATATACCATACCATATAAAATAAAATACTTCCATACAAATCACATACTATATATTATAAATAATATAAATATTTTATATTCATCTCTCTCTCTCTCTCTCTCTCTGAAAATAATACTATTACACACACAAACACATTGCTAGTCCAGCTTTTTGTTTTCCTTTTTTTTTTCTTGCCTCCTTTCACAGCCTGTCAAGCTTGAATTATTAACACCATGATTATATTTGTTTAGAGTATGAGAGAGCTTCCGTTGTTGTTTCTCTAAGGAGAAAAAGTGAAGAAATTAAGGCCTGTTCTTCCTAGCTAGCTTTTTGCTTTGTGTCTATCTAGCTACTCAGTTTGTTTTCCGAATTCGCCACAGGTTTTTGTTGCTTAGATAGCTCCGTCCATCCCTTTTCTATCCATTAAAAATAAGTCGGGGTTGTTATTGTTGTTGTTGTTGTTGTTGCCCTTTGAGGTGATCAAATTTTAATTATTGCTTCTGTTTTTCCTTTTGGGTGTTCTTCAAGTACTTATGGATGATAAGAGATGCTTAAGTGAGGAATATGTTCAATGAGCTTCTTTGTAGACAACTACAATCCGGTAACTTTTTCTCGCAGGTAAAGTTATTATAGCTAGGATCATCCCGCGTTTCTTCTTCTTCTTCTTCTTCTTCTTCTTCTTCTTCTTCTTCTTCCCATATTCTTTCTGTGGAGATATTCATTTTTGTTAGATCTTCTTTCGTGGAGGCTAGCTAAGCTGAGGCCAATTATGGTTGCCTCTGGGTGCAGTTTTATGATCGTTTCTATTAAACTTGTCTCTATGCATAATAATTCTCTGAGATATTTGCTTGAAAGTGAAAGACAAAGTCTTTTTCTTTGTAACATAAATTTGCAGTTGAAAAGCTATAGAGAAGCTTTGTGTCCTCATTGTTCTTCTACTGCAAATTCCTGTATAAACTGAATATCTCTCTTTCATTATTACCCTGTTTAACTGTTGAATTATATATATTAATTTTTATTGCTTTTTAGGCCTTTCTGCTGAGTTTCCATCATCACATATTAACCTCATCTCTAGTGAGATTGCATCATGTGTGCAAATCA
Source organism: Microcos paniculata (assembly GCA_030664755.1). Lineage (NCBI taxonomy): Eukaryota > Viridiplantae > Streptophyta > Magnoliopsida > Malvales > Malvaceae > Microcos > Microcos paniculata. The sequence goes on along the minus strand of CP131459.1, from coordinate 28,587,571 downwards.
ACAAAAGAAAAATACTTAAAAGAAGTGGACACTTTTTGAGAACAAATTAACTTGTTGAAGATGAAGACCACTGGTAAGGGCTATAGTGATGGTGCCACCAGAGGGAGAGAAAGACCCACTATCCATTTTTGGTCGCTTTATTGCCCACATCCCACTTTCCTTTTTCTTCCTTCTTCATTGTCTGAGTACTGTTTGAGCAACACTTTTGAGAGAGCTCCCCAATGCAAAGTCTCTGAAACATTTTCCATTGTACCACCAAAAAACAAAGACGACTGTTTCAAAGCAACTTTTTTTCATGTGCCCAGCCAGGCTTCTTTAATATGGCCTGCATTTTTGGTACCCCTAAAAGGGAACCGTTAAAGTTTTGGTCTATATATACTTAGGATATGCCATATACAAAGGCCAAATTGGAATGAATTTGAAGGAGTTCCCCTCACTTTCTAGATGGCAAGATTTTCTTTCCTTGCAAATTGGCTGGCAAGGTTGAAGATGAGTCAAGATTTTATCAGATCTCTAATTTACCATTAGTCTTTTGGTGCTCAGATGTCACTTTGGACTCTACCGTAGACTTGGGGTCAACTAGACTCTGTCTCCACCTCCTCCATGTAGTGGCTTTTCATGAATCACACCCACCCCATTTTAGAAGAGTGGTATATAAAGAACAGACAAGGGAAAAAGTTATAGAAGGAAAGGAAAATCATAAAGTTTCCTAGGAAAATTATTATTGTCTTGTATGATTATTTTTGCTAATTCTGGTGGCAGCTTTCAACACAGTATCTCTAGATGATAATTTTTTCTGTGTGATTTTCCCGTAATTGGATAATAAGGTTATTATTGGCCTGCCTGCAAAAAAGTTAATCAATGGTTGAACCATTTTTCCAGGCATGGGAACCAAACTTGAGTGCGCGATAATAAATCCATTAGCAAGTTCTTCACAAAACAGCAAGAGCTGCAGCTTTACTGTGCATTTCGTGGATGACTATTTCCGACCAAGAGGCCTGAAGCAGAAGTTTTGTCAAAATATTGAATTGGACAGGATGCTGGAAAGGCACAACATGGAATCCATCCGAAAGACAATGCAGATGCACGAAGATATCTTCAAACACCAGGTAACTTCTGTTAGATTTATATTGAACTCCAATTTTTGCATTTGACATTTTAATTTTCAAAAACATATAAGGTTTATGTTTCTCTTCTCTGCAATAAAAACCATTCTACATGCAGAGGTTATGATTATGAATACCATTGTGTCAGAGAAAACACAATTGCAGATGTGAAACTTTTCGTAGTTCACATATCTGAGTCTAAAATTGAAGCCAATAATGTTGCTATGATAATAGAATAATTTGACATCCAGATCCCCTTATATATAAGAAAATAACAAAAAAAAGGAATTTCAGGTACGAGAACTTCACAGGTTGTATAGTGTTCAAAGGATGCTGATGGATGAGCTGAAGAAAGAAATCAAGCAAAACAGATTCTGGACCACTCCTAATATGAGTATTGCTAGCTCGCATGAGATTAACCAATCCCAACTGATTAACCAGCAGCAATTAACTGCACATACGCATAGTGGGTACAACTTCCATGTCCAAGTTCAAGGTGACCCGAGCTCGAGGGAGAGGAGTGGGAGTTGCTCTGGAGACACCATGAGAATGGCAAGGGGCTTTGATCTGGAGAGGCCAGCTGAGGATCCAGACATCTCGGCCGAAGTCAGCACTGCTGTTGATCCTGAAGACCAAGCAGCAGGGCCTAGCTCCAGGATTAATCAGATTAGCAATATTCAAGGCTCTGATGAAGATAGTGAAGTTGAACTCACTCTAAGCATTGGAGGAAGCTCAAGCAAGAAAACACCAAATCAAGAATCAGGATATTATGCTAATTCTCTGTCAATTCATAACTCAAACAGGGAGCTCGATTCATCGGCTTCGTTTAAGTCAGACAGGGCAGGAGAAGATTGCAGTGGCCCAAACACTCCAATGAGCAGTTCTAGCACAACATTTGATCAGGAAAGGAAACGACCACATTGGCTTTTTCAAGGTTTAAGCATTAACAGGACTTGAACCATTGAAGAAACAACTATTTTTTTAAAAAAACTTTTAATTTGCATGTGTGTATCATCCTTTTTCAACTCCACATGGACCCTTGATCAAATTTACATATGGTTCATGACTTTGAGATCAATCCTAATTTTTAGATTTTCCAACTTAACCTAATAAATGGAGGCACCCATTTTTTTGGGTCTACGTTGTAAGTAAGGCCATCCTCAGTATTTCATCAGCAACTTGTCCAAACCCAATCCAATTGGTTTATAATTAATGAGTCTTTTTTTTTTCATTTTTAAAAAAAGTGCAGTTTTAATTCACATTGCATTGCTCTGTAGGTCCCAATGCATTTCATAATTACCGGTAGAAATAGAGAAACCAGTAAAAATGAACCAGTTGTAACGGCTCTATTGAAGCTCCTGAATATCCACCAACTTGCTCAATATAAGTGTTTAGTTAACATCATTTTTGCTTGATGCTTTTCTCACTTAATGTTTGTCTCACAGGAAAAATTACAAAAACTTCAATCTCAATCAAGAACTAGTTGGCAATAGAATGTTGATGAAATTATTTTTGTCTTTGTCTTTTAAAAAAAATTTAAAAAAAAACATAAGAAGAAGAAAACAGTCGGTCCTTAATAACTCGGGGGTGTTTATACAATGTAATTATATTAAATTGGACAGATCCATATACAGCTGTGTCCCCAATATTCTATGGGGTTGGAACAAGTGAAATCTGATCATGTTGGGAAAGAACATAACATCATGGGAAACAAAAATCCTGGTACGAAAATTTGATTACTTGAGTTTGTAACAACAACACGACAGTTTCAAGATCCCAATAATCAGTGCTAATAGCCTCTAGGTTGTCAGGCATTTGGATCTTATCTGGTGGCAGCTAAGGCAATGATCTTATATTCATTTAATTTAATCTGGCATCTTCAAGCTTGAACTAATCACTTGCCATCTTATTCTGCAATGATTATGGAGACTTTTTATTTAAAAAGATAAATAAAATATTTTAACTTATTGGAGTGATTGTCAACCAAGTGTTTACAAAATTACCAAACCACATATACTTATTCTATCAAAATATTTTGGCATAATTAGAATCAAATTAGTCAAATTTCCAAACAATATACGTCAATGAAGTGTAGCATTGCAGATTTGCAGTTGTTTAGTAGTTTTCCACATGGGAGAATATTATGTCCCACCGTATAGATAATCATAGGGTTCTCACTCCTGTTTCTTCCAATAAAGGTGGAAAATTTCCAATTCTGATGCACAAAGTGAGGGAATTAAGCTGAAAGAACTAAAGAAAAAGCAATAACTGAGAATTTAATTGCATTGAAATGATAAAGTGTAAGGAAATGCAAACAAAACTAGTAATTTGTTTGCATTAACGAGTATATATAAAATTTAATTTGATCAATTAGTTGAAAGAAAAATAAAAAAAATACTGATATGATATTCATCTATATATAACTCTACAAATAACAATTAAATAAAATTTAAAAAATTAATAAACTTATATGTGAAAGAAAATAAAAAGAAATTAGAAAGTAGAAAAAAAGGGATAAATGTCAACACAATTGTTAAGACATTGAATTAAAAAAAATTAAATTCTCATATTTATGTATTTTCAATGAATGTAAAAATTATTTTAGAAAAGAAGTTTTTTGGATAAAATTACAAAATAATCTACCTCTAATACTACCAATTGTCAACTTAGAAGTAAAAAAAAAAAAAGATTTCCACGTAATATTGATTTCTTTAACACAAAATTACAATTCAACCAAACAAGTAAGTTATCTGATCTTATGCAATAAGATTAGAGGGGTTGAAAGAAAATTTGTTATAGGACAAAAATGATATATATATATATATATATATCTATCTATCTATACTCCATCATATGAAAGATGGAGTATATTAGAGGAGAAGGGAGTGTAATTGTCACCCCCTCATTGGCTCCTTTTTTTTTTTTTTCTCTTTTTCATTTTTTATGTTTTAGGCTAAAAGCCCATTAGTTTTTTCTCTTTTTTATTTTAAAAATTTTGGTGCTTTCTTTTTGTCGAAACGTTTAAAGAGTCGTCCGACGGGAAATTTGACGAATAAAAAGATTTGAAAGTTTCAAAAATAAGAAAAGGAGTCGCCACTAACCATTTGGTTTAGATAGGTTAGCCACCTATTCTGACTCCATTTAACCTAACATAATCTACAAAGATTACCTTAGATCAAACAGGTATTGACCTATGAAAACAGATTTTGGGTTCGGGAGTCGGTTACGTTCGAGGAAGGATTAGCACCCTTGAAACGCCCAAAAATCGGTACCAAAAAGTCTTTTTGAAAATCAATTTTAGGGTTAATAACGAAATGCTTTCAACATTAAAAAAAAACACGTAAAAAAAATTGAATGTTGGAGTAAAAAAACTCCTTTTGAAACGGGTTAGTTCACCCTTTGAAGAAAATCCGATTTAATGAGATCCGTGTTGAAATTTAGTTAGAAAGTTCCCAATGTTGAATAACTAAATTGAGAGCTTTCAAAAACAAACTTTGAAAATCAAAATATTAAAACAAATAACTTGTTGAAGATAAATTTTAATTTGAAGAAAAGTAAGGGTTTTGAAAAAGATTGGATTAAGTTTGGAAAGACTTCAATCATTGAGGACTAAATTGAAGCCTCTCGAAAATATTTTTTTTTTGAAAAATTTTTAAAACTAATGTCGGAATTATTAAATTCCTTTTATTGATATGTAGATTTTAAATAAAAGCAAGTTTCGAGAAAAAAAGGTTTAAGTTTAATTAGAAAGATTTCAATGTAGGGGTCAAATTGAAATCCTTAAAAAACATTTTTTTGATTTTTTTGAAAATAATATCGAAATAATTAAATTCCTTTTATTTTTGGATCTCATTTTTAAAACCTTGATTAAAGAAATTAACCAAAGTTTAATTTTGTAAGAAAAGCCTAAACTATTGATTAAGTTTGAGAATTTCCTAAAATGTATTTTTAAACTTTTAAGACTATGTCGGAATTAAAATTCCTTTTGCTGATAAAGGGGATTTTCTTTTAAAAATATTTTTAAAGGTTTCCTTGAAGAAGTGATATTTGTAGAAAAATTTTTTTTGGAAATTTAAAGAAATCATAGAATATGATGTGACATGCAAATGACCTTTTAGAAGAATGGATAAAATCATTTTTTTTACCTTTTTTTTAATAGACGAAAATCTGTATTGAAGCCTTCTGAGGCCCGATCGGAATCCCGATAAGGTTATCTCGAAAAACCCTCACCTAAGAGAACCATTGAAGTCCTCGTAATCACGAGGTCCCCTCCGATCCCCCATCACCGGGATTTCCAATGCACGTGATTTTTTGAAAACGATGCACTAATTTCTAAATGTATGAAATGATGGGATGAAATAAACTAAGGACATGGGTTAGCATGAAAATATATTAAGTATGTATTAAACGAATAATTAAAGATATATGAACTTAATTTCTAAAAGGACATAAATGATGTAAATGAATCTAAGTTAAATGACATGAATTACCATGTTGATGGGCCTAAGCGAAATGGTATATTAAACATTAATGGATCTAAGCTAAATGGCATATTAAAATATTAATGGGTCTAAGCTAAAATGCAAATGAACTTGATTCTAAAATGCAAATGGGCCTAGTTACTATATGGTATAAATTAAATGAAATGGGCTAGACTTAAAATATGAATGGACCTAATTACTAAATGACATAACTTAAATGAGATAGGCCTAGACTAAAAATATGAATGGGCCTAATTACTAAATGACATAAATTAAATGAAATGGGCCTAGACTAGAAGTGTGGATGGGCCTAAGTTACTAAATGACATATAATAATGAGATGGACCTAGATTAAAAATGCAACTGGGCTTAATCCTAAAATGCAAATGGGCCTAAATGACAATGAGACAAATTAAATATACATGACCTATATTAGAATGATTTGGATCTAAATTAAATATATGTGAATCTAGATTAAAATAAAACAAATTAAATATGCATGGACCTAGATTAAAATGAGACCAATTAAATTAAAATGACCTAAAGTAAATGGACACAAATTATAATGACCTAAATATATGCATGGATTAAATGAGACAAATTAAATTAAAATGACCTAAAGTAAATGGACACAAATTATAATGACCTAAATATATGCATGGATTAAATGAGACAAATTAAATTAAAATGACCTAATGTAGATATGTATGGATTAAAATGAAACAAATCAAATATGCATGTACATAAATTGAAATGACATAAATATGTTTGAAACTAAATTAATATGATATAAATTAAATATACATGTAACTAAATTAATATGGCATAGATTAAATATGCATGAAGCTAAACTAAAGTGATATAGGTTAAATATGAATGAGACTAGATTACAATGACTTAAATTAAATACGGATAGATTAAAATTAAAATGATATGGACTAGATTAAATTGCATGGGCTTGGTTAAATTAAATATGCATGAATCTAAATTAAAATGACGTAAATTAAAATGCATGAATTTAAATTAAAATGACATAAATTAAATATGTATGGATCTAAATTAAAAGGATATAAATTAAATATGCATGGACCTAAATTAAAATGAGGCCAATATATTTAAATAAATTAGATATGCATGAACTAAATTAAAATAACCTAAATTAAATATGCATGAAGTTAAATTGAAATGATACTACTTAATTGTGCATAAGTCTAAATTAAGCATGTAAAAAAAAAATCAAAACAAAAAAAATACAAATTAAATCAATTTCGGAAAATACCAGAAAAATGGAAAAGGGTTTGTTGCGATCGGGTCGGGTCAGCGCGCGGGTCAACACGCTGGTCAGTAGCGGGTCGGGTCGGGGTGGTGTGCGGATCCTCTCTGCTGAGTGCAGGTCGGGTCGGGGCAGTGCGTGGATCCTCTCTGCTGAGCGCGGGTCGGGTCGAGGCGGTGTGCGGATCCTCTGCTGAGCGCGGGTCGCGGTGCGGAGCACGGGTCGGGGCGGCACGCGGGTCGTCTGTGTGGAGAGGTGGAGCGGGTTTGGGTCAACGCGTGGATCTTCAGTGTTGCAGGCGGGGCAGCGTGGGCTGGAGCCTTTAATGACGGTAAAAAGTCTGTTTTGCCCTCCATAGTATAAAAACCAATTTTTTAGCTCCTTTACAACCTTTTAGCCACTTTTTGCTCTTCACTTTCTCTCTCTATCCGAACTTTTCCTTCTCTCTCTCTCTACAAACACAAATTAACCCAGAAAATCAACCCAAACGGATCAAAACAGCCTTCAAACCCAGAAAATTATGAACTTTCGAAGAACACCAAGAACAATTTTTTTAGACTTTGTCCTTTAAACCATGAAATTAAACCCATTCTTCCTAAACAAACTCCTCTCAAATCACTGAACACAAAATCGTACTCCGATTTACCAAACTCCAAACCGAAAGAACCTAGATCTAGCTTCAAAATCTCTGAAAAACAAAACCCCAAAATAAAAAAATTCTTCAAATCTGAGCCCTGTTTTTTTTTTATTCCAGTGAATATTGGGCAGAATCCCAGCCCAAAATCCACCAGTTTCTAACCTACCACAAGCTCGGAATCCCGAGTTGTTTTTTCTATTTTCTGCACTTTTTTCTGAAACAGAACTCCAAGGCTCAACTTTCAAAACCTTAGCCCTAATCTCCAAAAAAAATTCCCCCTCCACTGTTGAAACAGTGAGATATTTTAGATGGTCCTTTTTTTTTTGCCTCAGCTTGTAATGTTGGGCTTGGGTTCCTTGTATTCGGGTTTTGAAAACCTTGGGCCATTTGTAGCCTTTGCTTTTGTAATTCCAATTTTTTGGGCCATTAGGGCCAGTACCAATAAAAATTCTTTTGTTTGTACCTTGGCCCAACAAAAATGCTCCCAAATAAAAAAAAATGACATAATATTTAAAAATGGGCACATTAATAACAAACCAAGTTAAAATTGAAATTAAAATTAAGACTAAGATTAAAATGAACATTAAGATGCAAATGAATAAGGAATGGATAAAAATAAAATAAAATAAAAATAAATAAAATAGTGTCTACAGTTGCCCCTCTTGGCACGTTTCTTGATTATTTAGAAGTGCATACTTCTCAATAATCAAGGAATGCGCCAAGATGTAGACACACTTTGCTAGCTTTAGACAAAACTAAACTATTTGAAATAAAACAATGAACGTGGACATAAACAAAATAGAACAATTATCTGGAATAAAAAGAACTTACCTGATGATAACCAAGATAAGGTAAAATGACGAAATAAAAATTGATGATAGGGTAAATAATTAAAAGATGACCCAGGATATGGTAAATGATTAAAAGACAACCCAGGATAGGGTGAATAATTAAAAGACAGCCCAAGACTGCGCAAAAGATTAAGTAATGGCCTAGGACAGGGCAAGTGATTAAATAATGACTCAGGATATGGCAAAATCTTAAATAATGACTCAGGACAGGGCAAAACATCAAATAACGGCCCAGGACGGGGCAAAACCTTAAATAATGGCCCAGGACAGGGCAAAACTTTAATAATGGCCCAGGACAGGGAAAAACCTTAAATAACGGCCCAGGACAGGGCGAAACCTTAAATAATGGCCCAGGACAGGGCAAAACATTGAGTAACGGCCCAGGACAGGGTAAAAAATCAAATAACAGGCCTAGGACAGGGCAAAAGGTTAAATAACGGCCCAGGACAGGGTAAAACCTTAAATAACGGCCCAAGACAGGGCAAAACATCAAATGAAGGCTCAGGACAGGGCAAATGATTTAAATGAAGGCCCAGGATAGGGCAAATGATTAAATGAAAGCCCAGGACAGGGCAAATGATTAAAATGAAGGCCGAGGATAGGGTAAATGATTAAATGAAAGCCCAGGACAGGGCAAATGATTAAAATGAAGGCCCAGGACAGGGCAAATGATTAAATGAAAGCCCAGGATAGGGCAAATGATTAAAATGAAGGCCCAGGACAGGGCAAATGATTAAATGAAAGCCCAGGATAGGGCAAATGATTAAATGAAGGCCTAGGACATGGCAAATGATTAAATGAATGCCTAGGACAGGGCAAATGATTAAAATGAAAGCCCAGGACAGGGCAAATGATTAAATGAAGGCCCAGGACAGGGCAAATGATTAAATGAAGGCCCAGGACAGGGCAAATGATTGAATGAAGGCCCATGACAGGGCAAATGATTGAATGAAGGTCCAGGACAGGGCAAATGATTAAATGAAGGCCCAGGACAGGGCAAATGATTAAATGAAGGCCCAGGACAGGGCAAATGATTAAATAACAGCCCAGGACAGGGCAAAACCTTAAATAACGGCCCAGGACAGGGCAAAACATCAAATAATTGCGATATTGACGAAGGACGAAGTGAGTCAAAACAACAATAAGACAATGAGATCATGATAGAGTGATGACAAAGTAATGATATGGTGATGATAATGATGAAATGATTTCATGATGATGAGATGGGATTGCAACATATCTTGACAAAAATTCATTCCTTTCTTTCAAGGTTCAAGATAGCACCCAAGCTTGAACTGAGTTTGGTTTGAGGACTCTAAGCTTAAATTCTGACAATATTTTCGCTTAACCCAATCTCTTAGCACGTTTTCGGACACAAGCACAACCTCATCACTGATTTCGGAACCAGATTAATTCAAACCCTAATGGATGTCCCCATAAGTGTTGGTACCATTTTACGATCGCGCCATCGAGCAAATACATTTTGAATACCAACTTATGACCATTTCTTTCGCCCTCACACTTCCTCGCCATTTGTTTTGGTGATTGAAGTCAAGTATTATGGTATTCATTTACTTACTCGATCATAGTTTATGATGACAATGTTTCACATTTAAAACAAACAGATGAATTACCTTTTAAAGAAGACAAAAGATAGACATTCATAACAAGGAGTAATATTGAGTTCTAAAGGATTATGAATACAAATAGAGTATTAAGCTTAGACAATTACATGAATATACAGAAAAGTGAAGGATACATGGCCTCAAGACAATGAAAATGCAGACAATAAAGCTCAAGCCATCTCAGATTCTTCCTTTGACCAATTCATGATTCTCGCGATGACTCATTCAATGCTGATCACTTTTGATTACCATGCTCCTCATAACCGAACAAGACCACGAAAGTCTGGTGACCTTTTCCTAAACCGCCCTTTCGGGTTTTCAGCTTAGGAACCAACCTATTTGGATCTGAACCGCCCTTTCGGGTTTTCGCCTCAGACCCCACCTTTTCTTTTCTCTTTTTCGGGCTCAAGCCGCCCTTTCGGGTTTTCAACTTAAGCCACTCATTTGATTGATTTTTTTCTTCTTCTTCTCTTTTTTTTTAAGTATAATACTTCTTCACAGCATCAGCATTGATCGGATGTGGCAATTCATCTCCATCCATTTCTTGCAAAATCAGGGCACCTCTCGAGAACGCTCTCTTTACTGCATAGGGACCTTCCCAATTCGGAGTCCACTTTCTCCGAGAGTCATGTTGGATATGCAGGACCTTCTTCAATACCAATTCTCCTTCTCTAAATTCGCGCGGACGCACTTTCTTATCATACGCACGCATCATTCTTCTTTGATATAGTTGGCCATGACAGAGAGCACCAAGCCTTTTTTCTTCAATCAAGTTTAACTGGTCAAATCTTTCTTGCACCCAATCTGATTCTTCGAGCTTTACTTCTCTGTATACTCTCAAGGATGGGATTTCTACTTCAATTGGTACAACTACTTCCATTCCATAAACTAAAGAGTACAGAGTAGCCCCAATGGATGTTCTGGCAGTGGTACGATAAGCATGCAAGGCAAAAGGAAGCTTCTCGTGCCAATCTTTGTAAGTCACTGTCATTTTCTGGACTATCTTCTTTATGTTCTTATTGGCTGCCTCAACTGCTCCATTCATTTTTGGGCGATAAGGAGTGGAATTGCTATGCTTGATCTTGAACTGAGAGCATACTGCTGCCAACATTTTGTTGTTCAGATTCTTCGCATTATCGGTAATGATCCTTTCAGGCAGACCATACCGACAAATGATTTCTTTCTTGATGAACATGGTGATTACTGATTGTGTCACGTTTGCATAGGAAACAGCTTCAACCCATTTAGTGAAGTAGTCAATGGCAACTAGGATGAATTGATGCCCATTGGAAGCTTTTGGAGAGATTGTCCCAATCACATCTATGCCCCACATTGAGAAAGGCCAAGGAGAAGAGATGACGTGCAAAGGATTAGGCGGCACATGAATCTGATCGGCATAAATCTGACATTTGTGACATTTTCTGGCATGATTGATACAATCGGTCTCCATTGTCAACCAATAGTACCCCAGTCTCATGATTTGCCTTGCCATTCTATGACCACTAGAATGAGTCCCACAAATCTCACTGTGCACTTCTTCTAAGATTTTCTTGGCTTCGTCTGTTTCGACACATCTCAGCAGCACTTGATCACGGCTCTTTTTGTAAAGGATTCCTCCATTCAAAAAGAACCCAATTGACATTTTTCTGATGACCTTTTTATCGTTTTTAGTAGCATGATCCTGGTACTTTTGGTGCTTGAGGTACTGGACAATATCATGGAACCAAGGCTTGCCATCTGTTTCCTCTTCAATACTCATGCAATGCACTGGATAGGTTCTCAAATCCAACTTAATTGCCTCGATTTCAGCCCTCTTGTCGACTTTGAACATTGAAGCTAATGTTGCCAAGGCATCGGCCAACTGATTGTCTTCTCTTGGGAAATGATGGAAATTTATTTAATCAGACTGCTCAACCAACTCCATAATATACTTGTAGTAACAGATCAATTTCGAATCCCTAGTTTCCCATTCACCTTTCAACTGATATATAACCAGAGCAGAATCCCCATATACTTCCAAGACATCTATCTTCCTCTCTATTGCCATTTGGATTCCCAGAATGCAAGCTTCATATTCTGCCATGTTGTTGGTGCAGTCGAAGTCAAGTTTCGCTGTTGCTGGATACTGATCACCATTAGGGGATATTAGCACAGCCCCTATTCCATGCCCCACTGCATTTGATGCTCCATCAAAGTGTATTCTCCACCTCTTTTTTTTTTTGTTTTTGTGTTAAGGACCGCCATGAGATCTTCATCGGGAAATTCAAACTTCATCGGTTCATAATCATCAACCGCTCTATCGGCCAAGAATTCAGCAACAGCACTGCATTTGATCACTTTTTGGGATACATACAGAATGTCATACTCTGAAAGTAAGATCTGCCACCGGGCCAATCTTCCTGATAAAGAGGGTTTTTCAAAAAGAAACCTGATCGGATCCAAATTTGCTATCAACCAAGTGGTGCTATACAACATATACTGCCTTAATCTCTGAGCAGCCCATGCCAATGCACAACACAATTTTTCTATTGGCGAATATTTGGCTTCATAATCATTGAATTTCTTGCTGACATAATAAATCGCTTGCTCTTTCTTGCCAGTCTCGTCATGTTGCCCCAGTACACATCCCATCGAATTCTCCAACACTATTAGATATAATATCAAAGGTTTCCCTGACACAGGAGGTACTAATACGGGTAGATTGGAAAGGTATTCTTTGACTTTATCAAAAGCTCTCTGACAATCTTCATCCCATTCCCCTTGATCATGCTTCTTTAAGAGTCTGAAAATCGGATCGCATTTTGCTGTCAGCTGAGAAATGAATCGGGAAATGTAGTTCAATCTCCCCAAGAAACCTCTAACTTCTTTCTGGGTCTTTGGAGGTGGTAAATTCTGGATAGCCTTTATCTTATCCGGATCTACTTCAATGCCTCTCTGGCTAATAATAAACCCTAGTATTTTTCCCGAGGTAACACCAAAGGTGCACTTGGCGAGGTTCAACTTCAACTGGAATTTTCTCAATCTCTCGAACAATCTTCTCAAATTGGTCATATGATCTTCAGGACTTTGGCCTTTGGCAATCATATCATCAACATACACTTCAATCTCCTTATGCATCATGTCGTGAAAGAGAGTCACCATGGCCCTTTGATAAGTTGCCCCGGCGTTTTTAAGACCGAAAGACATAACATTGTATTGGAAAGTTCCCCACATGGTGGTGAAAGCTGTTTTATCTTTGTCTTCCGGAGCCATTTTAATCTGATTATATCCTTAGAACCCATCCATGAAGGAAAATGTTGCAAACTTAGCTGTATTGTCAACCAGAGTGTCAATGTGAGGCAAAGGAAAATTATCTTTTGGACTTGCCCTGTTTAGATCCCGATAATCTACACACATCCTTACTTTACCGTCTTTCTTCGGAACTGGGACCACATTTGCTACCCATTCCGGATAAGTGGCAACCTCTAAGAACCCGGCATCCAACTGTTTCTTCACTTCTTCTTTGATCTTTAACAGCATCTCTGGTCTCATCCTCTTTAACTTTTGTTATACTGGCTTACATTCTAGCTTAATTGGCAACTTATGGACCACTATTTCAGTATTCAAACCCGGCATGTCTTGATAAGACCAAGCAAACACATCAGCATATTCTTGAAGCAACTGCACCAATTCTTCTTTGTGCCCGATTGATAAAGAAGTTCCAATTTTGACCTCTTTCTGTTCATTATCATCACCCAGATTGACTAACTCAGTAGCCTCATTGTGCGGTAAAATCTGCTTATCTTTTTTTTCAATCAATCTCATTAGGTCAGGGGGAAGAGGATGTTCAGTACCATCAACATCATCGAGATCATCAGTGTTAATGAATTGGTCAAAGTTAGGCTCGAGTTGGCCATCTTCATTGTCATTGCATTCGTTGTCAAGAGTCCTGGGGATGAAAGAAAAACAAAAAAGAGATATATACAGACATATACAAGATCCACGAAAAGTAAGAGATATAAAAACAAAGATACTGAGGATAGTTTGCACAAATGCATGAAGGATAGTTTGCAGAAATGCATATCATCAAAATCACAAACTATGAATAAGTAAGGAAATAAAACCCTTAATACATGAAATTGATCACCAACACTCTTGGGTATAAGTGTGGGACGAAATAAGTGTTCAAGGCTCAAAAGAATTACATGTTTAAGTCTGGCAACATGACTGGCATTTCAAATGCTTCCCAATTACTCAATGCTGACCCAGGCACCAACTGCTGAATCCATGGCCCAGTGTTGCCATTGCCCGATTCCCCTTTCTCTAGTACACTGATGGACAATCCCTTTAATGAACTTTCTAGTGTATCAACTGATCTTTTTGGGTTCATCACACCAGCGAAAACAAAACTATCCTTCAACGGTGGAATCTTTAGCTTCTTGGTCTCAAGCTCATTCCCCCTCAATGCAGCCATCTGCTTACATTTCTTCTCTTCTTTTGCCTCGTTCTTTTCTCTCCATGAAGGCTTATATCCGAGGCCAAACGTTGGTTGTACTTTAGGAAGAACTATAGGCTCATGTACACCATGACCATGCTTCCCCATTCCTTTACCAGCCCGGCAACCTTTTCCCACAATCATTTTGACTTGCATATTCAAACAATCAGAGAAATGCGATTTTGGTAATTCAACACCCTCTTTAACCTGAGTAACCTCCGCAATCTCAAATGATCTAAATGAGCAATCAACGGCTTCCTCCATGGCCTCAATATAGGGGGCATTAGGAGGTTGCATAATCATAATGTCTTCTTCCCCCGATACAGATATCATTTGGTTCTCAACCCTGAATTTCACCTTCTGATGGAGAGAAGAAGGAACGGCACCAGCCATATGAATCCAAGGCCTCCCAAGAAGATAGCTATAGGCGGGGGCAATGTCCATGACCTGAAAAAATATCTCAAACTCAACTGGGCCCACAATTATTGGAACTGTCATCTCCCCTACAACCTCTCGCCTAGTCCCATCAAATGCCCTCACAATTAACTGACTAGCCTTCATCATCGAATGATCCACAGGCAATTTTGTTAGTGTACTGAGAGGCATCACATTCAAAGCAGACCCATTATCAATCAGTACTTTGGCAACCATGTGATCTTTACATCAGGTGGTAATGTGTAAGGCCTTATAGGTACCCCTACCGCCTGGAGGAATTTCTTCATCAGTAAAGGAGATATAGTCAGCTGTAGTTATACCTCCAACAATGTGTTCCAAGTTTGCCACAGTAATGTTCTGGGATACATAAGGCTGATTCAAGATGCGAAGCAAAGCTTTTCTATGTGCTTCGGAATTAAGCAACAGAGCCAATAGAGAGATCTTAGCGGGCATTTTATTCAGTTGCTCCACCACGCTATACTCACTTTGTTTAATGAATTTCAAGAACTCCAAAGCATTATTCTCAGTCACAGGTTGGGCAACCTCTTTCACTGCTTGTTTCATTGGTTCTTGATTTACCGATATTGCAACCCTTACACCTTCTTCTTGTGCCTTCTCTTTTCCTTTTTGTGCCGCAATGGCCAATTCGGGAGAATAACACTTCCCACTTCTTGTCATACCTCCTACCCCCGTGATATTTACTAAATTGGCATCACCATCTTGTTCTCCTTCTTGCTGCATTGCGCTATCATAGTTCCACGGCACTTGCTTGTTGCTTTGATAAGGAAAAGGCGATGGCACATGGATCAGAAGTTTGGGTTTTTGAATAGGGATAGTAAGGACCGGCTTTGGAGCAACCGGCACTGTTAAGCTAGGTTTCTGTATTGGGATGGCCACGGTCAGTTTGTTGGTTACTGGGATCATCAGGCTAGGTTTTTGGGTTGCTGAGATTAGTACTATCAGACTTGGCTTTTGTTTAGGTGATTCCCCATATCCATCATTCATCATGTTGATCCCGGTGCCCTTCTCACCTTCAAACATAGAACTCTATTTTGCCAGAATCCATCATAGCTTGAAGCTGCTTCTGAAGTTTCTTACGACTCAAAATTCCGTTCTCTTTACATTGAGATGGTGTGATCATTTGGGCTTTCAACAATGCCCGGTATACAACCTCCAATGATGTGGTCACTTCTTCTACCTTTCTCTTGACGTACACATGCCCCGTACTAATTACATTCACTCCATTTCCACCATGATTAAGGAGTGGATTTACTCCCACATTTGGTTGAGCCCCTATATTAAAAGTCAACCGTCCCTCATCAATAATTCCTTGTACCACCCGCTTCAACTGATAACAATTTTCCAAATTGTGCCCTTTTTCCCCCGAATGATATGCGCAAGTGGCATTCTCATCGAACCATGCTGGATAAGGGGGTTATGGAGGTTTTGAATTTGGGATCGGCTCGATCATCTGACTTTGTAGAAGCTTGGAATACAGTTCAGTATAAGTCATAGGGATATGAGTCAATTGTCTCTTTTCTTGGGGAGGTCTAGGTCCTCTTTGAGTATTTCTTTGACTCCAAGTTGAAGGTCTTAGTGTGCTATAGGTGGCATTGGATACTGGGTACTGATAGGTATTTTGGGGTTGTGCATGACTGGCGGTAGGGTATGGATGTCGGTATGTATTTTGGGGTGGTGTGTAGTTGTTGGAAGGGTATTGGTAGCGGTATGTATTTTGGAATGGGGTGTAATTAGTGGAAGGGTGTTGGTATCCGTATGGTCTATAGTTTTGCTGTGGGTATTGATATTGGTGTCCTCCATATCCTATGGCATGTACCTCTCCTTCCTTCTTCTTCAAGCTTCGCTCCCTTTTTTCCCAGGAGGAATCTCCGCCACTTATCTTTCCACTTTTGATTGCCTTTTCCAAGCACTCTCTGGCAACCACAATATCGGCAAATGAGCCAGAAATACTAGTAACAAGCCGATCATATAACGGACCCTTCAAAGTTTCAATAAAAGTATAATTTGATTCCCTTTCGGTCAATGGAGGGTCAACTTGAGCAGCCACATCTCTCCATCGTTGAGCATACTCTTTAAAAGTCTCAGTGGACTTCTTCTCCATGGTCTAAAGTGTTAACCGATTAGGAGCCAGATCTGTCATATGCTTGTATTGGGTGACAAAAGCTTTCACCAAATCTGACCAAGACTGGACCTTAACCCTATCAAGCTGATTATACCACCTTAATACTGCTCCAGAAAGACTATCTTGGAATAAGTGTATCAAGAGCTTGTCATCATGTGCATAGGCTGCCATTTTTCTCACATTGCTAGTAAGATGCTCTTGGGGGCACCTGGTCCCATTATACTTTTCAAAATCGGGGACCTTGAATTTAAAAGGAATCACAATGCCGGGAACCAGAGTAATGTCGACTGCATTCATGGCTCGATAATGCTGCGCGCCTTCCACTGCTTTCAGTCTTTCCTCCAACATACTCAACATCTTGATATCAACAGCTGCTTCTTTCGAACTTTCCGGATCAAGTACTACCGGGTTTGCTGAAGTTGCACCAACATTAGTGGTTGGGACATGGGTAGGTTGAGTAGTTTGAGTGGGTAGGGTGGTGTAGACGAAACCACTAGCATTCGCACCGGTAGGTGGTTGAGGTGGGTAAGGATATGTCCCATGTGGCGGTGAAGGTGAGTACTGATTTTGAGCATCTATTGGTGGAATCGGTATGTGGAGTGTTGGAGGACCCTGGCGGGTCGTATCAGGAGTGTAACCCGGAGCATGAATCGGTGTCCTAGTATGAACGGGTGTATTCTCTCTGACCATCCTACTCAATTCACTGATCTTTTCCATAGCCTCATTCAGCTTGTTTGTCAGATCCTCATTAGTCCGTTTCAGATTTTCCATCTCTGTATTCTGTTCCGCCATTTTCCGTGCCTGTAATCTAGTGTAGTATCGAGGAGCTTGGGATGCTATCTTGAAACCTTTAATTACCATGAACATGAATCAGGACAATTATTGTGATTAAAAGAAAAGAATGATGCTTTAATGATTTAAACATGAGAAAATGATGCATGATAAAAATCCATCCACAACAAGTAAAACCCTAAAAGATAATTGATCATTGCATGTAAGCAAAATCACCCATCATCCAATAAACTATTGAGAAGCTTTATAGTTATCCAGCAATTGAACATAAATTGTTTAGAGGTTCTACAGTCGTCCGATGTAAAGAAGAAGAGAAGGAGAACAACGATCTTAGACTCATCCTCAAATTGCTTGAAACACTGCTTCAATCGGAGATTCCCATTACTTTCATCAACGACTGTTTGGTAGATCTGGACTTCTTCCTCAAGCTCTTCTCTTTTGCTTTTCTCAGCTGCTAACTTCTCTTTCAACACCCTTTTTGAGATTGTCTGGATATGTACAGACCTTTTCACTACCCTTCTCTGCTTTTCGACCAGACGGAGCCACTTACCCTCTACCTCACATTTTCTGATGAACACTTCCATCTTTCTCGAACGTGCCTCCACCAGTCCATTCTTTAAACTCTGAATTTCTTCCTCTTTCTTCTTCAGCTCCTCATTCTCCAGTTCAAGTTGCTGACATCTCTTGGTTAGCTGGTCTATCACGTTTTCTTATGTCTGTGACTCATTTAAAGGATTGCCTTGCTCACTTGCCATGATCAATTTCCTTTTACATTTTCTTGTTGTGAATGAAACCTTAAAATAAAATGCAGAAAATGGGATGGAATAATGGAAAGAAGAGAAAACACAGAAAAAGAGAGAAGAAAAACACAGAAAGAATAACCAATCAGTATGATCAATGTTCAATTAAATGGATATATGCTACGAATCAAGAGCATGCATATCATCAATAACTCAAATGGTGCATGCACAATGAGGCCCATCCATAACAAATTTACCACAAAGATATCTGATCATTTCAAAAGTGGGAAAAGAAAGCTCGATATCCACAAGATCATTAAATAAGACATCATCTCAGCTAAGCAAAATAGAAATCCATGCTTTAATGTTCCAAATTCACTCATAACCCAATTTCCTATTCTCTTGGCTCTCCTTGGAGTTGTCCCAACTGCAGCCTTGCTTCAACACACTCATTCTCGGCACAGGTCAATTTGATCTTGAGTTCCTCAACTTGTCGCACCAAATCCTTCTCCGTTCGTGTCTGGACATCTTTCGCCCTTTTCAAGGCGTCCCTCTCATCTTGAACCAAACGGTACTGTGTGAGGGCTGTCCTCCAATCTTGGGTGCAATCCAGGAGTAACTTCCTTCTTTTCACAGATTCCTTACTGACCTTTTCTGATTTGGCCCTCCATCATTTGACTTCGGACCTTAATTGGCCATTGATAGTACGTTCACTCCTTCAGTCACGTATCCAATTCTTTATCTTCAGCTTGCTCTTTGACAGCTTATCTTGCAACCGACGATTATCCAATTTGAGCTGTTGACACTGTTGAGTCAATTCAGTTATCTCATCTCCTTCTCTCAACCTTCGATTCTCAATCTTTAAGCTGTCGAACTCATCTACTGGCTCATCAACCGTTCGGTAGGTGTTGTCTAGCACTGGTGGGCTTTTCATATTTTTCAGCCTGTTGCTGTGCCATTCTGGATACTCAGGTATGACATCTTTGGTGTATATAGCATGACTCATCTTATGGGCTCCTTTGTAGTCACTTCCATATTTCGCCGCTTCTTTGAATTGTCCTTCAGTCTTATGAGGAAAGTCTACAGAGTCAAGGCCATGAGTGAGCGGGATGAACTGTTTTGATCCCAGTTGTCTTCGGACCAACAGTGGAGAATAACTAATCGTTCCCCAAATGCCCACTAAGGGAATCCAAGGAATTTCAATACTGATATAAGGAGTATCTTTCATCGGCATCCACCTCGCCTTCCACATGATCTGAGAATCTTTCAAGTCTTTGAACCAATCAATCCATGCTCCTTCAGGCTGCCTTGGTGGCCATTTGTTCCTGTTGTACACCGCTATCGGCTCTCGGTCCTTCCGGAGAAAACATAATCCCTCCTTTTTGACAAATCTGAAGTGACTCTTAAACCAGATTGTAAGCATGTGAGCACTACCCTGAAACCTCCCATTCTGACTTTTACAGTAGTTCAAAGATCGGATGGTTTCTGCTAGGATGGCTACAGATGGATCAGCTCCATGTTTAACTTCTTTAAGAAAAGTTGCCAGTGCCGGATGTACATACCCCACTGTTCTAGGAAAGATCATCAATCCATAAATTAACACAGCCAGAAGATCAGCTCCCGTCTTGTTGGTGATATTCAGATCTGCCAATTGTACGAGATATTTGGCCTCTACTTGTCCATCTTTCATGGAATCCCGGACGTCTTTTGTTTCGACATTTATGAACTTCGCCATGTCTCTAGGATGATCTTTCCTTGGCCAAAACGCCTTGTCCTTCTTCACATTTCGCAACATGAGCAGATCTTGATATTCTTCCACAGTTGGAACCATGTCATGCTTGCCAAACACGAAACATCAGTATGAAGGGTCCCAAAAGTAAAGTGATGCTTTAAGCACCTCTTCTTCCACTGTCACATCTAGTAATAAGGATATGTCACCATACAATTCTCGGAAATATGCCCGACCGTGCGGTCCTAGCTTTCCCCATAACTCCTTTAACTCAGATAGGTCATTCTGTGCGAGATCGCACTCAATCACCTCCGGCAACGTAGACTCAAAACCTTCCTGAAGACAATCTCCCCGGGCTTTCTGCTCTTGTAAATGCTGTGCTTGCACCAGATTTGGATTGGTAGGATCAAAAATAATAGGCTCTTCCAAATCAACCTCCATATGAACGGCCTCTACCCCTTCTTCTACTATCTCTCCCTCTTCCGCCATGATCAAATTCCTTTAGTGATAACTTTGTTATGGATGAATCCGGCAAGAAATGCAAAATGGAATGTAACACGGAGAGCGAGAAAACTAAGAAAAAGCAAAATAAGACAAAAAGAAATGCGTCAGTATGAGGTTATGAAAGAAATAATGAAAGATAACTAACAAGCGATAATATATACAATACTAAATGAAAGGAATTGACAAAGGTAGAAAGCGTTCCTCCTTGTGTCCTAAAAAAAGTTCTCTCGAAAGACGGTTTGGCTTTACCTAGGCTTGATATCCTCACAAAGGTGCTACGTGCTGGTTCTAAGGTTCTAAGACACATGGGATCTCAAGTTATTCTTAAGGAACAAAATAAGGTGAGGCATTCCCCTAACTTTCCTAGAAAGGGTGACTACCGGAATCCCGGGCCTTAGTGCAAAAGGGTGAATCCGGAATCCCGGACTTTTATGAATTAATGTGGTGTGTGGGAGGAACAACAAACCTTTATCAACCACTTTCATTGTTGCCTAAATAATGAGAGAACAAAGCATAATCACTAATAAAGATTGAGCAAACGATCAGTCCAATTCAAACAATAACCATAATGAATAAAATAAGTAAAAGAAACGGAAAACAAGCATGATTCACATTCATAAATATGCACATCGAGATATAATGAATAAAATGTAAGATGTGAAAATAACGATAGGATGTAGATGCATCACGCAATTTGAAAAGTTTTTTTTTTAGGAAAATGGATGCAATAAAGAACATGAGGTGCAATGCAATGTATGATGTCGTGTAAACATTTTATTATTAACCCCAAGATAGAACAAGACTTTGAAAATTGGCTTGACTCTCTTATTTCTCCAGTGGAGTCGCCAGGCTGTCGAAACGTCTAAAGAGCCGTCCGATGGGAAATTTGGCGAATAAAAAGATTTGAAAGTTTCAAAAATAAGAAAAGGAGTCGCCACTAACCATTTGGTTTAGGTAGGTTAGCCACCTATTCTGACTCCATTTAACCTAACATAATCTACAAAGATTACCTTAGATCAAACAGGTATTGGCCTATGAAAACAGATTTTGGGTTCGGGAGTCGGTTACACTCGAGGAAGGATTAGCACCTTTGAAACGCCCAAAAATCGGTACCAAAAAGTCTTTTTGAAAATCAATTTTAGGATCAATAACGAAATGCTTTCAACATTAAAAAAAAACATGTAAAAAAAAATTGAATGTTGGAGTTAAAAAACTCCTTTTGATATGGGTTAGTTCACCCTTTGAAGAAAATCCGATTTAATGAGATCCGTGTTGAAATTTAGTTAGAAAGTTTCCAATGTTGAATAACCAAATTGAGAGCTTTCAAAAACAAACTTTGAAAATCAAAATATTAAAACAAATAACTTGTTGAAGATAAATTTTAATTTGAAGAAAAGTAAGGGTTTTGAAAAAGATTGGATTAAGTTTGGAAAGACTTCAATCATTGAGGACTAAATTGAAGCCTTTCGAAAATATTTTTTTTTGAAAAATTTTTAAAACTAATGTCGGAATCATTAAATTCCTTTTATTGATATGTAGATTTTAAATAAAAGCAAGTTTCGAGAAAAAAAGGTTTAAGTTTAATTAGAAAGATTTCAATGTAGGGGTCAAATTGAAATCCTTCAAAAACATTTTTTTGATTTTTTTGAAAATAATGTCGAAATAATTAAATTCCTTTTATTTTTGGATCTCATTTTTAAAACCTTGATTAAAGAAATTAACCAAAGTTTAATTTTGTAAGAAAAGCCTCAACTATTGATTAAGTTTGAGATTTTCCTAAAATGTATTTTTAAACTTTTAAGACTATGTCGGAATTAAAATTCCTTTTGCTGATAAAGGGGATTTTCTTTTAAAAATATTTTTAAGGGTTTCCTTGAAGAAGTGATATTTGTAAAAAAAAAACTTTTGGAAATTTAAAGAAATCATAGAATATGATGTGACATGCAAATGACCTTTTAGAAGAATGGATAAAATCATTTTTTTTACCTTTTTTTAATAGACGGAAATCTGTATTGAAGCCTTTCGAGGCCTGATCGGAATCCCGATAAGGTTATCTCGAAAAACCCTCACCTAAGAGAACCATTGAAGTCATCTTAATCACGAGGTCCCCTCCGATCCCCTATCACCGGGATTTCCAATGCACGTGATTTTTTGAAAACGATGCACTAATTTCTAAATGTATGAAATGATGGGATGAAATAAACTAATGACATGGGTTAGCATGAAAATATATTAAGTATGTATTAAACGAATAATTAAAGATATATGAACTTAATTTCTAAAAGGACATAAATGATGTAAATGAATCTAAGTTAAATGACATGAATTACCATGTTGATGGGTCTAAGCTAAATGGCATATTAAAATATTAATGGGTCTAAGCTAAAATGCAAATGAACTTGATTCTAAAATGCAAATGGGCCTAGTTACTATATAGTATAAATTAAATGAAATGGCTTAGACTTAAAATATGAATGGACCTAATTACTAAATGGCATAACTTAAATGAGATAGGCCTAGACTAAAAATATGAATGGGCCTAATTACTAAATGACATAAATTAAATGAAATGGGCCTAGACTAGAAGTGTGGATGGGCCTAAGTTACTAAATGACATATAATAATGAGAAGGACCTAGATTAAAAATGCAACTGGGCTTAATCCTAAAATGCAAAAGGGCCTAAATGACAATGAGACAAATTAAATATGCATGACCTATATTAGAATGATTTGGATCTAAATTAAATATATGTGAATCTAGATTAAAACTAAACAAATTAAATATGCATGGACCTAGATTAAAATGAGACCAATTAAATTAAAATGACCTAAAGTAAATGGACACAAATTATAATGACCTAAATATATGCATGGATTAAATGAAACGAATTAAATTAAAATGACCTAAAGTAAATGGACACAAATTATAATGACCTAAATATATGCATGGATTAAATGAGACAAATTAAATTAAAATGACCTAAAGTAAATGGACACAAATTATAATGACCTAAATATATGCATGGATTAAATGAGACAAATTAAATTAAAATGAAACAAATCAAATATGTATGTACATAAATTGAAATGACATAAATATGTATGAAACTAAATTAATATGATATAAATTAAATATACATGTAACTAAATTAATATGGCATAGATTAAATATGCATGAAGCTGAACTAAAGTGATATAGGTTAAATATGAATGAGACTAGATTAAAATGACATAAATTAAATACGGATAGATTAAAATTAAAATGATATGGACTAGATTAAATTGCATGGGCTTGGCTAAATTAAATATGCATGAATCTAAATTAAAATGACTTAAATTAAAATGCATGAATTTAAATTAAAATGACATAAATTAAATATGTATGGATCTAAATTAAAAGGATATAAATTAAATATGCATGGACCTAAATTAAAATGAGGCCAATATATTTAAATAAATTAGATATGCATGAACTAAATTAAAATAACCTAAATTAAATATGCATGAAGTTAAATTGAAATGATACTACTTAATTGTGCATAAGTCTAAATTAAGCATGTAAAAAAAATCAAAACAAAAAAAAACAAAAAAAAATACAAATTAAATCAATTTCGGAAAATACCAGAAAAATGGAAAAGGGTTTGTTGCGATCGGGTCGGGTCAGCGTGCGGGTCAATGCGCGGGTCAACACGCGGGTCGGGCGGGGCGGCGCGCGGATCGTCTCTACTGAGCGCGGGTCGGGTCGGGACATCGAGCGGATCCTCTCTGCTGAGCGTGGGTCGGGTCGGGGTGGCACGCGGGTCGTCTGTGCGGAGAGGTGGAGCAATTCGCTGGTCGGGTCGATGCGGGTCCGGGTCAACGGGCGGATCTTCAGTGTTGGAGGCGGGGCAGCGCAGGCCGAGACGCTATGGAGCGTGGGCTGGAGCCTTTAATGACGGTAAAAAGTCTGTTTTGCCCTCCGTAGTATAAAAACCAATTTTTTAGCTCCTTTACAACCTTTTAGCCATTTTTTGCTCTTCACTTTCTCTCTCTACCAGAACTTTTCCTTCTCTCTCTCTCTACAAACACAAATTAACCCAGAAAATCAACCCCAAACGGATTAAAACAGCCTTCAAACCCAGAAAATTATGAACTTTCGAAGAACACCAAGAACAATTTTTTCAGACTTTGTCCTTTAAACCATGAAATTAAACCCAATCTTCCTAAACAAACTCCTCTCAAATCACTGAACACAAAATCGTACTCCGATTTACCAAACTCCAAACCGAAAGAACCTAGATCTAGCTTCAAAATCTCTGAAAAACAAAACCCCAAAATCAAAAAAATCTTCAAATCTGAGCCCTGTTTTTTTTTATTCCAGTGAACCTTGGGCGGAATCCCAGCCCAAAATCCACCAGTTTCTAAACTACCACAAGCTCGGAATCTCGAGTTGTTTTTTTTTATTTTCTGCACTTTTTTCTGAAACAGAACCCCAAGGCTCAACTTTCAAAACCCTAGCCCTAATCTCCAAAAAAAAATTTCCCCTCCATTGTTGAAACAGTGAGATATTTATAGATGGTCCTTTTTTTTTTTACCTCAGCTTGTAATGTTGGGCTTAGGTTCCTTGTATTCGGGCTTTGAAAACCTTGGGCTATTTGTAGCCTTTGTTTTTGTAATTCCAATTCTTTGGGCCATTAGGGCCAGTACCAATAAAAATTCTTTTGTTTGTACCTTGGCCAAATAAAAATGCTATCAAATAAAAAAAAAGACATAATATTTAAAAATGGGCACATTAATAACAAACCAAGTTAAAATTGAAATTAAAATTAAGACTTAGATTAAAATGAACATTAAGATGCAAATGAATAAGGAATGGATAAAAATAAAATAAAATAAAAATAAATAAAATAAATAAAATAGTGTCTACACTTTTATTTTTGAAAAATTTTATATATTTTTTGTAGGAATTTTTTCACCTTTAATAAGTCTAAAACAAAGTTTAGTTTGGGGATTTTGTTGGGTTTAAGAAAATTTTTTCACATTTTGGTATATTATATACATTATTAAAGTTTATTTATTATCAAAGAGTTGGCAAATATTTTTATTTAATTATTAATCAACATTTTCAACATATATATAATATTTTGTATATGTAATTTTATTATTAACTAATTAACAATATCTATGTATATCAAACCAATTTTTTATATACATTTTGTATTACATTCTAGTTTATATATAATATCAATATATGATTGTATGGATTGATCTTAAAGTATTATTTATCCCTATCCTCTCATATTTTAAAAAAATAAAATTCAAATACTTAAAATTTTAAAAAAATTCCGGAGCGTAGCCTGGGTCATTTTCTAGTATATATAAATATTATAAGTATAAAAGGTAAACAAAGCAACTGGATAGATGTGAAGGAACCAGTACAATTCAAAGTAACGCATAGTTTCTCATATTCCTTCGCTGCCCAGGCAATTTCAATTTTCCAACTACTTATACTGGATTCCTTGACCTCTAATAACTGCTCCCATATTCATTGGCATGTAGTGAATCCTTCACGTCCAGCATGTCTTCAGGCTTGCTCTTCTGACTACCGGCTGTTAATTCCCACATTTTTCCGATTTCCGGCGGCATGGCCATTTTTAGAGATGGCAAAATTTGACCAAATCTGAAAACTCGTCCAAATCTGTTTACGACTAAATCTGATCCGATCCGAATTGATTAAAAAAGATCAAAGATCTGAAATCGAAAATATCCGAATCTGAAAAGATCTGAAACTGATATTTTTTTGATCCAAAGGCAACCTGAAACCAAAATAATCCAAATTCGGCACAACTCGAGTCTGAATTGACCTAAACCCGTAATGACCCGAAATATGAAATTGATTTGATTCGGGGCTTGTAAAAAACTTGAACTTATGACCCAAAAAGACTTGAATTTAATCAATTTTTTTATTAAGAAGTTATAATCTTATAGACCACTTAAATATTTAGACTTAATCATTAAGACAATTTCAAATTAACACCATACTTAATTTATTAATAGTTTGCATATGATAAAATATTATTAGAATTAGAGGTGACAATAAAACAATTTAATCTTACATATCGTTATTAATTTATTATATTTTTTATAAACTTAAATTATTATTGTAAAATTAACTAATATATTTTATTTATTATTATGTTATGTCATCCCTGCTTTCTTATTCTCTAAGTCAAGAATTTTTTTCATTCATAATAAAATGCGAGAATATTGAATATATAGTCAATATTGAAAGTTTGAATTTTTATAATAATTTTAAAATTAAAAAAATGAAATATTATCAATTTTTAAAAATTTTATTAAGTCACTCAAAAAGTTAGTGTTTAATTATCTTTATCTATTATGAAAAAATACTAATAAGAAAAAATTTCTTAATTTAAAATTAATAAATTATTGAATCCCAAATTGATTCGAAATTCACTTAAAATCGCTAGAAACTGAAATTGTCCTAATCCAAAATGGTCCAAATTCAAAAAATATCCGAACTTGAAACATGCCGAACCTAAACATTTCTAAATCCGAAATTGTCCAAAACCGGAATTATCCCAGCTCGAAATAATCTGAATCAAAAATGAATTCGAATCTAAGACAACCATAAACCTAAAACGACCTAATTTGAATCCACCCGAACTGGCCCATTTGCCACCACTAACGGTTTTCATCATCAGGCCTTAGCGTTGAGCCCATTCCAAGTGCGCTAATTAATCATCTATTAGGCCGAGCAATAAAGTTACCGGGCTTATCATTTGGATACGACCCAAGAGCAATCACTCACCATGCCTCAACTAGATTACATCTTGGGACCGTATCGTTCAGCCCATTCCTTAACCCAACTTTTCTATATCCAATTTAGCTGTTGTTCCGAATTATATCCATTGGATTCGGGTTGACTCCAGCCGTGACATATTGGGGTCGATCAGCAGTATAGCTATTGATAAAAGAATTTTTTAAACTGCCTTCAGGTTTTACTTTTAACCGAATAAGTTTCAAAATTGGGTCGATTCTTCCTCTGCATTTCCCTCGAGCAAGTTAGACTTTGAATCGTTCTCTCTCCCTTGTCTCCAGCGGAAACTCCTGCAATCAAAATCTCAAAGGTCTGCAGTTTCTTCGCCATCCAGGGTTTGCATTTGACTCTCTTCTTTTCTGTTTTATATTTTGAGTTCATAAATCCTTTTTTTCTTCCTCTCCTTTTCGTTAATTTTTATTTTTTTCAACTTTTTTATGGCTTATAATCTTTTAACTTTTAGATTGAGATCACACGTGTCTGCTGAAATGGAATTGAGAATCGCAGGGATGGACGAATATCCTGAATGGTTTAATTGTATTGAATTTTAAGCATATAGCTGGTTTTTCAGATTTGAGAAGAACAACTTGGCCTCCAATTTCTCAAATTTGGAAAGGAACAAATGATTAGTATTTTTTTTTTTTGGGAAACTGTACAGTACTTAGAAGCTATAAGCTTAATGCACAAATTCTTAATACTTAGAAATTGGAATTTTATTATTTGGAAGAAAAAAGTTCAATGTGGATAAATTATTTGAAAATAAACTTGAAAGTAAGCCACCTTGCGAAGAAGATATAGACTCAAGTTTTTTAATCATGCCTCTTTACCAATGCAATGCTCATCTAGAGTTTTATTTTGTACTAAAAATAAGAATAAGTTGATGCAATGTATTTTATTCGTGGTAGCATTATGAGTAAATGTTTTGTGAACTTTTTTTCCTTCGGATACATTACTACGTTGAAGCTGGATTGCTTTTATGTGTTGGCTTGCATTCTGTAAGTGATTGTAAAAAGATGTTGTCTAGAAGATTGTGTTTGGTTTTTTACCTATAGACAGCTAAGTTCCATTTTTTTTTTCTCATTGCTATATGTTTATTCTTATAATCACAGATACTGCAAAAGAGCAGTGGTAACTGTATCACTAGAGAGGAACAGGTGCTTCAACTAATTTAGTAACTTTGTTATTGCCTTTTTCCCCGCATGGACAACAGCAACGACAGCAATGACAATGATTTTACCTTCTGTCAGGCAAGTTAAAATTCTAGAACTTTCATAAACTTAAACTATAGCTTTTTGATTGGATGTATTGACTCAAATACTAAGAATCTGATGTACTCTTTTGTATTGTTGAATAAAAATTTTAGTACTTTGATACATTGAATTTATTATCAGAATAATTACGTCGGATTTATTTGTTTTGATTTTAGGTTGGCTTGCCCACTGATCAAAAAGACATGGAGGCGAAGAATCTGGCATATGATATTGGTGGTATTACCATTAAAGATGAATTATCTACCGGCACTGATAGTAGTCAAAATGGTGGTTTTCCATGGAAAGATAAGCAACTAAATAATGCCACATCGGGAAAGCAAGCTACTGTTGGATCTTTGACTTTCAATGTTATTGATGCATCACATCTGAAACCATCTAGTGAATCCTCCAGACAAGTAGTATCCGGAGATGCTGGTGCTTTGGGAAAGAATGCAGAAAAACCAAAAGTTTCTGTTAGAAAGCCTGCACCTCGGACCAAGGTTCCGTTCGAGAAGGGATATAGTCAAATGGACTGGCTTAAGCTCACTCAAACGCATCCTGACCTTGCAGGTACGTTATGAATTGGTTCCTTCATGAGATTGTTTTGTGTTTACACTCCTTTGAAATTGTAATGCTAATGTCAACTGTCTCTTTTTTCTATGTTTCACCTTAAATCTTGTGTTTCAGGTTTGAAAGGGCAGTCAAATAGGAGGCTTATTTCAATGAGTGAAGTTAAGCAAAATCAAACAGAAGGCTCCATGTGGACTGTTCTAAAAGGACGTGTGTACAATATATCCCCATACATGAAGTTTCACCCAGGAGGTGGGTACCCAATTTCTCACTGTGGAAGTTCAACCCTTCGGAATGAAATCTCTGTTCGTTGATATATGTGTTATTTTAGATTTATCTGGTCCAATAAGATTATTTGCATTCTCTCAAAGTTTGAAGTCAATGCTAATGCCTATTGATAATTTGCTGGAGCCTGCAGATCTATCCTATCTTTCAGTCATGTGCATTTAGTTTTTGCAGTAGAGCATGTATCTATCTCTTAACCATGCACTTTGTTTTTGGGAAAATTTCTTGCTTTGGTTTTCAATGTAGCTTCAAAGCTTCAGTTAACTTTTTGTTCTCTAAAACTGCCAATTTTTTTCTTTAGCTCTTATACGAATGATCATTGTTTTTGTCCACCTAAATTCCTAGATTTCTTTGATTTTCTCGCAAATGAATTTACCTCAGAAGTTTCATCTATTGGGTAAAACGTTTAAATATGGTCAGGTGCACATTATAGCACTGTTACTCTGTACTATACAAATTAGTTAAGTAACATACATCGTGATCAGTTCAATTATATTTCTGTAGTTCTTTCCAAGAATTTATTTGAAATTTGGGTTAGAAAACACCAGATAAGCTAATTACATTTTTTTGGGAGTGTGAAGAATTCATTGTTGTTTTATTCTCTTTAGAAGAGCTGATTTAGGTATCATGAGGTCTCTCTTAAGTATCTTCTTTGTATAAAGTTGAACATAACTTTACAACTGAGTAAACTAGAGCCCTATCAAATTGTCTGTTTTTCTTGTAAACTTTTCATTCTTAAGAATACGTACGTCCTTTAAGGCAACTATATAGAAACCATTTAGATGAGTCACAAATGGTGCTAAGAGAATGAAAACAATCGAATTGAAATCTCTGTTGCTTTTGGACCCTTGTGTCAACTTAACTAGCCTTCTTTCTGACTCATTTACTTAGCTCCATGATGGTTATCTATTGATAATACTTCTTCGATGCTGAGTTCCAGAAAGCTATTTAGGAAATTTTCTACTTATTGAGGGTTATCTGATTGATCATCTTTTCCCCTTAAATTCCAAGGTGTTACCTTGAAGGTATAACAGGCGCAATTTGAAGAACCCTTTTAATGATGGTGGCATTGTTTATTCTATTATATTGGGTGTTATCATGTATTTTCAATTTTTTGTCTATAATTTTATCCATGAATTTGTAGTGTAATAGTGTAAATATATTGTCTAAAATGGCTTATTAACCTATTTTCACCAAACCACTGTTCTCAGGTGTTGATATGCTCATGAAGGCAGTGGGAAAAGACTGCACATCTTTATTCAGTATCCTTTCCTTTTATTTTGGGAAATTATTGGTGTTTTTGGTTAGGCACTCAGGCAACATAAATTCTATACATGTTTTTTTGGCTCAAACAATGTTTGCATAAAACTAGACTAAGATTATAATACTTAGGTCATTTGAGATGGTTATGCAAGCTGCTCTGAAGATATAGGGTGGTCTTATCATAATTGTCCAATATATTTGTTTCACATGTAACATGGAATGAAGGCTCCATGTTTCATGGTGAAGTATAAGATGCTATTTGCTTGTCTTTTAAATGATAGGGCCAGTCCTTAACCTGTGTTTTAGACAAATACCATGCTTGGGTAAATGCTGAATTCTTGTTGGAAAAATGCCTGGTGGGTAATTTGGATGATGGTGAAGGCGGTAATAACAGATAAAAAGGAGCCTGCTTTTGGGGGATATGAGCCTTATCCCAGCTGCCACCAAGAGATAATAGTGAAGGCACAATGGTGGAAGAGAATGCGAAGTATATTCATAGCCATAGCTGTGCTATCATTTATATAGAATGCTAA
Organism: Microcos paniculata; assembly: GCA_030664755.1. Lineage (NCBI taxonomy): Eukaryota > Viridiplantae > Streptophyta > Magnoliopsida > Malvales > Malvaceae > Microcos > Microcos paniculata. The sequence goes on along the minus strand of CP131459.1, from coordinate 28,556,060 downwards.
TTATATTATTCATCTTTTATACATTTGATTTTTGTATAAGGTGGTGAAATTAAATAAAGTTGTACAGATACAGATACTTTGTGCAATAAGCCAATAATAAACATTAATATATACAGTAGTTCTATCTACTGAATCATATTAAGCAGTTGATTTTGTGATGCTTTGGAAATAAAATTTTCAAGCTAAATATGTTAAATTAAATAGAATGAAGACCCTCATGAGTTGAATGAAGAGCCCTGTAAACATTAAATTACACTAGATTCCTACTTGTGCTTCGAAGAAAATAATTGATAATGGAAAGGGAAAAGGGTGGAACATACATAATTTCTACAACGATATGTCTTAAGTTTTTGGGACCAGTCGTGTAAATGGTTTCTTTTCTTTCTTTTTTTTTTTAAATTTATGTCACAATTTTGGACACTACATGAACTTAATTGTGTATGTATTTAGTATGGAATTCAATATCGATATTGATATTGTGATATATCTACGGTAATCTTTTTTTATTAGATACCCGTCGATATATTCATATATTTGCAATATAATTGCGATATTTTATTTATCCGTAAAAATCAGTAGTATATTACAAAAAATTTGTTCTTTGTTGTGCCTTGAATTTTTGCAATCCGGATCGAATAGTGATTTGATCAAAAATATTTGGGATCTTGACTCGAATAGAGAATTGCTTGAGATCTATAGTGGAAGTAGAAGGCTCGGGGCTTAAAACTCAAATTTAATCACTATATTGCATTGAATTATTTTATATGTTCATTTCTTGTGTTAATATCTTTTTTAGGATTAGTTTAAAGAATATTTGTGGACTCCAACCTCAATCTAATATAGTATTGAACTCCCAATAAATAAATTTCTATTGAAATTAAATTTTTCTTAAGTATAGTTTAAAGAAATTAATCAGTGTTAAATTAAACTTGTGATAAGAATTGAAATTTGAGGAAATGAAGAAGGGTAAAATTGACATTTTCTCAAGTAGTATAAATAGGTCAAATAGTGCACGAAAGAATAATTTCTTCTTCATTCTTACTTTCCTTTCCCGATTCTTTCTTCTTCCTCCTCCATTAAACTTCAAACTTTATTTCTTTATTTCTCCTTCAATTCTTGACGGATCGGAGCAAATAAATACTCTATCTTGCATAATTTTTCATCGAGATCTATCCAATGTTGGTGGCTATTGGCGTTGAAACTTGGTGAATTGAGCTCAATCTCAAACTAAAGGTTTGGACTTCTCTTGGAAATTTGGAGAAATGTTGGCAACAACCTCTTGAGCTAAGTAAGTATGTTGTTTTAATCGTCCTTAGCTCTCAATTAAAGTAAATCGCATATTGATTCGGGTATTTGATGGCTATGTTAGCTTAGAAGTATGTTGTGAAATTTCTGCAATTGTTGTAAAATTCTGGGCTCTCTATTTTTGTAACTTTTGGTTAAGCAAACAGTCTCCATTTTCCATGAAAATTTAACTAGAGAATTTGTGATGTATTTTCCACAACTTTTGTCAATTGCATTTTCTCCTGAAAATGCTTAGATTTTAAGATACAAATTTTTGAATTTTCTGTTGCTATTAAGAACCCGAAAATGGTGACAGTAAGTTTGATCTAATTTTTGATCATATTAGAGTAAGAATTTGAGTTGGTGCTGGAGAACTTTTTAAAGTAGACTCTTAGAGCTTTTCAAAGAGGTATCATATGCCTTATTTCAATCTATAAAATGAAAGTTACAAATTCTTGAACTTGAGGCATAAAATCTGCCAAATTATGGGGCAAGTCGGAATCTGAAATTTTTCCAGATTTCGATGACCGACTGGTCGCCGATGACCGGTTAAGCAGGTAATCGGTTGACTAGTGGACCAGTTGACCTTTGACTTTGATAGTTAACTTTGACCAATTGACTCGAAAGTTGACTTTTTTGATTTTGTCTGTTTTCAATCCTGAATTAAGTTTAAACCCTTCTTACGCCCGATAGAAGCCTAATTAAACTAGTTTGAGTTTGCATTAGCATCTCTTTATTTTGAAAATGATTTTTATGGATTTTAAAGATAAGAAATTGTTAGTTTTGTCTACATATATGTTGATAATTGGGTAAAATTTAATATTTTTTCTCTATGTAGGCTTGAGAATCAACTATTGAAGGCTTATAAACTGTGAAAAGCGCATTGACAAACAAAGATCTTTTGGAAGGTGAGAGATTCTCTGGTCTTATAAAAATTAAAATGGACATACATGTAATGTATTTTCTTACTTATTACACTCATAGTTATTATTATTATTATTATTATTATTATTATTATTATTATTATTATTATTATTATTATTATTATTATTATTGTTATTATTATTGTTATTGTTATTGTTATTGTTATTGTTATTGTTATTGTTATTGTTATTGTTATTATTATTATTATTATTATTATTATTATTATTATTATTATTGGTATATATGATTTTTTGAAATATTGTTTCTTTCTAAACTATTATAATATAATTATTAATCATGTTTTAATATTTCTGTAGATGGCTAGAGATGAAGCATGGGAGCATGGACATTCAATACCAAATACCAATGGTGATTTTATCTATAATTATTGTGGGCTTATAATGAAAAGTGGTGGAGTTACTCGGGTAAAGTATCATTTATCTGATACTGATCCGAGAAAAAAGGTTAAATCATGTGATCAGGTGCCTCAAAAAGTGAAAAGAGAGAATGAAACATGCATTATTTGATTATGCTAAAAAGAAAGAACAAAAGCAAGCACAAATGGAAGATATTAGAGCAGAACTAAGAGCAGGTTTAATGGGTCAAGCAAATGATGAGGACGAGGATGATGATGATGATGGTGCCTTCGTATATCCTCCAAATTTGTCTCAATATGAGAAAGTTCCTTATGAAAAGGCTTATCATTCTTTTAAACAATTTGAATGGGAAAGAGAGTAAAAAGTGAAATATTCAACTGGACCTGGTAGCAGTAGTAAACAAACATCCAAATTTCATCTATGCTCCAAAAAAGTCATAGTGTTCGAGAACATGAAAGCAACTCTACAAAAATATCCATTAGCTCCCTTTACAAATCCGAAGGTCCAAAACAAAAAAGAATGTTGAAATTCTTGAAAGGTAAAACAGTGAAGTTGTCACGCCCCGACCCACGGGCCCGACCACGTGACAACCGCCGTACCACCTCGAGATACGTGCCTCGTTAGGCAGGCAATCCAAGATGGCACAAGGCATAAAATAAAGGGTATATGAGCAATATATAAAAATATATGAAAAATAATTTACAAAATATTATTTAAAATATTTATAAGTGTAAGTGACACGTTTTACGATGCAAACATGCAGCGGAAGATGATAATATTTATAATAATGTGCAATACTATTCCGAGCCAAGATTCACAAGGAAGGAGGGTGGCACCTACAAAATCGTGTTCGCAGTGGTGTACTGGGATCACTGACTACTTGGACGCCTGTCGTCCGTAGCCTGATGACTTGACAACAAAAGTGAATGGTGTGAGTACAAATATATATGTACCCAGTGAGGGACTCGGTTATAATGGCCGATCACCTCAGGCTGGGGATATGAAATAATCCAAAATTCATTTAATAAATCATTTAGAAAATCATATGAAATCCCATGTTAAAACAAATATCAAATATATCAAATATATATTATTCACAATTGGGCTGGCTTCTGAAAATTGTCCCAAAGGTACACCCGTGCACTTGGGTACCCCACTGGACCGTCAAGGGCTATCTCATAACTCAAATCCTTTATATTACTCATTGGCCCATTCCCTTGACGTTAGCCTTGCTGTGGTGGCACACAGCAACTGGAACCCTAGCGAGCTTCCCTTTGCGCCTCTCTCAGGGTCTCGTCTCACCGTGCCCCTCGATAGGCGGTTCACGGATGAGAATCATGCATGCTTCTCCAACTCGGTCCATGCTCCCGCGCATATTGGAGCCCGAGGAGCCCACTCATCCACTCATCTTTCAGGGGCATCATACCCCAAATAATCATATTGGTAACAATTTATAAAGTCTTTTAAAATTCCCACCCCTTTAAATCTTTTATAAACTTTGTGTGTGAGGGTGGACATTTCATACCCCAAAACGTTATAAACAATTTAATAAAGCAATTAGAAAACGGTTGACCCTCAATGGTCAACTACTATAATCCAAGCCACTCACAAGTGAGGAGAGTTGTATACTCCCTGATTATCCCACGAATGCCTTAACTCAATTTGCTATTGGTCCAAATCTCGTACGATCACGTTCCTAAAATAATCAAATTAAAATCTAATTTGATTAATAAAGGCATTTGACTAATAATTAAATCACATAACAAAACGTATTTAATGTTTCCAAGGCCTAAAAACTAAATTGAATAGCTCCGGAAGTTAATTAAAGTTAATTGGGGTCTAGGGCTGTAAAATTACCAAAATGCCCCCATGCTACAGTGCCTCAACTTGCTGGTGGCTCACTCCCGAGCGTGAGTGAGCCAATTTGGGAGAAAATCCCAAATTTGCTTGGCTCCCGCGTGGGACTCAATGGGTCCTGCGCGGGAGTTGTCTTTAGTGCAAGGCCGTGCTTGGCCTTGCACCAAATCAAGCTCGGTTTGAGCTTAATTCTTCACCAATTCACACCAAAGTTGAAACACAGCTAGTTTAACACCTAAACTAAGAAATCACAACTTCAAGAATGGAATTAAACCACTAAGCATGCTCAAATTTTGAATCAAAACACTAAGGGTTAATGTGTTCTTGAGCAAAACAGAATTCTTAACTTCAATCTATGATTTCTATCAGCTCAGACCACGAATCATGCATATAAACTATCAAATTAAAGCTTGATGAGTCTAGAACAACATACCAAATTCTTAGCCAATTCCCACGGTTGAATTGAAAGATATGAGCTGATGAACAAACTGTCGCCGAAATGGCAATTTTTGGAGATTTGATAAATTCTTGGAAAATTTGGTGTTTTGATCTTTTAGAGAGCAAGAGGAGCTGGTGATGATGATTAATTGGGTGTTTGAAGAGAGATTGAAGGGTTGATTTTGAAGAAAATTGAAGGGAAAGCTCGGAGAAAAGGAGAACAAGAGAAAGAGGGAACCCGAGACCCCTTTTTACAAGTTGGGTCCGGTGGAGTCAACAAAAATTAAGTTGACTCCGGTCAACTTTATTCAAACTTCTTGGAATTTGTGCCCAAGTGGGCCCCACAACACCGGACTTCAATTTTTGGATTTTTAAGCTCGGAATTGAGCTAAAGGAAGTTCAAAACATCTATAGAAAGTCCAATTTGGTTTCTTGGCCATACAACTATACACAAATGTACGACTTGACACGTGCGGACTAGGTCCGGGCATGTCAGAAGTGTTGGTAGGCTTGCTGCAAAGTTTTTCATTTATGACAATATACCAGCCTCAAAAGCAAATTCTCATCATTTTAAGAACATGGTAAGAGCTTTTCAAGTTGGAGGAAAAGGAGTCCAACCTCCATCGGTAAATGAAATCTGAACAAAATATTTAGATATGGAAGTTGAAGAGAGGAAGAATTATGTTGATGAAACAAGCCAAAAGTGGAGGACATATGGTTGCACTGTGATGTGTGATGGATGGACAGATCCAACAAAATTGTCAATCATCAATTTCATGGTTTATTATAAAGGAACAACAATATTTTTGAAGTTAGTTGATGCCTCTGATCAAATTAAAGACCATAATTATATTTATGGGTTGATGAAGATGTTGTGGATCAAATTGGGATCGAAAATATAGTGCAAGTGGTTACTGATAATGGAAGTGCTTTCAAAAAGGCTGGGAAAAAATTAATAGGTAAATATAACCTCTACTGGACTCCATGTGCTGCTCATTGTATTGATTTAATTTTTGAGGCGATAGTAAAAAAGCCCAGAGTTAAAGCTGTGATTGATGAAGGAAGAACGATTACCAATTTTATATACAATCACGGTTGGCTTCTTGCACATATGAGAGCTCGTTGTAATGGAGACATTGTGCGCCCTGGTGCAACTCGATTTGCAACTAACTACATTGCATTAGACAGTTTGTTGAAGAAAATGGAAGGTTTGAAAGCTTTGTTTAGTTCTCAAGAATGGGCTAAAAATGGATTGAGTCAATCAAGAATTGGGAAGCAAGCTGAGAGTTTGATTTCGATGAATATGTTCTAGGATAATGTTGCTAGTTGTGTAAGATTTTTGAGCCTATTTATCGAGTGCTTCGGATTGTTGATATTGAAGTTTGGGTTGTGTGTATGAATCCATATAGAAGATGAAAGAGGAAATTTTAAATTCTAGTAGAAGTAACAATTGGATCTTACAAATTATAAGTGATCGTTGGGATAAGACATTAAAACATCCATTACATGTAGCAAGTAAATTCTTTTTCTATATTTTATCTTGGATTTAAGAAATTATTTATATTAGCTTAGCTTGCATTCTTTGACTAATACTATAAGATTGCAATTTGTAGCTCATTCTTAAATCCAAGATATTAATATAAAGGTGATATCGGAAGTGAGCCTTATTTCTTGAATGCCATTCATGAAGTCTTTCAAGTTTTAGATCCTTAGTCACAGGACAAAATCAATTTGGCAATGAGGTGAGATAATATTTATCTCAAACTTTGTAATTTCTTAGATATTTTAAAGCTTTGTAATTTCTTAGATATTTTAAAGATAATATTTATTTTACTTAGATATTTTAAAGCTTTGTAATTTCCTTAATAGCATTTTTCTTTCGGAAAGATAATGTTGTTTAGAGAAGCTAGAAGATCTTTTGGAGAAGCTTGTGCACGAAGTTCAAGAGATACCATGAAACCTGGTATAGTTACAAACTTACAATTGCAAATTTGATGAATACGATATTTTTCTTTACAAATTACTATTACTTTAGTTTATTCAATGTGAAATGTTCTTTTCATCTGGTATAGTTGATTGGTGGGAGTTATATGGAGAAAGTGCAACACTATTGCAAAAATTGGCTCTACGGATATTATCTCAAACTACTTCATCTTCAGCTTGCGAGTGAAATTGGAGCACATTTGCTATAATACACCCAAAATAGCGAAGCCAGTTAGGTCATAGAACTCTGTAAAATCTTGTGTATTATTACTACAATATGAAATTACGAGTTAGAGATATGGAAGCTGCAGAAGATAAGACGGCAGTGTTAGACCCATTGAATCTACTTGATATTACTGTTGAAATTGGTGATGAAGATGAGTATCCTCTTTTTCAATGGATTAGGCTTGTACATTTAAATGGTCATGATAGGAAGCCTAATCCAAAAATTAGCATTTGTGCTCAAGAATGTGGGATTGATGTTGATAAAGTCTTGTCTGAAGAGGTAGGCTTAGACTCTTCATCAGATGAAACCATCGGTCCTCCACTTGGATTTGAAGGTCATTCAAGAAACCAAGATGATGATGGAGGAAACAAAGAAAGGACTACAACAACAGGAACTCAAGGTGGGGGTAGACAAAAAGGAACAGAAAATGTTGCAAGGTATGATCCTTCATATGAAAGTGATTATCATAGACCAATAAGTCCATTTTAGTGCGAAGCAACTTCAGACATGCTACGCAAGATGTGGACCATGGGTCTCGTAAAGCTGGCATAGAGCAAAAGGTAAAAAGGGGAAGAGAGGTATGAATAATCTCACTGATGATTTTGGCTCTATGAGTATAACCACAAAACAAAGTTCAGTTGATTATAATGCACCGATAGACTCATATTCTAGGAATTGATCTAACGGTAGAGATGGAGAATATTATCATAGGGTACCATATTCATCTAGTCAGTATCCATCATATTATCCCCTTGAACAACAGCCTTCTTATGATTGTCAACCAATGTAGCTAGCGCAACCAGCCCAACCTTTCGCGCCTCGACCTGCAAGCTCAGCCACATGGTAGCTGTCGTACTGTCTCGAAGTACGTGTTGACCGGTCACGCCTCAGAAATAGTACAAGACATTGAATATCAAGCATAAATACAAATATCAAATACCATTTATAAAACATTATTTTAATATCCAAAGTATACCTTTAAACAATATATAAATTGTCACGCCTCGACCCGCTCGGGTCCTCCAAGTGGCAACCGTCGCGCTGCCTCGAAGTACGTGTCGGGCAGTCACACACCTGAAGCACCGCAAGGCAAACAATTGGATACCATCGCTGCAAAATAAAACTAAAACTTTAATAAGAAATCATTTTGTAAAATAATTAGATTTAAAGATGTACCAGTGGATTAATATAAAAGAATACCTACATAACAGAAACTACTAAGCCTAGGCCACCGACGTCTCCTAGTGAGCATCTGATCTATTTGCTGACCTCGTACGCGGCTCTGCATCCATCCACATTGGATACAGGTGAGTGATAGAGGTTTGATGAATCTCCATCGGGGTTAGGGAAAATAGGGGAAATCCAAAGTAAAATAATAAAATAAATATTTTTCTTTTGAAAATCTCTTTTTAGTTCTCTAGCCGAGAATTTTCTTTTTAAACACTTTAATAAATAAATAAATATATATATACATATCTCAAATGGGCTGGCCTCTATCATACTGAAGACGCGACCCGTCGGTCATCTTAAGCCTCACTACACCGAGGACTATCTCTTTTTTTTAAAAAAAATATTTTCTCTTTTTCTCTTTCTCTAACCCGTTCCCTTGGTGGTGCCCATCATTGTGGTGGAACACAGCTACGTTGAGCCCTGGCGAGCTTCCCTACTCACCTCTCCCAGGGTCTCCACTCACCGTGCCTCTTAAAAGGCGGTCCATGGCTACTTATCTATGCATACTCTCAAACTCGGTCCATGCTCCCACATATTGGAGCCCCAGGAACTCACTCAATCGCTCATCTCGCATCCCATCCATATTATATATCATATATATATATATATATATCTTTAAAATACATAAACATAAACATAAACACACACGCACATAAATCTTTAAATTTCCTTTTAAAACATCTCATTTTCTACGTGGGTATATCACCATGCAAACGTGTGTATGGATTTCCCGTATCCCAAAACCTTTGAAAACATTTATGTTTTTAAAACCTTTTTAAAAACTTTGTGCCTAGTGGCTAAACAAAGAAATCTAGGCCACTCACAGTATTGGGAGGTTCGTATACTTCCAAGCATTCCATGTAGCTTTACCTCTAGAGCATCGCCGCATTCGATTGTCCGGAGCCCTAATACACAGAAATACGTGTTAGCATTCATAATCATAATCATGAATGCACCTACGAGGCTCTAGCATGACCTAAGACTGTGTTTAGATGAGATTTAGGGCTTAGAAAAGTGTCCGGGAGGTTTCGGGGTCAAAATTGGACACTTTGTGAAAAATTACAAAAATACCACTGGGGGCCCACACCCGCTGGGCCCGATCCGGGCTCGGCGCAGCCCCGGTTTGGGCCAAGCAGCCCTCCCATGTAGACTGGGCCGCACTTGGCCCAAGTCCCGAGTGGGGGAAGTGGGCTGCCGCCCAGTCCCGCGCGGACTCGGCCAGCAAGGCACTCCCATGTGGGAGTGCCTCGCCTCCAACGTGGGAGGCTTGGAAAATGTCTCTCCCGCACATGGGAGCCTCAGGAACCGAGGCATTTCCTCTGTTTCTGAGCCCTTCGGACCACGGTTTGGCCTAAAAATCAAGACGGACGTTCCTCTCGCCTCCCACGATGCGTTTACCGAGGCAGAATCGAGAATCACAAGCTCAAAGTTCCTAGATTTCAAATCTAAACTTAAAATCTAACTAAAAAGCTAAACCTACCATTTGACTTGGATCTCTCATAGATCGATGCATGGAAATGCGTGAAAACTTAGAAAAATATAGATTAAGGTGAGTAGAATAACATACTAGAAACTCACCTTAATCCTTCGGTCGGATTGTCCGGATCGGCCAAAAGTCGAAAATTGCTCCAAGAGAGTAGTTAAGAGAAAAGAGAAATGAGAAAAGAGAGAAAGAGAGAAAATGAGGGGGAGTGGCCTTTTTATAGGGGAGTTCGGCGCCGGGTCTACTCGGGCCCCGAGTCATACTTTCTCTCTTCTTTTTAACCTCTTATAATTTCGATCCTTGGCCTAATCCATCGACCAATTCATCAATGGACATCCAATCCATTGGCTATGGACTTAAAGAAGTCCACTCTAGTGTTTCCATGCATGGTCACCTGTCTCATCTTCCAACTACGTCTTATCTTAAGCTTAACTTCTCTTCTTAATTAGACACATTCGGACCGACGTATTGTTGACTTAATACGCCGTCTTACACAATTTCGTTTGTATAGAAAAGTTGGATTAGGTCCAGGTGTGTCATAAATATAATAAATAAAGGCCCCCATTAGTTCTAAGGCCAAACAATTACACCCTTGGACCAATAAAAGCTCTTCAATCAAGTCCAAAATTCCATGATTCCAAAAATTTCAATTACATCCTTTATTATTTAGTCAATAATCAAATGCAACACCATTACTAAAATATTTAACTTAGCAAAATTTTAATTGGGAGCTAAATTACAAGTTAGGCTAGGTTTGGGGCTCACACAACCACTGGTGAATTTTAGTCAGTTCCCCCCCTTAAATATCTTCTGCAAGTAGCTCAACTGAATATTTTGCTCATATGCAGAATCATATCAATAATTATACAAAACTTATGAGTTGGCCTAAACATTGTGCCTTAATTTAACCTAGGGCTGAAAAGTCAGGTCAATTATAAGCCTCCAAGGAATTCGATGTGATATTACACATTGTCAATTTGATGAACTTTGTAATTTTTGATGTTATTGGATATATATATTTTTATAAATATGATTGATAGTTTTTTTTATTATATTTCATATATTTTTACCGATTTGAATATTTACCACACATTAATTCTACATTTAAATATACTTTAATTAAGATGTTTTAACTCTAAAATATGTAAAAAATGTAAATAAACATATGATTAAATTTCATTTCAACATTTACTATAAATATCCATTTTTTTATCACTTTTTTGCGATATTGATATATCCATCAATATATCAATCGATATATCCTTAATTTTGAGGGTGCGATATCGATATGGATATGGATATTGAATTTCATGGTATTTCGCCTTAACGTATTTTGTGTTTTAATCGTATCAACACGATTAAGATTAACGTATTTTATATCTTAAACGTGTTAAACATAATGATTAACATGTATAAAACACATATCTTAAATGTGTCAAACATGATTAAAGTGCCTAAAACATATATTTTAAGTGTGTGAAACGTGATTGATGTCTAAAATACATTAAACATGGCTAATTAATCGCACTACAAAACAAATGACCTTTGGCGGGGGTTGTAATGATCTTTTACCGGGGGTTATAACCCCCGAGATAAAGTTTTACCAGAGGTCTTCAAACCGCCGCTCAATAGCCGGCTTTCTGATAGTCGGTAAAAGCTTAAACGGGGGTTCTCTCAACCCCTGGTAAACATTATGATCTCCGGCGCCTATAACCCCTGGTAAATATCATGATAGTCGGGGGTTACACCACCCAGTAATTATAACTTTGCGATGATAAATTGTTTTTGTGCAACTGCCGGCTATTTTAACGACTCCCCTATGTTTAGTGGGGGGTTTGACCGCCGTTGAATGTTTGGTTTTGAATTTATAAATATGAAATTATTGAGTGGGGTTTAGAACCTCCACCAGATGCAATATTTCTGTGCTATTATTATATTTTAGTTTAGATTTAGATATATATATATATATATATAATATCATCTAAAAATTAAAAAAATGCAATAAAAATAATCAATCACAAAAATGAAATAAGAAATATTTCTTTAACCAATCTCATTAGGAGGCAATTCTCATTACATGAACCAATTTTTTCAACTAATCAAAGACCTACTTACTAAAATTCCTCGAACTAATATATAAAAAAAAATGTCCAGAATTAAAGTATATACAACCTTGAAAAAAAGGATGTTCTTACTATTTATCGAACTAATATATAAAAAAATGTCAAGAATTAAAGTATATACAACCTTGAAAAAAAGGATGTTCTTACCATTTAAAGTAATTACAAACACACTATTGTTCACATAGACTAACAAAAATTATCTCCAACCCTTGTCACCTTCATGCTTCATATAGACCTGCAAAAACTAAATTTATATAATATATATAACGCCACATAGCCCACACCATTTATAAGTGACAAAACAGTAGTAAAGGACATCACTAAGTTGCTTTTAGCTTCTTGCTTAAAAAGTTTATTTACCTAAGAAAAGGACACATTCATAAGTTATAATTTTCTGGTTGATTGAGATTAGCTGTAGTCTATGAAATATGACTAAAATATCATAGCAACAACAGAAGAATCAACATAGAATTTACAAAGACTCAGATCATGCATCAAAATTTAACTATTACACAGAAAATCAATTGAGGTCCTCTCATCAAGATGGCAAAAATATAGTATCATGAAAAAAGCCAAACAAATGAATAGCTTTGATGCAACATCTCATGAAATAAAAAATAATGCAAAAATAAAAGCAAAGTAATACTGATATATGGTAGTTTAACTCTTAATATTTCATCAACTAACCTCTCCTGGATGAAGGCCAAGGTGCTCCGACCACAGCGAGCACCCCAGGCTAGGAGCAAACTTTCCAACCTTCCAAGGTTATCTATTCATAGATGATTCAAGAAACTCTTTGTCTTCAAGGACTACTCCAATCTGAAATAGCAGTCAATTATAAGATGAACTTCTCTCAATGAAAGACAGATTTTTTTTCCAAATGATTGGCTAGTAAGCAATGACAGGCATGAAGCTTAACTTCTCCAACAATGCGCATGCGATGGTGAAGCAATGGGTCATAATTCCTATGAATACTACCTCCTAAGGATTTCTCAATTGGTAATAACAGTCTATCCACAATCCATTTTTGAACAGCCTGACAAAAAGAAATTTTAATGACTTTGCAATGAAGAGTAACCAATGTGGCCATGCATTCAAAATCAACCTCAGTTTTTTTTATATTAGCACTATACATTTATCAAAATGGTTTAAATGAGCAATTACTTCAAAAGCGGCATCAAATTGATCACAAGGAACAGCTTCACAATTTGGATAGGCCTTCTCAGCATTTTTTGTATTATATCATTTGCATTGATCATATAATAGCCCCCAAAGTGAAACAGCCACTAATTAATCAATTTTTTGTAGTGTAAACTAATAAATTCAATAAAGTATAATATTCCACTTAACTTTAGACCATTTGGTAATGTATTAAATTATCTATTTTAAGCCTTACGAATATGTACAAACAGGTTCCTGTAGCTCATAATGTGAGAGATTCAGTGGAAAGTTGATGGTTTAACAATATAGGCTAACCAATTAAGCAATAACAATTTACTTTTATCCTGGAAACCAATATTCATTTTGTCATTAAGATATATTCAATTTTACAAGGAACTTCACAGGCTCAGAATAGAACACTTCTGTATAATAATAGTAAAAAACGCTTACTTAACGCTCTGCAAAATAGGGACTCGTATTGCAAACATTGAGAGGCAAAGCTATAAAAAATGCTTTGCAGGGGTGGCTCTTCCTATAATATATTTTATATATTTACAACATCGAGGAAAATAATTTAAAATGTAAACTCAAACAACAAAAACTCAAAATTAGCTATTAAGTAAAAGAGAGAGGACAAGGGATTTACTATTGAAGGATGATTCATCAGCTAAATCATAGACGAACAAGATGCCAATGTCTCCCCAAAGTAAGCTGTTAAAGGGATAAAAGCAAGAAGATGCATTAAGGGATGTATCCTTAAAATTAAAATGCTAGAATTGTCAGACAGAAAGTCCAAAACACTTACCAATTGTGATTGTCCGGAACCACTCCAAACTAAAATCATTACTATTCATGGGAGAATTACATTGTGAAAGTTAGGAAATTCCTTAAGATGAAAGTAAACCAGACATTAGTGCTCCACTCAACAAACACACACCACACAGCTATATGCTACTCCTACCTAATCATATTTAGCAAAACCCTAATCATGAAAGGCTACCATATCTTGGTTCTTCAAACATTAATCTTTATCTCTCAAGCCTAAAAATAAGTCCAATAGAAATGAAACAGGGAGAAGTAGAGTACATTACAATATGAACTAAATCTATGATGCACGCCCTACTCAACTATTTGCTTGGCCCAGCCCACTTATTTAACCTTTAGTAGTAATTAATCCATTTTTGAACATTAGTTATATTAATAGTTGATTAGTTGCAGAAGTTAGCACTTTACTAATCACAGCCTATACATATGCTATAATTCTCTTCGAAAGACACGAATGAAATTGATGAAAACCCTACAATTCCTTACTCTACTCTTCTCTGCTCTCTATTTCTCTTAAACCCTCTGCTTTTTCTCTATTTCTCACTACTCTATCTCTATTTCCTACAGATAACTTGATTGCAGGTATCAATCTACTTGCGTGGCTAATTTTGGGGCAAATGCATTGAAAACAAACTTGCGATTGGGAAAATTGAAGACCTGTTTTGCTACTATAGAGATCAACATACCGCTATCGCTGATTAATAGAAGTTTTATGAGGTAACCGCAACCAGCTTTAGCTCTTGTTGGTGGAGCAGCCATCGACAAATTTCACGGAATAAAGGAAACCTCTCAAATCTGCACACACGAAATTAGAAAAAAGAAAAAAATCAGAATCAAAAGTTCACATTTTTACACTCGAATCCAAGTAATTACATAAAAAATAGACAAGAAAATTCTAAAATTGTATCAGATCAGAGTATGAAATAGAGATTTTTAAGGAAACAAAACAGAGGTTGCGTAAAGTAAAAGTCAAATCTAAAACCTCCATTAAAACACAACAGAGCTCAATGCCAATAGAGGCTTAGGCTTAGGGTTTGAAAATGAGAAAAGAACTGATTTTTCAGTGAAATCTAGAGAAAGAGAGGGAGTAACAAAGAGATGCCGTGCGAGAGATGATTGGAGTCGAAAATTCGAGAGAAATGTGACAGACCTTTATCTCTGAGTTGGGAAAGTATTCCAACCTAGGAGGTGGCAACGGCCATGGGAGGAGAGAGACAAGAATGAATAATCGTTTGGGCGACAGGCGTGTTTTTGAAGCTCTATTAAATTTGTTTGGGAGAAGAGAGAATAAATAATGGTGAAAGCCTTGAGTTATTTTGCTATGTTGTCTTGAATTATTTTGCTATGTTTAACAAATTGCGCGGGATGGGCGGATGGCAGAAAAGGGGATAGAGTAGAAAGACGATTAACTCATTCTTTTTGGGGCCTGAGCAGCCGCCGCCAAAATAGATGAAGATCTTTTAATACTTACAACAAGTATCGGGGGTTGTATAAACCCCTAGAATAATTACGCCGTTTATACTTAAATTTCTTGTAGTGTCGGATTTATCTATTACACGTTTAATCGTTTATATGACATGCTGAACATAATAAATTAAATATTCAAATACCCTTTTAACCTTTATATGATTAAAAATATATTGAATTTTAAGAAATTTTTTATATATTATAGGGATATTATCGTAGTATTATATAATCCTATTTGTAAATCCTATTTCTAAATTAATTTAGAAACAAATCATGTAATTGTGCTGCGTCATGTCATAGCATGTTACTAGTGTCGTGTAATATTATATACTAATTAAACAATTTCGTGTATTTGTTTTATATCCTAGACATGATTAGTTAATCATGTCGTGTTTATTAATTAATCGCGTCATCTTTGTTTATGCGTAAATGACAATTAATGACACGAGCACAACATCGAAACATTAACGGTCATGTCTAATAAAAGTGATGGGAAAGAACGGAAATAAAATAGCATTTTATTTCAAGGCAATAACTTTTCCATTCAACTCATTCTTATAGTGAGAAACAATTAACTGATTATACTTACAGATATTGAAGATCTCAACATCAGATGACAAAAGATAATCTGAATTATGATAAAAACAAGATGGGCAAGAAAACAAGACAAAGACTGAAGAAAGAACAAAAAGGAAAATAAAAAATATTAATCAATCAAGCCGGCAGTAAGGGATATTTTTCAATTCCCTTAGTTTGGTTGAGTGCAATCTCGTCGAATTTCACCTTGGTTTCCTGTCAAAACACCAACTCGTCCAAGCCTGGTGATTGCAGCCACGAAAGCCTGTTGAAAAGCTGCATTGCTTGATGCAAAAAGATTGACAGTCGTTCTTGATCTTGGATCAGTAGAAAGAACCGCATCAGAGGTGAAGAGACCCTTCCCTTGCTGAAGATTCTTGAAGTAGACATTGTCGAATGTGCGAGGTGTGGTTGGGTCCATGTTGATGGCAATTCTGGGATCCACATTTCTGGGGCACATTTGTCTAAGCTGCAAGGCGTATTGAAGGTTGAGACTAGGATCAATCTGGTTCCTTGGGCTGAAGTTGAAGATACGTTTGGAGAAACGTCCACAATGGGCGAATCCTATGGTGTGTGCACCTGATCAAAACATGACAACCATTAGTCAGTTTAATGTGGGTCTAAAAAGTTTCAAAAAATTTAACACTAAAAAGATCAAGAGAAAGGTTGAATGTGGGTTACCAGATAAAGCGATCATATCGGTCTGAGAGAGACCGTGCCTGGCGAACATAGAATTGAGCTGGTCTAAGTTAAACTCAGGGTGAGGAAGCTGGCGTTGAACACTGGCTTTTGTGGATATCCTTCCATCACGTCTTCCCAATTCCACTGTATAAAACGGTCCTCCAGTCTGAACCAAGATTTTTCATTAACTAATGGTTAAATGAGCTCAGGCAATTAAGTGCTTTTTGTCTTAGTAGAAGTTGTAAAATTGTTTAGAGAATTGCTGGTAAAAACCAAAGAAATCAGATTGTTTGATGTCTGTAATAATAATAGTATACCAATCGGACGACTTCTCTAGTGGCAAGAGCAAGAATGTCTGCACAAGAAACTTTGTTTCTGCACTGAGGATTACTATCAACAGCAGCCTTTGCTTTGACGACTGTGTCAAATCCATCTCCTGCCAGGGATAAGTCATCTGGATGATCCTTCTCTGCGTTCCCATTTGGCGATGACAGCAACACCGAACCATCACAGCCCTATATACACTCATTAATATAATTAATTAAGTTGATAGTGACATTTGAATTGAACAACCAACTGGTCAATAAGCAAAACATCGGACTCCTAGTTTAATTTCAGTAATCAGGAGTCAATCCTGACAATGTAAAGTACAAAAAAAAAAAAAAAACGATACAGGAATTGTCTAAGTAATTAATAACTTACACGAACAAAGCAATCATGGAAGAAGAGTCGAAGAGTGCCGGGAGCTGTGACGAAGGTTTGCTGGAACTTCTGTTGGACTGCAGAGCGGACAAGAGCCTCAACATTGGGGCATGTTTTCTCATAGAAGTTTGGACTAAGCGTAGTCTGAGCAGAAGCAGAGATACCTAAGAGGAGAGGAACAAGAATAAATGAGACGAAAAGGATGCTTCTGTTTTCCATGTCTATTCACTAATTCTGTCAGCTTTTGTTACTTCACATGGATAGAGTTGGTCCGTTGCAATATGTATTTATAGAGACACTCAAACGAAATTTATTATCATATTCAAGTGCATGAAATATGCTTGCATATTGAGAAGTGCCAACGCTTGACAAAGTTATTTTATTCACATGCTTTGGAGACTTCTCCGAATGACTGGGCCTTGGAAGGTTTTTCTTTTTGTTCTTTTTGCCTCTGGGTTGGCATAGATAACATGCAGAAAATTGAATATGTAGCCTTCAAACTTTAATCTCTATATTTTAGTTGTTAGATAATGTGCTTTTCTGAAATAATAATTAAATAATGGAAGAGTAATGCGTGTACTCTTTGCCAACCCAAGTCCATGTTAGTGCCCAACAACTTCCAAACAATATCTGTATTTCTTGCAAAGTGTTAGAATTGGGAAGAGCCAAAGAGAATCCATAGGCTCAGCCATTCTCATATTAGTTAGTACTAATTTACTTTTTATTTGAGGAAGAGACAACCCGAAATCTGATTTTTCGAACAAGGGATCATTCATCAGCCATTGAGCAACCTAATGTTCTTTTTTATTTTTCATTTTATGGTTTTAATAAAACATTAATTATTCCTTATGTTCCTATATATATCTGTCATATTCTAGATGGTTTATTTGTTCATTTTCATCTGTCACTTTGAAAAGTCAAAAGAGTGTTAATTAATTTTTTTTCTACTTTACCCCTAATAAATTGGAAAGAGAAATTAGTGGAGAGAGATTAAAAATTAAAGCTAAATAGAGAAATTAGGTAGAGTAAGGGATAATATTGGAAAGTTATGATAAATTTTGGTGAAATTAATGTTAACAACTAATTTTAAAGGAGTAACATTGAAAAGTTATGATAAATTTTGTTGAAATTAATATTAACAACTAATTTTAACTACTTTTCCTAATATATGTGATTCGGTTAAGTATGACAAATATATAGGGACAGAGGGAGTATTTATTTTCAAATTTACCCCTCTTTAGAATTGTAAGAACCATTAAATACAGTAGTTATAATATTAAGCCAACTAACTTGTAAAAATGAGAGAGAATAAAATAGACTTAGGATAAATTTGGAAAATAAAGTAAAATTTGTATAGAATTTTGTTACTGAACTAACTTTCTTAATTGAAGAGATTCGACTATTGGGATCAGATATATAGGAATAGATGGAGTAATTTAGATAAAATTCTTTCGATCAAATCTATTAGATTGTTCATTGAAATGGTTGGAGTTTGTTTTAATTTTGTTATCTAGTTAAGACTTCAGAGAATTAAGGCAAAAGTCTACACAAATATTTAGCATTTTTAAGCAACTTGGTTTCATCATTATCAGCAAAGGCCACCGAATTCCCCAGCTGTATATGAAATGTTAAGGCTGCTAATCATAGTATTTCACTAATTGTTTTTATAAAATATATTATACTAATTTAATTAATATGACAACACATTAATCAGATTTCAGTTAAGAGCTGAAAATGCTGCAAGTCAATCAATTAACGTAACGGTTTAAGCTTCATTTCATGAATATATGAATTCTTTTAAACATTATGATGATCTTATCCATCTAATAATTTAATTAAGTCCCGATGGCACATTAATCAAATTATATTATTATATTTTATAATAATGTAATTAAATCTGTAAAGTACAAGCATTCTCACAAAGTCACATGGTTGACGGCAATTGTAACACCCTCTTCTTATTCTTAATGCATTTCTTTATTCGTATTCTATATATGTAAACACTGCGGCGGGCTGTTTTCAGTTTTGACCTTATGCTTTGG
Organism: Microcos paniculata; assembly: GCA_030664755.1. Classification (NCBI taxonomy): domain Eukaryota; kingdom Viridiplantae; phylum Streptophyta; class Magnoliopsida; order Malvales; family Malvaceae; genus Microcos; species Microcos paniculata. The sequence goes on along the minus strand of CP131459.1, from coordinate 28,536,681 downwards.
ATCATTTCAGTTTGTTTCTGGCACCATAGGCTTTTCAAATCACCACGCATTTTTCTGCGGGCTGAAGGCTCTAATGGGAACCACAACAATCATCTTTACATTATACTAGACATTGTCCCCCGCTACGCGGAGTATTTAAATTTTTTTATTTTTTTTATTCTGATTGTTATATAATAAAGTTGATTCATAATTATCAAAATATATAATAACAGAGAACATGTAATTTGTATTTTGTAACATATATAAAAATAAATAGTGTTTGATATTTTAACAGATTTTTCAAGTATAATTTTTATATCAAAATAGCAATACATAATTATTATACCCGTGAAATTCACTTTTAATTGTTCGTGTGGAAAATTTCTTCATTTCACTCTATTTTTATCCAACCTTAAAGTTTAAAAAATATTAAAAGATTTTTTTTCATTCTTCATATAGATAATTTGAAAAAAAATTAACCACACACTTTGATAAATTAGTATAACATACCATAATTTAGTAAATTGAAATTTATATTTTCTTTAAGGGAAATATATGGTATGGTGTACTCCATTCACCACTTAAGATACTAAATATAAAAATTTTTATGTAATTAATGTTTCAGTTTTTCTTGAATTTAAAAAAAGTTACTACAAATAAAAATTTAAATATGCATGTGTTATTAATTATCACGTTAATGATAGTTCTAACCACTTAAATTGTACTATCAACTCAAAATAACTTATAAATTTTACCAAAAAATTTAGCACTAAATTTAAAAAAAAATGATTTATAGGGTAAATAATTGGAAGTTTGGAACTATCATGACGTGGTAAGTCGACCTATATAATAATTTCTCAAATAATATAGATTATATATTTAATTATTAATCAAAATTTATTACTATAGTTACACTCTATGTGTCATTAAAATAATAATTAAAATTAACTGATTTTAAAAAAGTAAAAAATTAAATTAAAGAAAAAAGAAATCAAACAAAAGGAAAAAAGAAATAAAAATGAAATTAAAAAAACACTTTACTTCATTGAATTGAAAATAAAAAAAACAAAACAAAATCGATAAAAAGGGAGAGCCAATGGTGGGATGACATTTGTCCCCCAAAGCTCTCCCAAACCTTGCAATCTCCATAAGGAGATTGTTTAATATAGTTTAAGATATATGATTACAAATATTATATAGGCTGTTACTCCAAATTTTAGACATCCAGAGATCAATGTTGTTAGATTGAGTAAAAGAAGTTCGATGTATTTTAAGTAAAGTCTTCAATTCAGAGTCAGTGTGAATGGATCCTGTCATTTGAGGTTCAACGTAACTCGATTCCAGTAGAACCCAATATTATGACTGTCAAATATCGAGGATTTATAAAAATAAAAAAAAATCCAACGGAAGAGTTAGAGAATTCACAAGTGCCTTACTAATATTTATAAATTTTAATAATTAATTAACAAATATATTGTATGCGTGATCGGACTTATTAATATTAAAATAGTTATTTAATTAATTTTATTTTAATATATCTAAATATTAAAATAATTAATAGTTAAAGTTAATAACATCTAGATATGAAATTTTAAATTAATCCTTAAAATAACATATAATTAGAATATTTTCATTTTAATATATACAATTAAAAGGAAAAAGTAAAAGCTAATTACTATGAAAGTAAAATTGGTTAGTTATTATTATTTAACAAAAACGGATATTTCTAAAAAAAAAAACCAAATATTTAGTTAAAAATAAATAAACAATTTCAATTTAAGTCGATAATGTCGATGATATTTTTGAAATATATGGGACAAAAAATCACATTTTAGGCAATTTAGAAGTTTTACAACATTTACTACTGCTTCAGCTATAAGTTGGGTAAGTTGCTGATAACTTCGGTTAGATATCTGAAATTTTAATAGTAAGTTTTAAGTGGCTGTGGAAATCTCATACTCTTCCAAAGATTCAGATTTTTTCTTTGGAAGTGTGCTCTTGATAGCATTCCTAGAAGTGATAATCTAGCTCCATATTTGTCTTCAAGAGAGGGAGACTAGTATCCATCTCTTGAGAGATTGTGCAAAGCCCAGGAACATTTGGAATCATTTTCTCAATGGTTGTACTGTTGATAGATCGTAATCTTTTACTGCCAATCTTTTGTGTTGGATTAAAAATAATTGTACTGATAATTCTTTTGGTCTGTTTACTTCCCTACGATCTTGTGGAACTTATGGTTGGGCAGAAACAATTTTATTTTTCAACAAAAAACCATCCCTACTTGTGTTATTTGTAATCTTATTAAATATAAGGCCATGGAATATTGGGCTGTTGTGGGAACTGCTGCTGTTATTAGAGACCGTTCCATGGTTTCAATAAAATGGGATTTCACAAACTCAATGTGGATGGAGCTGCTAAAGGCAATCCTGGTCGGGCAAGCTTGGTGGTATCATCAGAGATGAATCTGGTAACTGGTGTTGTGGCTTTGCTAGACATTTTAGAATCTCTTCCAGTATTATTGCTAAGATCTGGGGAGTTCTTGAAAGAATAGAAGCTTTGCTTGAAAAGTAACAAACATTTTCATCATTTTATACTGAGTCCATATTTTCCACAAACACAAATATAGAGCAACTGATGATATATTGTTCAGAAACCTGACTCCAAAAGTGAAGATAGTTAATCCAACTCAATTCCATTAATAGATTCTTACAAGGCCTGAGCAGCTGTTGAACTCACAAGACAGCTCATAGCTCATCCATAGCTGGAATTCCAGTCTTCAACAACAGCAAGAATCAAAATGATGATGATAACAATGATAGAAAGTAATTGCTCCCTTTGGTTTTATAAAAAGCAAATATAAATAGCAGCCAAGGAACAATGCACTTTCGGCACAAGAGACTCCATTTGAAAAGATGCAAACTCACATCCACCCATACATCAGTTCAGTTCTCTTTAAGCTTTGTTTGGTCCACTTTTTGACACTCCCCAAATATTGTCATCCATTTGTATTTGGCTAAGAAAACGGCCATCATCGGATGCCAACGTTATTTGACAATGTCCTGGCTACTCTTGAACCCTTCCTTCAACCAACAAAAATCCAGGAGGTCAATAAAATTGTACCACCAGGATCCATCCACATCTTGCACCATAATATATACCTGCATACCAAATTCTCTTAGGAATGAACCTGATTGCTTGATAAAAGACAAGTTCATCAACATGACCGTTGCAAGACATAATGCAACAAGCCAAAAAAACAGAATAAAGTGTAACTACCTCAGAAAAAGTACTATCTCTGGTTATAAAACTAAGGGCAATTGTACTAAAGACCAATACTGCACTATTCTCTACATGCACATTGGTAATAAATTGAGCAAATATGGCCAATAATTTGTCAACTCATAGAAAATAAAACTGATATAAACTTGAGACAACAGTAAGAAGAGACAGTATTATTCCAACTTTTCAGAATGGTCTTTACTAATTTCAAAGCACTTTTAAGGGTCCCCTTCGCTTTCAATTCCAATAGCAAGCAATGCTTGGACCAGCAGACTTCTAAATCAAATAACCCAAAAAATAAACATCAAGAGACTAATACAAAGCCAGGATGATGATGAAGAGTAGCTTTTACTAATTACAAATTTAACAATATTTTATTTTTTCATATTAACAATGTACTGAAAAAAGGGTGGGCTTCAGGGAAGTTGAAGGACATTGATGAAAAGAAAAAGTGCCTCAAGTGTGTAGGTGATTGTGGTTTTAAGGTACGCATATAGTGAAGTTGGGTTGCTACGAAGTGACACGTAAAAGCGCTTCAACTTACCCCTTTCTAATCCAATGGCGGGAAAATCAGGAGTTTTTGTGTTATCATGAGATCTACAATCGCTTGGCTATTATTCCTCAATTGTTCAAATTCCCGACTTCAAAACCATTTGTGTATAATCAAAATTCAACGAAATCCACAGCATTGAGCAGAAAACTAAGCCCAGAATCAAAGAAAAAACTTTCATATTTTGCCACAACCAGACTATTATGAATGTTGAAGAAAATCATACCTGATTATACCTCTTACCAAGAAGAAGAAGAAGAAGAGGAAGAAGAAGAAAAGGCATGTACCCTAAGACAACAAAGCAATGTGAATATGGGAAAATGTCCCCAGCTTTTAGTGGAGTTTTCTAGATTCTAGATGTTACAGCATAAATGAAGGAAGCTCAAAATCTCATTATTTGTAATTACCTTTTAACAAGATATGAATCCAATTTAATTACTTTCACAGACAATTCTAATGTTGATGAAGTAAGATCTCAAGAAAAATATGTAATTTTTATGAACCACAACTCCCCGCCAAAAAAAGGGGGAGATTGTTAACTAGTCAAAAAATGAAAACAGCGGATGAAGATAATGTACATAAGAAATTATCAATAAAAAAAAAAAGAGTATAACAATTAATTCATAACTGTCAAATGCACCATTAGTAAGGAACCGCAATAAAATCTAACAATTCCATTTAAGTTTGGTTGTTTTGCTCTTGAATTTGTGTCATTTGGTCAAAGTTTCTTTTCTCATCGCTTCAGCAACATCCAACAATGCTCCCTACCTTTATGTCTATGAGGGTCTACGCTCCTAAAGGCACAGCACCTAACTTTAACCAACTTAACAGAAGAGAGAGAGAGAGAGGGCAATTAAGTGTTGAACCAGAGAGCGGAGGCAGGAGCACTGACGTGGTCTAATGCCCCTGTGTCAAGCACACAGTTTACCAGCCACAAACTTCCTAAACCTCAATATCATAACCAGACCAGCAAAAGATCTATGTTGCACACACTAATCTTAAAAGTTCACATTGGTTTTCACAATTGGAGGTTGAGTTTCTACTCAGGTTTAATAACCAGATTGGGTGGGGAGAACAGGAAAAACAAGGAAGTTCATCAAGTGTAAAAGCTCGGTTAATAGCTGATATGACTTTTTCAAAACTAAGCCAAAAGACACATGAATCAAGCCTCCAACAGAAACATCAGAATGATAACAGTAATGGCCCAAGCCATTACATACTGGCCATTTTAAAACCTGCATCAGATGTATAAAAAAAGGATAGAATTTAGTGTACTGTTTTTTAACATTTTAAAAAAAATTACCTGTACATAACTGACCACAGTATGGATTCTTCAGCTGCCCTGGAGGACTCTCTGAGGATCAAGTTGCCCACTACAGTAACTAGAAGGAACAGCAGAAATTTCTTGCCTTCCTCTCCATTCCTCACCAGGTTTCAATGTGATAGGTTTCTCAATTGCAGCAGCCTCGACACAGAGCATATGCTTGTACTCATCATCTCCAAAATCAGCCATAGCCTTTGCCTTTTTATCCCAGGGATTCCACACCACTGCATGCAAAAGAAATAAAAACATTAGTGAAAAGAACAAGCTTTGGAATATTAACCTGTCAAAAGGCAATCAGGCTATTTTTTACTGGGCTGTTTCTGCATTTTATAAATGCAAATATTACCAAAATTTGCTACATCCACAAGAGCAGATAAAAAACTCAATCTGAATTTCATGATACATGTCTAGTATATATCTGACAAGAAAAGGAGAAAGTGGTTGCCACTAGTTGCAATCATCTAAAAATGGTCTATAAAAGATTTTCAAAATTTTCCTTTTTTCTTTTTCCTGGACAATTTCACAGGATTATGATTGGTGGAAAAACAATAACCAGGTTATATAACTCAAGCTCAGAGTAATAACTCATGTTAAAGTAGTCTTATGCCCAAGAAGACTACTTAGTTCCTTCACTAAAAGTAGTCTCATGCCCAAGAAAAAGCCATAGTTCCTCTACTAACATGATAAAGCTTTATTTTTAAGCTCTGGCTATGCATATATGAAATATTCTTGTTTATTTACTTGAGAGTATCAATAAAAACATTGCTTAAACACAAGTATAAGGCCCATAAAGATAATAGCAATGATATCAATAAAGAATAAAACAGGTTGGCAATATAGATCTCACCAGCATCAGGCAGGCCATCTTTGCGTATTACAAAGGTTCTCTTCTTTTCATGATCCAAAATTGCAATTTTTGTCGGAGTACTGAGGTATATCTTGTCCACCTGTTTAACCACAAAATATGTAAACAGTAAACCAAATTTAAGTGTAAGCTGATAGAGAATACAATGCACCGTGAACTCACTTCTCCTTCAAATGTTATTGCATCTCCCTGCTCAGTAAACCGCTCCTTGTTCTGTAAGTTATCCAGATAATCAAGTGTCTCTAACCCTTCAACACGAACTTCACTGAACACGAACAACTAAGGTATTTTAAATCCTGATAGTATGAATGCATCCGTAGCCAAAGAATAATGTTACAACCATGATGGTATACAAACACTGGTTAACATGTTCTACCATGAATAAGTATCAAGTTGAGCTGGAACACCATAAGTAAAAGAGAACAAACATACACAAATTGAATTTGTGGCCACATTAATAATTAGCTAAATAACTTCAAGACAGTTAGCAGTTTGCCAGATTAATTTTTTTGAACCTGCCAATAAAGGCCTAAACTTTTACAACAACAAAGCTTCACAGATCATCACCAACATGATTCAAGATTAAACTAAAAGAAATGCCAAGAAGATATTTCATGAGATGGTTTTTGATTTGTTTCTTTGGAATGAGATAGCATATAAGAAGAATCATGAAGTAAAAAGGGACTTGACAAAAAGAAGGTAATGATCCTGGAGAAAACCTGTGATAATCTTTGATGTAAGATTGAGACTGATATATACAACAAAAATTTAACACATATAATTCGCTACTTGAATTTTATTTAGGATTACTGTCAATCCGTAATCACAGGTAAGTCTGTAATTTCTGCATATAAGTGATAGATAATGAGCAACTTATCTTCCAAGCTATAGTATCTCATAAGTTATTGAAAGTAGAAATTGATAGTCAAACTTGAAGGAAGTTCTCACCAGGAGTCAAGAAGTTGTATTAGATCTAAGAATTCAAGAACTCTAGACACCTAATTAATTGATAGCAAATTGAAAACTAAGGAGGTCCATCTCGGGAGCCTTTTATAGAATATAGCTTGCAATTCAAGCTGAATTAACCTTCCTAGTTGTTAAACCAAATGAACATTTTAAAGATTGGAATAAACTCATTTGTTAAAATAGCAGATCTTCACTCAGTTTTTAAAGCTTTCAAGACATCAGAGACCTACTTAATTTCCTCGAATCAGGAATGGTCAAGCCACAGTAAGACTTGTAAATTAAAGCTGTTCTGCCAACAAATAGAGTGTATATACGAAACTATACCTTAAATACACAATTTGTGCATGTTAAATGGTCACCCCTTTTTCAATCCCTCGCTTTATTTCCATTATTCATGAACTCTTTCAGTATTTTGACTATTACATCTTAATCCACCATCACCAAGGGTTATATTTGTAATTGGAATATCCAACTTCAGCAAGACTTAAAAGAGAGACCCAAAATGGTTGCTGGCGGCCTACCGCAGTATAAATAAAACAAAGTTGCCAGACTTATTGTACCACAGTATGTTTATGGCTATGCATACGTGGCACAGTAATTTGATTTGCATATGTACGAAGGGTAGTTTTCTTCAAATGGCTGATTTGGGTATTGGTATGGTTGGAATTTTTGGTTGGGTCTTTTAATAAATATATGTCTAACTATATAGTTCTAAAATGTGTATAGAAAATTCTAATACAAACAAACAAGTGCTTATAAAAGCTATTAAATTTAAAAACAAAATCCATGATTTTAATGATCCATAGTCTGCTTCAGAAATTTAGAATTTCAAATGCAGGTTCAATAATATAAAACAAGCAAATAAAACTATTATCAAATCAAGAAAAAGAAATTATGAAAAACATTACTTTCAGTTTACGTGATCTAAGTCTAAGAATTATAGAATGCATAAACTGCGATAGTGACAAAGAAAGAACACAACAGAAGCTACGGAAGTGTACGAAAAATGAACCGTGCTATAATTGATCTAAGAGAAGAAAAGCTTTCAATCATAATGAGAATATATTAGACTCTCATATCAACTAGAAGCTGGTAGGACAAAAAGAGATTTAGCTACTTATTTAGTTCAAGCATTAATGTTGATGACCTAGAACACACAGATGTGACAATGAAGTAGAGAGTGGAACCTATGCCTTGCAAAAAATGAACTAAATAATATGCAAATATAAACCCAGAAATGGTAATATTATTAGGCATCATACCAGAGACAGATTAAATTTAAAGCAATTCCTTTTAATTACCTGATGTCAGAAACAGAGAAATAAGTATGATATGCGAATGTGAATGTAAACGGCTTCCCATCAGTATTAGTATTCCTGATGCGAGACGTTAACATTAAATCTCCTCCAGGTCCCAGAGCTACTCTCAGGCGGAACTCATAACTGATATGGAAGATAAAGCCATAAAGACACGTTAATTAGTCCAACAGAATATAGTAAGAAAACCCTAAGTAACTCATTTCTCGTCACAACTGACACTAGAAGACCAAAAAAATTTTCACCTGTGTGGCCAAATCTTCATATCTTCTTCAGAAGGCCTAAGGATCAAATCAATGTGAGCTTTACTGGATGAGTTTGTTGGAAAAGCAGGTGGATTAGTGTCAATGCTCCAATTTCTGTTTCTAGCAAATCCATGCTGCTCAAGAGGGCCATTATTTGAAAACTGCAACAAAGAGTAGGTATGTGTGACCAGGATGATCAAGGTCAAACCAGGCAAGGAAAATTAGCAGATATGTACATACTTGAGGGAAGCATATCGGAATTCCTCCACGAATTGCTTTAGGAGGCTTGAATATTGCCTGCAGAATATGCATCTAGTACATTAGCAAAAAAAAAAGGGAAAAAAAAGAAAGTGCACATAACCTCGCAATGTTGTATTCCGTAGTATGGGCATTTGTATATGTAGCTAGTCAATTTTCGAAGAAACTAAAAATTAATGAATTATTTTTTTCCAGGTTGACCCGTAAAAATTTCAAGTCATTAATCATTTGATACTTCATGAACAAAGAAATTTCAGATTCTTTCTTATCTTGTATGACCAGTGAATGGAATACAAATGTAATAGAAGCCATGTTTAATGCAAGAATTCAATTGCCGAAGAAAGTTAAAGGGTCATTTGGCATCGTTTCTGTTTTTTTGTTTTCTGTTTTTGTTTCGTTTTTGTTTTGTTTTCAGTGTGCTGTCAATTTTTTAAAAACAAAAACACGTTTGGATATATAATTTTCTTGTTTGTTTTCTTATGGAAATATATTAAAAAACCCAAACATGTGTTAGTTAGGCATTAAGGATGCCATTGAAAAGTTATTGTTCACCTGTGTTATGGAAGTGCTTTGAAAACATAAAGTTTATGCTTCCACCTTTTTTCTGAAACATGGGGTCTATTTCCAAAATTTTTGAAAACGGAAACATCCTACCAAACGCGATTTCACCTATTTTGTTTCCACAACATTAAATTGGCAACAGAAAACAGAAAACGGCAGCAATGCCAAATGACCCCTAGGTAGTAAACAGCTCTTTTTCCCTCAAAACAGAAAAGAATTTCATTTCAAAACAGTGTGTATAGTTTCAAATAAATTCGTACAAGTTTATTCAATTCTTCAAACATGTTTTAAACTTACATTTCTGAACAGTGAATGCGAATCTTCAAATGATTGTAACTACTTACAAATCTGCTCTTCAAGTTTCTAATATGGTTCATTATGCTTTAGAACCTAATTCATCTAACTTCTATAATAGCCAAGACAACCAAGAGAAGGATCTGGGGTTGATTAGGACAACACAGGAAGCAAAATGTTCATAAAAACTGATGAAATACAATAAGTGACTTCAGTTTCTTAACAGTTTATAGTTGCAAAGGCCTTTAAATAAATTAAAGTACCCTTCAAACACCTGCAGCATAGAAGAATATTCATGGCAAGTATAAATTGCATCCGCTTCCAAACTCATTAGCACAAGTTCCAACTCGGATGCATATGAATATGCAAAAATGCTAAAACAAAACCCATAAAACCAAAACGAATCCAGCGGCAAATCTGGTATTTGAAAATGTCCTCCATCATTCCAGCATGCTTCGATTAACAAAGTATAACTCATTGCTAAGTAATTCTCATTTTGCAATACCATTTATAAGACATTTATACCAAGGATTCCAACAAATAAAATTAAAAAAAAAATTCAAGTATAGAATATTTGATATTTAATGAAGAAAACTATTAGCAATGAGCAGCACCTTACTGCTGACGAAAAGCAACTCTTCTCCATGGTCATTCTTCCAAGATGTCACATGGCCTCCATACAAATAAACCTGAAAAAGAAATTTAATATATTGAAAATAAAAAAAATAAAAGAAATCAAAAAAAGAGTAGGGCAGATCAATTTGAACAGATCCTGATATAAAGAGGAAAGAAGAAAGAAAAACGAAAGTGTGATTGAATTACCTCGGCGGAGCTGCCACGCGTCTCTCGGAGGATGACTTTTTCAAGGCCGTTAATGCCCTTGGACAACTCAACGGGGGCTCTCTCGCTCGACATAGAATTGAACTCACTGATTCTGCTTTCTGATTTTCTTTTATTTTATCTTATTAAAAGCAAAATAAAAAAAAAGAGTGATTGATTCTAAATAGTTCTTCAGAAAACCAAAAATCAAGTCAAATTCCTAAATTTCAACTTCGTCAAATCTCGTTTGGTGCTTTCTATTTCCCTTTTCTTCTTCTCTTCCACTGCTCTCCCAGTTTCCTTCTCTCTCTTTCCTTTTTTTCTCCGTTTTTATTTTAATTAATAATAAATGTATTTTTCCCGCAGATTTTACTCGATAAAGACGCGGCGTTGAAACTACAACGCCACTTTTGGAGAGTGCCTTGTCCCAAGTGGGCCCAATAGAATTTTGAAGAAACTACTATTAGGCCACCAGATTATTCAATCCGTTAAATTCCACCCAGCAACGGCCCAGTCCTCTCCATGGGCATGTTTGTGCCTAGTAGACCTGGCAAGTTTTTATACAATATGAAACGACGCAAAGTTAATCGTGTTCAAGTTTAGTCTTAGCATGTTTTATATTTTAATCATATCAATACAATTAAAATTAATGTATTTCGTGTTTTAAGTATATCAAATACAATTAAAACACCTAAAACACATGAAATATAGCTAATCAATCAAAATTATCTGTTATACATTTAACTGTTTATACAATATGTTAAACATGATAAATTAATTATAAAATACCATTTTAACATTTAATCTGATTAAAAATATATTGAATTTTCAGTAATTTTTTTATTTATAGGGATAATACGGTAATATTATATAATCATATTTCTAAATTAATTTTAAAAATAATATCAAATCATGTAATCGTTTCGTGTCATAATATGTTAATCGTGTTAACGATATTAATTGTATTGTGTTGTGTTATATGTTAATTAAATAATTTCATGTACGTATTTTATACTTTTAACATGATTAGTTAATCGTTTAGTGCTCATATTTGGGTAAATGACTGTTAATAGCACATATTTACATGACATGAACATGATGCGAAAACAAGACTTGTCAAGTCTACTTGAAAGGTTACTGGTGAGACGTAGTTGTACTATGATTCTTTCAATCTTGGTTGAGTTCTTCCTTTTCTTTTTTCTTTTTTTGCCCTAAACCTAAAATTTAGCCTACACTTCATCTCAAAATTTAGCCTTGTCATTTTATCTTTGAGTCTCAATTCTTATATTCGCTTTCATCAGCTGTGGACTCCAACCCTCTTATAGCTAATATTAGGCTCCCAATTAGTGTTAATTGGAAAGTTATTCTTGTTAAGTAGAAATTAAGGACTAAATTGATGAAATGAGTAAAGTGGTAGGGTGGACTTATGGTGCCACAAACTAATAACAAATCTAACATCTAACATAAACTCTAAACTAAGTTAGAAATCTTGAAACATTCAAAACTCAGCAAAACTTAAGTCAAAATGAGATGCAATTAGGTTGATTGGAAGCTCTTCAAGAGCCTTACTACATACCTCAAGGGCTCAACTCAACAATGGCTGAGTTTTTCTCAAAACTAAAAAATGGTCGAGACTCTTGCTTGCCTACTAAACTTATAGTTATCACTTATCAATATCGTACGATACGTTATACGATACTTATATAAATAGATATGAATCGATATTGACACACCCGAACCTAATACGACTCTTCTGTACAAATGGAATAGTGTAAGACGGCATATTAAGTGAACAATACGTCGGTCCGGATGTGTCTAATTAAGAAGAGAAGTTAAGCTTAAGATAAGACGGAGTTGGAAGATAAAGTAATTAACCGTGCATGGAAATTAGTAAATGCCAAAAAGACCTCCAATTAAGTCCCTAGAAATTTATTATGGGCTCCGTTGGCACAAGAAATCAAAGGATTTAGCCAACGAGTGAAAATGAAAGAAAGTTGAAAAAGGGGAAAAAGTTTGACTCGGGGCCTGAGTTGACCCGATGTCGGGCTCCTCTATAAATAGAGGAAAGCCGAAGCTTTTCCTCATTTCTTTTTTTTCTTTTTTCTTTTTTCTTTCTTTTTCTCTTTTTTCTCTTTGGAGCCAAACTAAGGCATTTTGTACTTTTGGCAGATTCGGACAAACCGGCTTGTGAAACAAGGTGAGTTTCTAATACGTTATTCTACTCACCTCGATCTACGGTATATTAAGTTTGCACGTATTTTCATGCATCGGTTTAGCGTAGATCTGAGTTTAAAGTTTTCGGTCAATTTAATTTTAAAACTCAGATCTACGGATATTGGGCTAGCGAAGTAAGGTGAGTTTTTAGTATGTTATTATACTCACCTTAATCTACGTCCTACTCCGTTTTCACGTATTTCCGAGCACCGAGTGAGAGTAAATATGAGATGTAGTTAATTTAAGTCAAATCTCGATTTTACGGAAATTGGAGCAGTGTTTCTCGTTTCTGCCTCGATGAATCCATCATGGATGCCATGAGGATCTCCTGTCTAAGTTTGTACGTCGAAAGGAGGAGAAACGAGTGCGAAAACCAGGAAGGGACCGGCCGAGGAACAAGCCGACCGAGTCCCTATTTAGATATTTATATATTATATTAATATATTTTAGATATTTATATATTATATTAATATATCTTAGATATTTATATATTATATCATTATAATATATAAATATCTCGCGGGAGGGCTTTTTGAGCCCAATTTCAAGTAGAATTTGGCCAACCGGCGTAGGGCCTAGCCCAGTCAGGGTGTGGAGCCCACGGGCCCGGGGGCATTTTGGTAATTTTTCGTCAAGAGTCCGATTTTAGCCTTGAAACCTCCCGGATACTTTCCTAGGCCTCGAATCACGTTCAAACCAGTCTTAGGTCATATTAGAGCCTCATAGGTGCATTCATAGTTTAATTATGAATGCTAACATATTTCCGTGTACTAGGGCTCCCGGTGAATCGAGTGCGGCGATGCTCTGGAGGTTAAGCTACATGGAGCGCTTGGGATTATACAAATCTTCCAATACTGTGAGTGGCCTAGACTTCTTTGTTTAGCCACTGGGCACAAAGGTTTTACAAATGTTTTAAAAACATAAATGTTTTCAAAAGCTTTGGGATACGGGAAATCCACACATACACATTTGCATGGTGATATACCCACATAAAGAGTGGGATGTTTTAAAAAGAAAACATAAAAACTTATGTGAGTGTGTTTATATGTTTTAAATGTATATGTTTTATACATATATATATATGAAATATTATTATTATGTATATTGAGGGTACGATACCCCTGGGAGATGAGTGATTGAGTGGGTTCCTTGGTGCTCCAATATATGCAGGAGCGTGGACCGAATTTGAGAGCATGCATGATTCTCAACCATGGACCACCTATCGAGGGGCACGGTGAGACGAGGCCCTGGGAGAGGCGCATAGGGAAGCTCGCCAGGGCTTCAGGTAGCTGTGTTCCACCACAGCTACGGGCACCACCGAGGGAACGGGTTAAAAAAAGAGAAAATGTAAAAATGCTTTAAAAAGAAAAGAGATAGCCCTTGGTGCAGTGAGGCATCTGACAGACGGGTCAAGCATTCAGTATAAAAGAGATGCCAGCCCATTCGTGATATATATTTATTTATTTAAAGAGTTTTGAAAGAGGGTTCTCGGTTGAATAACCAGAAAAATGTTTTGAAAAGAAAAATATTTATTTTATTATTATTTTATTTTGGATTACCTCTATTTTTCCTAACCCCGATGAAGATTCATTGAACCTCTGTCACTCACCTGTAGTCAATGTGGATGGATGCAGATCCGCGTATGGGGTCAACAAATAGAATAAAGGCTCACTAGAAGGCGTCAGTGGCTTAAGCTTAGTGTTTCCGCTATGTAGGTATTTCTTCTAAATTAATCCACTGGTACATCTTTTAAAGTTAATTATTTTATTAAATGATTTTTAATTAAATTTTTAGTTGTTTTGCAGCGATGATATCCATTTCTTTGCCTTGCGGTGTTTTGGGTGCGTGAGTGGCTGGTACATACGTCGAGATAGCGCGGCGGTTGCCACGTGGCCGACCAGGGCGGGTTAGGGCATGACAGATATATAGTATCATAAATAATCACAAATCGTTAATGTATTGGTCGACACGGAAAGTATCTAGCATATCTTACAATACGTGTGATACGGTCCGATACTCTCTAATAAAGAAAAAATGAATATTTAAGGCCCAATAAGCATACAAACCTATATCCTCTCTTTTGGGCTAGATGGCTAAAGATATAAACTTCTTTAACTAGCCCATAATGTTTGATTTTGTTATTAGAAAATTTAAAATAATTAAAAAGACTTTTTTTTTTGGCATTTTTGCTTTTTACTTCCTAAAGTCGAAAAGAAATGATAAAAAGTTACAATATTGGAACAGTCCAACTACTCCAAGTATTATGTCCATCTATACATAGTACATACCAAGGCGGATTGCCTTTATTTTTTTTTTAAGTTATTAATCTTTTTCTTACTTTTAGTTTGTAGTTTTATATCACTAAAAGTTAATTTAGTTCTAATTTTTCATCTTGCATTGTAAAATATCGTTGGAATTCCTCAATTCCATACAAAACTAATTAGAAGTTAGAGTAGAAACGTTTAGAACCAAGGAACTAATTTTGACATTGTTATATTTTTGGCTTTTAAAGTTATATGTTTCTAACTTTTCATATTTGTAGAAATTATTATACAAGAATAAAGCTAAACATATAAATTCAAATATTGAGAGTTTGTAAGATCGTAGTTGGAAAAAAAAATACATTTCGTAAATGACTATATGAGTACTACAATATAATATTTAGATATGTCAAAATTCTCTATTTTATAGGTCTATATGCTATATATATATGTATATATAATTTTAAAATCTTTTACCATATCTTACGATATGATATGATACTCATACTTAAAAATAGAATTTCGATACATACTACATATCTCGATTTACCAACTATGGTTTGTGCATTGTGGCTGCTGTGGATGATTTATGTTGTGTTTTGTGGCTTTAAGTGGGTGATGGAAGGCTTAGAAGTTAAAATTTGAGGCTGTGCAAGGCGGATTGGTGATCAAAGGCCATCGTATATGATGCCAAAAGAAAACCGACGTCAGATAGGTCTTAGAATCGATGCCAGATGATGATTGCAGTAAAAGGAAATAGGAGTATTAAGCGGAATTAGTACCAGATAGGTATACAATCGACGTTGGACTTGAACTAGAGAGTTAAAAAAGAATTACAGTCATGCCATTCCGGCATCGAACTTGGACCAGAGGATACCTAGGGGTGACTTAGGGTCATCGGACGCTGGACAGGTTAGGAACGATGCCGGACTTGTCTTTTGCCAGTCAATTCTGGCCGTTGACTGGTAATTGATCTGAGGGGTTGACTTTTTCCAAATTACCCCAAATCAATCCCGATTTAACCTAGAACCTTTCCGAGCCCCCGTAAAAGCATGTTTAGACTAATTGAGTCTAGATTTGCATATTTTTAAATTTGAAAATGATTTGTAACGGAAATTTTAATCGAAATAGAAGCATTAGCGAGGGATCGCAGCAAAACTCTTAACGTGCAATTTGATTAGTATAGGAGTATATTACTCTCCCAATTCGTGAGTAGTTTAGCTTCAATGTTTAGTGATATTGATGGCACTAGTTTTATACTGTTGTGAAATAACGTGTTGCGAAATAGTGCATATCAACAAACTTGTGAAATAAATGAGAGAAAGAGAGAGAAAGAAACGAATAAAGGAGAGAGAAAAATAAAAGAAACGAAAAGGAGAGAGAGAGAGAGAATATCAAAAGAAAATATAAGAAGAGAAAAGCTGATCTTCATTCACACTTTCATCAGCGCTTCAATGCGCTTTTTATAAACGAAATAGTTACTGTGCAAAGTTTGAAAATTTTTGCATGTGGGCCCCACGGTTTGAATATTTTATACATAAATAGTAATATGCACTATTCATCGATAGTGATATGTACTATTCCGTCGGCAGATTTGTCCAGATCTCATAACACTCCCCCTTGGACAAATGCCACTATTAAAATTTGGACGTGTACTGCCTCGTTAAAAACCTTAAGTCGAAAAAACCCAGTGGGAAAAAACCGAACATAAGGGAAAAAGAGTACAATACAATTAAGTCCATCTAATATGTCTTCAGGACAATATGTGCTTGTCTTCAGGACAATCTATTTGTCTTCAGGACAATATAGGTAGGCCTATTTCAGTGGCCTAATTGGACGTGCTATTATTGCCTTATTAAAAACCTTAAGCCGGAAAAACCCAGTGGGACAAAAAACTGGACAGAAGGAAAAAAAAAAGTACAGTGCACTTATGTCCATAATCGCTCCCCCTGAAATAAAACAAATTGCTACTTCTGGAGCATCTAAACATTTCCACTTCTGGGGAATTCAATCTTGCATTTTACTGACACGCCGCATACCAATGCCATAAACTAATTTCTCAAATGTTGATGTTGGCAAAGATTTGGTAAATAAATCTGCAAGATTATCGACGGAGCGAATCTGTTTAACATCAACTTGTCGACTTTCTTGGAGTTCATGAGTATAGAAAAATTTCGGCGAGATGTGCTTGGTCTTATCACCTTTAATATATCCTCCCCTGACTTGTGCAATACAAGCAGCATTATCCTCATAAATTATAGTGGGAGAATCTATCACCGGTTTGAATCCACTAGCATTATGAATATGTGATATCATAGATCTTAACCAAACACACTCTCTTCCGTCCTCATAGAGGGAAATAATTTCAGAGTGGTTGGAAGATGTTGCAACAAGTGTTTGCTTAGTGGAACGCCAAGAAATGGCTGTATCATTATAGCAAAATAGATAACCGGTTTGGGAGCGAGCTCTGTGCGGATCAGATTTATATCCTGCATCAGCATAACCTACTAAACCAGAGTTAGTAGTATTCTTAGAATAGAATAACCCCAAATTAATGGTTCCTCGGAGATAACGGAAGATATGTTTAATCCCATTCCAATGTCTCCGGGTTGGCTCAGAACTGAAAGGTGCCAACAAATTTACCGCAAAAGCGATATCTGGTCTCGTGCACTGTGCCAAGTACATCAAAGCCCCGATTGCATTGAGGTATGGTACTTCAGGACCAAGTATATCCTCACTAGATTCTTTAGGACGAAACGAGTCCTTTTAGGGGTCAAGAGACCTTACAACCATAGGGGTGCTCAATGGGTGAGCCTTGTCCATGTTAAAACGTCTAAGCAATCTCTTAATGTATGCTGACTGATGGACAAGTATTCCATTCTTTTTGTGCTCAAGCTCTAGACCAAGACATAGTTTGGTTTTACCCAAATCTTTAACCTCAAACTCCTTTTTCAAATATTCAGCAGTTTCAGATAACTCTTCAGGAGTCCCAATTAAATTCATGTCGTCGACATAAACTGCTATAATAGCAAATCCGGTTTCAGATCTTTTAATAAACACGCATGGGTAGATGGGATCATTTATATACCCTTCCTTTGTCAGTATTCACTCAAACGTTGATACCACGTGTTGTGAAATAACGTGTTGCGAAATAGTGCATATCAACAAACTTGTGAAATAAATGAGAGAAAGAGAGAGAAAGAAACGAATAAAGGAGAGAGAAAAATAAAAGAAACGAAAAGGAGAGAGAGAGAGAGAATATCAAAAGAAAATATAAGAAGAGAAAAGCTGATCTTCATTCACACTTTCATCAGCGCTTCAATGCGCTTTTTATAAACGAAATAGTTACTGTGCAAAGTTTGAAAATTTTTGCATGTGGGCCCCATGGTTTGAATATTTTATACATAAATAGTAATATGCACTATTCATCGATAGTGATATGTACTATTCCGTCGGCAGATTTGTCCAGATCTCATAACATATACTTGTTTTATATAAATGTTTATAAATGAGTTTTATACCACTTTGGGGTATGATTAGCCATTGCACAAGTTTGTAAATGTTTTATTGTGGGCGAGTTATATTATATTATATGCCTATATACATGTGAAATGTTTTAATTGGATTTTATATGAACCTAATCATGGTGTGATAAGGGTCCATGTGGGGTTTGCCTAATCGAAGTATGATTAATCCATGTGAGGCCAGCCCATGTGGGGCATTTGCTAATTGATTTAGTAGCCTATGGGCTAGACTTGCTCAAGGGCCGAGCTACCCGTCCAAGCCCGAAAGCCCGCCCGAAATTTGAAAGGGTTTGGAAAAAAATATTAGGCTTGTTTTAAAAATGGGTCGGGCCTTGATTTTATTGTTTAGGCCCGGGCCTGGCCCAGCCTGAATTCAATAATAATACATAAAATTATTTTATTATTTATAATAAATTTAAGAAATGAATTTATTTATATTAATTTAGACATGTAAAATTCTAATACAATTTAAATTTTTTATTAAAATTCATTTAGATTTAATTATATTATTAAGTCATTTGTATTTTAGAGTTTAAATTTTATTTTTAGGTGAATTTTAATTATTATTTTATTTAAAAAAATAATATGGGCGAGCTTGTGCGGGGCTTGGACAAACCTTTAAAAATATCTGCAAGCCTTGGGCAAGCATATAGGCCCAAATAAACGGGCCGAGCTTGGGCAAGCAAATAACATGTTATTTTCAAGCCAAAGCCCGACCTGAATTCGGCCTGCCCGGCCCATGAGCAGCTCTACTATGGGCCTTCCATATGAGAGGCACATGTGAGTGTGGCTCTTGGCTGAGAGGAGCATATGGAAACTCAGCATGGGATTTTGTAGTCACGTGACGACTAATGACAACATTGGAAGAGTGAGCAATATTATTATCTTATTATTTTATGTGATGACTTGATGACTACTACCAACGATTAGAGTACACCGACGAGTGGGACTTACACTATTTTATTGCCGCCCTATTATTATATTATGAGTTTACCAATAAATGATTTATTGGTGGGGAATTGTTTACTAAAATAAATTGATGATTTTAGGATTGTTTTTTTTTTTGTATAATTATATCCCCACTATCTCTGTCTTTTACATTATTTTCAAATCACATCACCTAGTTGTTAAATTCACCATTGTGGTTCAAAAGTTTTTAGGTAATTGGAGCTCATTAAGGAGCTGCCTCTACTAGTGTGTGCGGGCTAACTATTCTGCTACCTTCAATGAATTTTCCTCCCTAGAAGGGATAGTGATCCACCGGTGTATTTTATTTTCGTTGCACTTTGTTATCTATCTTCGCCACACATTTTAAAATATTTTGATTTTTATGTATCTCCAACACTTAAGGGATTTTAATCATATATTGACATTATGGTATTCTTCAGTAGATTGATATACTTATATCATAGAGAGATATTTTGATGTTTAAATTAAATGAGATTTGATATTTGTTTATGGCAATGAATATTAATTAAAGTCTAACACTGTTTTCGAGGTGTGGTTGGGTAGTATATACTTTGCAGTAGTATGGCAATGGTCTCATGCTTGAGCCTACGGGTTGGGATGTGACATGCAAGTACACTATTTTGTGTAATTTTCTGAACTCTATCTGATGGTGGTAACCATTGTTGGTGAAAGTGGCTAAATTTAGTTCGACCTCTAAGCAAAGAATTCGGCATCTTGACAATTATTTTTAGAAAACTTGTTAGTTTGAACTCGAAACACTTGGGTAAGTGATAATGCTCTTCAAGAGCTTTAAGAATGTTTAATTGTATGTTGCATTGATGAATTGATGGGTAAGTAAGCTTAGAAATAGGTTGCAAAAAAATTTACGATTAAGTACATTCTTGCACATTATATTTTTGGGACTTTTGGCTAGGCAAATGATCTCTATTGGCCATGAAAATTTAATTAGTGAATTTTGAGTTATTGCTTGATGAATATACTGTCACTGCAAAGATACGAATTTGCTGACAGTTTCTTCGATAAATTTCTTGATTGAGTAAGAATTAGAGTTTGGTGCTAAGAACTTTCTAAAGTAGTCTCTTAGAATTTCCCAACAATGTATTATATACAATGATTATTTTTGTGGGTTGGGAGTTATGGTTGTTTGAAATTCCGAGCAGAAAACTGCCATAAAAAGAGCTCATCGGAATTTGGTAAATTTCCAGATTCTGGTGCTGGATCGATTGGGGCCTATTAGGCAATGTTTGAGTTTGGGCCTTCTGGGTCAAAGTTGTATAATTGGAGGTTGGGCCTAAGCTTATTTTATTTGACCCAATTTTATGTAAAGCCCACAACCTTAGTCCAAGATTAATTGGCCCATTAGGAAGATCCATTGACCCTTTGACTTATCTATTAACTGTTGTCTTTGATCAATTGACCATGTGCATTGACTTTTGACTTTGATCGGCGATAGTTTGACTAAAAGTTGACTTTTCTTAATTTTACCCAATTTGATCCCTATTTAGCCTAGAAGCTTTCATAAGCCCGGTAGAAACCTATTTAGGCTATTTTGAGTCTGCATACGCATGATTTCTAATGAAAATTTGATTGAAATAAGAGCATTGATGTAGGATTGTAGCAAGGCTCTTATTATGTAGTTTGATCCCTATTTGGCCTAGAACCTTTCATAAGCCTAGTAGAAACCTGTTTAGGCTATTTTGAGTCTGCATATGCATGATTTCTAATGGAAATTTAATCGAAATAAGAGCGTCGATGTAGGATTATAGCAAGGCTCCTATTTGTGTAGTTGGATTAGTGCAGGATTATACTACTCTCTCAGACTATTAGTGGTTTTGGCTTTAATGTTTAGTGACATTGATGACAAGTTTATTTTATACTTGTTTTAGAAATAAAAGTTTTAACTGTTTTGGGGTACAATTATCCACTGCACAAGTATACACAAATGATTTATATGGGCGGGTGATATATACATAAAAATGATATATGAAATGTTTTCTGGTGCTTTTATATATGAACTTGATCGTGGTGTGATAGGGATCTATGCTTGGCCTACCCAATCGAGGTGTTTATTATTGGTCTATGTGGTGCCAACCCTTTGAGGAGTGCTAGTAATTAGTAGTCTATGGTTTGCGCCTCTTGTGACAGCATAGATGAGTGTGGATAAGTAGTCTATGGGTCGTTCAGTAGGGAGGCACATGTTAGGTAGCTCTTCGCTGAGAGGCCTATAGGAAAACTTAGCATGAGGTTTTATAGTTGCAAAAGCAACAAATGGCAAACATTGGGAGAGCGGGCGGTTATATATATATATTGTTGATGATTATGAGATGATTGCTCCCAACGGTGTGAGTCCATTGATGGATAGGGCTTGGTCTATTTCTTGTCGCCTTAGTTATATTGTATGATTTTAAATAAATGATTTTATTGGTGAGAAAGATTTATGGAAATAAATTAATGATTTTGAATATGATTTTGGTTTAATTGTATCGCATCGCTATCAATGTCTTTTACATTTTTTCCAAACCATATCACTGAGTTAGCGGACTCACCCTGTGGTTGTTTAATCTTTTTAGGCAATTAAGGCTTAGAGAGAAGCTGCCTTCCTTTAGCGAGTGGAGGCTAGCTTTTTGCAATTTTAAGTGAATATCATCTTAGAATTGTGATCCACTAGTGCATTTTAATTCCGTTGTATTTTGTTTTTATATCCACACCACATACTTTGAAGTTTCTGTATTTCATGTATCTCTCATATGGGGGATTTTATTTATGCTTATGACATGTGGATATTTTCAGTATTATTATTATTATTATTATTATTATTATTATTATTATTATTATTATTATTATTATTATTATTTTGATTTGATTTAAGGTATTTGATATTTCCTTTTGGCTGTAAATGTTAATAAATGCTTGGTTCTATCTTCAAGGTGTGTGATCCGGATTTTTCTGCAAGAGAACAGAATCAAGTAGTAAAGCTTGAAGTATTCCAAGATATCGATCCCACGAGGACTTGAGAAAGCTAACAAACTAATTCTAGCAAAGCTTGTAAAGAAAATTGAATTTAATGAAATCAGATTACAAACAATTAAAGATAAGAGGATTGTAGAAATTAACTAAGGAAACAAAGATTAAATAATTAGGAGAAATCAATAGAATGGATGTGAGGGTTTAGGCTTCTCTTCTAGGTATTTAATCCAATTATGTATGAATTTTAATTATCAGGGTTAAAATAACAATCACTAATCTACTTAGGAGCCCTCTCAGATCATCCTAAGCTTTCCTAACTAAGTGATTACCACCTCTCAGTGCATAAACTAATTAGCTAAGAACATTAAGATCCTAGGATTAATAATTAAATCAGTTTCTCCATGACCCTAATTTAATTATGGTTATCACAATAAACTGAATTACTCTCGTATCCAATTAGATTGTGTCTATTTCTCTAGAGCACGAATTATATTTCACCTCTCAGTCCTTCATACAATTCCAAAGATCTATTCTATGTTGGCGAAACATAAAACGCATTAAGAACAAAGAAAACAGATTTAACCCAGAAAATCAATCCATACAATAATTAAATTAAATCCCTAGAAGATATACCCAAATCCCCAACAAAGAATTTAGCTACTCATATCAAAGAAAATAAACATATTTATTAAATAAAAGAAAAATCACAAGTAAAGAGAAAGAACAATTTTTCCCAAATTGAAGACTTGACTGCTCCTCTCTTCTGAAAAATATCTCTCATCCGTCTAAAAACCCTAAACTATGGTATTTATATTGGAGAGATTACATAAAATTAGGAGATTAAATCGAGTTGGACTTAAAAACATAGAACCGACGCAGTTTCTATACAATTTCGGCGCCGTTTCATGTCGACACTATCGGACTTTTCGGCTCAGAAACAGCCCTGTTTCATATATGATACCATAGCCGTTTCAGGTATGAAGCAGGGCCGTTTCATATATGATACGTCACCCCTTTCATGTCTGCTTCAATGTTTCTTCAATCTATTCATCCTTTTTGGTCTTTTCATCCCAAATCTCCTTTGTTTTCTTAAATTTTCACCATAAAGCTTTCCTACAAACAATAAGATAAAAGTGAGAATAATAAATATAGAATGAGCTATAATATTAGCAAAGATCATCCAATTAAACTTGTAAATAACTCATAATATAGGTATAAAATACACCTATCAGTGTGGTTAGCCAGCATGTACTTTAAGGCATTGTAGCAGTTCTTATACTCGAGTCTGTGGGTCACGGCATGACATCAACATTTAAATATGCTAATGGGTAAGGTACCTATTAATTTTGAGGTACTTGTACCCCAACCCTATTATTTTTTAGGGAACCTAAACCTTATAACTATCCAATTATTTTTTTGAAAATCATTACTTGTACCCTAATTCAAATAATATTGCAACTACTTTATAAATACCTGAATAAATTTAATAGATCAACTAAAATGAAAATAATTGTACGAGGTTGACACGCTCGGACCCAGTTCGTACGTGTCAAGTTATATGTTTGCATATAGTTGTGTGGCCAAGAAATGAACATGGACTTGCCTTAGACTTTTTGAACTTCCTTTAGCTCAATTCCGAGCTTAAAAACCCTAAATTGTAGTCCAGAGCCAGTGGGGCCCGCACATGCACGTAAACCGAGGTGAATTGGGCTGAGTTGACAAAAGTCAACTAAAATTAGTTGACTCCGGTGCTGGACTTGGTTGGGTCCAGCGCCAGACCCAACAAATCTAAGTGGGGTCTCGGGTATTTCTTCATTTTCTCATCTTTTTCCTTCCTTCACCGAATTCTCTCAACTCTCTCTTCAATTTCTTTCAAATTCAACCCTTCAATCCCTCTTTAAACACTTGATTAATCATCATCACTAGCTCCTCTTGCTCTCAAGAAGGTCAAAACACTAATTTCTTCAAGAATTCATCAAATCTCCAAAAACTGTCAATTCGGTGACAGTTTGTACTTCAGCTCATATCTTCTAATCTAATCATAGGAATTGGCTGAGATTTTGATATGTTGTTCTAGACTCATCAAGCTTTAATTTGATAGTTTATACGCATGATTTCGTTGAGTGAGCTGAGAGAAATCATGAATTGAATATTGAAATTCCTTTTAGCTTAAGAAAAATTAGACCCTTAATGTTTTGATTCAAAATTTGAGCATGCTTAGTTGTTGAATTCCGTTTTTGAAGCTGGATTCCTTAGTTTAGGTGTTAAACTACTTGTGTTTCAATTTTGGTGTGAAGTGGTGGGAGATCAAGCTCAAACTGAGCTTGATTTGGTGCAAGGCCGAGCTCGGCCTTGCACTGGCGGTCACTCCCACACGGGACTCAACCCAATTTGAGGGAAATCCCCCGAATTGGCAGGAGTGAGCCACCAGTGATAGTGGGGCACTGTAGCAGAGGGACAATTTGGTAATTTTTTAACCTTAGACCCCAATTGACCTTAATTACCTTCCAGACTTATCCAATTTAGTTCCTAGACCCTAGAAACCCTAGTTAGGTTTTGTTGTAATTTTAATTGTTAGTCGAATGCCTTTATTGATCAAATTAAATTTTTATTTGATTATTTAGGTACGTGATTGTACGAGATTTGGACTAGTAGCATTTGAGCTAAGGCATTCGAGGGGTAATTTGAGAGTATACAACTCTCCCTTACTTGTGAGTGGCTTGGATTATAGTGGTTGACCATTGAGGGTCAACCATTTTCTTATTTCTTTATAAATTATTTTATAAATTGTTTATAACGTTTTGGGATATGAATTGTCCACCCTCACACACGAGTTTATAAAAGGATTTAAGGTGGGATTTTCAAAAGAGTATATGAAATATTATTATTATGATTATTGAGGATACGACATCCCTGGGAGATGAGTGATTGAGTGGGTTCCTCAGTGCTCCAATATGCAGGAGCATGGACCAAGTTGAGAGCATACAATCAAGTAGCCGTGGATCGCTTTTTGAAGGGCACGGTAAGTGGAGACCCTGGGAGAGGTGCGTAGGGAAGCTAGACAGGGCTCGAGGTAGCTGTGTTCCACCATAGCGATGGCTAACGTCAAGGGAACTGGCCAAAGAGTAAAGGAAAAAGGATTTGAATTATGAGATAGCCCTTAACAGTCCAGCGGGGCACCCAAGTGCACGGGTGTACCTTTGGAAAGATTTCAGATGCTAGCCCATTTATTATTATTTAATATTTGTTTTGGTGTAGGATTTCGTATGATTTTACCAAATCATTTATTAAATGAATTTTGAATTATTTCATATCCCCAGCCTGAGGTGATCAGTCATTATAACCGGGTTCCTCACTGGGTACATATATATTTGTACTCATACCATTCACTTTTTGTTGTCAAGTCATTAGGCTATGGATGACAGGCGTTCTAGTAGTCAGTGATCCCAGTATCTCACTGCGAACACGATTTTGTAGGTGCCAACCATTTTCCCTTGTGAATCTTGGCTCGGAATAGTAATGTACATTATTATATTATTATTTTCTTCCACTGGATATTTTCACTGTAAAACATGCCATTTATACTATATAAAGCTTTTAATAGTATTTTCCATATTATCTCTTATATGATTTCATATATTGCTTGTATACCCCTTTTTTATACCTTGTACCATCTTGGATAACCCGCCTTTCGAGGCACGCGTCTTGAGGTGGTACGACCGTTGTCACGTAGCCGAGCCCATGGGTCGGGATGTGACAGAGGTGTGCTCCAATAGCATTCTCTAGGCAAGCCTGGGCCTCGCCCACGGCCTTGCCAATCTGTATGCCCGCCACCAGGCTTACAAACGGTGTTAGCCTAGCCCACACACCTAAGGTATTGTCCATTTACCCATAGAAATTCGAGTACCAATATGAGTGTAGCACTCCTCAAACCTTGGCCTCAAGGGTTTTGTT
Source organism: Microcos paniculata (assembly GCA_030664755.1). Taxonomy (NCBI): domain Eukaryota; kingdom Viridiplantae; phylum Streptophyta; class Magnoliopsida; order Malvales; family Malvaceae; genus Microcos; species Microcos paniculata. The sequence goes on along the minus strand of CP131459.1, from coordinate 28,510,336 downwards.
GCTACTTAAAGCATGCCTCTTAACAATTAGGGTAGTAGGTTGGCAAGGTCGTGGGTAAAATCCAGACTTGCTTGGAGAGTGCTATTAGAGCACGACTTTTACATGTTATTGCATGTTTAAATGGTGAAGGAATGGCTAAGCATGCTTAGAAACAAGTTTACGGGATTTCTACAGTTTGAGTGCATTTCTATAGGCTCTATTTTGTGGTGTTTGCTATGAAATTTAATCTAGAGAATCTTTGATGTGTTTGCTACAACTTTCATTCACAAACCTTCTTAAAAAATTTGCATTTAAAGTTATAAATTTCTAAAATTTTATCTCCTAAAGGATACGAAATTTGGTGACAGTAAATTGGATCCTATGTTTGACCTAGATGGAATGAGAATTTGAGTTTGATGCATTTGTTTTTTAAAGTAGACTCTTACAGGTATTACACGTCTTAATTCGAGTTGTGGATTGAAAGATGTGAATTTTTTAAGTTTGGGTAGAAAATATGCCAAGAATGAACAAGTCCAGCAAGTTGACCATTTGACCCATTGATCCGTTGACTTGTTGGCTTTGACTATTGACTTAATTGATCCAAAAATTGACTTTTTTTATTTTAACACAAATTCATCCCGATTTAGCCTCAAACCTTTCCTAGGGTCGGTAGGAGCTCGCTTAGGTAAATTGAGTCTACATTTGCATATTTATTGAATTTTAAAAGGATTTCTAACGTGAATTTAATCAAAATAGGAGCACCAGTGCAAGATCGCAGTAAGGCTTCTGTTATGTAGTCGGATTAGTGCGGGAGTATACTATTCTCCCAATCCATGAGTGTATTGGTCTCAATGTTTAGTGACATTGATGGCAAATGTTTTTAATTGTTTTAAATTAAATGTTTTATTGATTTGGGATATAGTGTACCATTGCATAAGCATCCGCAAATATTTTATGAGGGCGTGATATGTTATAATATATGCTATATATATGATGTCAAATTTTTTAAATGATTTAATGAAAACTTGATTTATGCGTGATGAGAGTCCGTACATGATTTATCTGATCGAGGTATTTTTATATAATCCTAATCATGGCATGATTACAGTTCATATGTGACTTACCTGATTAAGGGATCATAATGGTCCGTGAAGGGTCTGCCTCTAATTGTTTATTGGCTTGTAGATGCTCCATAAGGGAGGCATAAATGCACTCTCCTCATACTAAGAGGTGCGGAGGGTGACTCACCAGAAGCATTTGTAATCATTGAGATGATGAATGGCAGCATTGGGATCAAAAGACATGATATATATATATATGTATTTATATTTTAAATGATAAGTTAATGAGAATTGGTCCCAACGATTCAAGCTCATCGACGAATGAAGCTCGTTCGATTTATGCTACCTGTTGAGAATTGGTCCCAATAGTTTATGTGTGACCTACCTGATTAAGGTATCATATTGGTCCGTGAAGGATCTGCCCCTAGTTGTTTAGTGGCTTGTGGATGCTCCATAAGGGAGGCACAAGTGCACTTTCCTCATACTAGGAGGTACAAAGGGTGACTCACCAAGAGCATTTGTAGTCATTGAGATGACGAATGGAAGCATTGGGATCAAAGGACATAATATATATATGTATTTATATTTTAAATGATGAGTTAATGAGAATTGGTCCCAACGATTCAAGCTTATCGACGAATGAAGCTCGTTCGATTTATGCTACCTGATGAGGCTCGTTCGATTTATCCGCCTCTAGTTAAACTAAATTACTTTTTATGGAAATGATTTTATTGGTGGCATTTGATTTGAACTAAAATGATGATTTATAAAAAAAAAAATTTGGTATGATTATATCCCCTACTATCTTTCGTCTTTTGCATTGTTTTCAAACCATATCATTGAATCTGTAGGCTCACCACCGTGGTTTAATTGTTTTTTAGGCTTAAGGCCCGTTGAGGAGGGGCCATTGTGCAAAATGTACAACTTAGCTATCAACAGAAGTAGGTTTCTTTATCCTAGAGTATTTAGTGATCCATTGTTGGCTTTTTATTTCTGTTGTATCATATTTTTTGATTTCATTCCATACACTTGTAAATCCATTTGGTTTGACATTTTGTCTTTGGGGGACTTTACTTGTTATTATTATATTTTTTAAAGATATTATCTTAATTACTAAAAATATTATTTTATAAATGGTATTTGATATTTGTAATTTATGCTTGGTATTCAATGCGTTGCGCTGTTTCTGAGACGTGATCGATCGACACGTACTTTGAGGCAATATGGTTGCTGCCACGTGTCCAAGTCAAGCCTGAGGGTCAGGGTGTGACAGTTTGATCGGTATCAGATGACACATTCGGACCTAAATTAACTTTTCCATACTAAACAGAACAATGAAAGATGACGTATTTGTATAAATAATATGTCGGTTCAGATGTGTCAAATTTTGAAGAGATGTTAAAATTAGGATAAGACGGAGTTGGAAGATGAGGTAACCTTAACACATAGAAAACAACTAAACACCAATAAGACATCCTCTAAGCCGATAACTAATAGTTATGGAGCCAATTGGTGAAAAAGGTCGGAGAATAGAGCTAAGGTTCAAGAAATGCAGAGATTGGAAAAAATGAGAGAAAGACCACTGGGACTGAGTAGGCTTGGTGTCAGGCTTGGCTATATAAGGGGGAGGCAACCTTTTCCCCCTCATTTCTCTTCTCTCCTTCTCCCTCTCTTCTCTCATTTTTCCTTGTGGAGGCATTTTGAAGTTTTGACCGATCCGGATAATCCTACCAGTGGATAAAGGTGAGTGTCTAGTATGTTATAATACTCATCTCCATTTTCATTTTGCCTACCATAGCACGTAGATCCATGCATTGGTTTAGGAGAAATCTCGGCTTAAAGTTAGTTTTAGCTTTTAGGTTTATATTCAAATTTTAGGAACTTTGAGCCGATGATTTCGATTTTTCTTTTGGTGAAGTCATTATGTGAGTCATGGGGATTGTCTGTCTCAATTTGTATGACGATCCATAGACAATCGAGCACGAAATCTGAGGAGAAAACCCCAAAATGGGCTTTCTATTTCGTGTCGGTACGGGACTCGACTGAGTCCAGCCTGGGATTGCCCATTTTTGGGCGTTGCAGATCTGGCACTGGACATAAGCAGGTCCGGGATCGAACTTGATGTTTCTAAAGGGTAAAATTATAATTTTGCTCTAAGTGTCTAATTTTGACCTGAAACCTGCTCAGAGACTTTTTCTAAGCCTTGAATTACATTCGAGCATCATCTTAGGTCATAGTAGAGCCTTATAGGTGCATTCATAAATTTAAATTATGAATGATAACACGAACTTCCGTGTAATTAGGCTTTTGGACGATCGAGTGTGGCAACGCTCCGGAGATTCTCTATATGGGTCCTCTAGGAGTATATGAATATCCCAGTACAATGAGTGGCTTAGATTTCGTTGCGTAGCCATTAGGGTTAAACCTTTTCAAAAGGGTTTTAAAAGATAAAATGATTTTCAAATGTTTTATAAATGATTTGGGATACGGGTAATCCTCCTTACACAATTTTATCTTATGATATACCAATCTAGTGGGTGGGATGATTTTAGAAAATTATAAATCTTTATTAAATTTATTTTATTTATATTTTTATATATATTTAATGGTGATGAGAGGCGAGATGAGAGATGGAGTGGTTATCAGTGCTCCATGAGAGAGCGTGTGAATCGAGCGGAGCATGTATCTGACTAAATAGTTGTGGACCACTTATCGAGGGCACAGTGAGTGAAAACACCTGTAGTACAAAGAGGCGTGTAGAGACACTCGCCAAGGTTGTTGTAGCTATGTTTCGCACACAGCGAAGGCACCGTAGAGGGAACAGGCTAGAAAGAGAAAGTAGGAAGATATTGTAAGAGATAAGAGATAGCCCTCGGTGCAGTAAGGCATACGATCGATGGGTCATATTGCCTTTAGTGTTTTGGTTGCCAGCCAATTTAGAAAGTTATTTTTAAATTTAAGTTAAATTATCTAAATCATGTTTTTTAAATTTGAAAAGTGGATTTGGGAAAAGATTTCTAAAACTTAAATAATTGTTTTATAAATTTGTTTTGGATTATCTCCGTTTCCCTAACCCTAATGGCAACCTATTGAACCTCTGTCACTCACTTGTAGCCAACTTCATTGGATGCAACTTTCATGTGCGAGGATCATAGGAAGATCAGAGGTTCATTATGAGATGTCAGTGGCTTAGGAGTTAGTAGTTCCGTTGCGTAGCTATTCCTTTAAACTGATCCATTGGTACATAGTTTCAATTAAATCATTTTATTAAATGATTTATTATTACTATAAATGTTTTCTAATTAAAGTTGTAGTAAATGGTTTTGCAGCGAAGATGCTTATTCAATGCTAGTAGTGCTTCGGGGTGCGTGAGCGGTTAACATGTACTTCAAGGTGTTACGATGATTGTCACATGGCCTGGCCAGCGAGCCATGGATGTGACATCAAAGCAACTCAAAAAGTTAAGAGGCTTGCTCTAAGTAGCAACAAAACTGAAGGAGTGTTGCACGCTGACACACCTGGACCTAATGTGACTTTTCCGTGCAAACGGAATAGTGTAAGATGGCATATTAAGTCAACAATACGTCGGTCCGGATGTGTCTAAGTAAGAAGAGAAATTAAGCTTAAGATAAGACATAGTTGGAAGAAGAGACAGGTGACCATGCATGGAATCACTAAAGTGGACTTCTTTAAGTCCATAGCCAATGGATTAGAGGTCCCTTGGTGAATTGGTCGGTGGATCGGGCCAAGGATCCAAATTATGAGAGGTTACAAAAAGGGGAAAAAGTCTGGCATGGGGTTTGAGTAGACCCGGTGTCGGGCTTACCTATAAATAAGGGGGAGATTACCTCTCTCCCTCTCATTTCTTCTCTCCCTCTCTTCCTCTCCTCTCATTTGCTCTCTAGGAGCAATTTTGGACTTTTGGCCGATCCAGACAATCCGACCGAAGGATCAAGGTAAGATTCTAATATGCTATTCTTAACGCCTTGATCTACATTTTCCTAAGTTTTCACGTATTTCTATGCATCAGTCTAGGAGAGATCCAAGCTCAAAGTTAGGTTTAGCTTTTTAGTTAGATTTTAAGTTTTGATTCGAGATCTAGGAACTTTGAGCTTGTGATTCTCGTTTCTGCTTCAGTAAATGTGTCATGGGATGCGAGAGGAACGTCTGTCTCGATATTCAACCCAAACCATAGACCGAGGGGCTCTAAAACCGAGGAAAAGCCTCGGCTCCAGAGGCTGGCATGCAGCTCCCGCGCAGGAGCTGAGTCTCTCACGCCCGGGAGTGCCCTGTCTGGACGAGTCCGCGCCGGACTGGGCCAGTCCCTCGTAGGAGTGGGTGGCAGCCCACTTCCCCCATACGGGACTTGGGCCTACCTAGCGGGCCCAGCCCGTCTGGGTGGCCCATGGGCCCCCAGGGGCATTTCATAATTTTTGTCAAGTGTCTGATTTTTACCCCGAAACCTCCCGGACACTTTTCTAAGCCCCGAAACACTTCCAAACACCCTCGTAGGTCATGCTAGAGCCTCGTAGGTGCATTCGTAATTGTTTGTGACTGCTAACTCGCTTTTCCGTGTATTAGGGCTCCGTTGAATTGAGTGCGGCGATGCTCCGGAGGTTAAAGTTACATGGAGTGCTTGGGAGTATACGAACCTCCAAATACTATGAGTGGCTTAGATTTCAGTGCCTAGCCATTAAGGTAAAATGTTTTCAAAAGATAAATTGTTTTCTAAAGATTTTACAAATGTTTTGGGATGAGGGTAATCTACCCCCCACACACCTTTTCATTTTGTGATACACTCACTTAGAGGGTGGGATGATTTTAAAAATATAAAAGCTTGCCTGTGCGTTTAAATGCTTTAAATATATATATGATAAATATATGGATGGGATGTGCGAGATGAGAGACTGAGTGGGTTCCTCGATGCTCCAATATGCGAGAGCGTGGACCGAGTTTGAGAGCACGTATGAGACTCAGCCATGGACCGCCTAGCGAGGGGCACGGTGAGTAGAAACCCTAGGAGAGGCATGTAGGGAAGCTCACCAGGGCTCAAGGTAGCAGTGTTCCACCACAGCGATGGGCACCACTGAGGGAACGGGCTAGAGAAAGAGAAGAATAGAAAATGGATGTAAAGAGAAAATAGATAACCTTCGGTGCAGTAAGGCATACAACCGGCCAATCATGCCTTCAGTGTGTTAGATGCCAGCCCGTTTAGTATATTTTTATTTTAAAGGTTTTAAATCTAATTCCCATTTGGAGAATTATAAAATAGATTTTGAAAACAAGTTTATTTATTTTATTTTTATTATATTTTGGATTACCCCTGTTTTCCCTAACCCCGATGGAGATTCATTGAATATCTGTCACTTACCTGTATCCAATGTGGATAGATGCAGATCCACGTACAGGGTCAGCAGATAGATCAGAGGCTCACTAGGAGATGTCGGTGGCTTAGGCTTAGCAGTTTTTGCTGCGTAGGTTTCTTTTTAATTGAATCCACTGGTATTTCTTTTATAGTTAATTATTTTTATTAAATGATTTCTAATTAAAATTTTAGTTTTGTTTTGCAGCGATGATATCTATTTCAAGCCTAGCGGTGCCTTGGATGCATGGCTGTAGACACGTACTTCGAGGTAGCACCGCGGTTGCCACTTGACCGGCTCGGACGGGTCGGGGCGTGACACACGCACTTGGATACTTAAATTTCCGTGGACCAAGGGACAATACCTTAGGTTTGGAGGTTAGGCCCAATACCGTTTATAAGCATGGTGGGAGAGGCCCACAGGTTGGTAAGGTCGTGGATGAGGCGCAAACTTGCTTGGGGAGTGCTTTTGGAGCACGGCTCTTACAATAATCATATTTTAACAGTCGATAAATTTTAATAAGTATTATATAATTAGTATATTAATTATGAGTAATTTATAAGTAAAAGTATAATAAAATTAAAATTAAAATTAAAAATTAAAAATTAAAAATTAATTTGTGACCGGGTATGAGTAGGGGGTACCATAAGATCACTACCTGAACCCTCCCCAAATCTGTCTGGGGTGCTAAAATTACTATTTGAACCCTACCCGAACCTGATTATAAGGTATCCTAATCCTACTTAATCAGATTAGGTAATTCAGGATACTCTATTATAAACTGCCCATTACCATTCATATCAATAGCATAGCTTTTTTATTTACTTCTAAGAGGAAAAAGAAAAAACAACAAAGAAAGAAAGGCTCTCTTTTTCCTTTTTCCTCTTCGATGTCCTTATTTATCATTTTCATTTTTATTTATTTTTTCCTAAAAAATAATTTACTCTTACTTTTTTGTAATTGAGTTAAATTAATTTGATTTTTATAATTTTCCTTATTCCCTAAGTTCACGATTTCTAAAATTAAAATCTTAATGTATCTTATAATTTTTTTAATTTATAACTTAAAAAAATCTATAATAATTTATATATTTAAAGAAAAACATATATAGAAAAAAGTCAAGTGAAAGATCAATACATATCACGTGATATGTATTTACTATTGGACTCTGTCATTTATTATTTTACTATTTCCTTAGAGATTTTTTTGAAAGACATTCTATTATTTATTCTACTCTTTAATTTATTATCTACATATTTATCAATTGTTTATTTCATTATACTATATGTTTCACTCTTTTCTCCTTTATGCTTAGAGTCTGTTTGGTACTCCCTCCTTTCCATATTATCTGTCACTTTAAGGTTATGCACAGATATTAAGATTTACAACAAAAGTTCTAAAATCTAGAAAAAGGCATTATAAAATGACAGCTTTACCCTTTTAGTCCCTATTATTAATTTCCATAAATATCAAAGAGTTTCTCTTTCTTTAATTAAGAAAGATAATGGTCTCCCACCTAAACTCCAACACCAACTAAATCACAATTAATATAAATGTTTTAAAAAATGTAAAAATTTTCTTCCGCCATATTTTTCACCGGTTCAGCCATATTTTAAAAACTTAAAAACCTGAAACCGCCAAAATTTTAAGTTAGAGTTTATGAATATCTATGGCTTCCCACCAAAAGTTGTTTGACAAAACAAATCCTTTTGGGTAGCTACTGTCAAAATCCTATTGCACGTTGTCATAAAATGGCTATCCTTGAAATTGATCTAAATTTGGATGCAACACATTCTGACATTGATAGTGGAGATATGCAACAAGACAAATCACAAACTCATTTGCCTGATCTAAATGTAGCTGCTGCTAGTACAGTTCCCGACCTCAATCTCAGTCCTTGTTCTCCACTGGTTGAAGAAACTTCATCACACAACTTACTGTTGGACTTAAACAGGGAGCCATGTGCTGAAGATGACTCATACACAGGATTGCACCAGGAAACAAATGGTATTAAATCTTCTTTCCATACTCCTATATTGTTTTATTTGTCTTTTTTAATGAATTGTGTATGTATTGGTAAAAGGGTTGGAAAATAAAGCACCAACTATGTTTAAGCTATAAAAACAGAGCATAAGACCAAAAAAGAAAAGTCTGCTATAAATCTGCCATAAGTTAAAAAAAAGAGCAGTTTTTTGTTTCAATTTGTTTGTTTACATGAAGTTTATTTTTCTTTCCACTTTTCACACAGAAGAAGGAACTAATGATGGCAATGAAGAGACGGAACTGCCACATGCACAAAGTCACATAAAGAGAAACAGAAATTTGAAAAATTATGAACGCAGAGCCATTTTTGATATGCTTCTACAGAAAAGTGTAGATGGAAAATTGAGTAGTGGGGTGACAAATATGGTTGCATCAGAATTTTCAGTTTCTATGCGTACGGTTCAACGCATCTGGCAATAGTCAAAAAGCGGTGGAATATATGCTGATGTTTCAGATAAAAGGGCAGGGAATTGCGGTCGTAAGAGGGTTCAGGTTGATTTCGATCGACTTCGAGATATCCCTTTACATCAACGAACAACACTAACCTCTTTAGCCTGTGCCATGAAAATCAGCAGGACCACGATTTTTAGGCGTCTAAAGTCCGGACATATTCGCCGACATTCAAATGCTATAAAACCTGTTCTAAAGGAAGAAAACAGAAGATCTAGGTTGCAATTTTGCATATCAATGCTTGAGGAAAGCAGCATACCAGATGATCCAATTTTCAAGGGGATGTACAATGTCATTCATATTGATGAAAAGTGGTTCAATATGACAAAGAAATCTGAAAAATACTACTTGGTAGCAGATGAAGAAGATCCAATACGCACTTGCAAAAGTAAAAATTTCATTGGAAAAGTCATGTTTTTGGTAGCTTTAGCTCGTGCAAGATTTGATGCCCAAGGAGATGAACTATTCTCTGGAAAAATTGGTGTTTTTCCTTTTGTGACAAAGGAGCCAGCCAAAAGGAGTAGTATTAATAGACCTGCAGGCACACTAGAGACAAAACCGATAACTTCGGTAAAAAGAGAAGTCATACGATCATGCTTGATTGAAAGAGTATTGCCTGCCATCAAGGAAAAATGGCCGAGAGAAGATTTAACACATCCAATATTCATTCAACAGGACAATGCAAGAACACATGTTTGTCATGAAGATGATGAATTTCGTCAAGCTGCAGCACAGTATGGATTGGATATCCAGTTGATGAATCAACCTGCAAACTCTCCAGACTTAAATGTTTTGGACCTCGGTTTTTTTAGTGCTATTCAGTCCTTACAATATAAGGAGGCCCCTAAAACGGTCGATGAACTTCTTGATGCGGTTGTGAGGTCATTCGATGCTTATTCTACAGTGAAGTCTGATCGTATATTTCTAACATTGCAATTGTGCATGGTAGAAATCATGAAAGCAAGAGGCTCCCATAAATACAAAATTCCACATATTAACAAAGCCAGGTTAGAAAGAGAAGGCAACCTTCCTACTCAAATTAAATGTGATCCTGTTTTGGTACAAGAAGTTCTTCAATATTTAAGCTGAATATTCCTTGGTTGACTGATCGAAGTTGTTGTTGACATCAGGTGCTTTTTGTTGCTTTTACATGGCTGTTTTTTGTTGTTGACATCAGTTGACTTTCTATGAATGCTTAAGATTTTGATAGAATTTTAAATGCAAGTCTCTTTTTATAGTCTATTCTCTTTATTTGCGGCACTAGCAGGATGGATGTTTAAGCAGTTGTAATTTGTACTTGTTACCCTTTTTATGATGGCAGATTGAATAGCAGGGACCAAAGGTTATGTTTAAGTTATTCATCTGGTTTAAGCTATCAGAATACTGTGGCATGTGAGTTTTCATGCATTCTTTTCTTGGCTGTAGAGCTGACAAAATGGGTATGGAGTATTTGTATAACACTATTTCTGTTGATTTTACTTCAAATAGTTGAAACAAGTCCTGTAATAATAACTTAGATGACGAATATTTGAGTTTTTTGAAAGAGTTTTATAATGTCATTCTTCTTTTCTGTCTAATGCTAAACTGAGAGCATATATGCCCGTAGAAGGACCGAAAACTTCACATCAACAACCATGGTGTTGGATTTTGAGATTAGCATGCAGTTCTCTTGCTAAAACATGCTTAACCAATATAAAGCTCTGGCTTCGATGTTCTAAAATATACAAGATTCCAACTCAAAATATATTACGCACTAGACACTACAGGCTAGGGACCAGAGTTTTTAACAATGCTTTCACTTTTGGTATATTACTCAAAAAAAGGAACGATAAGCAAAAAGAACACTTTCATAATATCAGTTGCAGAATATATTACGCCAACAATCCAAAACACATGAATAATAGATACTCTTAATAAAAGTTAGGAAGATAAATTTTTAACATAGTATTAACTACTTCCTGGATTTCTTTCTCTTGAAAAGCTTCTGCTCCTTCCGCAGGAAACTTGTTCAAATCAAACCCAAGATCTGCAGCTACATTCAAGTCGAAATTTAACGGTTGTTTAAAATCTGCACCTGTTATGGAAGCTTCTTCCTCTTTTTTTATTGTAGGCATTGTATCAGAATAACAAAAAGGTTTAGAATTTAAATCAATGGAGTCTTGTTGATCTCTATTCATTTTTTTTTCTGTTAATGGAGATTAAAACCTATTGCTCATGAAAAATTTATATGCATATGGATGAAAAGTTAAATGATACTGCCATTAATCCATTATTGGGAAAGAATACTTAAAGATTCAAATTAGTTGAAGAAAACTCCACGTTGAAAAGTGAAGAGCCTCATAAATTTTTTGACTCAAAAAGCAAATTTAAGTAGTTAATGCTTTGGAGAAAGAGAAGGGCAAAACTGGAAAAGAATAGTTAATGTTTTCTAGGATTCTTAAAATGACAGATAATATGAAATAAAAAATTTTCTAAAAAACGACAGTTAATTTGGAAAGGAGGGAGTACTTTATAGTGAATTACTTTACATGCAAAAGAAATTCCTTGCAAAGTTTATGGCTATAATCATTTTGCACGCAAAATAAGTTTGCAGTGTTTGGTTTAGTACATGAAAGTTTTAATTAAATTACATTCAAAGTTTTTTGTAATATTCGGTTAAAACATACTCTCCCTACAAAATTTATTTAAATCTCAAATTTTCGCTTTTAATTTTTTTAAACAAATTATAATAATGTAATTTAAAATTTCTGAACTTTCACAGTTGCAATACAATCCATTTTCACACCTTGCCACATGCATCCACTTTTCTTGGTCAAAGTGAAAGTGAGTACAAAAACCACTTACTTTGCATTATTAAAAATGACATTAAATGTTGCAAAATGTTTTGTGCCCTTAATTTTGCATGTAAAGTAATTAAATTGCATCAAACTAAAGGGGCTCTTACTCAATTCATATAAAAAGAGAAAGTGACATTAATGGAAATAGATAATCCCAATAAAAGGGTAAATATATCCTTTTATGATATTTTTTTATTGATTTTAAGAGTTTTATTACAAACCTTAGAGCTTGTTTTGTACTTTGCATACAAAGTAACTCTTTGTAAAGTTTAGGGCTACAATCAATTTGCATGTAAATTGAGTTTATATAATTTAGTTTAGCACATGAAAATTTTAATTAAATTAAATGTAAGGTTTTTTGCAATGTTTGATTAAAACATACTTTTCTTGCAAAATTTATTTACGTCTCAAATTTGTCCTTTTATTTTATGTCATTTTTTTAAAAAAAATAATAATAATAAATAAAGTAATTTAAAACTTTTTGAACTTTCATAGCTACGATGCAATTCACTTTCACACCTCCCCTATACAAATACTTTCCCTGCTCAAAGATAAAATGATTACAATTGACCATTTACTTTGTATCGTTAAAACTGACATCAAATGTTGTAAAGTTTTTGTAGCCCTTAATTTTGCATGCAAAGTGATTAAATTGCATCAAACCAAATGGGTTCTTAATTCTTAACGACACTTAATTGTTCAGAAATGTTCAAAATCGAAGTGAATGGTTGGTTTCCTACTACAACCACTGCATTTAAGGGTTCTTACAATTTCAAAGAAGTGTAAATTTGGAAACGAAATAATTAATGCTTTCTCCATACCATAAAACAACAAATAAAAAAGAATATTAAGAATGGGTAATACGATAAATAAGAATGGAGGGAATAATAAAATTTCTTACTATTTTCCTTTGGTGCCAATCTTTGTTGACTTGTATAGGACCTACACCCTATCTTTGATTATCAATAAGATTATCAATCTTATTGGAAATGAAAAGAAGTAGATAATACTTGTTCCTTATAGAAACAAATTAAGTTCAATCTAATGAGGTACTCAAGTTGAAATTAAATGGCGTCGGACGTAACATTTATCCTCTTTCTTCATTAGGCATGAAAACAAAGAGGACTTGGCTATGAAATCCGCACCTAATTTTTCAGGTCAATTTTTCCGTAAATTTTTTTCACGTCACATTTGACTACTTGTGTAGTAATACATACATGTAAATGGGAATTTAATTAAAGAATTTGAAGATTTGATAAATCAAATTATGGGTTAATTGGAAATCAAATTAAAGGGGCTAATATGGCAATAGATTGCTTAAATGAAGCATTGAAATGATTTCAGTATAATTAAAGGACCGCGAACAATTTAAAATTTGAAAGATATTTTATATGGTCAAGACATGCAAGTGATTATGACATAACCTAAGGATCCAATGGGAATTTCAATAGGTCCTTCACTAAATAGAAATATAACATGAGGGGGGGGGGGGGGGGGGGGATGGGGTGTTGGGGGGGAGGGGGCAGGTATGTAATGATGCTACAAAGCATAAGGCACTAACTAACAATTCGGGAAAATCTTGTTCCCCACTCACGTGGCCCTTGCTGACCTTTACGTTAATCAAACCATTAACCCTCTCCCACCCCTCCCCCCCAAATTTCTTTTGTTCTTGGTTATAGCACATTCTTCCCCTTCACCATTTCCTTGGTAGTTGAAGTCCCTTCATCTTTCCCTCTTATATGTCACCCAAAACTAAGTCCAGATAGACATGCAAGGTCTCTATTGAAGGCTTAAAGATCCTAGCTTACTACTCCCTCAATTCGATTCAAGTCTTCTCAAAGACTTGGGAAGGAAAAAAAATCAAGTAGAATTGATGATGATATGCCAAGTACCAAGGAAATGAAAGTGTAAGTATGAATTTGGCTAATATTGGTTCTTGTGTTTAAGTGTTTAGCAAGACTTTTAAGCTCATTTTATGATTGTGTTAAGAATGTGCTAGACAGAATTCAATAGTCACATGGGTGAGTTTTCAAGAACAGTTGCTAGGAAATTTGAGTTTGGTAAATACCTTAGTTTTTTTGTGGTGTTTCATGCTTATGGATGAGTGATATTGGAAGTATGAAATTATATAGTGAATTTAGAACACCATAACTAGAGTTGTATACATCCAATTGACCTCAAATCACCACCAATCTCTTCATCCTAGAGTCCTCTATTTAAATGTAGAGATACTTTCCAGACTTTAAGTTTAGCAAGAGATTTCTTTATTTTCCTAGAGTGTCACTGTGTATGAGCCCTCCAAGCAACCTATTCTATTGGGGCGCCTTAGACAAAACTTAAAGTCCCCAAAAATTCTGATAGTTTTAGAGTAGATAGATTAGTCAACTTTATAATATGTTTAGAAGAATGTTTTCCCAGAAAATAAATGTAAAAAAAGATAAAAATATAAAACCAAACTGTTGCCTTGTGAACCTAGGTACAGGATGCGTTCTTATGCAACAAGGTTGCAAGGAGTATAACTTTTGCTGTAGTGCTTCAATTGAAATGAAACCAATTTTTTTGGTTAGATTGTTGTGTCTAGCTGTTGAGCCCAGAGGTCATTTTCCCAAACTATGAACCTAGGCACCACTAGAATTATTTTCCAGAAATCGTGCACTGAGATGAACCAATCTGTGCAGTTTTACTGAACCAAAATTTTGAATAGCTTTGGAGGCAAAATTAGCAAATATGATAAACTAGAAAATAGAAGAAAATGAGATTTCCAACAGTATAAATTCACTCAAAATGAAATTCAGACGAAGAAGTTATGGCCTCGACATGGTAGCCTTGAAACAGAGTAAGGCTGCTGGCATTAAAGCTGGTTAGCCTATCTTGGTGCGAGCACGCATTTACCAGCACCTAGCTAGTTGCTAGCCACTCAGGATAACAAACTTGGTTTGGGCATTGGGAGTAAATTTTTGATCCATTAGGCCTAATAGCACCTAAAATATAATTGTGGACTTTGGGTCATTTTGGGTTCGAGTTATTCCGGGTTTGGGTTGGGTCGAGTTTGGGTTTGTTGACTTTTTGGTTAAATCAAGTCGGATCGGGTTTGGTTTGGTTTTGGGTGGGTTAGGTTTGGTACCTGTTCTCAGGTCAGGTTTTGCCAGCTCTACATAGCATTGTGGATACCTTCTAACTAAGTTTTTTTAACAAGAGTACTAACCAGTGATTAAAAGCAGGAGCTTCATTAAGTAGGAGGCCTGGAGCCTCTTAGACTAGAGCAGACCTTAACAATGGATTAATAGACTAATCAAATCCTCTTCAGCATTTTATCTGCTACAGAGCCATGAATCATTTCCTTTTAGACTAGTTCTTGAATAAACCTCCAAGCCTCATTTTTTCTCTTTCCCTTTGAATAAGCAATAACCAACATTTTACATGTAGCTAAACTTGGTGAAAGACCCTTAGTTACCATCAAATCAAAGACACCATTTGCCTTAACCATTTCACCTTGTAAACAATACCAGTTAATCATTATACATTAAGTAATTTTGTTAGGCTTTACACCTTTTTGACTCATAAGATCAAATACATTTTCGGCTTTCTCCATCTTTCCTTGTTTACAAATAGAACTTATTATAATGTTAAAGGTAACTGAGTTTGGAGTTACACGTATAGTGACCATTCTATTAAATGAGCGTTCATGTGGTTTTTTATTCCCATTGCCCTGAACGGAATAATCCATGTATTAAATAGTTGTAAGTATTGACATTAGGTTTTACACCCTTTTTACTCATTAGATCTAGTAACTCAATCGCTTATTCAGTTTTCTTTTCCTTGCAAAGAGCAAAGTTACCACATCTGGCTGTTTCCTTCATTGACCATTCTGTCAAACAAGCTTATAGCTTCTTTCCATCAATTTGAATGACAAAATCCTCACAGTATAGAAGTATAGGTGATGATTTCTGGTTTCACACATTTATGGGTCATCAATTCTAAGAACTCAAATGCCTTCCGTGCATTCCTTCCTTCCATAAAATATCAATGATGGAACTAAAATTACAACATTAGGTGAAGTTCTAGAAGCAACCTTGTTTTCTAATTCTGAGTCATTAAATTAAACATAGAAATCATTTATGGGGATTTACCATCCTTACAAAGAGAGCCGATTAGAGTATTAAAGCTTAAAACATATCTAGTGAAATTCCTTGCTGATCATGTTAGTTATGAATCATTTGGCCTCATCCACCAGATCAACACTACATAATCCATGTAATGCTATAAGTAACATTATTTGGCGAAATTCTCTTGCTAATCAAGTCAGTTAAGAATCATTTGGCATTATCCACCCAGTCAACACTACGTAATTCATGAAATAATGTTATAAGTAACAACATCTGGAAAAATTCCTTTGCTGATCATGTCAGTTAATAACCGTTTGGTATCATCTCCTGGCCAACATTGCATAATCCTTGAATTAGTAAGTAACAACATCTGGCTTAATTCTTCTATCTAACATATCTTGAAAGATAATCAAGGACTCATCAATGCTTCTTCCTTACAAAGGCTGTGAATTACGATGTTATACAATACTAGATCAAGTTTATAGCTTCCATTTCCATTCATCCCTTTTAGTATTTCAACTATAGAACGAGTGTACTCTAACTAGCAAAGCTCGTCGATAATGATACTGACACACTTGGATCTAATCCAACTTTTTCGTACAAACAGAATAGTATAAGACGAAGTATTAATTCAGTAATACGTCGATCTGGATGCGTCTGGTTAAGAAAAGAAGTGAAAATTAGGATAAGATATAGTTGGAAGATGAGATAAGTAACCATGCATGGAAGCACTAATTGGACTTCTTTAAGTCCATAGCCAATGGATTGGATATCCATTGGTGTAGAGGTCAGTGGATTAGGCTTAGGACCGAGATTATGAGAGGTTGAAAAGAGAGAAGAAAGTCTGGCTCGGGGTCCGAGTAGGCCCGATGTCGAGCTTACCTATAAACAGGAGGAGTTGAGCTCTTCCCCTCATTTCTCTTCTCCTTCTCTTCGTCTCCTCTTTTTTGCTCTCTCGAAGCAATTTTGGACTTTTGGCCGATCTGGACAAATTGATCGAAGGATCAAGGTGAGATCTTGGTATGTTATCTTACTCACCTTAATCTACATTTTATTATGTTTTCACGTATTTCCATGCATCGTTCAAGGAGAGATCCAAGCTCAAAGTTAAGTTTAGTTTTTTAGTTAAATTTTAGTTTAGATTTGAGATATAGGAACTTTGAGCTTGTGATTCTCATTTTAGCTTCGATAAACGTGTCATGGGAGATTTACGGATTGCTCATCTCGATTTTCAAGCTGAACCATGGAACGAGGGGCTCGAAAATCGAGGAAAAGGCTTGGTTCCCGAGCCTTGGGGATGTTTCCCGTGCGGGACCCAAGTCACTCTTGCATGGGAGTGACCATGGATGGCCAAATTGGCCATCCAACTAAGTCCCGCACAGGAGTGAGCAATTGCCCCAAGGGTAAAATTGTAATTTTACCTCAAGTGTCCGATTTTGATCCCAAACCTTCCTAGACACTTTTCTAAGCTCTGAAATACATCCAAACACCATCTTAGGTCATGCTAGGGCCTCGTAGGTGCATTCATGGTTTGATGATGAATGCTAACACAAATTTTTGTGTAATTAGGGTCCCAAACGATCAAGTGCGGCGATGTTTCGGATGCTAAGCTACGTGGATCCTTTGGGAGTATACAAACCTCGCAACACTGTGTGTGGCTTAGATTTCATTGCTTAGCCACTAGGGTAAAATGTTTTCAAAATATAAAATGATTTTCAAAGGTTTTGGGACACGGGGAATCCACCATCCACACACATACTTATTTGGTGATATACCCATGTAGAGAGTGGGATGTTTTCAAAGAAAATATAAAGATTTATGAGTGTGTATTTATGTTTATATGTGTTAAATATATATGTTTTATACATATAGATATATGACATTTGATGAGGATGGGAGCGAGATGAGCGATTGAGTGGATCTCGATGCTCCCAGTAGAGGGAGCGAGTGGACCAAGCGAGACGTGCATCCAATCAAGTAGCCGTGAACCGCTTATCGAGGGGCACGGTGAGTGTAAGACCCTAGAAGAGGTGTGTAGGGAAACTCACCAGGGCTCGATGTAGTTGTGTTCCACCCACAGTGATTGGCACCACCAAGGGAACGGACTAGAGAAAGAAAAACGTTTTAGAAATAAAAGAGATAGCCCTCAATGCAGTAAGGCATACGACCAGTGGGTCAAGCCTTCAGTATGTTTTAGGCCAGCCCACTTTAATTATTATTTATTTAAATAGTTTTTAAATCAAATTCTCGTTGGATAATTTGAAAAAAGATTTTGAAAAGAAAAATATTTATTTTATTATTATGTTTTGGATTACCCTGTTTTCCTAACCCCTGATGGAGATTCATTGAACCTCTGTCACTTAGCTGTATCCAATGTGGATGGATGCAGATCCCCGTACGAGGATAACATATAGATCAGAGGCTCACTAGGAGGTGTTGGTGGCTTAGGAGTAGTAGTTTCCGCTGCGTAGGTAGTCCTACAAATAAATCCATTGGTACTTATTTTATAGTTATGTATTTTATTAAATGGTTTCTAATTAAAAATTTTAGTATTGTTTTGCAGCGATGATATCCATTTCTATTCCTTGCGGTGTTTCTAGTGCGTGACCGATCGGTACATACTTTGAGGTAGCGCGATGGTTGCCACATGGCCGACCCTCTGGGTCGGGGCGTGATAGATACTATAATTATATTCATTACATGGATATCCTTCTTCTACCATTCTCCAAAAAAATTCCATGGCCTCATCAATTTTACCTTTATTGTAAAGCCTAAGAAGCAGAACATTCATCGCATGAGGATGAGGTTCAATACCAACTTTAAAAGTCATTGCCAATACAGAGAAACCTAAGTATATATGCTTAAAATTGCACAAGCAATTCATAAAGATGGTCATCATACAGATATCAGGTTGGAATTTATAATTACCCATCATCTACTTACATAAGGAAACAATAATGGAATAGTGTTTCATCTTGGAGAGAGCACTAAGCAGACAGTTGAAAGCCAAAATAGATGACACACTCGAACCTAATCCGATCTTTTCGTACAAATGGAATAGTGTAAGATGGAGTATTAACTCAACAATACGTCAGTCCGGATGTGTCTAATTAAGAAAAAAAGTTAAGCTTAAGAGAAGACGGAGTTGCAGGATAAGACAAGTCACCGTACGTGGAAGCATAAAATGGACTTCTTAAGTCAATAGCCAATGGATTGGATATCCATTGGTGAATTGGTCGGTGGATTAGGCCAAGGATCGAGATTATGAGACGTGGAAAAAGGGGGAATTAAGTCTGGCCCGGGATCCGAGTAGG
This sequence comes from Microcos paniculata, assembly GCA_030664755.1. Taxonomy (NCBI): domain Eukaryota; kingdom Viridiplantae; phylum Streptophyta; class Magnoliopsida; order Malvales; family Malvaceae; genus Microcos; species Microcos paniculata. The sequence goes on along the minus strand of CP131459.1, from coordinate 28,491,183 downwards.
CCCGGTGTAGAGCTTATTTATAAATAGGGGGAGATAAGCTCTCCCCCTCTCATTTTTCTTCTCCCTCTCTTCCTCTCCTCTCATTGGCTCTCTCAAAGTAATTTTGGACTTTTGGCCTATCCGGACAATCCGATCGAAGGATCAAGGTGAGATCTTGGTATGTTATTCTACTCACCTTAATCTACGTTTTATTAAGTTTTCACGTATTTCCATACATTGGTCTAGGAGGGATACAAGCTCAAAGTTAATTTAGCTTTTTAGTTAAGTTTTAGCTTAGATTTGAGATCTAGGAGCTTTGAGCTTGTGATTCTCGTTTCTGCTTTAGTGAACACGTCGTGGGAGGTGTGAGGAATGTTGGTCTCGATTTTTGGGTCGAACGGTGGGATGAGGGGCTCAAAAACCAAGGAAAAGCATCGATTCCCGAGGCCAAAAGATGGGAGCCAAGTCACTCCTGCGTGGGAATGGCCCTAAACCTTAGGGGCAAAATTGTAATTTTTTCCCCGGGGCTCGATTTTGACCCAAAACCTCCCGAAACCTTTTTCTAGGCCCCGAAATACATCCAAACGCCCTCTTAGGTCATGCTAGAGCCTCATAGGTGTATTCATAGTTTGATTATGAATGCTAACATGTACTTCATGTGATTAGGGTTCTGGATGATCGAGTGCGGCGATGCTCCGGAGGTTAAGCTACATGGATTTTTTGGGAGTATACGAACCTTCCAACACTGTGAGTGGCTTAGATTTCTTTGTTTAGCCACTGGGAACAAAGATTTTAAAAAGTTTTAAAATCATAAATGATTTTCAAAGATTTTGGGATATGGGGAACCTACACACACACACTTGCATGGTGATAGAGAGTGGAACGTTTTTAAAGAAAAGAATAAAGATTATGTGTGTGTGCTTATGTTTATATGTTTTAAATATATATGTTTTATACATACATATATATATATATATATGATATTGATATGGATGGGAAGCGAGATGAGCGATCAAGAGGTTCCTCGAGGCTCCGATTTGAGGGAGCATGGACTGAGTTGAGAGGCATGCAACCAAGTAGCCGTGGACTGCCTATCGAGGGGCACGGTGAGTGGAGACCCTGAGAGAGGTGTGCAGGGTAACTCGCCAGGGCTCGATGTAGCTGTGTTCCACCACAGCGTCTGGCACCACCGAGGGAATGGGTCTGAGAAAGAGAAAGAGGGGAAATGTTTTGAAAAGAAAAGATATAGCCCTCAGTGTAGTGAGGCATACAACCAATGGGTCGAGCCTTTAGTATGTTGAGGCCAGCCCATTTGTTTATGTAGTTATTTAAATGGTTTTAAAGTAAATTCTCGTTGGAGAATTTGAAAAGAGATTTTGTAAAGAAAAATATTTATTTTATTATCATGTTTCGGATTTCCCCTATTTTTGAAACCCTTGATGGAGATTCATTGAACCTTTGTCACTCACCTGTATCTAATGTAGATGGATGTAGATCTGCGTACAAGGATAACAGATAGATCGGAGGCTCACTAGGAGGCGTCGTTGGCTTAGGCTTAGTAGTTTTCGCTGCGTAGGTATTCTTTTGATTTAGTCCACTGGTACATCTTTTAAATTTAATTATTTTATAAAATGATTTCTAATTAAAGTTTAGTTTAATGATTTTGCAGCAAAGATACTCAATTCATGCCTTGCGGTGCTTCAGGGTGCGTGAGCGACCGACAAGTACTTCGAGATAGTACGGCGGTGCCATGTGGCTAACCCCTCCCGGTTGGGACGTGACAATAGAGGGTAAGGGTTTGATGCAATCATGGAATTGAAAAACCCCAGAGCCTTATCAAGCTTAAAGGACCTTGATTTACATTTATCTATGATCAATTTATCTAAGTGGGTGGGTTTAGACATACCAATTTGACCATTTTATCATTAACAATAGCAAGAGTAGAATATCAAGCAAGGAAACAGATTTTAGATAGTTGAAAATCACAAAAGAGAAAAACAACAGAATTACCTGAAAAGAAGCACAAAAAGGAGATATTGTAGTTGTCCTCTTCATCGTTTTTCTAGCTTTACTTTAAATCTCATGGGTTATAGCTTTGTTTTGGAGTGGAGATTTAACGATGCTTCCCAAGAGTTAAAAACTAAATAGTCTTAATGGAAGTTAAGGCAAAAAGATAGATCCAATTTTTACGTTTTATGAATTCAGAGATCAAGGGCTCATTTCTATACTAGTAATTACTATGAATTCAAGGACCATGGGCCATTCACTTATGACATAGTTGTTAATAGCCTGTTCGGGTGGCATGAGCTTTTGTTAAAGTGATAATCTAATAAAATTAGAACTTTTGAATGGAGGAAACCATTGTTATGAGAGTTTTATCCTTATAGTAGACCTATTCAGTTAGAAAGGGATTAGTTTTAGATCAAAGCCCTAGGGATACCTTTGGTTGAAAAAAAAAACTTGAGAGAAGTTAGACTATATTTGATAAATTTAATGTAAATGTAAAGCTAGTTACATGGCAAGGAGAAAATATCATTGTAATGAAAAAAATATATCTATATATAAGTTGGTATGTCCGTTTCCTTTGAAAGACAATAATTTTTATAAAAATTTATATTATATTATCTATTTATACATATTTTTCTAAAAATACATAAAACATTAACTATAACAATATTATTTTGCCTAAACAACTTGCATATAGTGCTAGTTTCATTGCTAGTTATTATTATTAGTTTTTTTTTCTTTTCCAACTTTGAGATCGTAAGTATTTGGCTCCTGAGCCAATAGAATTAAAAGTCCTACACTCTATGAATAATTTATGATAGTAACATCTAACACGTATAACTCTTCTTTCTTTTGCTAAGCTACAATTGAGAAAATTATTCATCAAGTTCTAGTTACAAACAAATTGGCATTGGCACAAAGCGAGAGGGCCTACTGAATTGTCATAAAATCCTTGACTTTGGATGAACTTGGTAGCACACTTAGCACTACAACAGGAATCATTGCAAGAAGAGGAACATAAACCTAGCCCAACATTGTAGAATTCCTACTTGATTACAAAACCCTTGCCCTTCTCCGTTATGTCTTGCACGACACTTCGCATTGCAATCTTTCCTACATAGTCCAAGGCCTTCTGTGCAAGTATCATCGCCCATTATCCCGGATAAAAATCCCTACCCCATTTGGGTGCCCCACTTTATACCCCATGCACCAAATTTCACCACGTGTTGCCTTCACTTAATTCTCTTTCCTCACCCAAATGTCTGTTAACTCATACTAACTCAGTCGTCCATTAACTTCTCTTAAACGGCATTTAGGGTTTCTAAAAATATTCAATAAATTATTTTCTCATTTAAACAAAATCCAGAAAGGACAAAACAAAGAAAAGACAAAAGAGAATCGTTGCAAGAAAAGCCCTCTCTACTACATGATAAACAACAAAAAGGACAAACAAAAAGGGAATCACCTGGCTCTTAGTGAATCAGGTTTTTTCATTGGTTTTCAATTTCACTTGTTTCAATAATTTTCCTTACAAGTTTGCTAAATTTGTTTATTTGTTTAATTTTTAGCTTATGGATCAAGTAAGAAGAATAAAAACCAATTGTGTCGAAGATTAGAATTTCCTTCATTAGTTGAACAAATGGAAGAGTCAAATATAGAGCTGACAATGACAGAGGAAGAAAATATAGAACTAATGGAGGAGCCAAACCAATAGCAAGATAAGTGTTTGAATTTGATTGATCTTTGTGCTAATATTATAGCTTCAAATATCTCTGAAGAGATTATTCCAAGCTTAGTATGGAATTTGATAATGAGGAACAAGTTTATGATTTTTTATAACAAATATGCTAAGTAGGTTTTAGTGTTCAAAGAAGCAAAAGGCACAAAGACAAGTGTGGAACTGGATGGATCGAATTTTTTGCTGTACTTGTCAAGGTACTCGAAGAAATGATAAAAGAGATGACAATTACAAATCTCACCGCCCAAAAACAAGATTTGGATGCTTAGTTGAATTAAAAGTCTCATAGTTTGATGGTAAACTTCGTGTTACTAAATTTATTCTTGAGCATAAATATGCATTGGCTTCTCTGCGTAAACATATGTTTCTAAGATCTTAAAGGGAAATTAGTCTCGCCTAAGCTGCTGAATTTGATATCTCTGATCAATCTAGAATAGCTCATAAGGAGAGTGTTTGGTTTTTAGCACAAAAAGCCGGTGGATTAGAGAATCTTGGAATTTTTCCTGTTGATTACAATAATTACTTGCATTCTAAAAGAACAGAAAAAATGAAAGTTGGAGATACAGATGGTGTATTGGAATATCTTCAAAATATGCAACATGATGATCCTAAATTTTCTTATACTATATAGTTTGACCTTGATGGTCTCATATCTAATATTTTATAGGCAGATGGTAGAATGAAATTAGATTATGAATCATTTGGGGATGTGGTCTATTTTGATACAACATATAGAAAAAAATAAAGAGCGTAGACCTTTTGCATTGTTTGTTAGTGTTAATCATTATAAGCAAAGTGTTATTTTTGGTGCAACATTATTGTATGATGAAACAAGTGAGACTTTTCATGTGGCTATTTGATTCATTTTTAAAAGCAATGTCAGGGAAAAAACCAATGATGATTCTTACAGATCAAGATGCTACAATGGAAAAAGCATTTGCTTGCCAATAGCTTGAAACATATCATCTCCTATCCATGTGGCGTATGTATCAAAATGTAACTAAGCACCTCAATGATGCATTTGAGAGATTTAGTAGTTTCACTAAAGATTTCATTAGCTGTATTTATGATTTTGATGAAGAGGAGGATTTCTTAAAAGCATGGCATGATATGCTTGAAAAGTACAACTTAAAGAACAATAGTTGGCTACAGCGACAATTTGAGTTGAGAGAGCAGTGGGCTTTGGTTCATGGATGTCAAAATTTTTATGCAAATTTGTCCACCACATAGAGAAATGAGAGTATGAACAACTAAATAAAACACTACATTGGGTATCATTATGATTTATTACGATTCTTTGATCACTTTCAGAGATTATTCTTTTATAAGCACTATGATGAGTTGACAACAGACTACAAGGACAATCAGAGTAAGCCATCTTTACCTTATCAAGTTAAGATATTGAAGCATACAATAGATGTTTACGCTCCCGCCATTTTTATAATATTTTCTCAAGAACTTTGACTTACTTGGGATTGTGAGTTGTACATTAATTATACTTTAGGGACTACTACTTGTCAGAATTTTCTATTTTGTGGGCTACTATTAATTGGTCATTTGTTGTTTATAAAACAGGCTAATAATTTTGGTCCATATGAGAAATAAGCATGAATGCCCAATTGAGATAAGTGGTCTTTGTTATATGGGCTTTGCACATCTTTTTTGAATTAGTCTGGTATAACAGTTGTGTAGGCTTGACCCAGTAGGCCTTTTATGGGGAGGATTACTAGTGGGGTTGTTAGGGTTGATATAAATAGTTGGCTAAGGTCCCCTCTTCTCTTCATAACGTCAGTTTCTTCCCATTGAAATTTGCCATCTGAAAAGAAGAAGAAGAGGAAGGCCATAGCTTGACCAGAAACACGTTGTTGCTTCCGTTTGATTATCAATGGCTACCCAATCAGGTATTATATTGTTTTAATATTTATTGGTGTTCTAATATTCACTTAAGATCTTGAGTATTTCAAATATTATGTCTTACATGTGGTATCAGAGCTAGGTCTTAAGTGATATTAGGACCTAAATTAGATTTATTATTTTAATTTTTTATAAATCTATTTTGGGTAAAATTATTCCGGTTAAGTTTTTGGAAATTATATCGAATTTTATTCCTCTTGCTTCATGAAATTGATCTATACTTATTATTATTTATGTCTTGTTTCGTCAAATAATAAGTTTAGATTGCATAAAAGTTGATTTCTTGTTGACTGGTAACCAAGTTTTATACCGGTTATGAATTAGTTTAAGAACCCATAATATTTCTTTATTGTTGTTTCAATACTTGTTGTTTGAATGTGTTTTGACACATGGGTTTTGTATAAATATGTCGAAATTGAGATTACATGAAGTTTAGTGGTCAAAATTTTATTAAATTGATTGCAAATTAAAGCTGACCCGAACGGGGTCGAGAAACTGCTTCAGCGGGTTGAGGTATACCCGTCTGGAGGTTGAAGACTATGGTCAAACTTGACCACTCACCAGTCAATGGTCAAACTTTGACCGATTGACCAAGTTAGCAAATATTCTAGCGCGTGCGCGGCTGAAATTTGTTAAGATTTTCACGGTTTGCATTTGTTTAATATATCATTCATTTATTGTGTTGACACAACCAATTTGTTGCTTTAAGAAATCATTATTAATTATTAATTATTTGATTATTTAAAATAAGTTATGTGCATATTTTATTATTTTATTTATTATGAAATATTTTGGTATTTATGTATTTCCTTATTTAGGCCAAAATATATGTGTCCTTAGACTTATTTTATATGCATGACTTGTTGGAATCTCAAAATTGATATTATTAATTTGATAAGAATTAAGACATTGTGATTAAATGCAACATATAATTTTTTGAAAGACCATGAGATACATTTTGCATCCGTATCTCATATTGAATGGTCTATTGTATACATTTAGTAGAGTATACAATTTTGTAATTGGGCAAATTTACTTTTCCCGATTTAAAAAAGTCTTTTATTAGTTATATAAGTGTTTGGCTGCCAAAGTCGCTCACTTATTGATATTAATAGAAGATTATCTCATTCATTGGCTACGGGATTGTACTTTGATAGTTTTATACAATTGCCTGCCCAAAGGGGGTTATTGTATAAATCAATTTGGTATATTACATAAAGCATTGTAATTGGGGTAAACTGGTCTAGAATTTCTATCTGCCCAAAGGGGATAGCTCTTCAAAAATAAGTATATCTCATGTTAGCTTTATGTGAAGAGTACCTATTAGTATATAACATTCTCTGCCCAAAGGGGAGTCTGTGATGATACACCAGGGCTTTTGGTTGTTCATTGGCACATTATGAATTGTTGCTTAACATATTTGCCCATTAACTAATAAGTTGCATTGTTTTTTGTCTTAATCAGTGACTTTTGGTGTGAATAAGAATCAGGCTACTGTTGAGATTCTGAATGGCTCTAATTATAAGAGGTGGTCTAAGGACTTGAACTTTGCTTTTGTTATGAGTGAGATAGACATAGCCTTGCGTGTTGATAAGCCTGCAACTCTCACTGATCAGAGCACTGCTGTTAAAAAGGAGTTGTTTACTCAATGGGATAGAGCAAACCTTATGTGTGTAGAGGCCATTAGGAGAACCGTTGTTGAACATCTGATGAGTGGTCTAGAAAAGATTGAAAATGCTAAGGAGCTTTATGCTGCCATAGGCAATAGGTATGAACAATCCAATAAGTCTGAGGCTGGGGCTCTTATGAGTGAGCTAACGAGTATGAAGTATAATAGTGAAGGAGGTGTTAGAGATTTCATTATGAGATTGGTCCATATTCAAACCAAACTAGGTGCCCATCAAATTTCTATCCCTGACCAATTCCTTGTTCACCATGCCTTGAATGCTTTACTTCATGAGTTCACCAAATGAAAACTACCTATAATGCTGTGAATGAAACCTAGAGTGTCAATGACCTTATTGCCAAATGTGTTTCTGAGGAAGAAAAACTCAAGAAAGAAAAAAATGAGATTGCCTTACTTACCACGCATTCCAAACCTCATTACCAAAAGAACCTTGGAAAACCTAGGAAGATTAGGTTTAATGCTCCTAATAAGGTTAAGGACGATAAGGGACAGGCTAGTGGTCATACCAAAGGGATAGGAGGTCGAAATGCTGCCATTAAGAAAGATGTCAAGTGCTTCTTTTGTAAGAAGAAAGGTTATGTCAAGGTCGATTGCCTCAGGTTTAAATCTTGGTTAGAGAAAAAAAATAAACAAGGAGGTAACTTATTAACCCTCAACTCACTAGCTCTCGTTTGTTATGAATCATATTTTGTTTGTGCCCCACCAAATTCTTGGTGGCTTGATAGTGGTGCAACTGTTCATGTTGCTTGTACATTGCAGAGATTCAAAAACAAACGGAAGCCAAGTGAGAGTGAGGCCAAGCTTAAAGTTGGAAATAATGCTGAAGTAGATGTTAAGCATGTAGGAATCATAGGTTTAAATTTGAGTTCTAGTTTTGAACTTGTTTTGGATTATGTTTTCGACATTCCATCTTTTAGGAGAAATTTGATTTCAGTTTCTGCTTTAGACAAAATTGGATATTGTTTTGGCATTGGAAATGGAAATGTTGACTTGATTTTAAACTCAAATGTTGTTGGAAATTTTAAACTTGTTGATAGTCTTTACAAATTTAGTTTATCTCCTAATAATGCATATAGTTGCATGAATGTTGAAAACATTGTGTCTAAAAGGCCTTTAATTAAAGAGAAGTCTTTTTTGTTATGGCATAAGAGATTAGGTCACATTTCAAATGATAGAGTTGAAAAACTCATAAAAGACAATATTTTACCTTCTCTTAATTTTGAAAACTTAGACACATGTGTTAATTTCATTAAAGGTAAAATGACTGAGACTAAGAAAAAAGGGGCAACTCGAAGTTCTGACCTTTTGCAAATTGTGCACACTGACATTAGTGGACCTCTTACACCTACTTTGTGTGGTAGCAAATACTTTGTTACTTTTATTGATGATTTTTCTCATTATGGTTATCTTTACTTAATTGATGAAAAATCTGATGCTCTTGAAAAATTCAAAGTTTTTAAAACTCAAGTTGAGAAACAATTAGGGAAAGTCATCAAGGTTGTTAGGTCTGATCGTGCTGTTGAGTATTATGGCAAACAAGGTACAACTGGTCAGCATATGGGTGCATTTGCCAAATACTTGCAATAGTGTGGGATTGTTACCTAATATACTATGCTTGGTAGTCCTGAATAAAATGGTGTGGCCGAAAGGCGTAATCACACCCTTAAAGATATGATGAAGAGCATGATGAGTAGAACTAATCTTCTTGAGTCTCTTTGGAGTAAAGCCATTAAGGCTGCCTTGTATATTCTTAACAGAGTACCTAGTAAATATGTTCCCAAAACACCTTTTGAATTGTGGACTGGTAGGAAACCTAGTTTGAGCCATTTTTGAGTTTGGGGTTGTCCTGCTGAGGTTAGAATCTATAATCCTTATGAAAAGAAAACTGAACCTAGAACTACTCGCTGTTTCTTCATAGGATACCCAGCCCATTCTAAGGGATATAGGTTCTATTGTCCTACACATGGTACTAAAGTTGTGGAGTCACAAGTTGCAAAATTTCTTGAATGGGATATAGCCTATGATGTTGTGGTAGATAATGTTGATAGTGAACCTGCTAGACATGTTGATCTTCCTCTGCCTGTTTCACAAGGTAGTGTGGTGCCTATGGATGTTGAGAGAGAAGATCCTAGGCAACACATTGTTGATCCTCCTCCTTAAAATATTGATAATGCTCCAATTGAAGTTCCTCCTATTCAAGATAATGAGGTTGATGTTCCCTTGAGGAGATCTTCTAGGCAAAAGAGGTTAGCCATTTTTTATGATTATGTTGTTTTCTTTGTAGAAAGTGATTATGATATTACTCATGTAGTGGATTTTGTGAGCTTTAGTGAAGCTGTTAATAGTTTTCAATCTAATATGTGGACGGATGAAATGAAAGATGAGATGAGCTCTATGGTTTAAAATTGTGTTTGGGAGCTTGTTGAGCTTCCAAAAGGTTGTAGACCAATTGTTTGTAAATGGGTCTATAAAACCAAGAAAGATTCCAAAGGGAAAATTGAGAGATTTAAAGCCAGATTGGTGGCAAATGGATTTATTCAAAGAGAAGGAGTATATTATAATGAGATTTTTTCACCAATGTCTTCCAAGGATTCTTTTAGAATCATTATGGCATTCGTAGCACATTTTAACTTAGAGCTTCACCAGATGGATGTGAAGACAGCTTTTTTGAATAGCGATCTTAGTAAGGAGATTTATATGAAGCAACCTGAAGGTTTTGAGGAACCTGAAGGTGAACACTTGGTGTGTAGACTCAAGAAGTCTATCTATGGGCTTAAGCAAGCTTCTAGATAGTGGTACTTGAAATTTGATGAGGTTGTTACTTTCATGGGTTTTGAGGAGAATAAAGTTGATCAGTGCATATACCTTAAAATCAATGGGAGTAGATTCATTTTTCTTGTACTATATGTGGATGATATCTTAGTTGCTAGTAATGATGTTGGATTGTTGCATGGGATTAAGAAGATGTTGACCAAGACTTTCGACATGAAAGATCTTGGTGAAGCCTCTTTTGTGCTTGGGATTGAGATTCATAAGGATAGATCTTGTAATTCGTTAGGACTTTCTCAGAAGGTTTATATTGATCATGTGCTTAAAAGGTTTAATATGCACAATTGTAAGCTTGGGGATGCACCTATCATTAAAGGTAATAAGCTTAGTCTTAATCAGTGTCCAAAGAATGATTTGTAAAGGAAGTCTATGGAGAGCATCCCCTATTCCAGTGTAGTGGGGAGTCTCATGTATGCTCAAGTTTGCACCAGATCTGACATTGCTTTTGCGGTGAGTGTCCTTGGCAGATATCTTTCTAACACTAGTTTAGATCATTGGATTGCTGCTAAGAAAGTGATGAGGTATATGCAGAAGATTAAAGATTATATGTTAGTGTACAGAAAGGTGGATAATCTTGAGATTATTGGGTACACACATTCTGATTTTGCTGGATGTCAGGCTGATATGAAGTCCACCTCTGGGTACATTTTTATATTGGCTGTTTCTTGGAGGAGTGTTAAACAAACACTCTTAGCTTCTTTAACTATGCAAGTTAAGTTTGTTGCTTGTTATGGGGCTGCTATGCATGCTATTTGGCTTAGAAATTTTGTTTTAGGCCTTTGTGTTGTTGATTCTATCTCTAGACCATTGATGATTTATTATGATAATAGATCTGCAGTGTTGTTTTCTAAGAACAACAAAACTACTAGTGGGTCTAAACATTTAGAGATAAAATACCTCAAGGTGAGGGATTTTGTGAAAAATGGTGACATATTTGTTGAGCACATTGATACCAATAGTGTGCTTGCTGATCCTTTGTCTAAAGGGTTGAGACCTATAGTATTTAGTAGACATGTTGAGAGCATGGGTGTTATTTGGCTTTTTGATGTACTTGGTTAGTGGGAATTATGAATTCTCACATTATGATTTACATTATTTTATGTTGAGACCAATTTTTCTTTAAGACATTTTTGTGATGTTTAATTGATGATTCTTATTGATGAATAATCCATGCTATCTTCTATTTTATGTGTTCATAAACTTTGATGAAGATTTGCTATATATATATCTATTTAAAATCTTAAGATTTAGTGTCTGTCTTAAGTAGGACTGTTTTGTCAAATTAGGTATGTCTTATAAATGGCATCATATAGTGATCTCAAGAATCAGTGGGAGACATACAGGCATATTGTTGATGCTAAATAGATTTCTGATATTGTTTAGAGAAATCATAAAGAAGACCGACAATGAAAGTAGTACATTAAGATCACATTTGGTGCTATTTTCTTGCTACATAACCACACTAAGATCCATTGTCGATATGATTGCTTATACTTGTAACCATGGATAGGTCTTGTATCATTAAAGGGTACAAAGGCTGCATGATTCAGTATTTGTTGATTTTGTTGGACAAGATCATGAGATGTTGTTTCTATGGACTGAATTGTTTTCAAATTTTGGTCACATCAAAAATTGAGTTAACTAGCTTGGTGTCATGCTTTTTGAAAATGTTTTCTAAAATTTAAAATAAACACCAATTAATATTGCCCAAGTGGGAGAATGTTAGAATTTTCTATTTTGTGAGCTACTATTAATTGGTCATTTTTTGTTTATAAAACATGCTAGTAATTTTGATCCATATGAGAAATAAGCCTAAAGGCCCAATTTAGATAAGTGATCTTTGTTATATGGGCTTTGCACATCTCTTTTGAATTAGTGTGGTATGACAATTATGTAGGCCTGACCCAGTAGGCCTTTTATGGGGAGGATTACTAGTGGGGTAATTAAGGTTGATATCAATAGTTGACTAAGGTCCCCTCTTCTCTTCATAACGTCAGTTTCTTACCATTGAGATCTGCCATCTAAAAAGAAGAAGAAGAGGAAGGCCATAGCTTGACCAGAAACATGTTGTTGCTTCCGCTTAATTATCAATGGCTCCCCAATCAAGTATGTATATTGTTTTAATATTTATTGGTGTTCTAATATTCACTTAAGATCTTGGGCATTTCAAATATTATGTCTTACACTACTAGCTACAAAGTCATTGCTCCAGGAAAACCTCGGCACCACATAGTTACATTTGACTCGTCAAATTCTACCATCACTTATAGTTGTAAGAAATTTGAATTTTTGGTATTTTATGTGCTCATGCTTTGAAGGTGCTTTCATTTCAAAATCTTACAAGGGTTCGGGATCAATACTTATTGAAGAGATGGACAAAAAAAGCAAAAAGTGGAGTTTTGGTAAATTATTCTACTTCTACATCTACATCAAATGATCCAAAAGTAGATGTAGGTAGCCATTACAAAGCTTTGCTTAGGTGGTAGTCTCATCTAGCAGCACGAGCTGCAGTGAGCGAGCAATCATTCAATATGGCTATAAGTAATAGAGAAAAGACATTGAGCAAAATTGAGACAACTTTGAAAAGGTTATCGATTAAGGACTTTCGAATCTCAGGTGATGGAAAAAAGGCTTCTCAAGTTAATGACGAAGGTGGACAAAATGAGAATGTATGCAAAAAACCCAAGGGAATTAAATCTAAAACCAAAGTGAAGGGAGCAAGTGGATCTTCTCGGAGGCTAAAAAATGCTCTGGAAAAAGCTACTACAAAAAAAGAAAAAGTCGAACTAATAAATTCTTAAAATAGTTTTACATCATGTTTTGAAATTTTGAATGCATAGAATTCATGTTTCATTAACATTCTTTGAGTTTGTCCTATCATTATAGTTTCATATAACTTTAGCTGACATATCTTACTACAAAAATTCATTAGGAATCAAGCCAAATTGCCCACTTTACATGCCATAGTGCTACTACCGGATTGAATCAAAGTATTCGACCATTTCACTTTGCCCAGGTAATTAAAAATACTTTTGTTGTGAACTTAAAATTTTATATTTGATATCATATTCTACATATTACTTATACATTTGAATATTTGACAGCAAATTCTTGTTGGCAATCATGTATCAATTCAATTTGGATATTTTGAATTCATATGGTCCATTGACTGCATCTCAATTTATAATGGTATTTTTTATTTTATTGTAATAATTAAATTTAATCAAGATTACTATCTTGTATCTCTTTTTTATTATTTTCTATCAATTCATGTATCAAGCAACATCAGAGTTCAAATACTGATATGACTTTCATGAACCAATCTACTTTTGGGAGTATGGTGAATCTATTACAAGTAATGCTTATTTTTTTTAGTAAAAGATGTAGTACTTTGTTTTGAACTTTGATTATGACATTTACTAAATTTTACTTTCTTTTTATGTAGGCTCAAATATCCCAAAATCAACCTGGATAGGGGGACGGTTCCAAAGAAAATTGAGTGGCGGATAAACAAAAGATTTTCTTAATTCTAGGTACAGCAACAGTTTAATAAAGTCAAGATTTAGTTGTCTTGTTATGTAATGAGTTTATTGTCTTTTTGGAGAAACTGTCGGTTTTTTGTGCTTTTAGGATTAAACCTTGAGTTTCCACGTTAGAATTCCCATTATTATATATTGCTAAATTTTGTTTAGGTCCATAAAATGCACACCTTTTATTTTTTTTTTTTGAAAGAAGAATATACAACCTAAGAATATTTACAAGGTCATCTGAGGATAGAGTATCATGTTCATTTTTTGTCTTTGGGAACAAAATAACAAGGATGCCTATATCTCTAGCATATAGTGCACCTCTATAAGTTGCCATCGAGAGAAAGAACATCTATAATTTTGCCAAATACTTGTTAAAAGAGTTCTAATGTTGCAATAGGTCTTAAAACTAGCCAAATTACTTGATATAGCATAGATAGCTACAACATCATAATCCTCGTTAAAACTGATGAGTAATAATATATATTTCTCCAATCTTTGAGAGAAAAACAAAGAATTCAAAAGGTAAAACAGCATTAATAGATGACGTGTCAGATTATTGTTAAAATTCCAATAGAAAATGCCATTTGTTGGAATGCCATCCTATATGACCAGATCATTTTCACTCTTTAGCTTGTTGTACGACCACATCATTTTCACACTCTAACATTGCAGAATCCACAAGGGATTGTGAGTATCATGAGTTCCATAGGTTTTTTATTGAATGATTATAAAGATGCTTTCAACCGAGCTCTTCAGGTAGTGAGACCTTAATCTTGCTCTTCACAACAATTAAATGTTGAGCTATATTCATTTAAAAGAATCAAAATCTTAACTATGATCTATTTCAACCAGGAAACCTCCACATAGCATAAAAGTAGAAGCAGTAATTTAGTGCAAGTCTCCACTAATGATATGTGACTATGCGTGCAATATTTACCTTAGAAATGTAGCAAGGTGATCAAATAAAAAACTAACACATTGACAAACGATAATGTGGAATTATGTGCTTATTAATATTTCCACAACTATTCAAATACATTTGATCCAAAAAAAGAAAAAAAAAGAATTAACAATTTGCAAGCAAATTATGATCAATAAAGTGAAAAATCCAACCTCGAGTACTTCTTTACAATTTTTAACCTTTTCCCTATGCTTCTTTACTTGCAAGAAGCACTTATTTATGCAATTATAGGTCATTCATTGAAAAATAAATTTTTTTAACCAAGAGGAAAAAGTTAAAATGAAATATTGCAATAGGGTATCTCATAGAATTACCTTGGTTAACTGCATTTTGCACTGTGAAGAGAGCTTTTTAGCAACAATCAACACATCCTTTAGGGTTTGCCTAAGTTTCTTCAAATGGATATCAATTATCACTCAATGCATCCTAGTTAAAACTCCAATCTTTACCAAAAATTAGAGGATGATGGCTCAATTCAAGCTAAGTGCCTCCTTTCTTACGGATTCAAATAGCTCGAACAACCTTTCTTATTGATTCAAATAGCTTAGATGACAAATACCTTTCTCCAAATCTCGGAAATATTGTAGCAACAAGAATATCTATAAAACCCAAAGTTGCAAGGAATGTTTTACAATCTCAAGACTCAATATTTAAAATTGCAAGTTGTCAACCTAAACGAACTACATTTAGAGCCATGATTCTATCAAAGAGTATGTAACTCGTAATTGTTTCAAACATAACAAGAGTATTAATCCACCAACTCATATGTCGAACAGAACTTTGTCAAAAGAGAGAACATAGTTTCAATTGAAAATAATTGAATCGAAATTAAATAAACAAAAGCCAAGAGTAAAAGCAAGGCTCCTCTTACCAAAGTAGGAAGACTAAAAGGCTTTCCAGTTTGTTGATTTTGAAGATATTTAGCAATGGCTTCAGCGACAACCATAGCTCGAAGATATTCAAGATCTGGAAACATACAAAAGAAATTCTGGTTAATTCACCTACACCGACTTCTGATTTTTTTTTTGTTAATTTTTCTTAAAATTTCTCTTATAGTGATCCCTTTTTCTTTGTTCTATCCTTTTTGGATTTTGTCTGAACGATAAGATTTGTTTACTTTCAGAAACCCTTTTTGTCCTTTAAGTAAAGCTAATGAATTGCTGAGTAAGTGTGAATTAACAAACGTTTGGGTAAGGAAAGAGAATTAAGTGAACGCAACACGTGACGAAATTTGGTGCATGGGGTATAGAGTGGAGCGTCAAAATGGGGCAGGGGATTTTTATCCCATTGTCCCAACCACCATGCAAGCATCATAATAAAATTAAATAGTAGATAATAGGAAAGCAATATATATAAATATAAATATAAATATAAATATAAATATAAATATATGTTATACCCTATTTTTTATTCTAAGTTTACATTGGTTTTAGAAATTGTTTGAAAAAGAGAAAATTGCCAAAAGCAATTACATGAAAGTTATCAAAAAATAGTTACTTGGGAGAAATTTTCTAGGAAAAAGATAAAATGAGTAGTTAGGAATATAGAATTAACTTATTTGTTCTAATATAAATAAGAGTTTGAATGATATAAAATAGGTCCCTAACCAATCAATCAAAGCTAATTTTTTCATACTTTTTATCCTAGTTTTACTTTTCCTACACTTTACTTTTCTTGCGCCTTAGTTTTAAAGGTTTCTTTAGTTTCTAGCCACTTAAATTTACGGTAATTCTTATTTTCTTCATTGGGATATTTTTCTATGGTTTTCCTCTAACTTTTTGGTTACGAAGAATTTCTCACTCTTGCAAGAAGAAATAAGGGTGAGAACCACTTTTCGTCATCTGACATCATGCAAATCTAAATTTGATTCAACAACATACACACACACACACATATATGTGTATGTGTATATATGTATATACGTGTAAATATATATGTATATATGTGTAAATACATATATATATATATGTGTGTGTATATATGTATATATGTGTGTGTGTGTGTGTGTGTATATATGTATATATATGTAAATATATGTATGTGTGTGTGTGTGTGTGTGTGTGTGTGTGTTTGTGTGTATGAGTTTAACTTATATTAGGATCATTTTAAAAAAAGGACTTTTTAGGTATCCAATAACTGGATGACACCTTATAGATTTTACAAGACATTAGGATTTTAAATATACATTTATCCTCACCAAATATCTTTTTTAGAGAGAGAAAAAAGGGTTTTTTATAACAAAAGTTTAGCCCTAAATTAAAATTTTCTTAATTTTTTAGTGTAAGCTTCAACGCATATTACATTTGTTATTATAGGGTTTAGCTTAAATAAAGAAAAAAAATAATGAATTAACAAGAATTGATTTAGTGTAGAAGAATATAAGGTAATTGTAGTATGCCTTTTAAAATCTCTGAGATGTCAAAATACTGTTGGATAAGTCACTTTTAGGATCATCGCAATGTAAGTTATACTATATACATATATATATGCATATATAAATGTATACATATACCAACTCCTATTGGGTTGGTACATATATATATATATATGTATACAGTTATATACATATATACATATACCAACTCCTGTTGGGTTGAGTGGAATGAACTCAATGTCCTTTAAGTAAGGTCTCGGGTTCGAGTATTGTGAATGGAGAAAATAGATTTGGGAGAGCTTCTCCTCATTTAGAGTCCGACATGGCTCGAACATGATTGATTGTAGATCGCTAAATAGATACAGATATCTGTGATCATATCAAAAAAGGCAGATACGGATATTTATATATTTATATTTACATATACATATACATATATAGGGAAGGAATTTAGTTATATTCGATGTAAAACTTTTAGTTGGATCGCTACCATGTGGGGAGGTTCGATATAATACAAAACACCCATGTATTACTAAATATACTATTGATATTAACAATCTGATAATTGAATTTAAAGATATATTCGAATCTCTTATGCACATAAATTTCAAGTCAATCCGATATTTTTATGATATTGATCTAAACTCTAACGTTTTTAGAAATTTTTAACGTATATTTAACGATAAAAAATTTTATTGCATTAAAACATATGCAATTTTATAAATTATACGTGAAATTTTATATGCACGATGTACATGAACAATGCATGAAGTTCAACGATTGAACTAACTAAATATTAATTGTACATTAAGTTACAAAAGAATGTAAAACTCTTAATCTTACATCGAGTGTAAAATGATCCCTCCTCTATATATGTATATATCCACATACATACATACATACATATATGTATATTTATGTATATATATATATAATACACACACACACAAAGAAAAAACAATAAAAGCTATAATATGACTGTTAATATTACATGCAATCTCATCATCATGATTAAATAGACCTTGAAAGAGAGTGAAAGAGGGACTGAGGATTTTGAATGAAAAAAAAATGCTTCCAATGGGTGCGTACGTACCTAAAGCAAGAGCAGGAATGAGGAAGAAGAATATAACAAGCTTAGCCATTTTACAATCAACACTTCAAGGTTATGTAATTTTCCTCTAGACTCTAGCTAGTTATATGAAGACATATATATATATATATATTTATATAAATACATATAACTCCCCTAAATGAAAACTCAAGCATATTAGAGGGATTGGGGTGCAATTGTCAACCTCTCATTGGCTGAGCTTTCTTTATTTTTTTTCTTTTGCCAAAACCACAAATGCCGTTGTTTTAGGAGATAAGAGAGAAAACAAAAACCAAAGATCAGAAGAGTCTAGAAACGGGGTAACTATGCACTAATTTTTTCTCTCCTTTCTCTCTTTCCTCCTCCTCTCTTTGATTTTTCTTGCCTTTTTTCTATCTTCCATCTTTATGTTTTTCTCGCCTCTCTTTCCTCCTCTTCTCTTTCTTCGATTTTTCTTTTCTTTTTTCTTTTCTATCTTCCATTATTTTGGGATATGTTTTAACTCGGCTAATAATTTACGTTGATTGTTTATTTGTTTATTTACTTTTTTTTCAGTTTTTTTTTTCAAGTTTTAGGTTTTGTAAAGCCTTTAATTTGTCATTGATTGCCTTTTTGTTAGTTTATTTTTGAAGATTTCATATGGTTTTATTCTGTTTAACTGGGATTGCAGTTTCAATTAGATGTTAGATGGAGGAGTGAGAAAGAATCAAGATGAAGGAAAATATATTTTCTAGGTACAACCTTTAGCTTTAATATTTCTGAGATTAATTTGAGAATTTATTTAATGTTTCTTTTTTTTAATCAGTTGTTTTGGTTTAGGTTTTGTATCTGATATTAATTTGGAATATTCTTTAATGTTTCTTTTTGCTTTGTACTTAGGTCATTCCTATCTTCTTTTAGCTGGTATGTTCTTTCTTTCATTTTACCTGTATGACTATAAAATTGATGATTCCATATTGTTTTGCTGTTGCATAGTCTCTATATGATTTATATTTGTGATAACTTCATAGTTATTGGTTACTGCTAAAAAAAATGAGTTTGCTATTGCTGGTGATTTTTATGCAATGATGAGATCAGCCACAATTCAAAACTTAAAGAGCATCCTTCTAAATCACAACAAAAAACATGGCCAACATAGGAGGTGTTAATCTTCAATTCTTAGTTTCTTGAGTGCCTCTAACTGCTGCAAGCCACACCTAATCTATGGCTGCACTTTTATAACTACATTATACGAAAGATGAAGCAGATTAGAGGAGAAGGGGGCCAATGCAATTGTCACCCTCTCATTGGTTGTTTATTATTATTTTGGGGGTGGCGGGGGGGGGGGGGGGCTGGAGGGTCAAAATGACATTGTATCGTCATATGGATGAGGGAAAAAAAGTGAAATTAAGAAGCTTCCAAAGAGAACAAGGAGCCAAAGACGAGCTAGGATAAGAAAAGAGAGAAAGAAGGGGCATGAGGATTCTGGAAACCAAAAGAAAAATGGAGATGTGGAGGACGTCGAGGAAGAGAGCAGAGGATAGCGTAAAGAGAGAGAGAGAGAAATGTTGAAAAAAAGATGTCGTGAACTCGGTAGATGAAGTAGAAAAAAATTTTTGAGGTTCATAAGCTATTTGCCTAACTGAAGCCATGGTTGAATTTGGTTTCTTTTAGCTTATTTTTTCTTTGAAATTTCTATTCAATAATTAAATCCTTCTTTTTCCTCTTAATTAAACTGATTTTATAACTTGGCTTTATCACTTATTGCAGCCAATTGGATTAATAGGGATGCCAAGAATTACACAATAGAGCTTCAAAACGGTTGATCTTTGAAAAAAAAAAAAGAAGTACTACCTCTGCACCTCAATGAATATTTCGTTCAGCGGGGAACTGCACTTGGTTAGGTTATTTAACTTTCTTCAAATTTTGAAATTAAGAGTCCTGCAAATAAGTTTCCATTTTATACTAGATCAATATATTAATTTCACAAGGTTAAAATACTTTGGTTTCTTAAGATAGTTTCTATTTACACATTATTTAGTAGTATAAGGTTTGAGGTGTTCAACTTTACTTCATTATTGTACTAATACACTTGAACATTGATTGAAGATCTTACTAAATTGATTTTGCTAGTGGTGAAAAGCAATAAGAACTAGAGAGAGAGAGAGAGAGAGATGAGAAGGATAAATAATATATGGTTTCTTTGTTTTTGTTCCAAGTCCTTTTTTTTTTTTGTTTTCTTTTCTTTCTTTTATTTTTTTAATATTGAAAGAAGAATCTTTTGGAGACTTTAATTGATTTCCTTTAATGACATCTTCTTTCTAGAAAATTGTAAATGCACTTTATATATATATATATATATATACACACACAAATACTTCACTCTTAATATTTGTAATATTCTTTCTTAATAGTTAATATTTTGATTTCATATTATGATTTTGTATGAAATTCTCCTCAACTAAGGTTAGTCTTAGACCTTTGATATGATCAAATTCATTCTTCAATCCTTTACATGACTTACCAATGCTTCATGTAGTTAAATTGATATTTTATATATTTAATTATTGTGACTTTTTATTTCATATTACTATTTTGCATAAAAGTAAGTCTTCTTAAGTAAGGTTAGTCCTAACCTTCTTGCATGATTAAATTTATTCTTTATCCTTTGACTTCCCAAAACTTTATGTAATCAAATTGCCTTTTTGTTTGTTTGATCGTTCTTTTTCTTTTTTTTTTTATAGTGAGGAGAAAAATAGAGGAAAAAAAAAGGTTGCTATCAAATTGTCCCTACTCTTTATTTGAAGAAATCTTTTATTGGAATAAATACTCTTTTATCCTATTGGATGTTTTTAAATTTCAATTTGGGATTTCTTAATGGTGTACATACTACATATTATTTAGCATCATATATTTAAGAACTATCATCAATGATATGGATTTGATGGGGTTTCTGTTATTTTAATCAATTTATAGATCATTCCTCCTTGGTTTTGAATAATCAAACACTCATTTTGTTGTAGTTTCTCTTTGTTGCTTATCATCCCTACTCATTACATATACAAGTTTATCTTATTATGCTTTTGCAAAAAAGTTGTCACGCCCCGACCCGCAGGCTCGGCTACGCGACAACCGCCGTACCACCTCGAGATGCGTGCCTCGTCAGGCGGGCAACCAAGATGGCACAAGGCTAAAATAAAGGATATTCGAGCAATATATGAAAACATATGAAATATCATAGATAACATAGTTTAGAAATATTTCAAAATAAAGTATCACATCTTACGGTGTTCCATGCAGCGGAAAGTATTATTTATAAATACACAATTATATATGTAAGATGCAATAATATTCCGAGCCAAGATATACCAAGTAAAATGAGGTGGCACCTACAATATAGTGTCCACAGAGACGAACTGGGATCACTGGCCACCAGGAGGTCCGCCATCCAAAGACTGATGATCTGAGAACAAAAGTGAATGGGGTGAGTACATAAACTTGTACCCAGTGAGAGACTCGGTTATAAAGACCGATTACCTCAGGCTAGGGATATGAAATAATCCAAATCTCAATTTAATAAATCATTTACTGTAATGTAGTAAATCCCATACCAAATCAAATATCAAATCCATAATATTAATATTTACATAAGGGCTGGCATCTGAAATCTGTCCCAATAAGGTATACCCGTGCACTGGGGTATCCACTGGACCGTCAAGGGTTACTTTATACTTTTAAAAATACTTTTACTTTACTTTCTGGCCCATTCCCTTGACGTTTGCCATACTGTGGTGGAACACAGCATCCGAAGTCCTGGCGAGTTTCCCTACGCGCCTCTCGCACTCATGAGCGACTCACCGTGCCCCTCAATAGGCGGTCCACGACTGAGTAACACGCATGCTCACAACTCGGTCCACGCTCCTACATATTGGAGCCCCGAGGACAACTCTCAATATCTCATATCTCAGGGGTATCATTCCCCAAATAAATAATCATTCTCTCAGGGGTATCATTCCCCAATCAATAATCAATTTCTTAGGGGTATCATTCCCCAATCAACAATCAATAATATCAACAAATAAAATTTATTGAAATTCCCACCCTTTAAATCATTTGTAAACTCAGTGTGTGAGGGTGGACAATTCATACCCCAAAATATATATAAACATTTTAATAAAGCATTTATAAATAAATTAGAAAACGGTTAACCCTCAATGGTCAACCAATATAATCCAAGCCACTCACAAGTGAGGAGAGTTGTATACTCCCCGATTACCCACGAATGCCTTGGCTCAAATTGCTACCGGTCCAAATCTCGTACGATCACGTACCTAAATAATCAAATTAAAAATCTAATTTGATTAATAAAATATTCAACCAATGATCAAATCATAAAACAACACCAATTAAAGGTCTCGGACTAAAATTGGCAAGTCTGGCAGTCAATTAAAGCAAATTGGAGTTAATTGGGGTCAAATGAGGTCTAGGGTTGCAAAATTACCAAAATGCCCCTGGTGCTACAGTACCCTTGCCGACAGTGATGTTCCGGCGTCGGAACTAGTCAGAACCGGCGCCGGTTCTGTTCTGGAAATAAGGCCGAGTTTCGGCCATAATCTTCTTCAGCTCGATTTAAGTTCGATTCAACACCAATCCGTATCAAAATTGAAACACAGCATGTTAAACATATGATCTAAGGATTTACAGCTTCAAGAACGGAATCAAACCATTTAACATGCTCGAATTTCGAATCAAATCATAAAGGATTAACATATCTCGGGCAGAACAGAAATATCAACTTTAATCAACGAATTCTCTTAGCTCAGACCATGAAATCAAGCATGTAAACTATCAGATTAAAGCTTGATGAGTCTAGAATAACATACCAAATTCTCAGCTTCAACCCACGGTTGAATCAAAAGATATGAGCTGATGAACAATCTGTCGCCAAAATTTCAGATTTCTAGATTTGATGATTTTCTTAGAAATCTTGGTGTTTTGATCTTCAAGGAGGCAAAAGAAGTTGATATTGATGATTGATGAAGTGTTTGAAGAGGGATTACAAGGTTGATTCAGAGAGAATTGGAAGAGAGAGCTCGGAGGATTGAAGAATTGAAGAGAAGAGAAAAATGGGGATCTCGGGTAGCCGAGACCCCATTATAATCGGCCAATTCCGTCGCCGGTATTGGTCAGTTCCGGCGCCGGAATCAACATAGTCAAGTTGACTCCGGTCAACTCGGTCAAACATCCTTGGAATCCGCGCTCAAGTGGGGCCCACATCTCGGAACTTCAATTTTAGGGTTTTAAGCTTGAAATCGAGCTATACGAAGTTTAAAATATCCATGGGAAGTCAAATTGGTATATTGACAAGACAACAATACATAAATATTCAACTTGACACGTGCGGACTAGGTCCGGGCGTGTCAAAAGTTATGAGAGAAATTGTAGAAGTTCACTTCCTTTACATGGTAACTACCAAATCTTATTGTTTTCTTTTTCATATATCATTTTTTTTTCTAAATTTTGGATATTCTATTGAACCAATTGATTAAAACGATTAGTATACTAAGATTTGAAATTTGTTCATAGCATAAAAAGGTTAGTGTTTACACTCTTTATATTTTTCTTTCCTAATTAGCTATGACTAGTGGTGCTATACTTTGAATAACTTGCTTTACCATTCTAACATATTATTATTATACTATTTTTATTGACGACAAGTGTTTATCCTCCTAACATTTTTTGGTAGGTTTATCTTTGTAAAGACTTATGTATGTATTCTTGCAAATGAAAGTCATGGACAAATGTGCAAATAGTTTTGAACGTTCAAGAAGGTTTCTGGCATGTCTTGTATATGAAATTTTTGTCAGGAAGAAAACTGTTTCATTTTTTTTCTTTTAGATCAAGAAGGTTTCTATCATCCCTTCCCAAAATAAATAAATAAATAAAAGATCAAAAAGGTTAGGAATCCAATTAAATGCTTGGGATGGTTATATATGTGTGTGTGTGTGTGTTGCAGAAAAGTTTTAGGTTAAATATTGTAAATTTTATTTGTATTTGGCTATTTAATTACAAATGGGTTGTTGTAGATTGTGATAATCTTTGGTGATAAAACGAGCCAGCATTCATAAACAGGCTTATGCTTATAATTTTCCTTCCTTCACCACTTCATTTGGTGCTTTTTCATATTTGTGGTGTTGTGCTATACTGTCTCTTGCCTTTGAATTTGCTGCTGTCTCTTTGATACTTTTATTGGTTTTGTTCTTTTTTTCTCTTTTAAGTTTGCTTTATGTATCCTTGCTTCGCTCATACTCTCATTTACATTGCTGTAAAAACCAAGAATGGCTCAGCTTGGCCATACCAGGATTCATGCTTTGATCATGTTTTCTTATTTTCCTTATATGTTGATTTATCTCAATATTGTATCAAGTTCATCCTTTTTTCTAAAGATTTTAATAATAATTGACAGTCAAAATTCTGACAAATTGTTGATGCACAAACCCGCGACGTAGCATGGGCAAAATTCTAGTATATATATAAAGGAGGTTAATTAATTATCATATAGATAATTAAGGGTTGATGCTACAAATGGAAACCATATAAACTGCATTAATTTTGTTAATCTATAATTTCAAAGTCATGAATTTAATTAAGAAGAAAAAGCATAACTGACTGTTGTAGAAATTAAAAAAAGACAATTAAAGGTCGAATTAAAGATGGAGGAATGATTACAAAGAAAATTTAAAATTTTATGAAGAGATTACTTCAAAAACTAAAATCATGTGTGATATGTGACAATAGATATAGTAGGACATGTAGATATTGGCTTTTAACAGTAATATGAATTTCATATAATTGATGGAGTTGACCCAAGATGTATGACAGGGTCTCTGAGTCAACCCCATCATGGGATGTGCAGGAGGGTTTGTCTTGGATGCTCAGACTAAGAGGTAGTTGGGAACCCCCTCCCAACCTTTTCCTAAAGAGAGTGTGATGTCACATTCTTGATAATCCCCTCCTTATATCAATTAATTTTTTCCAACAATAATCCCTCATTTTGTGGAACATCCATGATCCCATGTTCTTCCACCACTCACACTCCCCCTATCCCACGTTCTTTTAAAGTGATGTGGGTTAACTTTCAAATGATAGTTACTTCTGCCTATAAATAGTTTCCTTCTCATAATGAAGAGGATCGATGAAATTTTGGCCAGAGAACTCACACTTTAGATATCAAAAAGCTCTAAAGTTAAAATATATTACGAACTCCAAGCCACTAGCCTTAAAAAGTTGAAACCACCACCTATCACCACACTATCTCTCAGGGTCTGCTCCGATCTTCCTCTCCGTCACCTCTTGCACCTCCTTATGGTGTCTGTGACATTTCTTCACTCCTCTACAAAGAACTTGGTCTACATTTTGGTGACTCCACTAGTAAGGAGTGATCATAGAAGCGATGTTGTAAAGAAATCGTGAGCGACAATAAGTGATGATGACTCTACAATTCCTCCTTATGTCCGTGAACTTATAAGCATGATGAAAGCCTCTAATGAGAAGACGGCTGCCCTGAAGCACCACAAGGCATAGAACGGATATCATTACTACAAAACAATTTAAAACTAAATTTAAATTAGAAAACATTATAATAATAATAAATCATTCAATAAAACAATTTAGTAGTGGATTAACTTAAAGAATACATAAGTAGCGGAATCTACTAACTCCTATGCCACCGACATCTCCTAGTGAGCCTCCGTATGTCTAACCTAAAAAAATAAGAAGTAACATCTGGTGAGTACACATCAGTGTACCCAGTGAGTAGCATCAGTTCAATGCAAAGTCAGGTAGGGTTTGGGGAGTTGGGTATATCCAAAACGAGTTAAAAAACATTTAATAATTTATTTGAAAACCCCCTTTTAAAACATCTTCCCTAAAACCTTTCTAAAAATAACAACAACAACAACAACAACAACAACAACAACAATAATAATAATAGTAATAATAACTATCTATAGGCCGGCCGTGAAAACACCGAGACTCAACCTTGCACCTAGGTTGAGGATCTAGTATCATCGAAGGCTATCTTAACTCTTTTTCTTTTAAAACCTTTTCTTCTAATATATATATATATATATATAACCACTTTTTTTAGCTTGTTCCCTCGATGATGTCATTCGTTGTGGGTAGAGCACAGCTATATCTCTGCCTTGGTGAGTGTCCTTCTGTGCCTCTCTACTCTAGGGTCTCCATGATCGCTATGCCCCTAAAAAGGCAGTCCACGACTACTTGTTAGATGCATGCTCCACCTGGTCCACTTATTCTCTTACAGAGCATCGAGTCTTATCTTGCCCTCTTTGGGACTCTGTCTCTTATCTTATATATATATATATAACATACTATAAACATACATACATTCATACATACAATTTGATTTTAATTAAAATCATTTAAATAACCCATTTAACGTGGTATGCAATAAAGTGTGTGTACATGTAAGGAAATATCCAAATCCTAAAGCATGAAAAACATTTTGCAAACAATAAAAGTGTTTAGCCTAAATGGTTAAACACTAAAATAAAGTCACACACCATATTAGGGGGTTAGTATACTCTCAAGAATTCCATGATGATTAATCTCCAGAGCATCACCGCACTTGATCGCCCGAAAACCTTAATTTTACAAGAAATGAGTTAGAAAGCTAATTCCAACTCTCTTAAATGATTTTGAGGCTTTAATGTGCTAAAAGCTAGGGTTCGGAAGTGATTCGGGGATTAGGAAAGTGTTCGGAAGAGTTTCGGGTTAAAAAAGGATATTTTATGAAAATTACCAAAATGCCCTTGGGGACTCGAGTAGGTCCCATGTGGGACCTGGTCTGGAAGGCCATATTGGCCTTCCAAAATGATTTCCGTATGGGAGACAAAATAGAGACCAGTTTTCAGGTCTTTGCACCCCTTTCTGACCCTATTTCTCCCCCGTTCTTCATAGATTGACCTACAAATTGAAATACGAATTCCCCCACAACGTCTACAATAGATTCATCAAAGAAAATCTCGAAATCAACGGCTCAAAATCCTTAAAAATCAAATCTAATCATGTTTTAACCCAAAAATCTCAACTTAACTTTGAGCTGTGATTTCTCCTAAACCAATGCATGGATTTATGGAAGCAAATAAGCAAATTAGAGCTTGAGGTAAGTAAAACCATACTAAAAACTCACCATGATCCGATGGCTGGATTGTCCAGATCGGCCAAAACTCCAAAATGCCTATGTTGCTCATTTTTTGTTCAATCCTTGAAATCTTTGCTTTTCTTATTGGATCCGTGCTTCATGAGGCTAAAGGATTATTTAGGAATGTTTAAGTATGAAATTAAGGGTCGTTCACGGTAGTGGTTTGGGTGGTTGGTGAACAGAAGAAAAAAAGAGAGGGAGAAGAGAAAATGAGGGGGAGGGCTCAGCCTCCCCCTTTTATAATACAGGTCGACGTCGAACCTGCTTAGGTCCCATGATAGATCTCCTTTTTTTGCTATTTTCTTCTTTGATTCTCCTTACTCGGCTCGATTCTCCTATCTCTTAGCCAATGGGCCTCACGACCATTGATTATGGACTTTTAGAGGAAGTTCAGGTGGTGTCTGGCTATTTTCCATGCATTGGAAATTACCTCATCTTGAAACTGTCTTATCCTGTAATACCCGTACCAAATACCTGTTTCTTTCCGCCAATTAGAGCGTGCGTTAGTTAGTAAGAGAATGTGGTAAAGCCTCACTTAAGTTATGAAAAGGACATGGATGGGATTAAATGATTAGTTAAGAATTAGTAGTAAGGTTAGAAATTTAGACCGAAATTGTTAACAAATAACAGAGAATTTGAAAATTTTGCTGTCAATGGTTCGGAAGCAAATTGTCTGAAAAATGGAATTTTAAACTGAAAATTTTATTCTACTGACTTAGGATATAGATGGAATTTTGGTGATTGGAGAAGGGTAAAATGGTAGCTAAGAGTAAAATTTTACTCTTAGAATTTAACCATCCTTTGACAAGTGTCAAGGGCTTAGAAATGGATGGCTAGGATTGGAACACATTTCTTCTTCTTTTTACCTAGTGAAATCCGGCCATGCATGTGTCTTAGTCTAGAAAATTCAACCAAATTTCATGTTGTCTTCAACCTTGAGAAAAGATGAGCAAGACCACCATTGATGAACCTTGAAACCTTCCACCCATAAAACACAAGTCCAAACTTTGCCAAACAAGTACCCCTAAATTTGCAACCATATTAAAGCTCTAGGTTAGCCATTAATATTCCCAAATCAATTTCAAGAAATCCAAGCTTGGTTGGAAGGAATTTTAATTTGAAGTTCTAGGGTTTTTGGTGGAAGTTTACAAACCAAAGGAGTTCGGACACCTTCAAGGGAAAAGGAATCGGACGAGGAAAACCGAGGCTAGCGAGACCTCACTGTAAGTGGATGACTGCATTTCCAAATTTGTCTCTTAATATTTTGCTTTAAATGCTATTTGATAAAATGTTTATCATATTGTTTGATGAATGAGTATAAATGGAAAACGGCCCATAGAAAAAGGAATGTGATGGCCAATTTTAAAAGATTTAATGTTTAGAAAAAGTTATAAAAGATATGATTTTATGACAAGCTTTTGTTGTGGATTTGAGAAAATAAAAATGTGTTTTATATGATTTTGGGAAGTACAAAATTTGAAAAGGAAATAATAAAAGGAAGTTTGAGGGCCATCACGATTCCAAGAGATATGACTATACGACGGTCTCCATGGGAGGAATTCCTATTACTACAGTAGCTAAGTAGCCACGGACTGCCTTTTGAGGGGCGTGGTGATTGTAGTACTTACCTTTGAGGGAGGCGCGGAGGGAAACCCGCAAGGTACTTCGAGTTCGTCTTGTGGCACCACCGGTCATGATGGAACTCTATACTCAATTGTCAACCTCAGCCAAGGTGATAAATCGAGAGAGGAATTGACGGATTGAATAGATGTGACTATGGGCCAATTTCATATAAATTGCGCATCTTATTAATGTTTTCTCAATTTACTTTTATATGCTTTATTACAAACTATTTATTGTAATAATGTTTTACCGGTTATCCACTCATTGAGTAATTTAGTTACTCACCCTTGTTTTCAAAAAACTTATTTTTCAGGCTGTAGATATCAACCGCGCTATTAGGGTACATTGTGGTGGGAAAATATTTGGCACTTTACACTATTTTGACCAGAGGTGAAAAAGTCAACTCTTTTGTATTATTTTTAAAATATTCGTGTAGGTTCCACCGAGTATGAAAATATCATTTTAAATAGCCAGTTCTCTTCTTTAATGAGTCTAAGACTTTTCGAAATTGACGTGATATTTTTCTGAGTTCTGAAAATCCGTAAATAAATTCTACAAAAATATGTAGATAAACGTAATGGCATTTCTGTAAATATTTTGAAGTTTGGATATCTTATGTATAAATGAATTTTTATGTTGTGGTAGTTTGCGGTTTTATCTATTTTGACTTGTTCGAATGATAGTTAAGTGGTTTAACTATTTGGTACGATTAAAACTGTATGATGGATAAATGTGTAAAATGACCGTTTTAGCCTTGCGACCCTTGGAGTGTATTCTAACCTAATAGAATGCATTTCAAGAGTTGCGGCAATTGTTACGTGCTTTACTGTCGGTTTGGGGCGTGACATATCCTATCTTCAACATCTCTTCTTTATCATACACACCCGGACCAACGCAGTGTCTATATCAATTAACTATCTTCCACTATTCCGAACGGTATAGAAAAGTTTAAACAAGCTATGTGTGTCATCAGATGATGGCCCCGGTTTATGGCCGTTCAAGGTCAAGAAGTGTAGTTTTGAGCATAGGGGAGTCCATCTCTACATGATTAGGTCTGAACCAAAGAGTCCATCTTTTAAGCGCAACATTGGAAAGAAGATCATACTGTCAGCTAGAATGAGTTCAGGGATGATTTTGATCTCGATTTACGCCATTCTTAGATTTGCATTACGGAATAATTATGAATATTAAATTTAAATTAAAGATTTGTAAATGATATTTGTAAATTATTTTTAATAATTTTATGGATATATAAATTCAAATTAATCACAATTATGTGTAATTTGAATTTTAATTAATTTATGGCTAAATGCTCAATTCAAGGCTTAACATTTTCAAACCTGTTTAATTTGGGGTTAAACCTTTTAATTAGGATGATTGAGGGCCATACATTTCAAATTGGGCTCAATTTCGGGCCTGCTTTTGATTTGAATGGTGCATGAAAGACAAATGCCGTTAACCATAACAGGTGCTGATGTGGCAAGCTAATTACTCAAATAACTCATTTTTCTTTTCTTCTTCATGATGTCTTTCTTTCAAAACACCAACTCAAAAACTGATCAGCCCTATGCCATCACCACCTACCACCACTGCCATCGCCACCCATTACCACCACCACCATCAAGAAAAACTAAACTACCCAACCCTACAATATCATAGATCCAGTGTTGGCAATAAAAAAATAATCAATGATTTTCATGAAAAAAAAAAGCAAAGGAAGACTCTGTTAAACTTGCAAAACCTATCAAACCACCAGTAATAATCGGCCAAACCACCAGTATCAATCAACCAGCAATCCAAGCAAAAACAACAGAACATTGAACCAACAACCAGCAAAACAAAACACAGCATATGTATTTCATGTAGAGAGAGCATTGAATTTAAGGTGTCAAGTGCTTTTAGACATGAAATTCAAGTCAGATTTCAACATATTATTGTAGGTTTGGATTCTAAAAGTTGAGGAATCGGACTCTTGACTATTTCAATTTTTACATCTAGTACTTGTTCTCATAATTTGGATTTCCAATTTTCACAATCATAAAAGGCATAAGTTAGAAAGTTTCTTGAGTAAGAAAATACTGGTAACCAAAGAAAAGTCTGATGGTATTTGAAAAGAGAAAAGAAATATTGAATAAGTGGTAAACCCATAAACTAGTGTCCAAACAGACAACATCCTAAAATCCTTAAACTTCAGTACACAAAAATCCCAGGAACACTCGTAAAACACAGCCATGGAGATCCACATAGGAGGCAATGGCGACAGTAACAGCGAAGACATAATAGCAACTATTGACACACCCGGACCTAGCACGACCTTTTCGTACAAACGGAATAGTGCAAGATGACGTACGAATTAAACAATATGTAGGTCCGGCTGTGTCAAGTCAGAAGAGAAGTCAAACTTAAGGTAAGTCGTAGTTGGAAGGTAAAATTGGTGACCAAGCATGGAAACACTAAGGTGGACTTCTTTAAGTCCATAGCCAATGGATTGGACGTCCATTGGTGAATTGGTCGATGGATCGGGCCAAGGATTAAAGTTTGAGAGGTTTTAAAAAGAAGAGAAAGTTTGGCTCGGGGCCCAAGTAGACCCGATGTCGGGCTCCCCTATAAATAGGGGGAAGCCGAGCCTCTCCCCCTCATTTTCTCTCTTTCTCTCTTCTTTCATTTCTCTTTTCTCTCAACTGCTTTTTTGGAGCAATTTTGGACTTTTGGCCAATCCAAACAAACCGACCACAGGATCAAGGCGAGTTCTTGGTAAGTTATTCCTAACTCCTTGATCTACGTTTTTCTAAGTTTTCACGCATCTCCATGCATTGGTCTAGGAAAGATCCAAGCTCAAAGTTAGGTTTAGCTTTCAATTAAATTTTAAGTTTAAATTTGAGATCTAGGAACTTTGAGGTTGTGATTCTCGTTTCTGCTCCAGTAAACGTGTCGTGGGAGGTGAGAGGAACCTCCATCTCGAATTTCACTCCAATCGGTGGACCGAGGGGCTCGGGAATCGAGGAAGATCCTCGGATGACGGCTCCCGAGGATCCCTTACGGCTCCCGCTCGGGAGCCGAGTCTCTCCCACGCGGGAGAGACCCTTGACCCAGGTCCCACACGGGACCTAGGCCAATCCAACGCCGGACTGGGCCTTTTGCCCAATCCGTGCGGCTGGGCCCTGTTGGGCCCAAGCCAAGTGGGCCTTGGCCCAATCAGCAAGGGAGGGGCCTTTTGGGCCCAGAAATAGGCCCGACCTGACCCAACTGCATGGGGGGCCTGCCTGGCCCAAACCCGGGCCGGGCTGGGCCAAGCGGCTTATGGAACCCCAAGGGCATTTTTGTAATTTTTCACTAAATGTCCAATTTTTACCTCGGAACCTCCCGGACACTTTTCTAAGCCCCGAATCACATTCAAGCCCATTCGTAGGTCATGTTAGAGCCTCATAGGTGCATTCATAAATTTAGTTATGAATGCTAACTTATATTTCCATGTATTAGGGCTCCAGGTGAATCGAATGGGGCGATGCTCCGGAGGTTGAGCTACATAGAGCGCTTGGGAGCATACGATTCTACCAATACTGTGAGTGACCTAGACTTCTCTGTCTAGCCACTAGGGAAAAAGGTTTTAAAAATTATTTTTAAAACATAAATGTTTTCAAAAAGGTTTAGGGATACGAGAAATCCACACACACACACTTGTTTGTGATATACCCACACAGTGAGTGGGATGTTTTAAAAAGGAATATAAAGACTTATGTGTGTGTGTTTATGTATTTTAAAAATGTATGTTTCATATATATATATATATATATATAATTATGAAGTATTATTATTATGAGTTTTAAGGGTGCGACACTCTTGCGAGATGAGTGGTTGAGAGAGATGCTCTTCGGGCTCCAATATATGCGGGAACGTGGACAAGTTGGAGAAAGCATGCTAGATTCTCAGCCGTGGACCGCCTATTGGGGGGCACAGTAAGACGAGACCTGGTTAGGAGAGGTGCGTAGGGAAGCTCGCCAGGCTCCAGTTCACTATGTTCCACCACAGCGAGACACCACCGAGGGAAAAGGGCTAAAGAGACAGAAAAAAGAATATTTTTGAATGAGAAAAGAGATAGCCCTCGGTGCAGTGAGGCATGAGACGACCGGCGGATCAAGCCTCCAGTATAAAAGAGATGCCAGCCCATTTGAGACATATATATATATATATATTTTATTTAAGAGTTTTAAAAGAGGATTCTCAGCAGGAGAACCAGAAAAGAATTTTCAAAAGAAAAATATTATTTTATTATTATTTTATTTTTATTTTGGATTTCCCTTGTTTGCCCTAATCCAGATGGAGATTCTTAAAACCTCTGTCACTCACCTGTATCCAATATGGATGGATGTAGATCCGCGTGCGAGGTCAGCTGCTAGATTAGAGGTTCACTAGGAGGCGTCGGTGGCTTAGGCTTAGTAGTTTTTCGCTGCATAGGTATTTCTTTTAAATTAATCCACTGGTGCACTATTTAAAGTTTATTATTTTATTAAAAGATTTTTAATTAAAGTTTTAGTTGTTTTGCAGCGATGGTATCCATTTCTTTCCTTTGCGGTGCTTCGCGTGCGTGAGCGGCCGGCACATGCTTTGAGGCAGCGCGGCGGTTGCCACGTGGCCGACCCGGGTGGGTCGGGGCGTGACAACTATCAAATCCATTTGTACCCAATTTAAGACCTAAATCCAAAACCAACATGCAACTTAACTCAACCTCTTTGCTTCCTTCCAAAGCCTGGACCCTAACATCATCCCCACCCTGGATGTCTCCTTCCATATCATCTCTGCCTTCAAGCACAGCAAAAGATGATAGATTCAGATGGTGGGCCGTTGATTCCCGACGACGAAAGGTGAAGTCGCTACCTCACTCACCGTCAATAGAGCAACAAAAGAAAAAAGGTTATCGAGAAGAAGAAGGAAGGAAACCTTTGTATTTTTATTAAGTTTTCGCTATTTTTAATTTTAACTTTTAACTTTTTTATTTTTTAGCAATATAATTAATTTATCACCTCTCTATATGTCGTTATCTCATTTATTCAGATGCTTTTAACAACATGTGTAATCCACGAGCCATTTATTCTGACGGCAAGTCCCAAATTGAGCCAAATTTGAAATGTTTGACCCTCAATCGACTGAATTAAAAGGTTTGGCTCCAAATTAGGCAAATTCAAAAACGTTCGGTGTCAAATTGAACATTTCGCCTTAATTATCATCATCATCATTATTAGTACTACTAAAATTAATAATAATAAGAATAATATAATTATTTTCTAACAAAAATTATATTTTTCTTTTTTTGTAACTAAATAATGATGAAAGACTGTTTCAAATTCTATTAGAAAATACTCAAAATTTGTTCCGAAATTCGTCAGAATGAATGATG
The DNA here is from genome assembly GCA_030664755.1 of Microcos paniculata. Lineage (NCBI taxonomy): Eukaryota > Viridiplantae > Streptophyta > Magnoliopsida > Malvales > Malvaceae > Microcos > Microcos paniculata. The sequence continues at coordinate 28,456,851 of CP131459.1, read as the reverse complement.
TTCATCCAAATTCTGTTCCCAAACTGATTCCAACCAAACCTTCCACCTACTATTTTGCCTTGGTTTTAGGGATAAAAAAATTTCCATTCCCAAAACAGTAGGAAAATAAAAAAATTTTCATTCCTATTTTCGTTGCAAATTATCATTTCCATCCCAAATTCCATTCCAAAGTGCGTCTCACTATGCCTTTTTTGCTCGTCTATTTACCCGACTTTTGGGACAGACTTGATATTTGTTTCTATGAGTTTGACATGATATTCAAAATCTATTCCTATTATTTAGGGGCGAGCTTATTGGTACGAATTTTTTTCCATTCCAAAATCCCTTCCTTTTGTTCTTAGGCATGAATTTTCTTTGATTTTCTATTCCTATTTTTGTTCCTATTTGGTGTTTTTCTAATGGTGGGAGGGGTGTAAATACAATTGGTTTTATGGGCCATCCTAAAAAAAATTAACTAGTTGGTTTGCAATACGATTACATATCATAGATTGTCCATAAAGGATGCCAATATCAATGAGTTGTGCCCGAGATTGTCTATATAAGATCGGCTTAATGATCGAATTGATCCATGAACTTTTATTTGGAACAATTTGGTCATCAACTTTTAATTCCTAGACAAATTTGATGGAATTTGCCAACCTGGTCATGTCAGTAATAGAACATTAACATCATGTTAGCATCAAAGTCTCGACTTGAAAAAAATGTTAGCCACATGATAGTTCCTGTCAAATTAATTAGACTTGTTAAGCATAGCCCAACAGGCCCAGGACACAAACTGGTAAAAGACCTTTGAAAGTGGGCTTAAGCATTGGCCTATTAAAGCAGACTCTATCAAAGTAGACTCCACCATAACAGATTCCATATACAATAGTAAGCTCCTTAAAACCTACTCAAACCCTTAAGAGACTATTCATTAAATGACAAAGAAGTAATGGTCGTAGACTGCCAACTCTAATAGCAAGTACAACTACCCTATGATAGGTAGTCCCTTCCTAGCCCTATTCCGCTTAACGCTACCAACCCCTTTTGTCCCGTAAATAAGGTAAAATGTCTAGCACTATTCATAATCTTTTACTTCACATCTCCTCACCAATCTTCTCCCTTACCCTCCCAACTCTCTCTAAAATACTCCATTAATATGATAACCGTATTGATTCTCACACCGGAGGGGGCCCACTGGCTTAAAACAAATGCATATCCTCACTATTTTCAAGATTAAGGCTTGGAGGATCTTCATCACCATAACTAGAACTTTCTGTTCATCGTATCAATACAAAGTAAAAAAAAAAGGCTTCAACAAGACTAAATTCCAAAGATTAAAGTTTAATTTAAGAGTGTAACTTCCATCCAGATGATCTTAAAAAGTGGTTTGTTAGACATCTAATAATATATTGACATCTCATAAATTCTAAGAGGTATACCATAGTTATCTTATTTCTTTCCGCACAAAATCAATTCTTATTAATTCACAAATTATTTTTTCTTTATTTAAATGTTGAAATTTACCCTAAAAAATAAAAAATTTTAATTTGGAGCTAAATTTTTGTTATAAATGGTTTTGCCTTATTATTCGATAAGGATAAATATATATTTAGAATCTTGATATCTTTTCAAATTTATGAGGCATCATCACATTATTGGATGTCTAAATAGTAATTTTTTAGAATAATTTAATCTTTTAATTTAATAGTCAAATTGTCTAAAATAAAAGTTTAATGACCAAATTATCAATTTAAGTATAGTATAATAACGAAGTTGGTCATGAAGCCATATATAAGATCCCATATCTGCAATCGATACATGGGTCCATATGTACCCTTTAAACCACTGCAACACAATTAGCCTTTAGAGGCAAAAATTTAGTGATAGAATTTTTGCCTCTAAACTATGGTTTTAGAGGGGCAGATACAACATTTGTTTTTATATGTAAAATTGTCTATCTCTAATTCTTAACATTTAGGGGCAAAACTAATATTTGCCTTTATATATAAGATTAATTATCGCTAATTTTTAACATTTAGAGTCAAAAAGATATATGCCTCTACAATTAAAATTAATTCTCTCTTATTGTAACTAACTTTTTTGAGAAAAAAAATTTTGAGATAACTAATATATGCCTCTTATATAAGATTAATTGTCTCTAATTTTTAAAATTTAGAGGCAAAAAAGTATATGCCTCTACAATAAAATTGATTGTTTCTGATTGTAACTGACTTTTTTGAGAAAAAAATTTTGAGACAACTAATAAAAATAAAAATAAACATAAATTGGTCCTTGCTAAATGCATAGATTTAATAAACATAATTCATAAAAAAAAAACCATAAAACTTGCCTTCAAAATGGCATAATACAAGTTAATACCTGTAATTAAGCTGTACAGATTACAAATGATCTAAATCATCCCTATTTCAGAAGAGCTATGCTATTTGACTCTTCTTTTTGGGATTTCCTAACGAATGTATCGTGCACCCTTTAAGGTTAGTGGATTTTACACTTAAGGAAAGTACATTTTCTTTAATATAATAACTTTTTTGAATGTGAGGAAAATGAAACATTACTTGTATAAAACTTTTCATGCACCTTAATGGTGCATAGCATGCACCATTTAGTTTTTCTCCTCCTTTGTTGTCCCTTTATTTTGTCCCTCTTAATGTGATGTAATTATAACTGTAAGTTTTAATCTAAAATTATACCACAATAAATGCCATAAATTTAGGATTTACCTTGTAAGTTAATTTTTTTACAAAACTTGTAGGGAAAACTATGTCATTTCAAGAAGAGCCAAAACACATTTTTCTCATTTCAAAAATGGATTTGGTTATAAAAATATAATTGGAAGAGAAATAATCTCACAGATTTAGTTTTGTGAGAGTTATCATGTAATTAAAACGTGACCAAAATTTTAATCACAAATTTACAAAATTGATACACCCGGACCTAGTTCAACTTTTTGGTACAAACGGAATAATGTAGATGGCGTATTAATTTGAACAATATGTCGGTCTGAATGTGTCTGATTATGAAGAGATGTCAAGCTTAGGATAAGACGGAGTTGGAAGATGAGATAAGTAACCATACATGGAAGCACTAATTGGACTTCTTTACGTCCATAGCCGATGGATTGAAATCCGTTAATGAAACAGTCGATGGATTAGGCCAAGGATCAAAATTATGAGAGGTTAAAAAGAGTAGAGAAAGTCTGGCCTAGAATTCAAGTAAGCCCAGTGTCGGGCTTGCCTATAAATAGGAGGAGTTGAGCTCTCCCCCTCATTTTATCGTCCTTTCCTCTCTTTTGCTCTCTCAGAGCCATTTTGGACTTTTGACCGATCTGGGTAAACCGACCGACAAATCAAGGTGAGATCTTGGTATGTTATCTTGCTCACCTTAAATTATGTTTTACTTCGTTTTCACGCATTTTCATGCATAGGTTTAGGAGAGATCTCAGCTCAAAGTTAGGTTTAGGTTTTTAGTTAAATTTTAGTTTAAATTTAAGATCTAGGAACTTTGAGCTTGCGATCCCCATTTTTGCTTTGATGAATGTATCATGGAAGACGCGAGGATTGCTCATCTCAATTTTCAAGCCAAACCATGGAGCAACGGCCTCGAAAACAGAGAAAAAACCTCGGAACCTAGCCAAATTGGTGTCTCCAGCACGAGAGCCGAGTCACTCCCGCGCGGGAGTGACCTCGGATGGCCCATCCCAACCGAGTCCCGCACAGTACTTGGTCTAGTCATACGCGGGAGTCAAATTTTGCCCTAGAGGCATTTTGGTAATTTTTACGCTAGTGTCCGATTTTGACCCGAAACCTTCCGAGACACTTTTCTAAGCCCCGAAACATATCCAAACATCATCTTAGGTCATGTTGGAGCCTCATAGGTGCATTCATAGTCCTATTATGAATGCTAACATGTATTTCTGTGCAATTAGGGTTCCAGACGATCGAGTACGGCGACGCTCCAGAGATTTATCTACATGGATGATACGAACCTCCCAACACTGTGAGTGCCTTAGATTTCATTGTTTAGCCACTAGGGTAAATTGTTTTAAAAATATAAAATGATCTTGAAATGTTTTATAAATGTTTTGGGATATGGGTAATCCAGCACACACACTTACTATGTTAAATACCTACATAGAGGGTGGGATGATTTTCAAAGAAAATATAAAGGTTTATGTGTGTGTGTGTGTTTATGTTTATATGTTTTACATATAAATATATATATATGATATTTGATGATGATGAGAGCGAGACGAGTGATTGTGTGGATCTCGATACTTCGATGAGAGGGAGCGAGTGGACCGAGCGAGACATGCATACGAATAAGTTACCGCGGACCGCTATCGAGGGGCACGGTGAGTGTGAGACCCTAGAATAGGAACATAGGGAAGCTCGCCAAGGCTCTTGTGTAGCTGTGTTCCACCCACAATGACTAGAACCACCGAGGAAATGGGCTAGAGAAAGAAAAAAAATATGAAAATGAATAAGAAAAGAAAAGAAATAGCCCTCGATGCAGAAAGGCACACGACAGTCGGGTCGAGCCTTTAGTATATTTGAGGCCAACCCATTTAAGATATTTATTTTATTTAAATTGATTTTACTTATATTCTTATTGAAGAATCTAAGACGAGTTTTGAGAAAAGAAAAGATTTTGAAAATAAAAATATTTGTTTTATAAATTACATTTTGGATTTCCCATGTTTTCCCTAACCCCTGTCAGAGATTCATTGAACCTCTGCCACTCACCTTTAGCCAACATTGTTGGATGCAGATCTATGTAAGAGGGTAATAGATCGATTAGAGGCTCACTAGGAGGCATCGATGGCTTAGGAATAGTAGTTTTCGATGTATAGGTATTCTTTTAAATAAATCCACTGGTACTTCTTTTAAGTAAATTATTTTATTAAATGATTTCTAATTGAAATTTTAGTAATTGTTTTGCAACGAAGATACTCAATTCATGCCTTACAGTGCTTCGGGTGCGTGGCTATAGACACGTACTACGAGGTAGCACAGCGGTTGTCACGTGGTCAACCCTTCGGGTCGGTGTGTGACAATTAAATTGGTATCAAAGCGAATAAAAGATTCTAAAAGTTTTCAAAAGTTATAAAGTGTTTTCAAAAGTATTTCGAACATTTTCAAACGTTTTCAAAACCTGTGGATTACTTAAGTTTCAAACTTCAGAGTTTGAGTACGTGATTACTTGAACGAATCATTAATATCCAAACTTACTCTTAGAATACCTTCTTTAGCAGCATGCCACCATATAGAGTATTCGAGTGTGGTCTGTAGGTGAAATGACCCCATGATCACCATTTCCTCAAAATTTGTGAAAACAAAGAGAGCTTTCTATTAGAGCTTAACTTGTCCATGTATTTGCACTCTAATTTGGGATAATTAGACACCTAAGGACTTTAATTAATAGCTAATTGAGGTGTTTTCTAATTGTAGGTGAAATAATAGAGAAAATGCAAATACATGTTAAAATAGTCCATCTTAGGAGTAAAACAGTGAAGAAAGTTTCGAGCCTTTAGGAGTCTTTGGCACAGCTTCTCAATGGCTGTTGACGAGTTCAGAATACAGGAAACAAAAAAGCCAAGCCATTTAGAGGCTACGCGAGAGCCTCTCAGTGGTCGAATTCTGACATGATTGAGACAGAAACGCATAATCCGGGAACGGTTACAACAAAATTTCAAACTTGAATTTGACTCAGTCAAGCCATGAGATTTTTTCCATGTGCTAATTAACTGGGCTAAGGAGCTGGAAAAGACGTATCTGCCCTCACTTTGCTTTGTAATTATGCTTAAGTAAATGATAGATTAGGAAATTGACAATTATTAGTTAGACTATCAATAGGCTTAGTTTTTCTTAGAAGAGTAGTTTTTAAGTTAGTTTCTAAACGTTTAAAGCTTGGTTCTCTGGAGATTTTGAAGCAATTCTTCCAATTTCAATGGAGACTTCTCCATCTTCCATGAGAAGCTAAGTACTTCTAATCCAATTTAGCTTGTAATTGTAAATCCTCTCCGATCAATGGTAAGATCTTAAACTTAAAGCTTTCAATTCTATTGTATTTCTTGATTTCCTGAGCTAATTGATCTTGGAAGTGTTAGAGATCAAGTAGATTTGGGGATTTCTAAGTAGTGATGGCCACATTGCTTGGGTTTCTTCAATTTACTAGCTATTCTAGGTAATTTGCTATCCGTAATTGTAGATTTTGCTTAGAACCAAATAGCAACTAAATCTTAGATTATATTTGGGAAATTGAGGGGGAGAGTTACATGGAGAGACGCTGAGCTCACATGGCTCTAGTTAGCGAATATTGCTCTACATCTTAATGCTCTCTTGTGATTTAAACTTGTAGCCGCTGAGGTATAGGTTGATTACGAGGGAAGAGAGTTAGATCGAGTGACAGAGCTGGCTAACTTCAAAGAATAAGGAGTGATCGGGCTTAGGCAAAATTGGAGTACCTTAAGCTACCCTAACTATAATAGAATTAGATGATTAGATTGAAGATTGCTCAACAAAACCATCTGCACGAGTATTAATTTTATAGACCCATTTGCAACCAATAGTAATTTTACCTGAAGAAAGATAAACTAAGTCCCAAGTATGAGTTTTCTCAAGAGCCCAAAGCTCTTTATCCATAGATTGTTGCCAACAAGGATCAGTGTTAGCTTCATGGAAAGAGTTAGGTTCATGCAAGGTACCAATGGCAAAGAAACAATGATAGTTTTGCAGATGAGAAGGAGGTTTCCTTACCCAAGTAGATTGACGAACATGATGCATAGGTACAATCTCTGTAGGCAAAACAGACTATAAAAGTAGGATTAGAAGTCAAAGAATTGTTAAGCTTAAAAGAAAAAATCAGCTTCAGGACTTAGAAATAATTCTGCAAAGGTGTCAATAAAGAATAGGGAGGGAACGGAATGAGAAGAATGAAATTTGGGAAGAGAAGAAAAGGGGGTATCTTCCCAAAAAGTGACATGGCAAGAAATGTGAACTCTATTGGAGATAGGATCTCAGTAACGATATCCTTTATGCCCAATCCTATATCTAAGAAAATAGTAAAGACGAAGATAAGGTTCTAACTTAAGATGCTCATGTGGCTAGAGAAGAACAAAATAAACACATCCAAAAGGTTTAAGAATATGGTAATTATAAGGCTTACCAAATAACCATTCATAGGAAGAAAGGTTATCAAGAACTAAGGTCCGAGTGTGATTGATGGTAAAAATTGTAGTTAAAGCAGCTTTCCCCTAGAATTTTTCAAGGAAAAAAGCAGACAGAAGAAAGGCCCGAGCAAAATCAAGTATGTGGCAATGTTTATGCTCTGCTTTACTATTTTGTTGGGATGAATCGGGATAGGAACGTTGTACTAAAGTATCTTGTTGATCAAGAAAGGTAAGTAGAGTAAAGGATTCTTTATACTCCATGGCATTATTAGTTCAAAGAGTTTTGATAGAATAAGAAAACTGTGTTTTGACCACAAAAAATAAATCTAGGTATATCTAGAATAATGCTCAACAAAAGTAACATAATATTGATAACCAATCATAGATAAGATAAAAGAGGGTCCCTAGATATCAATATGCACAAGATCAAAACGAGATTTTGAAATTGAAGTACTATATTGAAAGAAAGAGCAAATTGTTTAACAAGTTGACACTGCAAATGCTTAAAAGAGTCATTTTGAATGGATCCTAGCAACCCACGAGAAACTAATGGATGTAATTTTTTTACAGAGGCATGACCTAGGTGGAGATGCCATTGATAAAGAGAGGATTTGGAAGTGGTTACAGCCGAAAGGAAGCTGAAGAGAGTCGAGCTCAAACAATCTTCCAACTTTCTTTCCTGTCCCAAGAGTCTTCCCTTCTACGAATCTTGTACCTCATAACCAGAGGAAGAAAAAATAACAATCAAACCAGAATCACAAAGTTGTCCAATAGAAATAAGGTTAAAGGCTAAAGAAAGAACATAATAAATATCAAGAAAATTAAGATTTGAATTAGAGACATTCCCAGCATTTGTTACATGCATTGGGGTATCATTTGCAGTGTGAATTGGGGGAAGAGACAAGGTAGACAACTTAAATGAGAAAATAGAACAATTAGGAGTTATATGATTATGAAAAGTAGAGTAAAAAAGCTAAGAAAATTTATCCGAGGTAATAAAGAGAGCAAAAGGGGAAGAAGAATCGGTATAGATAACTTACTTGAGTAAAGTTTGAAGATCATTCATAGTGAAATTAGTAGAACCTTCAAAAGTAACACTGGCAACAAATACAGAGCCAAACTAAGAGAAAACTCCTTCAGAATTAGAAGATCATTCCATCTTCGAGGCAAAATTAAGACAAATAAAGGCCAAAAACAGAATTAGAAGGTCGAAAATAGTTAGAGAAAAATTTTCTCGAAAAATCAATAGTCAAAGTTAATGATCAAAGTCAACATTCAACAATGACAGGGTGGGTTAGACAATGATGTGGCAAGTCGAGGCTGATGAGGTGACTAATGCTGACATGGTAGGATGAGGTGGTAGAGAACTACAGCAGGAGAACAGGATGGTTAACAATGACGCATTGAACTTTGACCAACAGTGATGATGCATCAGACCTCCGATGAAGACACGGGAGGCCAATCTGGAAAGGTCTCGATGGGATCTTTCAATTGGTATGAAAGGTGTATATTATCGATAAGCAGAAAATAACAAAAAATAAAAAAAGTTCGAAAATAGAAAGAGAGAGACTGAAATTGATTCCGACAACATATAGGATGAAATTTTCATATGAAGGACAATGGGAGATGGGTAACAAACAGGTGGTGAAGATGAGATAAATTAAGGTGGGAGACAATCCAAAAGAAAAAAATTAGCCAGAAAAGACACTTGATTAAAAACCTTAAGCTCTTGATAGGTGGATAGGCCTAACTTGAATATAAAAACCCTAAGTAGGTCATATTTAACAAATGTGGGATAAACAATCGAAACAGACGAAACAGACAGGACTACACGTAGACAACCGGAAAAAGAACAACGAAGATGGCCCTAAGCTCTAACACAATGTTAAAAGGCTTAGGGGAGAATAAGAGAATAAGAGAATGAATTGTATTGAATTGTATATTCTGTATAAAGTTCCTGGGGTATTTATACAGGAACCAAGAAGCTATACAAGTTAACCTACACAAATGGAGCCTAATCAAATCCCTTAAATTGAGCCTAAGCAAATCCCTAATTGATACAGTCAACTATTACATTAACATTCACGAACTGACTTAGACACAAGTACTACTCCCTCCGTCTCAAAAATCTTGGCACTTATTGACTTTTCACAAAGTTTTAGGTAATGGAAAAGTTAGAAGATAAAAATATGATTGGACAATATTATCCTTGAAGGTTAATGTCTTTAAAGTGACTTTTAAGGAGGTTTTAATATTCAAGGCTAAAAGAAAAAAAAATAGATGTTAAAACTTTTTGGTATTTATAAAGTGACATTTTGACTAGAACAATTTTAAAAGTTATAAATGACAATTTAACTAGGACAAAGGAAGTATAAAACTCGAAGATCTAAATCTTGTGATTTTATTCTAACAAAATAGAAAAATAAAAATTAGAATCATACCCTTCCTCCTCCTGAACGATGAAGTCAAGGAGGAGGAGAAGTAATCAGAGAACTAGAAAAGAAAACTAGAGAATTAAGAGAAGAAAGAAGGGGAGAAAAAAAGTAGCTAAGATCTCTTTAGAATTCCCTTAGATGTAGATAAAAAAATAAAAATAAAAAATAAATAAATTATAGATAGGTAACAAATTTTCAAAATATAGAAGACTTTGTTTTGGATTTGTCCAAAATAGAGTAAATTAACTAAATTTGAGATTCTCTGTAGACTATTTAAAACTAAACTTTGACCCCTTTCAAGATCGAGGCAATTGCACCCGAGGAGCTGAGACGAGAAACTTGCGTGAACTTCAAAAAGAAAGGGCAAAAAGGTCTCGTGTGTTCAAAAAAATAAGTGCGCTTCAAAAGTTGAACTTGCAATCAATTGATTTTTCCTAGCGACTTTCATTGCCAGTAACTCAGGCCAAACCCACTAAGATAAATGAAGTTTCCAAATCAAGGCTTGCAATCTCTGAATTGACCCACAAAAGTTTCGTGGCTTTTTTCCCTACTTGCAGCCTACCAGGTTTAATAACTCTCCACTCTTCTTCTTCTTCCTTTTATTTCAATTATCTTTTTGCAATTTGATGTCAGAATCTGTCTTCAGACTGAATCTTGATCTACGTTTCATTTTTTTCTCTTGAGACTTAGGATTGAATACGTTTTCTGGGTCTAAATCTGTTGACAAAAAGGAACTCTGCTTCTGCTTGCTCTTTCGGACTGGTTTGTCACTTTCTTTTCCTGGATCCCATAGGAACTCTCTATTTATTTATTCTATTTGAGTTGGTTAAATATTGATTTTTAACTTTCATCAATACTCTGGTTTTCCTTTTGTCGTTAAAAGTCTTCATTCACATCATTTCATTTTATTCTACTTGCTAAGTGTCACTGGAGTGTTAGCTACTCCCAGATTGATTCATTTGGTAATCAAGAAACCAGATTTCAAGGCAGAAAGGGGCCCCAGAAGTTCAAGGAAGCATATTTATTGCTTCTGATGAGAAAAAGTTGAGTGAAGCAGCAGAAGGAGATGAGGAGAGGTTACCATTTCAGACATTCGATTGCTTTTGTATTCTTGGTGGTGTCCTTTTGCTGTATCTTGGTGCTGATCATTTCATTTCTTAAAGTTCCGGATGCAGCTCCAGGCATTAATGGAGCAGTGCCCTTTTACCAGAACATAAACATCCTTAAACTCTCAGAAAATGACAACCCATTTGGGACATTCGGGAACATGATGCTTCGGATGTTACCTGAAGATCTTGTTTTCACCGTTTTTGTCCCATCAGAAACAGCTTTTGAGCGCGATTTGAGATTACGCGCTAATGATAGTTTGGTCGGAGAAAGGATGAATGATACGTACGCAGTGGTGTCTAGGATATTAGGCTTCTCAGCCGTTCCTCGCTTGCTTGATTCAGCTGCAGTGCCTGCGGGCAAAGAGGTCTCATATGATGCCTTATCCGGGTTCACATTGTTCCTATGGAAGGATGGAGGAGGAAGGCTGGTGGTAAATGGAGTGAAATCAGAGAGGGTTGATATAAGGAGAGGGAAGCTTCTTGTGCATATTATTGATGGTGTTATTATGGATGCTGAGTTTGAGCAGTCAGTTCAACCTGATTTTGATTAAGACTGAGTGAAACTTCATATTTTCCACGGAGAATGAAAAATTCAAGTGCTATTTCCTTTTTTCCTTTTTTCACCGTACCTTTTCTGTGCACACTTTTGGTGCAAGGGATAGACAAAATATAGCGTTAAAGTGCAGCAGTGAAATAGTTGTGGTGGTTCATCAAATGTAAGTTTCTTTTACAATGACTCATTTTTGGGGGGTATAAATGCACTGCATGACAAGTTAAAGAAGAAAAGTACTGTCTTTGAACCGAGCATCTGACTCATTGGTTAATATGTGATCTATGTCAAAGAACGGTGCCATTGTTCGAAAGATAATTCTCCTTTAAAAATGTATTGGGATTTATTATGCAAACCAAAATGTAAAACAAGGCAAAAGAAACGAAAAAGGGCTTGTACAATCTATAGTTGTATATATTATAGTTTCAATATTTCAAAAACAAATGTTTGGCACAGAAGCAAATTACCCTTCACCATACAAAACTAAAAGTTCCACTGCTCCACCCAGCCTTTGAAAACGGTGAAAATGATGAGAAATGTAGACTCTAAAACCCTAAAAAAATCACACTTTTATTATACCAAAAATCAAATGACAAGTGAACTAGTTCTTACACTCTGCTGTACACACTTTTCATCCTCAGTTGTACAATAAAACCTAAATTGTCTGCATTTGCAACTGGCAAGCCCCCTAATATTTGCCTATTTAAATCAATTTTTTTAAAACAAAGATGAAAAAAACCAGAAACAAAAATGCAACCTCACAACAAACCTGTGACCATAAAAAATACCAATTAGCTAACTCAACCAGAATAAAAGGAGGGAAAAAGGAAGAAATGCTAGCCATTCAAACAACCAGATGAGAAAAAATTGGTTGAAATCCAGATAATTTTCTATCAATGATGAAACAAGCTTCTTGGGAGCAGAAGCAGCTAAAAATGCACTGATGCTGTCCCTTTCACTCCTGAGAAAACGAGTTCTCCCACTGCAGCCAAAAGAAATAAATGCAGTTAGAATCATTCACAAACTGTTATATAAGAAAAGCAAACTATTTGATGGAAAGAATTTGTACAGATTTGCAAGCTAGTCTTCTTCCACCTGCAGCCTCATTTGCAGGGGTCTGAAGAAAAAGAAGGTGCATCAAGGAGACTTAGAACAGTTGAAGAGCCATTTTAAGCTTGTTCTGTTTCCACTTAGGCAACTTATAGAAGGCATCCTTTGTCATCCCAAACTTCTCCTTGAACTCCGCGGATGACAGGTAAGTCTACAGATGTCAAGTACAAAAATGTCAGAGAAGCAACAATCATATCAACCTATAACACAACCTAATAAGCTTTTATTCTCATCTTTTTCAACCTATAAGTTTTAACAGACATAAAACCATCTTAAAACTTACCTCTCGTTTGGTCACATCTATTTCAGAAACAGGATCTGTTGATGTTATTTTAAGACGTTCATAAGGGTATATTGGAAGCCCTTCCTCATCTTCAGCCTCACCCTCTTTTACATCTTCTTGTATGGTGAGGGTTTCTAATCTGCTGCTCATGGAGTTGTCCTTAGAGTTAGGCTCTGGTGATGGTTTCTGTGCCGCAGGGCTCACTTCAAAGGAGAAACATACTTAAATTTTGAGTACAAATAGGAAAATAACTTAATTTAACTCAAAACTAGAAATAAAAAAAAAAAATGCGTACATTTCACAGATCTAGGTATGATAGTCTCTCGAGCTGGTGGTGGTTGTTCAAAACTAGCGGTAAGAGCGGCTATAGCTGCAGACTTTGATGCCAGTTTCCCAGAATCTGGGGTAACAGATTTGGGGTAGAGTTTTCTAACCATTGGTGGTGGAGTAGATAGGTTCCTAGCATTAGGATTCTCAAATGTAGCAGCTAGTGCATTGAAAGCAGGAGACCTGCCTCTCACACGAACTCGGTCAGGGCTGAAGGACATACTTCTGGAACGTTGGGATTTCTCTGGCACACTAGACCTTCCTCCATACGATACAGGTGTTCTCCGCTTGGGTTTCTAAACATGCAATCAGATGTTAAATCATAGAAACAATGTTAGTACTGATTCGAGTGGCATTTATTCCTTCTCAACATACCATATTGTGAACTGTTACATTTTACTGAATGCAATTCAGAAAAAGTATCCTTGGAACTTCCTATTCTTTAACAAGTGTCCCAAGTCTCCTGAGTTATAGCTGTATTACCAAGGTGATGCATGCAGTAATAGAACATAATCAGTCACTTCAGAGATGAGGAGTCCAAAGAAAATCAAAACTTTTTCAAAAATGGTAGTTCCTTGAAAGACAGACATGCAACTAAAAGCTACTTTTTCCGTTAAAAGTTATCATATTAGACTTAAGCATAACAAAGTCAATATCTAGAGCCAACAAGTCATTATGCATCATGTAAATGCACTCCTTGGGGCTTGAACAGTGATTAATCAATTACTTTTTCTTTTGGGTACTTGACATTATCAATGATTGAATTGTGGTCCCTGGAACAAAGAGTCCAGCATTCTACTAACAGACCATGCAGCTGTTGGTGTGTTTGATCAATAATAAGAGCATAAAAAGTTAAACTAATCTGAAAGAGAAAAAAATTCTTACATCCACAATTGGTGTGCCTCCATTTTTCACTATGGTAAGCTTCCTTTGAAATGAGTTTCCATGCATCTGTATGCAAATAAAAACGGTAAGAGACTTGCAAAGATAAATCAACCAAGATTACTTTGCATGCAGTAGTAAAAATACTTACTGTGGACTTTGCAGAGTCCCATGAGAAGAAACGTGTGAAGAAGGTTGGCTCACTCCCTTCCATGACTATGTATATTGGAGCTTCACAGGACAAATTTTCTAAGAGAAAATCATGCTCAAGAAATTTCTGCACAACCAAGAAAAAGAGGTAAGAACATTCCCGGTAAAACTACCACAAATTTTTTCAAATTCTTGACAGATTGTACCAACCGACCACTAGGAACAAATCAACAATTTATATTATTTTTGAGATTTTATGACTAATTTAGTCTCACTCCACATCCATGATTGCCTACAAGACTGAAATAATACCCTCAAAGAAGAGAGTGCAGCTACATTTTACACCTTTAATGGAACCACTTGAATTCGTACCTGACCAATAGTTAGGGCCTGCAATTTATTCTTGGTATCAACCTGTTGCCCAACCCAGACAAAGATATCTGAGTGACAATCTAGGATGAATATGTCTTCAGTCATCAAATCATCCTGGGTGAAGTTATATATCTCCATCACCTGCAATGAAACTTCAGTTCAAAACCATGGTACAGGTAACAGAAAGGCAGGTACAAAGTTGTTTTTTTTTTTCTTTTTTTTTTCCCTTTATATAAGACACTTTTCTGTGATATTATGTATATTAATAATATCGTTTCAAAATAATGAAAAGAAGTGCATTTAACAAGAATAAGCTGTGCTAGCACGACCAATAAATGGATGGAACATATAAAGTTACAAAGAGAATTGGTAAAATGGTGAATATACATGAAATTAAGAATTCAAATTTCATCAAATATGGTCTGTAGAATGGGATTAGAAAGTAGCTGAAAAGTAGATACACACCTTCAGATTCCCTGAAGATCAGAGTGCATTTTGCAATTAGCCATGAAATGAAAAAAGCGTAGTTAGAAAATTACAATTGCTAATTGACATTTTATGTTTGTAGAACTAAGAGACCATGGAATAAGACCTTAAAACAACCACAGAGAGTCATCAATACCTTTTGAGAATGTGCACGAGAATAGGTGAGGATCCCCTTCAGGTACCCTTGAAATTTTTTGGCTAGGGTATTCAGATTTTCCTCCTAGCAACTCCCAAAACTGTTCTGACTCTGATCCTTCTTTTTGTGGCTTGGATTGTAAATTAGGCTGAAGATAATTGAAAGGGTATTATAACCAAAAAAGAAGGTGCATAAAACCATATTCGAAGCAAAAATGAATACAAAGTAAAACACCCACTGAAAATCCAAATAACTGAATGTAAAGTGACACACAATATTCTATACCAATAAAGACAACCAACACCCTCAGCCATATAATCCTTGTCAAGCCTAAATCAATGTCTGAGAAAGAAGTTTACCTTTATGATATCTAGCTGTCTCTCAACAAGCTCCTGGTCATCTGGGGAAGTTAAGTTTCCAGCCCATGTAAATACAGTAGAACCACTATGTAAAATGAAACAGTAGGAGGAGTTCAGAGATGACGCGGCCTGATAGAAGTTAAATAAAAAGAAAAGGAAAAGACCATAAGTTCCATCCTGTACAAAAAATAAATGTACTGCAGAAAATATAATTTGATGCAGATAAAATTAGAAATGCAACTATTGAAACAAAAGGTTGATCACTAAATAAGGTGAAGGCTAAGATGAATACAAGGACTTCTTAGGTATTCTCATGGTTTAAGTGAGTGAGGATAAAAAATTAGGTCAAGGTTCATATATAGACTGTATGAAAAGTAAATAACTAAATAAACATCTCCAATAAACCTTGATTATAGAAATACTTATTCCACAGATTTTACAAACAATATCCCTTCTCCTCTTCCATCCCCTTTCTGTTTGTTCTATTAAATGAACATAACTGAACTAATTTGAAAAGTACCCAGCCCCAATGAATGCTTTTGATATCTTTCCATTTTATATGATGCATATAGATAAAAATGTACATGCAACCTTTTTGGGACTCAAGCTTTCAGATTCATATATTCCATAAAACTTTGCACCTGACTTTCAAATTAGAGACCAATTTAAACCTTTATAAACCTTTTAAACCAAAAGCTGATAGCAAAAACCTCAAGAGAGGTCCAAGGAAAATCTGAATATCACACGATATTCTTCAAAAAGTATTGTAACCTTATCGCTCTAACTGGGTTAGGTCAGTGGCAGCCAAAGTTTTTATGTGGAGTTCAACTTTTTCTAAGCTGAGCTTTAGCAGACTAAGATAAAATTAATCATCAGCCATATCATATTACAATCTGATTTCTGTTATACCATTCATCCTTGAACTTTTCACCTCAAGTACCCAATTTCACCAATAATTGGTACAATCACTTGGGGAAGGCTTAGCTCAATTGATCTTATTTGCCCCTTTGCATTATTTTCCACATTTCCCTCTTGGATAATGCATGCAAAACACAGAGAAATATTCATAGATCAAAGACGAAGAAAGTAGACCGTTATCCAGTTACTTTTGTCTAAATTCAAAAGTGGGAAAAATGAATCCCAGACCACAGTAAAGTGGAAATATTATAGACCTTATCCCACAAAATATTAGTTCTATTAGGATCATAATTGTTACTAAATTTTGAGGGATGCAAGTAAATATATGAGAACATGGGACATACTGCTTCAACTTGCATAGCTTGCATATTATCAGGTCCAGAACCCTGTACTCGAAATAATGCAACACCATCTTCTGTGTATGTTTCAACTGGCATTTCCTTCTCCGCAATGTAATTCTTGTATCCATCACTAAGACCACCCTGATGAATTTCACATAATTCAAAGTCATTTAGAGAAAACCTCAAAATAGGAGTACCAAATGAAGGAAATAGACTATTTAATTGAAATTTCAGACCTTAAACACAATAAAGCTCTGGAAGATTGAAAAGAATTGAATGGGTTCGCTTCCTTCATGGATGCAAGCCTGATAATCAGTCATAGGGCAACATCAAAGTAAATTAGAAACGTATACAAACTACAGCACCAGGAATTAAATAACAGTGCTCTAGGTAAAAGAATTACTTGAGCAGCCTGGAACTTCATGGATTCAATCATTTTGCTTGCCAAAGAGACAGCAGAAACATTTTCTTCCTGTTAAGTGAAAATGCATAATTAGTAAAGTAACAATGAGTACAAGCAATGTACAAAAAGCTAAAAGGAGAACAATAATGCATACAAATATGATATAGGTATAGGGTAAAGGCACACGCATGGAATATACACAATATGCTGATAAATGATCAAACAAGAAGACCCTTATAAGTAACACCACCCAATGAAAGAAAAGTTAAGAATAAGCAAAATTTCTACATGCACAAGCATTGTGGCCTCAAGCAGAATGCTGAACATAAGGGCAAAAAACTAAAAATGGGTAACCTTCTTTTCCAATGCTAATTCAATCTGAGTAACTTTTCTTAGTGATTGTTCAACAGGTATAAAGGGACTTTCCCCAAAAACAAGGTATACTGGTCAATAGCGTATATAAACAAGTTTCTCCATGATCACATAATTAATGACAATCAGCATGGAAAATGTTATCAAAGACCTTCACATAATACCAAACTGTAGAGTGGGAAAATTTGACCCAACCCAAATGACTCAAAAATGCATCAAAAGCCCAACCTACCCATTTCAAATTTCCTCTACAGTCAGAAACTCAAAGCTGATCAATTTGAACAATATGAATCGAAATGACAGAAAAAACCTTGATTGCTATCTAGCAAAGTGAATGTGGCAAAATCACCCAACAATAACATCCATAATGCAAACCAATGAGTTAAGAAGTCAAAGCCCACATTCTGAAATGATCCAGAAAGTCAAACCTGAAATGACAACCCCAAACCAGACCAGCTATACGCCTTTACTATAGTAGACTTACTATTCAGTTAATTGACAATGATGGGCTCACAGAGATCATATTCCTACTTGCAAACGTTAGCATACTGATTTTCAAAATGAAGAATTTAAAATATGTATAAGACTCATGATAGTCATCTATAGAAAAATGATTGATGGGAAACAAGCTCATCATCTTCCACTCTGTGTTTCCACGAATTCTCAGTACTCAAATTTGGAAAAGAAAAGGTTTATAACATCTGAGGTGTTATCCTAGGAAACATAAGGAGAGCCTTAAAGCTGATAAAACTCTAAAGTACATAAGCATGGGATTCAATTTTCCAATCAGAGCGACTCTAGATTTCTGAAGAGCATTTTGTTCATCATCATCTGCAAAGGCATGTACAGATGGAAGGCATAATGAAAGGAAAGCGGAACAACATATTCAAGTTACCGTTTCCTTTTTTTTTTTTTCTCATCAACATATCATCAATTACAACAGCAGAAGTTCATAATTACAGATCATCTTTAAAAGGAAAATGCAAAGGGAAGAAAAGTTCCATCAGCCATAACTAAAGCAAACTGCAGTAGACATAGAATCATGATATCTGATATTCATATATATATCAAAGCAAAAGCTCATTTATTTTCTACTCTCAATGATAGTTTGAGAAGCAAGTTATACAAATCATGATAGAAATCAATATGGCACTCAACACAACAATTATGGAGGGGGAAAAATCAAATAACTAATGCTGAATCACCTCAACACTCTGCTTTCCTAACCATGTTCCTATAAGATGCTCTTCTTTGTCTTCTCCAGGATATGAATACTGAAAAATATAGCAATCTCCACTGTAAAATTTTGACTGATCAGCAGCTGGAAGGAGAACTTTTTCCTGGCCATTCACATGCCAAACCTGTGCAGGGAGGGTGATGCTATCATCAGTAAGCTGGTATCGAACTCATGGTCAATATGCTACATCTATATTGTGTCTATAGAATAGAGAGAAAAAGGAATCATTGCCAATCAATCCGATTATAGGTAGCATATAAATATAAAGATTGCCCATTGAATGCAGCTCCAAAAACACATAAAGTGTTGCCAAAAGTAAACTGTATTTAGTTCAGAAAATAAAAATAGGTTCTTCAGTTGTTTCTTTTTCTCATTGTTCTCTGCAGTGTACACGATGCTTTCCAACCTTTCTAAATAAAATTCAAGCATTTCCTCAATCTGTATATTAGTTTAGGTCAAATATAATATGGTACTAGCATCACTAGCTACATTCGTTACATCATGGAAAGAAAACACAGCTCCTAGATTAACTGCAAAGAAAGCAGGTGGTGGATTGGTGGGGGAGGTGCTGGCAGGGGCCATTGACCCCCTTAGCTTTTGAATGTTCAATGATAAGATGCATTCCCAATTAAAAGAACAGGTAAGCCTTAATACATGCCTCCAAAAAATTTTAATACTGCTCCCTATGTGAAATTTTTAATTAATATAGTAATTTGTTAAGAATCTTAATAGTTTTAAACCCAGTCATTTGCTTGACTTTCTTTACATTTTTATGTATAGATAGATAGTATAACACATGATCTTTTAACTCCTGACATTATGATTTTTTTTTCCTTTTCAATTAACTGAAATAAACAAACTGATACTAAGTATTAGCTCTCAATCAGTTTTCTGCCACCGAGAGTTGAGACTTTTGACTTATATTCGATTTTTATGCATAAATGTATACACATATAGTTGTATCATAACATTTAAAATTTGAATACATTTGGCACCCAAAAGGAACTTATACTTTGTTATGCAATTACCTTGCAATTTTAATTTACTGTTTTTCAGTACTAATTTTTCTTTTACTTAAATTATATTAATTAAATATTTATTACTTCTCCACCCACTCCAAAAAAAAAAAGGAATAAAACAATAAAAAAGAAAGCCCACCCATAAGACTGAAACAGATGTAGATATATACAAAGATTCAGCACATGCATAAATGTTCATTCACAAGTACAAATATACCTGCAAATTTCCTGTGCAATCAATGTACGGTTGAGGTTCTTCCTTCGCTGGAGCAGCTTTTAAAAGACCCTTGACATTCACCCCCTGACGTTGTAATAGAGCTACAAAACCATTGAGGACACTAATGACAAGTTTTTCAAGTTGGCAACAGTAATGATGATTATTTGATGGCTAAACAATAAAAATCTCAAGCAAGGACAATTTATCCTGCAAAGACAACAATAGTGCAAGATATTTCAGTAACCCACCAGCGACTTTTCCTCTACCATCCTCAGAGACAGCTACGTTGGTAGTCTGAGGCCAGGACTCAAACTTTGAACGAAATATAACAGTCTCAAATCCCTCAATTACACGAATTATGTGGGATTTTGGTCTATCAGAATCACGGATTAACTCCTGTTTGGTGACATCAACAATGATAAAAGGAGTAAACAAGAAATCGAAATAAAAGTTAATCTAAATCACATCAGAAAGGAATTCATATTACCTCTGCTGCTCCACTTGCACTTTTTCTTCCATCAAGTGAAGTATTTCTTCCCATCCATACAAAGACTTCTAATCCACAATCCAATATATAGCATTTATTTGTTTCCAACAACTCCCTCCTCAAGGAATCAGCCTCAACAGGCTCTGCCTTCCCCTTCTCAACACTTGAAAAGAAAACATAACCATGTGAGAAACATCTTCTCAAATTACAAAATTATAGAATGACCAAAAAGAAATTCTTTTACCAAATGCAATAGCACTTTGATTTCTACTCAAAGATAACTTATTGGTCAGTAGTTTAAAGAAAGCAAAATTGCATTTCTGGAGGTAACTAACCAACATTGATTGACCACCACCACCATCAAAGCATCATGAAATTTTACCTAAGTAGTTTGGTCGGGTATGAATCAACAGTCTTATCCTCATCCGTAGCAGTCTTCCTTGGAAGTGGAGCAAAGCCACCAAAGAATCCCCAAAATTCTCCAGTTTCAGCATCAGCCATCAACTTTCCATCCTCTGCATAGAATAATTACATTGAAATCGTTAGTTTATAATCACACACCCATATTTTCATTCCATTTCATCTTATTCTCCCCTTTCTCACGATCCTAATCTGAAAATTCACTCACCAATGGCAGCTATCTCGCATTTTCCATCATGATAAGTATCTTTAATGTACTGAACAACTTCTAGGGCTTTTGCCCTCTCTTGAATGGATGAATTGGACCCATTAAATTGAAAAATTTTTGACTTGGTATCTAGTATAAAGATGTCATCATGGTTGAGTGAGGATCGAGCAAAAGGAACCTGCCACAAAACATAAAGGAAAAGCGTAAAAACATGGGCCTTAATGATAATCATCGACCTTTAGAGGATAACTGGGGTCGTCGAAAGACTAGCCTCATTCACATGGACAACATGTTTGCCTCTGCACACAAACAAGCGTGTCTTATGCTCTTCTTCCTCAACATGTTTGAATCCAGATGCAACTCCACCTTCCTGGGGTATGATACATGGCTTGAAATAGGAAAGAAACTTCTCAGTTTCGTGGCCCTGCACTTCACGATATTGAACAGCACGCCCTCCAAGAGCAGCATCAAGTTCAACAGTCTTGACTGCAGCAGCACCTGCTTCATCCTATGTTAAACGAGTTGCGGTCACAAAATTGATCTAAATTTTTTTTTCATTTCAAATTCAATCCATTACTTGCTGAAATGTTAAAATTGAGGAAGCATTAGAAATTTGTGCCAACAAGGTTTACCTGGGTTGTATCTTTACCAAGCCAATAGTGGATATCATGACGTAAGGCACCACTTTTTAAGGCAGTTGTCTGCAGGAAAAGTGGTAACATTGCAGAAGAATAATCAAAGAATGAAGACTTAGATGCATCATAGACCCTCAAACCCGAAGTACAATCTAGTAATATATAGTAGTTGGTCACTGCTTATGAATAAGCCCGATAAAAATGAAACAAAAGCATCAGGCAAATCCTGAAGGCCAGGCAAAGTAATCATTAAAGCCTCTAACAGACTCTTTTCTCCATTAACATGGCCCTTTGGCGGTCACAATTAAAAGAAAAGAAACACAATCTTAAGTTCACAAGCTTCAGATTTTCACATCTTAACTGCCAAATTTTGGTGCCAATAAATCTAAGCAAGATGTGAATAATCCAATTTAACACCCCACAACAAAATAACTTGCCTTCAAAATAACATAGGAATCCCCCGTGAAAAACTTGCCATAAGAAGACTTTGGAACCGGAACAGGGCGGAAGTTTTCAATGCGCCAGATTTCAGTTCCACTATACACTGTTAAGGAGAATAATTTATGAAGAAGAGCAACTAAAAACTATACATACCCAAGGTTCAAACAGTAGAATAGTTGTTGGCTTTATCTAAATTTTTTCATCCTACATTCAGAGTACAGCATTAATTTACTAGAAACAATTACACTTTCAGACTATTGCTCTAAAAAATGGTAAATGACCATGATGGTAATCCAACAAGATGCTGTAAGTTTCTAAAGGATACGTTTTTTGTCCAGCTCCCTGGAAAGAGGAATCTAAATCTCTCATGGAAACAGCCATAATGTTTAAGTAGCTTTAACGTTTTGATCCTGTAGGTCTTGAGCTGGAGGAAAGCAAGATTCAACCTGAAACATAATCGACACATCATATAGAATGAAACCGATATACAATTATTGCATGGAGAGAATCTAAAGAAAAGAAGAATACATGATCGCTCACAACAGAGTTCCTGTTATTGCAGTTTAAAAGGTAATCACATGTATTGAATAAAAAATCATTCAAGAAGATAACAGAATAAAGATTACATATCATTCCTGGTGATTTTGGACTCAAAAAGTTAAGTAACAAAAATCCCACCACATCTGATCTTGATACAAATGAACTGAACAAAATTTCTCACCATATCTGATCCTGATACATATGAATTGAACAAAGTTTATCACCACATCTGATCTTGATACACACGTATTTAGATTAGTTATTCACTCTGAAAGCCCATGATTACTTCTATGCAATCTAGCATTGTTTTTCATTTTCACATCAAACACTACCAACATTAACAGAAACCACTTGCATCTCTTATTTGGTTGCAGTTTTACTTCTTTCCCAGTGTGCCAGCTAGCTAAGGACAAGAGTGAAGTTAGATTCTTTTTTTTTTCTTTTTCTGTTCTTTTTTTAATGAGATTAATAAGTATATTGACCTGTTTCCCAACAGACGAAACATCTATAAAATTCCTTCATTCGGGACCCAAACTAGCTACTAGCCGGAAAAAGAGTCAACACATCAGCAATTAAATCTTAAACATTTGCATCCAGTTTAGGCATCGCAGAATAAAAGTCCCAAATTCTATTCTAAGTGGTTACAAAGCTTTGTTTTTTCTCGCAATCAGCTCCCTTTGAAATTGTTAGTCCCATTTCAAACTGCAGAACTGAATTAAGCTGGCTAGAGTTGCTAGACAATACAATCAACTAAAAGACAAAATTGAAAAACTTCATGCAGGTGGCCCGCATAGATCAGCAAAGAGCAAGCTAAGGTTTCCAAGAGTTCCCACTTGACCACTATGGTTCTTTATTATTTCCAGCTAATCCCAATGAAATCATACTACTTGTTTGGCTGTTCTATTAGGGCCATGTTCTGAGATACCCAGAAAAGAATTTCCCAAAGATATATTGGAATCCAACATTCTAACATTGTGTTGCAGAATTTACAGCTTCCCATATATCGAAACTCGATGCAATGAAGGTGAGAAAAAGACCATAATTTATTGAAATTCACATCACAGCAACAAAAACAAAGCTAAACCATGCTCCCTAAAACCAGTGGCTACTTGGCATAAATCAGACAACAGTGAAAACGAAGTTAATTAATCAAAGATGAGCTTAACTTTCAAATCCCAAAACGCCATCAACCAATCAGATCAAATCTGTGCCAAGAAAAAACAAAAGCAACCACAAAATAACCCAAAAACATAAAAATGCTCAAACTTTGCAAAGCTCAACAACCCAGTAAACACATTTCTTTAAGCTATAAATAAATATACATCCCCTTGAATTGCGCAAATGGAACATCAATTCAATATACCCAGATATAAAAAATCCACAAAAAGTGAAAATATGATCAGAAAAATTACCTGGCTTGATGGTGATAATCTGAAACAAAGCAGAACCCAGATCCAAAAAATTTGAAGAAAAAAATAGAGAAAAATAGATATGAGTGTTTCAAAAGCTGATAAGGGAGAAAAAAAAGAGTGAGACAGAAAAAGAGTGAATTGGAATAGAAATTTTAGAGAGAGAAAGAGAACATGAGTTGTAGAGGGAGAAAAGTTGGAGAGAGAAAGGAAAGGGGAAGGGTTGAAGGGAGTTGGAGGGAATGATGAGTGCCAGGCGTGCTTATCACTAACGGCAACCAAAAGAAAAAAAAAAAAAAAAACCCAAACCCCACACCCAGAGCCAAAAGAAACTCAAAATGAACTGTAAAATCTCATTAATTAATTAATTAATTAACCTCATTTATACAACAAAAATAGAGTATGATTTTAATAATGCAGGTAGGAATATTTAAAGATCAATCAAGTACAGTAAAAAAACCAATAAAAAAGTTTGAAAAAATCGATTCCTTTTGTCATCAACAGGTAAAACTTGTTCCTGCTTCTCCTCGTTGGATCATTCATATTGGTTTTTAACAATTATTTTTTTTCTTAATTTAAGGTACAGTTACAGTCATAATTACAAGTTAAAACAAATGGGTTTTCAATGGCAAGTATAATAATAATCAATACAACAACAGCAAAAAGCTCAAAAAAAAAAAAGAAACAAAAGAAATATGGAAAGAAACTAAGAAAGATTATTAAAAGGGTTATTACCTTTCTTTATAGCTTTTTAATTGTTTTACAGATAGAATCTGTTGTTTTTCTTCTTGTTGTCGATGGTGATGATGATGGTGATTTCAGAATCTTTGTGTTTTGTAATAACATAGGCATTTCTTTTTTTTATTAATTTTTTTATTTTGTATGTAAATTTAAAAAAAAAATAGCAAATGAGAATTCAATAAATTAAAATAGTTTTAATTTAGAAAAAAAAAGATACTATAAAAAAATTGGAAAGGGATGGTCCGAGAAAGACTAAAGTTTAATGGTAAGGTTGAAAGAGAGAGAAAGTTGAGTTCCGCTTTGTTAGGATTGAGAGTGGAAAAAGGGGAGGGGTCGGTCACCGGCCATGATTTATGCACTGGCACAATTTTTCCCCATTTAAAGTTAAGGGTGGGGCTTGATGCTTGCTACGCCCGTCACCCTTTGTTTTTCCCTTCTTCTCTTCTTCTTGCTGCCCTTCTCGATTTTCCTTTTATGGCCTAACATCTATATAATTGAACACTTGACTTTGTTTTCCATCGCTTCTTTGGCTACATATCTTTGTATTTCTATAAATATGAAGTAAAAGCATTCTGGTCCAACACATACATGATTATACAAACCAAAGGTCGGACTTCCGAAATATATATAAAAACGTAGAAACATTTGAAGATACTCGTTATCGGATGCACACTATTGTTTTGTTTTAAAATTCATGAAGTATATTATAATCATATTCTAACAATCTTTGATCTTTGATATGTATGACATGATTATTATGTCGTTCAATGAAATTAATATAGTCGATTATCGAATATTAATTGGTTTATATTAAAAATAAAAGAAAATTACAACATAAAATCGAAATTATATCATTTTAAATTTTATTTTATCGAACAAATGCTACGATGTTAATAACAAGTACCTTTTATAGATTTTTTTTATACATGTGTTATTGGGTCATATATAATTGAAGATAACTGTCTAATTCTATAAATCTCATCTTCTTCATTCTAAAATTAGAATTCGAAGGCCTTAAAATGAAAATTACTCAACTAGCAATTGAAAAAGAGGCTTATGATGTAAAATGAAATGTAGCGTCTTGGGTTTCATTTTACAAATGAAGAAAATAGTTTTGAAAGAATTTTTCTTCATTTAAAATTCGGTAAGTTCGATATTTGAATTAATCGGGATCCATTTTAATTACATGATGTTAGGAAATTTATAAAAAAAAAAAGGATTAAATACCCAAATAAGCCCCCCAAACTATATCAAAATAGACAAATTAATTTTTAAACTTTTATTTGGGACGTTTGACCTTTCAAACTATTATTTTAGGATAATTAACCCTCAAATTTTATTTTAGGACAATATAATCTTAATTCCATAGAACCTCAAGCGTTATATTATCTCAAAATAATAAGTTTAAGGATTTAATTGTCCTAAAATGATAGTTTTGAGGAGTTAGTTGTCCTAAAAATAATAATTTGATGGATCAATTATCTCAAATAAAAGTTGACAGTCAACATATCTAAAAAGGTATAATTTATGAGACAATTTAAATAATAAGAAAAAAAAAGTGTAAGGCAAAAGGAAATTTAAGTATACCCTATAGAATAGTACCGTTAATACACTTTTTTTGCTATTTCTTTAAAAAAAAATGGGAAAAACTTTGTTTTCATTCTTTTAGCCGATGCCCTTTTCTTGAAGAATATTCTTTTTCCCTTATTTAAGGGAACAAAAGGGGCGTAATAGTAATTCCAATAAGTATTTTAGGAATTTGTCATGTTGATGACGTTATGGTACGATTCAACCGTGGATGATAAAGCAAGAAATGGTATGCAACGTCCTATTCTCGCCGCCATCATGTTGGTCGAAACACCGCCGCCACCGCCGCCAACCTCAGCCAGGGTGGCTAAAGGCCAATTTCTGCCGAAAGAAATATATTGGGGTCCATTTCGACTCCATTTATTTAATTGATATTCTTTTTCCTAACTTTTTGTACGGATGCCAATGAGGCAGGGAGGAATGCATTTCCCTGTCCTCGACCTCGTCCCCCAATTTAGGGAGAAAATTTTCCTTATCTCCGACTCCTTGAGGAATCCACAGGGATAGAGAATTTTCACTCCTCAAATTATTTATATAAATATTATATTTCTAAAAAATAGTATTTCATTAGCTTATTAGATAAAATCTAAAAAATACAAGTTTAATTAAAAGATTACATTAAAATAGACACAACAAAATCAATTATAATTTCTAAAAATTAACCAAATAAAATCTATAAAAAATTAGTAAACCATAATTATAATGACCAAACATAATATATATTATATATGTAACTAAATTGTAAGAATATTATTATTTTGCAGACAATTATGAATAAGCATCATATAAATAAATATATATAATATTACATGATTTTTAGTCAAATTTTTCTTTAAGTTCTATAAATAAATACAATATAATATATATATAATATAATATTAATAGTATATATTTCGGGGATGGATACGGGGCGAGGAGGGTATTCCCCAACCCCGACGAGAATAAAAACTTGACCCTGTCCTTGACCTTGTCCCTGTCAGAGCTGGAAATCGGGTTCCTTATCGGGGCCGTGTTCAATTAATATCCCTATTTTTGTTGCCTAAAATTGATTGAAAGTTAGGAGTTGTTTGATTAACCATTGAAAAATTTCAAACCATTGAAAATGAAATTTTTCAATGCTTTCATTTTTTCAATGTGTTTGATAATAAAAGCTAAAGAACCACTTAATTGGAAATTTTCAATGAAAAAGCATTGAAAATAATAAGTAACTCTTAGGTTACTTATTTCATTCAACAATTTCATTTAAGGAAAAATCATACATTAATTACATTTAATGTTGTATTCTTTCCTTTTAACCACTATTCTTTCCTTTTTATTAATTATCAATGCATTTAGTTTTCATAAAATTTCATTTCTCTTATAATAATTCAAAAATAAATTTGTTCAAACATAATAACTTATCAAACAATTTTTACACAATAAATTCAGTACTTAAAATTTTCAGAAAAAATTTTCAGCACTTAATTTTCAATGCTTAATTACTTCAGTTTTATCAAACAGCACCTTAGTGTTAAATATTTTCTTTGTGGAACAAGAGCTCATATTGCTTCAAAAGATAAAGTATTAAAGTTGTTTTTAGGGGCTAAATGCTCAATTCGGGGTCTAATATTTTTAAATCTGTCTAATTTGAGGCCAAATCTTTTAATTGTGTCAATTGAGGACCTAACATTTCCAAATCGGCTCAATTTAAGGCCTATTGTCAATTCGAAGAATACGTGAATTTACATGCACCATTAGACTTATCGGTTTCTGATTCTATTAAAATGTTAGACTTTTATTTGAAAAACATGAAAAGGTTAAGTCTCTATTTGAATTTTTTTTGTTTCATTTTATCTTATCTTATTTTATTTTATTTTTTATTTTATTTTATTATTTTATTATTTTATTATTTTATTATTTTTTGTTTTTATTTTTTGTTTTATTATTTTTATTATTTTACATTTTATTTATTTTATTTTATATTATTTTATGTTATTATTTTTTTCTTTTTTCTTTTTCTTTATCTCAAAATTTTTTTTCAAATTTTTCAATAAAGGGCTCAACCTTTTCGAGTTTTACAAAAAATGGCCCAAACTTTTGAAATCACACTCCTAATTTGATGCGTGTAATTCACTTGCCCTCTAAATTGATGGTAGGTCTCAAATTGAGTCAATTTTGAAACGTTAGATCCCCAATCAATGTAATTAAAATATTTGGCCCCAAATTAGACAGATTCGAAAACGTTAAACTCCAAATTGAATATTTAGCCTTTTTTAGTTTAGAAAAATATTAAAGTTGTCGATCAATCACCAAAACACTATTTTTCCTTAAATTTTGTACTACTCATAAGTGTAAGTGTTCAATAACTTGAATTTTAAAGGAAGGATTCCTTTTTTTTTTAAAATACCGTCAAAGAAAGGATTTGGTTTCAATTTTACTATAAATTGTGTGATAAAGTAATTGTATTATAATTATTTTCAATTTCATAGATTTATTAGATACCTAGTTACTCATGAATTAAAATATGTATAAGTAGCGTTTAGAACTTGGATTTGAAATAAGATATTTGAATTTCACTTTAAATTAGTACTCCTGGCCTTCCGTCCCTTAACATTTGTCCTCTATTAAATTTCACAAAATTTAAGAAAAAATGGTTGACTTATGTTAAATTACTTTGTTATCCTTGATGTTTGTAAGTGTTTTTGAGGTTTTGTGTAATGATGTAATAATAATAAAAGAGAAAAAAATGATAAAATTAAGAATTGAAGTTTGTTAGTTGTTTATTTATGATAAGGGACAAAACAAATTAGGACTTCTAAAAAAAAGATGGACAAACAAAATGGGACGAAGGGAGTATATAAATTGTATGCTAAAATATTTTTTATATGATAATTTTAGAGCATAGCCAAACAGACCCAAAGTATAAATTATGGAAAGACCTATTGAAACGGGTTCCACATATGGGTCCATCAGAGTAAATCCATATAGGAGCCCATCATCCATCAAAGTAGACTTTATACAGGAGTCCATCACTCATTAAAATAGACTTACATACAGGCTCATTAAAGTAGACTCCATATACAGGACCAGGCTCCCTAAAACCTCCAATCAGTCGCAAAACCCATAACTACATGTTGCACCATGAATCTTGATAGTAGGTGCAACTGCTCAGGTAGTCATATCCTTGTACTATTTTACTTAATGCTATCAACCCTTCTTTTCAAAAAAAAAAAAGAAAAATGCTATCAACCCTTTTTGTCCATATGTAAGGTAAAATATCTATCACTATTCATCATCTTCTACTTCTCATCTCTCCACCGATCCTCTTTCTATAGATTTTTTTCACTTTCTCTATGTAAATTAATCCATTAATATGAGAACCCATATTAATTCTCACATCGATAGGGGCCCTATTGGCATAAAGCCAGTACCTATCCTCATTATTTTCAAGGATTAAGGCTTGGAGAATCTTCGTCATCATAGCTAAAGCTCTCTCTTTATTTAATTCTTAAAAGCTAACCAAAATGACTGTAGACACTTATTTGTAAATTTTAATTAATTGATTGATTGGTTAATTAGTCAATTAATTAATCATTTTCAAATTTTATTTTTCCTTTTCAAGTTTAGTTTAATTTTGTTTATTCCTATTACTTTATTTTATTTTATCTAATTCTAATTTCATCCCGTTAATTTGCAGGTAATTTTGAACCTGAAACTAGAAAGTCAAAGCACCAAGTCAATTCAGTCATCGTGCAAAGCGAAAGCCATATAAAGAATGACCGAGTCAACTCAATTATAATGTAATATATATATATATATATGTGTGTGTGTGTGTGTGTGTGTG
This sequence comes from Microcos paniculata, assembly GCA_030664755.1. Classification (NCBI taxonomy): domain Eukaryota; kingdom Viridiplantae; phylum Streptophyta; class Magnoliopsida; order Malvales; family Malvaceae; genus Microcos; species Microcos paniculata. The sequence continues at coordinate 28,426,683 of CP131459.1, read as the reverse complement.
TATTTATATGTATATGTATATTTATAAATATATATTTCTATATATGTACATAGATATATATACATATATATTTATGTATATATATAAATGTATATTTATATGTATATATATATTTATAGATGTATACATATATATTTAAGTACGTATATATATATATATATACATATAATACATATCAAAAGCCAAGACAACAACGGTCCATTATCATGCAAAAGATAGCTTTGTCGAAAGCCTTACACCTAAGACAATCTTGCTGTGCTTCACGTGTCACTCCAAGTTTTTCCAATCTTTATCTCATCGTCTTGATCAGTGGTCCTATTATAGAGAAAACAGTGAGTTGTACTCTCACTACCCATGTTCGCGAATAGCTGCCGTAGCAAAGCACCATCGTTGCTCCCTTGTGCATTGCCGCGGAAATAAGCCGCATAGTTTTATTTTCTCGCTATGGCAGTCACATTCGCCGACCTGGGCTCTGCAGCTCGGCTTCTTCTCGCTTCAGACCCTCTCTAATTCCTTCCTCCATAGCTGCAAATCCTGTCCTCTCTTCACTGCTCCGCAGCCACCACAGCAACAACAAAGCAGCCGGCAACAGTTGCAGCAACAAAAGCCACCCCACTCTCTCACTCTTCCATTTTGGCTTTGTTTTGATAATAAAAAAAAAGCCCTTCCCCCACACGCCACTTTCTTTTGTCATCTTTTAATGATTTTCTCCAAAGGGACCCATCAACATACTTGAAATATATATCTACCCCATGTATCGAAAAAAAAAAAAAGAACCAGCCACCTCGCCAGCTGGCTTTCTGCACAGCTGCTCCCTCTCATTTCAAACATACCCCTCCAAGGATAGAAAATTGAAAGTCAGTAAATGAATAGCCAATGACAGCCAAGAATGTAAGGGTAAAACAGGGATTACAAGACAAGAAAAATGGGCCATCAGATGAGATTGAAGAAAAGAAAGGGAGCCGTAAGATTAAAAAGAAAGAGAGGATGATATAAAAGGGAGGCTTCAACAGCAAACAAGGGGGGATTGCTCATTTTTCAAAAACGGGGTTTTCAAAAAACAAAAAAAAAGCAAAGTTTTCTCTGCATTTTTCAAAACACTAGCAGCAGTTCCAAAAAAAAATCCAAAGAGCTTTTCTTCTTTCTTTTTCTAAAAGGATTTGGCAAGAGAAAATAGAAAAAAAGGCTTGTTGTTCATTAACTTTTAGCCATTCTCTTTTCCACAAAGCCATTATTTTCTTTTTTTTAGTTTTGGTGTAAAACTTCATCCTTTTTAGGTAAAGTTCTTATTTTTATGTATAAAGATCATTTTTTTTTACTTTAAATGCAATATTTTTACTTTGTTATGTTAATTTTATACATAAAAATGTTAACTTTAATGTTCTTGTTGATATTTATCACCTACAAATTTGGTTAGTTTAAAGTATGCTTTAAGAATATACAAGATGATGTTTTTATTTTATTTTATTTTATTTTTGTTAATATGTCTTTTCTTCTAATTATTTATATGATTATACAAAGAGTTTCTAACTTTATTATTTTTGAAGTTTACTTTGTATGCTCCATAGGCTTGTTTAGTTAAATGTTTTAATTCTAATTTAAAAGATTACATTTTAGAGTTTATTTTCATTCTTGTTTGCTTAAAAATTTAATCTTGGCCATAAAGATTATACCTTTAATTTTGTAAATTTGTTTGTTTGGTTAAAATTTTAGTTTAAGCTATAAAGATTGCATTTTTAAATTTGTAAATATTTTTGTTTAATTAAAAATAAAACCTTGGTGAATAAAAATTAAATCTTTGAGTTTATTTTTTTATTTTATTTTTATTTATTTAAATAAAAAGAATAAATCTTGGTTATAAAAATTATATTTTTATATTTGTAAATGTCTATTTAGTTTAATATGACCTTGTTAAATTACCTTTTTGTCCTTAAATCCTTATTTGTTTGATTAAAATTTAATCTTGTTTGTAAAATTATCCTTTTACCCTTATATGCATATTCATTTAATTTTACCTTTTTACCCTTGATTGTGTGTTTGTTTAATTTAAAATTAAGTTTGTATGTGAAATCACCTTTTTTACCCTTGAATGTAAAATTACCTCTTTTGCCCTTGCATGTATTTTTGCTTATTTAGTAATTGTATCTTGCATTAAATTACTTTTTGCCCTTGTATGTATGTTTGATTAATTAAAAGTTCAATCTTGCATGTAAAATTACTCTTTTGTCCTTGTATGTATTTTTGCTTAATTATTAGTTGTATCTTGCACCAAATTACCTTTTTAACGTTGTATATATGTTTGTTAAATCATGAATTGAATTTTGTATAAAATTGCATTTTTGACTTTATATATGCGTTTATTTAAATTAAGTTTGCTTATCTGTTATGTAATTAATTGTGTTTATATATACGAATCTATGTTTTCTTACCCCACTCATGCATAATTAGATTTAGAACATCGATTTTCAAAAATTCATATGCATGGGGTGATCGGAGGGTGCCTCGGGAGTTCGAGGTTTCCGAAGGTTTTCTCCGATGAAAAGTTTTCTCGGTGTCTAATCGGGAGTCCGATGGGGTCCGATGGAATTTCTCATCCCTTCAAAAATGAAAAATATATTTTGCTCATTTGATTTTCATAAACAGCATACATCATGTTTATGATTTCTTTAATTTCTTAAAATTTGTAAATAAACTCAAAAAGATTATTACCTTCTTTTACAAAAAGGAATGTTTATTCCAAAATCTTTTATTTTTACTCTTATGTTTTATTTTCATTTTATTTTAAGAAAATCTCTTGTTTAAGAAGCCCAATTAAATTAAAAGGAATGTTTATTCCGACATTAATTTCAAAACACATTTTAAAAGTTTTTTTGAGAGATTTTAATTACCTAATTATAGTTAAGGCCTCTCAAATAAAAAACTACTTTCAAAATTTCTTTTTTTTCTTTTCTTTTTTATTTCTTTCCAATGAAAGGGAATATTCATTTTCTTTCTTTATCTTTTTTTTAATTTTTTTTAAAAGCATTTTTCTTGAGAAGACTTTAGTAAATTTAATTAATTAAGACCTTTCAAGTAAATTTCATTTTTATTAAGGCATTTTTTACTCCAATAAAAAGAATATTTATTCCTTAAAATCTTTAAAAATATTTTTCAAAATTAACTTTGTTTAATAGAAAGGACATTTATCTTCTAAAGCTTTTTTTTGAAAGGTCTTAATTTATCAAATCTGCTAAGGTTTTCCTATTAGACTAAATTTTTGTCAAATTATTCCTTTCATTAAATTAAAAGGAATATTTATTCCGATATTGTTTTAAAATTAAATCTTTCTAAGAGATTTTAATTTAAGTAATCATAATTAAAGTCTCTTAATGTAAATTTCAAAGCATGAATTTGAGGATGTTTATCCCAACTTTTTTGTAAAATATTTTCTAGAAGGTTTTAATTAATATTCTCATAATTGAGACTTTCTAAAATTAAAATTAAATCTTTGTTTTTCATAAAAGGATATTTATCCTCATTTTTAAATTTGACTTTAATTTTAGAAGAATATTTATTCCTATTTAGAAATTGAATCTCCATTCTAAGTAGGAAATTTCTTCAAATTCAAAATTGGACTATGGATTTTCACATTAAAAGGAATGTTTATTCCGACATTAAGTCTTTAAATTTCGAATTTAGTTTTTATAATGGAATGTTTATCCTACATTAAAAAGAATATTTATTCCGACATTTAAAATTATGTTTTTCTTAAAATGATTTTAAACACATTTTATTATCATTTTCCAAGTAAAATATTTTTAAGACTTTTGTGGTACCGATTTTTAGGCGTCTTGGGGGTGCTAATCCTTCCCCAAGCGTAACCGACTCCCGAACCTAAAATCTTTTTCGTAGACCAGTTTCTTTCCTTAACTTGATGTAATCTTTCTAGATTTATGTTAAGTTAAACCAACAGGTGACTAACCACACCTATTAAAAATAAAAGGTTAGTGGCGACTCCATTTTATTTTTAGACTGTTTAGTCCCGAGCATTTTTCACACCATATCATCTATCGTCGGAGCGGTAAAACGTCTCGACAGCTTGGCGACTCCACTGGGAACTTTTTTTTAGAGAGTCAAGCCACTTCTTTTTAAGTCTTATTTTACTTGGATTTGATAATAAAATGTTTTAAAACCTCATTTTATGCATTGCATTGATTCATTTCATTCAAAATTTTTCCGATAATTGTTTTAAAAAAATTTTCAATATTTTTTTTTCAAAATCAGGTTTATCAAATTTGCATTTTGCATATACATCACATTTGATTTATATTGTATGTATGTTTATATGTCTTGATTTCTAGCATGCTTTGTGTGTTTACCATTTTGCCCTTTTAGTTACTTGTATGTATTTTTCATGTTTTAATTCCTTGTGTATGCCATGTATGCCTATCTTGTTTATCCTGTATGCTTATCTCTTATCATATTATTTTTTCCATAATTATTTATCCTATACTTTGAATTGTACTGATCGTATGTTGATATGTGATAGTGAAATTTTTTCTGCTTCTTGCTTCTGCTTCTCCGAATGTTCGTTACCTCACCGAAAGGCAATTGGTAAAGGTACAAGTCCCTACCTCACACACAACACAAATTCATAACATAAAAGTTCGGGAGTCCGAACTTCACCTTTATTTAAAAGGGGGCGACAGGGTTGCCTCCACCCCATCTTGTCCGATGGGTACTCTTGTCTAGAGCTTTAAACCCAGCATGTAGAAAAAAAACCTAAATTCTAGCCTAGGTAGAGCCAAACCCATTCGAGAAAACTCGGTTTCTTAGGGCACAAAGGTGGGATGACTTCTAACCTTTATCAATTCCTTTCACTTTATCTGTATACGTGCTTGTTTCATGATGATATGTTGTATGTTTATCGTATATATGCTTATTCCATGATTATATAATATTTGTATAATCTGTCTGTCTTTTCGCACTTTGTCTGTATATATACTAATTTCATGATGATATGTTGATATGCTTTTTGTATAATCTGTCGATTTTCTTTCATTTTATCTGTATATATGTTTATTTCATGATGATGTGTTGATATGCTTTTTGTATAATCTGTCGATTTTCTTTCATTTTATCTGTATATATGTTTATTTCATGATGATATATTGATATGCTGTTTGTATAATCTGTCTGTTCCCTTTCACTTTATCTGTATATATGTTTATTTTATGATGATATACTAATATGCTATTTCTATAATCTATCTGTTTTCTTCCTCACTTTATTTGTACATGTTTATTTCATGATGATATACTGATATGTTGTTTGTACTTTGTCTTATAATTTTCTTGTTTTCCCTAAATATCCATGATTATTGCCTTTTTTGTTTATTATTGCCATCATCACATGACATGCATTTCATTGTAGAATCATTCGCAACAAGAGAACTGTAAAGGGAAATTAGTCATGGCTGATGAACAAGGTCAACCTTTGGGTCAACGAATATTTGGGTCCCCGGCCTTGTTTGGATGAAATGATTAATTATCTTTTATGGTTAAATTGTTGCGAACCAAACATCTTTACATCATTCATCTTAACATTATTATTTTATTCTGATACATTTCTTTTTACCTTTTTGCCATTTTTTTTCTTTATCTCTGCATCCCATTCTTGCATTCCATCCCCATCTATAATAGGTTTACTATAGAGAAAATTAGTTATGGCGAAAAAAAGTGAGGAAGTACCCATGGAGATAGATTCGATGGGAGAGTCTAAAAATTTCGATTCTGCCAGTCCGACTTTGAAACAAGCTTTGTACTGACTAAGGCAGAAAGCTAGGGAGGCATCAGCAAAGAGTCCTCCACCCCAGTTACCTACAAGAGCCAGATGTAGTTTCGTCCGAAATGATCTGACAAGACTGAAACAGTTATGGGAAGGCATCAGTGATAAGGGTCGATTCAAACAGTTGTATGGAGATATAGCATTGCTGTTAGATGTGGAAGTGGAGGAGGAGCTTCTAAAAGCGGCTTTGTACTTTTGGGATCCCTCATACCGGTGCTTTACTTTCGGTAAACATGATAAATCTTATACTGGAGAGTATGATATGGTGCCGATAGTGGAGGAATATCAAGATCTGTTGATGGTAAGGAGTAAGCCGGATAAAGTATTTTGGCCAACCGAGAATCATCCTAGGAAGCTAGTGAAGTTGTTGGGGATGAAGACCGAAGAAATAAGGGGCTACATGGATGGCGACTTCCTTTCAACCAGTTTCATGATGGATATTGTGGAGAAGAATACCACCACTAGGAACGGGATTGATGTTCTAGCCCTTTTGATTTATGGCTTAGTACTATTTCCTAGAAGGGAGGGATACGTGCATATGTCAGTAACAACTCTTTTTATAGAGATCAAGCATCAGTCTGATCCGGCTTTGACAATCTTGGCGAAAACCATTCGATCTCTCAATGCATGAAGAAAAGCCGGTGGTAAATTTGAGGCTTATGGACGGTTATTGACAATATGGTTTAGAAGCCATCTCGGATACAAAAGGTTCGTAGACGATAGCCATTTATAATGTACATCCTTGGCCATCCCAATCAAGAACAGTGGTAGAATGGGTCGAGTGGTTCACGAATTTGAAGAACCAAGACATCACATGGAGAGCAATGTGGACAACGACAAAAGATACTCCTTATTTGGATGCAAGCATACCGTGGATCCCTCTTGTAGGCGTTTGGGGAACCATCAGTTACTCCCTATTGTTAGTAAGACGACAATATGGGTCAGAACAGTCTATCCCTCTCATTTTTGGGCTCAATTTGTTAGACTTCCAGCATGACACCGAAAAGGGATTTGATGAGGCCAAATTTTGGGCAAACTTGTACAAAGGAGCGCAAAAGATGGATCGTGGCAATCATACTGACAATGCAATTCCTGAATACGTTGTGTGGCATAGTAAACGGGCGAAACAAATTTCAGTTCCACCAGTTCTGGATCCTAATTACCCTTTGGTTGAGGCACCAGAAGACAAGTTAGAAAGGCTGGAAATTGAGAATCAGAGGTTTAGAAAAGGGGCTCAGCTAGTTGAATTGACCCAGAAATGTCAGCAGTTGGAGATACAGAATCGGCAACTACAAGACCAGCTTGGAAATAGCCAGATAGAGATGCAAGGATGGGTTCAAGACTGGGTAAGAGAGAGTGCCAACAATGTTAAGCTGAAAGGGGAGGTGAAAGAATGGAGAGAAGAGGCCACAGAAATGAGCCGGTTGGTAGCAAGGACTGAAATATTCAATCAAGAACATGCCCAAAGCTGGAGAATTGCCCAAAAACAATGTTTTCGAGTTCAGGAGGAGAAGAGCGAAGTGGAAAAAGCAAAGATTGAACTGAAAAGAGAATTGGGGGAGCAGAAACGCATAGTAGGGTGGTTAGTACAAAGAAATAATGAGTTAGAGCAACAAGTTCATGATACTGCCAACAGATTGACTATTTTTGAAAACGAAAATGCTGAAATGAGGGCACAATTGGAGCAGTTCAGAAGACAAGCATAGTGATAGATTTGTTCCTAAAATATTATCATCTTATGTTTTGATTCGAATGGTATTCTATTATGGGTTGTTAAACTCACTTTCCTATTTTCGTAATGCTAATTATCTTTATAGTAATCTTGTTATGGATGGGTTTCCAAATTACATAATCATTCAAGTATATTCATACATACATTTCATTCATATTCATGGTAAGGGAATCTGATAGGTCCTTATGGTTAAATAGAGGTTTCAAGATAGCACCTCCAACGCACAGATATAACACTAAACTACAATCCAGAATCGTCATGGAAGAGCAAGCTGCTGAGATTGAATAGCTAAGAAAGACAAATGAGGATCTACAGAAAAGATTGGATTAGATGGCTGAAATGGTGGCCAGTATGAGACAGCAAAACTTGGCAAATTCAGGCAACAATTCCAATGGGCAATCTTCTCAGAGTACACTCCCACACGGACTCCCCACAGCTCAGCCCACGAATGCCTCTCTCTTGCCTCTTACCCTCAACATACCTTTACAAGAAAATCAAATACAAATTCCTCAACCAACCACAAACACATTCACCTTCCCAACACCTCCACCCGGTGTGTACCCTTTTACACCATCAATGTTTACCACAAGTGGAGGAATCCCAACAATTCAACCAATTCCCCCCTCCCACCTACACTATGCTGCCTCCTGCCCCTGGACGCACCCCAAACAATCCCGTGCTTGTGCCTGATGAACAATGTGAAAGGGAGATCGGTAGGGCCGAAAGCCAAAGGGTATTGAGCCAGATAAAAGAGTGGCTCAAGGCCATGGAGGGCACTCATGCTTTATGGCATTACTGATGCCTATGAATTGAGCTTGGTGGATGGATTGGTAATCCCACCAAAATTCAAAGTGCCTGAATTCGAGAAGTACAAGGGGACTACATGCCCTAAAGACTACATTACTATGTATCGCCGGAAGATGGCCGCATACTCCAGAGATGATAAGTTGCTAATCCACTGTTTCCAAGACAGTCTTACTGGGTCTGCAACGCGGTGGTACAACAAGCTAGATAGGCGGGCCATTCATTCTTGGAATGATCTAGCCCGGGCTTTCATTGATCAATATAAGCATATGACTGATTTGGTGCCAGATAGACTGACTTTGCAAAATATGGAAAAGAAGTCTTCTAAGTCTTTCACCAAATATGCTCAGAGATGGAGAGATATAGCAGCTCAGATTCAGCCCCCCTTGACCGAGAAAGAAACCATAAGGTTATTTGTTAATACATTGAAAGCTCCATACTACAGCCACATGCTTGCCGGTGCTACTAAAAGCTTTACCGATATGGTTTTGGTTGGAAAGATGGTGGAGAATGCACTCAAAACTGGCAAATTGGAATGAGGAGAGTCTAGTGTGGCTAAGAAGTGTCCCAAGAAGAAAGAAGGCGAAGTAAACACCGCCGGGTATGGAGGATACCAACAATACCCCCAACACTAATACCGACCAAACCAATCCCAATATCGACTATACCAACCACAATACCAACCATACCAATCTCAATACCAACCCCAATACCGTCCCACCAACTACACACCACCTCAAAATACCTACCAACATCCTCCTCCCAACTATGCTCAACCCCAAAACACTTACCAATATCCGGTATCCAATACCAGTTATACTGCCCCCAGACCAAACACTCAAAATTGGAACCCAAAACCACCAAGAGAAAGGAAACAATTCACCCCTATTCCCATGACCTACACTGAACTTTATGCCAAACTCTTGAGCAACAAAATGATTGAACCAGTCCAATACTCAACCCCTCTACAGCCTCCATATCCGAGGTGGTTTGATGAAAACGCCACATGTGCCTATCACTCGGGGGCTAAGGGGCATAGTATTGAGAATTGTATTCGGTTGAAGGAAGTGGTACAAGGTATAATCAACGAAGGTTGTCTGACTTTCGATACACCGCCAAGTGTGGGCACAAATCCTCTCCCAAATCATGGTGGAAACACTTTGAATATGTGTCACGCCCCGACCCGCAGGCTCGGCCACGAGACAACCGCCGTACCACCTCGAGATACGTGCCTCGTCAGGCGGGCAACCAAGATGATACAAGGCTTAAAAATAAAGGATATTTGAGCAATATATGAAAACATATGAAATTATCATAGATAATACAGTTTGAAAATATTTAAAATAAAGTATCACATCTTACTGTGTTCCATGCAGCGGAAAAATATTATTTATAAATACACAACTGTATAAGTAAGATGTAATAATATTCCGAGCCAAGTAACACAAGCAAAAGAGGTGGCACCTACATAATCGTGTCCACATAAACAAACTGGGATCACTGGCCACCAGGACGTCCGTCGTCCAAAGTCTGATGATCTGAGAACAAAAGTGAATGGGGTGAGTACATAATCATGTACCCAGTGAGAGACTCGGTTATAAAGACCGATCACCTCAGGCTGGGGATATGAAATAATCCAAATATTAATTTAATAAATCATTTACTGAAATATATGAAATCCCAAACCAAATCAAATATCAAATCCATAATCATATGTACATAAGGGCTGGCATCTGTAAAATTGTCCCAATAAGGTATACCCGTGTACAGGGGGTATCCACTGGACCGTCAAGGGTTACTTTATACTTTTAAAACATTTTTACTTTACTTTACTCTCTGGCCCATTCCCTTGACGTTTGCCATACTGTGGTGGAACACAGCATCCGAAGTCCTGGCGAGTTTCCCTACACGCCTCTCGCAACCAGGAGCGACTCACCGTGCCCCTCAATAGGCAGTCCACGGCTGAGTAACACGTATGCTCTCAACTCGGTCCACGCTCCCACATATTAGAGCCCCGAGGACTATGTTTAATTTCTCATTTCTCAGGGATATCGTTCCCCATAAAATAATCAAATAATGATATCAATCTTTCAGGGGTATCATTCCCCATACAATAATCAATAATGATATCAATCAATAAATCAGGGATATCATTCCCCATATGATAATCAATAATATCAATCTCTCAGGGATATCATTCCCCATATAATAATCAATAATATCAATAAATCAAATTTATTGAAATTCCCACCCTTCCAAATCATTTGTAAACTTAGTGTGTGAGGGTGGACAATTCATACCCCAAAACATATAAACAATTTAATAAAACATTTATAAATAAATTTGCAAACGGTTAACCCTCAATGGTCAACCAATATAATCCAAGCCACTCACAAGTGAGGAGAGTTGTATACTCCCCGATTACCCACGTATGCCTTGGCTCAAATTGCTACCGGTCCAAATCTCGTACGATCACGTACCTAAATAATCAAATTAAATTCTAATTTGAGTAATAAAATATTCAACCAATGTTCAAATCATAAATCAACACCAATTAAAGGTCTCGTACTAAAATTGACAAGTCCAGAAGTCAATTGGAGCTAATTGGAGTCAATTGGGGTCAAATGGGGTCTAGGGTTGCAAAATTACCAAAATGCCCCTGGTGCTACAGTACCCCTTGCCTACAGTTTCTCACTCCCGGGCGGGAGTGAGCCAAATTCGGGATAAATCTCGGATTTTGGCCATCTCCGGTGCGGGACCTGCCAGGTCCGGCACCGGACCTAGCCCAAAAAATGGCCGATTTCGGCCTTTCATCCAAAACATGCTCGGTTTGACTTCGATTCAACACCAATCCGCACCAAAATTGAAACACAGCAAGTTAAACACATGATCTATGAATTCACAGCTTCAAGAACTGAATCAAACAACAAATCATGCTCGAATTTTGGATCAAAACATCAAGAGTTGACTTTACTCGGACAAAACAGAAATCTCAACTTCAATCATCAAATTCTCTTAGCACAGACCATGAAATCAAGCGTATAAACTATCAAATTAAAGCTTGATGAGTTTAGAACAACATACCAAATTCTCAGCCAAAACGCACGGTTGAATCAAAAGATATCGACTGATGAACAAACTGTCGCCAAATTTCCAGATTTCAAGATTTGATGTTTTCCTTAGAAATCTTGATGTTTTGATCTTTGATGAGGCAAAATAAGTTGATATTGATGATTAATGAAGTGTTTGAAGAGGGATTGAGGGTTTGATTCAGAGAGAATTGGCAGAATTCTCGGAGAGAATTGAAGAAGAAGAGAGGAGTGGAAATGGGGGTCTCGGCTAGCCGAGACGCCTTATAAAATTTACGGGTCCGACGCCGGACCCGACCAGCTCCGGCGCCGGAGTCACCCAAATCTGAGTTGACTCCGGTCAACTCAGCCCCAAATGCCTCGGGTCTCGATTTCAAGTGGGGCCCACATCCCCGGACTTCAAATTTAGGGTTTTTGAGCTTGAAATTGAGCTAAACGAAGTTTGAAACATCCATGAGAAGTTCAATTTGTTATTTTAACAAGACAACAATTCATAATTATACAACTTGACACGTGCGGATTAGGTCCGGGCGTGTCAATATGATTGATGATGGGGCAGCTCATGTCAAGAGAAAGGTTGAAGAGATTGTCACACCAATGAAGGTCGTATATCAGGCTTTGCTAAAGGCCCAAATGATTACTCCTTTGAAGTGTGAAGGTCATGAGATCCAGTGTTGCACTGAATTCCGAGAAAAATTGCAATCTATGATGGATGCCGGACTGATTGAGTTTTATGTGGAGAAAAACGAAGGTACCGACATCTGTATGGTGAATAGTGGAAACGAAAATTCTTCCCATTATAAACCAAGTTTGAAACTATCTGTGCTTCAAAGGCCTAGCCTTGCCATTCCCGTAACCTCACCAAAGCCAAGCCTGTCAATTCCAATGGCCCCTAAGCCGACATTGAATATCCCCCCATTGAAACCAAGCCTAAATTTGAATGTGCCAATAGCATTCCCCTATCGAAGTGATAAGGAAGTACCTTGGAGGTACGAGAGTTCAGTGCAACAGATGAATGCCAATGTCCAGGAATCTGAATCAGTGAATATTTCTAGAGTAGGAGGCATGACTAGGAGTGGGAGATGCTATGCCCGAAATCCAACTGCCACTTTACACAAAGAGAAAGAGAAGGGCATGGAGGAAAATGATGAAGTTGTTACACCATCTGTTAGAGGGCCGGAGAAAGAAATTGAAAAAGAAGTAACCAAGACGGTGGATGAAAATGATGCTCGTGAATTTTTGAAATTCATCAAACAAAGTGAGTACAGTGTCATAGAACAACTGAATCGCTTGCCAACTAAGATTTCTCTGCTAGCTTTGCTTTTGAACTCCGAGGCACATCGTAATGCTCTCCTCCGAATCCTGAACCAATTTTATGTGTCCAAAAACATCACCGTGGCCAATTTGGAACATATTGCCGGAGGTATCACAGTGACTGATTACATCTATTTCACTGATGAAGAGATCCCTTCTAGAGGAAGAGGCAATTATAAGGCACTGCACATCACTGTTCGGTGCAAGGATCATATGGTGGCCAAAGTGTTGATTGATAATGGATTCGCCTTGAATGTGATGCCATTTCATACACTGATGAAATTGCCTATAGACTAATCTTTAATGAAAGCTAGTCAGTTAATGGTTAAAGCATTTGATGGCACACGGAGAGAAGTTGTTGGTGAAATGGCTATTCCAATAATTGTGGAGCCGGTTGAATTTGAAATCCTTTTCCAAATTATGGATATTTCACCAACCTATAGCTGCCTCCTGGGTCGCCCTTGAATCTATATGGCCGGTGCTGTTCCTTCTTCCCTTTATCAGAAAATCAAGTTCCGAGTTGAAAATAAGATAGTTTCTGTATCCGAATAAGAGGACATCATGGTAATGCAACCTCCAAACACTCCTTACATTGAAGCTGCGGAGGAGGCAATGGATTACTCTTTCAGGTCATTTGAGGTGGCCGAGGTAACATGGGTAAGAGAAGGATCCGAGGTACCTAGTCCACATTTATCTGGTTGCTTAAATATGCAAGTCAACATGACTGTCGGAAGAGGCTGTTGGGCTGGAGCTTAAATATGCAAGTCAACATGACTGTCGGAAGAGGCTGTCGGGCCGGAAAAGGACTTGGAAAGTATGGCTAAGGAATCTGTGAGCCTATTGTTTTACCAAAGGCAGAGCCCACTTTTGGACTTGGATATAAGCCTTCTTGGAGAGAGAAGTCCGAAGTAAGGGAGGAGAAGAAGTGCAAGCGTGTGGCTGCATTGAGAGGAGGGGAACTTGAACCCAAGAAATTGAAGATTCCACCGTTGAAAGATAGTTTTGTTTTTGCTGGAACGATGAACCCAAAAAGATCAGTTGTTGAGCTTGAACAGTTATTAAAGGGATTATCTATTAGCATGCTAGAGTACGGGGAATCAAGCAGTGGAACATTGGTTCAACGATTGGCACCAGAGACTGATTTGAATAATTGGGAGTCTTTCGAGATGCCGATGAACTTGTCAGATCTAAACATGTAATTAATTAGGCTTTGAGAACTCATTTTATCCTACACTTCTACCCAAGAGTGTGGACGGTTGACTTTCATATATTATGGGTTTTATTTTCATGTTTGCTCCATCATCCATGATATTGATATTCACACTATTAAACTCTACACCGTGTATATATTTCATACCATAATTATACCATTGTGTTTTCCTCCATATGTTTATCCTTGTTATTCATTTCTTCTTTTATTCATGGATCAAGTGCATATATATCTATACCATTTTATTGTCTTTTGACCCCAGGACTTCAAACGATGAATGTAAAGACAACAAAGATGGTCTTTTGAGCCCGACTTTGATCGTTTCGTTAATGCGGATGACCTCGACAACGAAGATGATAACGATTGCTTTCTTCCCCCTGATCTTATGAGACTGATTGAAAAGGAAGACAAACAGATCTTGCCCCACAAAGAGGCCACTGAATTGATCAATTTGAGTGATGATGAGGAAAAGAGAGAAGTTAAAATTGGCACTTCCCTAACACCCGAACAAAAGGAGGAACTAGTGGCATTACTCAAGGAATATGCTGATTTGCTTGGTCCTACCAGGATATGCCAGGTCTGGATACTGAGATTGTGGTGCATAGAATGCCAATCAAGCCCGGATTCAAGCCAATACAGCAAAAGTTAAGGAGAATGAGGCCTGCCATGTTATTAAAGATCAAAGAAGAAGTGAAGAAGCAATTTGACGTAGGATTTTTGGAAGTAGCTACTTATCCTGAGTGGGTCACAAATGTAGTACCAGTCCTGAAGAAAGATGGCAATGTTTGAATGTGTGTGGATTACCGAGATGTCAACAAAGCCAGTCCGAAAGACAATTTCCCACTGCCCCATATTGACACTTTAGTCGACAACATAGCTAAACATGCAACATTTTCTTTCATAGATGGGTTTTCGGGGTACAACCAGATTAAAATGGCTTCAGAAGATAAGGAGAAGACTGCTTTCACCACCATGTGGGGCACGTTCCAATACAACATGATGTCCTTTGGTCTCAAGAATGCCTGGGCAACTTATCAGAGAGCTATGGTGACCTTTTTTCATGATATGATGCATAAAGAGATCGAGGTGTATGTGGATGATATGATTGCCAAATGTAGGAATCCAGAAGAGCATATGACTAGTCTGAGAAAGTTGTTTGAGAGGCTGTGCAAGTATCGGTTGAGGTTGAATCCAGCCAAATGTACTTTCGGCATTACTTCAGGGAAGCTATTGGGCTTTATTGTTAGTCAAAGGGGCATTGAGGTGGACCCAGATAAAATCAAAGCCATTCAAGATTTACCACCTCCGAGAACTCAAAAGGAAGTAAGAGGTTTCTTTGGGCGATTAAACTATATCTCCCGCTTCATTTCCCAGTTGACTGCAAAATGTGACTAGATTTTCAAGCTTTTGAAGAAGAACAATACGGGAGAATGGAATCAAGATTATCAGAAAGCCTTTGATAAGGTCAAGGAGTATTTGTCGAACCCACCAGTGCTAGTACCTATTGTGCCTGATTGACCTCTAATCTTGTATCTGACAGTGTTGGAACACTCCATAGGCTGTGTTTTGGGGCAACATGATGAAACTGACAAGAAAGAACAAGCAATCTACTATGTCAGCAAGAAGTTCATAGAGTATGAAACCAAGTATTCTTAGATAGAAAAGATGTGTTATGCATTGGCATGGCCGGCTCAGAGATTAAGACAATATATGCTGTATAATAGCACATGGTGGATAGCAAGGCTAGATCCGATCAGATTTCTCTTTGAGAAACCTTCATTGTCAGGACGATTGGCTCGATGGCAAATACTACTGTCAGAATATGATATAGTTTATGTCTCCCAGAAAGCTATCAAAGGAAGTGCCATTGCTGAATTTCTAGCTGACAGAGCAGTTGATGACTATGAACCCATGAAGTTTGAGTTTCCTGATGAGGATTTGATGTCAATATTCAATACTGAGCTAGAGCAAGGAGGGAAATGGAGAATGTATTTTGATGGGGCATCAAATGCACTAGGGCATGGAGTAGGAGCTGTCCTAATATCCCCAAACGGTGATCAATACCCGGCAACAGAAAGACTTGACTTCGACTGCACAAACAATATGGCAGAATATGAAGCTTGCATTCTGGGGATCCAGATGGCAATGGAGAGAAAGATCGAGGCTTTGGAAGTTTATGGCGATTCTGCTTTGGTGATATATCAGCTGAGAGGTGAATGGGAAACACGAGACTCAAAGTTGGTCCGTTATCATAAGTACATCATGGAGTTGACTGAGCAATTTGAAGAAATCAGCTTTCATCATCTCCCTAGAGAAGACAATCAGTTGGTCGATGCATTGGCAACTTTAGCCTCAATGTTCAAAGTCGATAAAGGAGCTGAAATCGAAGCAATCAAGTTGGACATGAAGACTTATCCGGCACATTGCATGAGTGTTAAGGAGGAGGATGATGGCAAACCTTGGTTCTATGACATTGCCCAATACCTCAGATTTCAAAAGTATCCAGATCGTGCTGTTGAGAATGACAAGAAAGTTATCCTAAAAATGTCGGCAAACTTCTTCTTAGATGGTGAAGTCCTTTACAAGAGAAGTAGGGATCAAGTAATGTTGAGATATGTATTGTCAGAGGAAGCAAAGAAGATTCTAAAAGAAGTTCACGGCGTAATCTATGGAACTCATTCCAGTGGACATAGAATGGTTAAACAGATTATGAGGTTGGGATATTACTGGTTGACTATGGAGACCGATTGTATTAATCATGCCAGAAAATGCCATAAATGTCAGATTTATGTTGATCAGGTTCATATACCTCCTAATCCATTTCATGTCATCTCTTCCCCTTGGCCTTTGTCAATGTGGGGCATAGATGTAATCGGGGCAATCTCACTGAAGGCTTCTAATGGGCATCAGTTCATCTTAGTAGCCATCGATTACTTCACCAAATGGGTTGAAGCTACTTCATATCCCAATGTAACACAGTCAGTGGTCACCAAGTTCGTGAAGAAAG
The DNA here is from genome assembly GCA_030664755.1 of Microcos paniculata. Taxonomy (NCBI): domain Eukaryota; kingdom Viridiplantae; phylum Streptophyta; class Magnoliopsida; order Malvales; family Malvaceae; genus Microcos; species Microcos paniculata. The sequence goes on along the minus strand of CP131459.1, from coordinate 28,409,701 downwards.
AGATCATTTATCGATATGGGCTACCAGAAAGAATCATCACTGACAATGCTAAGAATTTAAACAACAAGATGATCGATACAGTGTGCTCCCAATTCAGGATCAAGCACAGTAATTCAACCCCTTATTGGCCAAAAATGAATGGAGTGGTCGAAGCATCAAACAAAAACATTAAGAAGATTGTCCAGAAAATGACATTGACTTACAAAGATTGGCATGAGAAACTTCCTTTTGCTTTACATGCTTATCGCACTACTGTAAGAACATCAACTGGTGCAACTCCATATTCTCTTGTCTATGGAATGGAAGCTGTGGTACCAGTTGAGGTAGAAATCCCATCTTTGAGAATATACAAAGAGTTGAAGCTCGAAGAGTCGGATTGGGTGCATGAGAGATTTGACCAATTGAATTTAATTGAAAAGAAGCGACTCAAAGCACTTTGCCATGGTCAATTGTATCAGAAAAAAATGATGCATGCATATGATAAGAAAGTACGTCCGCGCGAGTTTGCAGAAGGTGAATTGGTGCTGAAAAAAATTCTACCTGCTCAACATGTTCCCCGAGGAAAGTGGACTCCAAATTGGGATGGTCCTTATGTGGTGAAGAAAGCATTCTCGGGAGGTGCCCTAATCTTGCAAGAAATGGATTGGGATGAATTGCCACATCCAATCAATGTCGATGCTGTAAAGAAGTACTACACCTGAAAAAAAAATGATGAAAAAAATGACAAAAAAATGAATGATGAAAAAATAAAAAAATGAAAAAAATAAAAAAATGAAAAAATGAAAAAAAATGAAAGAATAAAAATGAAAAGAGCATCTCAAGTTGAAAACCTGAAAAGGCGGCTTGAGTCTGAAAAAGAGAAGAAAAGGAGGGATCTGAGGCGAAAACCCGAAAGGGCGACTTAGATCCAATTAGGTTGGTCCTTAAGCTGAAAACCTAAAAAGGCGGTTTAGGGAGTTTGAGAAAGCTAGGCAAAATGGGTACCTAACTTGCATAAGAGATACTTTTTGGCCATGGGGATTCGAATAATCAGAAATCATCAGACTTTGTCAAGCGTCACTCTAGCAATGATGGATCAATCAAAGGCAGGACGCAAGATGACAGGCTTTTGTTATTTCTGCATTCATCGTATTGAGGTCATGTGCCTTTCTTCTTCATTTTGCTACAAATTTATTTGTTATAGACTCTTTGTTATAAACTTGTAATGAGCTTGTTATAGGTTTATCTATTATATATAGATATATCTTGCACACTTTCCTTTAAAAGATCCATGTGTTTCCTTTAAATATAAATGGCATAATTTTTCTTTGTCATGGAGGAATAAGCAAACAGGTAAGTAAATGCCATGACATTGGATGTCACTTTCAACACAAAAAAGGGAAAGAAATGTAGGATTAAAGTGAGTTCAATAGCTTATGGTCGATGCCAGAAATGTGATGACACATGAACAAAAATCATCTTGAACTGGGATGTTCAAGCAAGAGTGATTTGAAGAAAGGGTCTGGGGCATGTTGATGCTAGAAAAGGTATGATGAAAGGATGTTCTCTAATTTCGAGCTCAAAGAGTATAAGTTGGGCCAAAACAGAAGGATATCTTGAAAACTTTGAGGCAAAGTAATAAAGCATTATCATTTAAGCATGAGCATGCAAAATGCATCATTCTAGCATCATTCTTCATGAACATCCATTATGCATCATGGTTCAAAGATTACAGGTTAAACCCAGTTCAAGATTGTGAAGTTAGTCTTGTACAAGAAGTTCCTTAGGTAACTCTCCAAAACTCCTTTAAGGTCTTTCCACGCTTAAGGTAATTGTCCGTTATTCAGTTCAGTCTAACATAAATTATTTCTACAATTTCTTCAAAATAAAAAATCATTTTGTTTAAGGTGATTTTCTAAAATTATTTCTGTTTAGAGCAATTTCTTTAAAATTAAAAATCATTTTGTTTAAGATGATTTTATAAAATTGTTTCTGTTTGGAGCAATTTCTTCAAAATCTAAAAAAAAATCATTTTGTTTAAGGTGGTTTTCTAAAATTGTTTCTGCTTAGAGCAATTTCTTCAAAATCTAAAAAAAATCATTTTGTTTAAGGTGGTTTTCTAAAATTGTTTCTGTTTAGAGCAATTTCTTCAAAATTTAAAATCATTCTGTTTAAGATGATTTTCTAAAATTGTTTCTGTTTAGAGCAATTTCTTCAAAATCTAAAAAAAATCATTTTGTTTAGGATGGTTTTCTAAAATTGTTTCTGTTTAGAACAATTTCTTCAAAATTTAAAATTATTTTGTTTAAGATGATTTTCTAAAATTGTTTCTGTTTAGAGCAATTTTTTTTCAAAATCTAAAAAGTCATTTTGTTTAAGGTGGTTTTCTAAAATTGTTTCTGTTTAGAATAATTTCTTCAAAGTTTAAAATCATTCCTGTTTAGGACGATTTTCTTAAAAGCGTTTCTCTTTAAAGCAATTTCTTCAAAGTTTAAAGTCATTTCTGTTTAGGATGGTTTTCTCAAAATCAGAACAATTTCTCTAGATTTAAAATCAATTTTGTTTGTTCAGATTCAAAATCATTTCTGTTTAGAATGGTTTTCTCAAAATTAAGACAATTTCTTCAGATTTAAAATCACTTCTGTTTAGAATGGTTTTCTCAAAATCAGCACAATTTCTTCAAATTTAGAATCATTTCTGTTTAGGGTGGTTTTCCAAAATTGTTTCTGTTTAGAGCAATTTATTCAAAAGTTCAAAATCATTTCTGTTTAGGGTGGTTTTCTTAAAACTGTTTCTGTTTACAAAAATTTCCTCAAAAGTTTAAAATCATTTCTGTTTAGAATGGTTTTCTTAAAACTGTTTCTGTTTAGAACAATTTCCTCAAAAGTTTAAAATCATTTCTGTTTAGAATGGTTTTCTTAAAATTGTTTCTATTTAAGGTAAAATCATTATTGATTAGGATGGTTTTCTTAAAATTAGTTCTGTTTAGAACAATTTCCTTGATTTTGAAATTAGTTCTATTAAGAGTGATCTTTTTCAAAATCCAATACTGTTTAGTACATATTTGAGTAAAGAGTGTCTACATCTTTGCTTGTTTCCTAATTATCTAGAAGCTTACACTTCTAGATCATCAAGAAATAATCAAAGAGGGCAACTGTAGACACTTATTTGTAAATTTTAATTAATTGATTAACTGATTGATTGGTTAATTAGTCAATTAATTAATCATTTTCAAATTTTATTTTTCCTTTTTAAGTTTAGTTTAATTTTGTTTATTCATATTACTTTATTTTACTTTATCTAATTCTAATTTCATCCCGTTAATTTGCAGGTAATTTTGAACCTGAAACTGGAAAGCCAAATCACCAAGTCAATTCAGTCATCGTGCAAAGCGAAAGCCATGTAAAGAATGACCAAGTCAACTCAATTATAATGTAATATATATACATATATATATATATGTGTGTGTGTATATCTATATATATTTATATGTATATGTATATTTATAAATATATATTTCTATATATGTGCATAGATATATATACATATATATTTATGTATATATAAAAGTATATTTATATGTATATATATATTTATAGATGTATACATATATATTTAAGTACGTCTATATATATATATATACATATAATACATATCAAAAGCTAAGACAACAAGGGTCCATTACCATGCAAAAGATAGCTTTGTCGAAAGCCTTACACCTAAGACAATCTTGCTGTGCTTCACGTGTCACTCCAAGTTTTTCCAATCTTCATCTCATCGTCTTGATCAGTGGTCCTATTATAGAGAAAACAGTGAGTTGTACTCTCACTACCCATGTTCGTGTATAGCTACCGTAGCAAAGCACCAGCGTTGCTCCCTTGTGCATTGCCGCGGAAATAAGCCGCATAGTTTTATTTTCTTGCTATGGCAATCACATTCACCGACCTGGGCTCTGCAGCTCGGCTTCTTCTCGCTTCAGACCCTCTCTAATTCCTTCCCCCATAGCTGCATGTCCTCTCTTCACTGCTCCGCAGCCACCACAGCAACAACAAAGCAGCCGGCAATAGTTGCAGCAACAAAAGCCACCCCACTCTCTCACTCTTCCATTTTGGCTTTGTTTTGATAATAATAAAAAAGCCCTTCCCCCACACGCTTTCTTTTGTCATCTTTTAATGATTTTCTCCAAAGGGACCATCAACATACTTGAAATATATATCTACCCCATGTATCGAAAAAAAAAAAGAACCAGCCACCTCGCCAGCTGGTTTTCTGCACAGCTGCTCCCTCTCATTTCAAACATACCCCTCTAAGGACAGAAAATTGGAAGTCAGTAAATGAATAGCCAATGACAGCTAAGAATGTGAGGGTGAAACAGGGATTACAAGACAAGAAAAATGGGCCATCAGATGAGATTGAAGAAAAGAAAGGGAGCCGTAGGATTAAAAAGAAAGAGAGGATGATATAAAATGGAGGCTTCAACAGCAAACAAGGGGGGATTGCTCATTTTTCAGAAACGGGGTTTTCAAAAAACAAAAAAAAAAAGCAAAGTTTTCTCTGCGTTTTTCAAAACACTAGCAGTAGTTCAAAAAAAAATCCAAAAAGCTTTTCTTCTTTATTTTTCTAAAAGGATTTGGCTAGAGAAAATAGAAAAAAAGGCTTGTTGTTCATTAACTTTTAGCCATTCTCTTTTCCACAAAGCCATTATTTTCTTTTTTTTAGTTTTGGTGTAAAACTTCATCCTTTTTAGGTAAAGTTCTTATTTTTATGTATAAAGATCATTTTTTTTTACTTTAAATGCAATATTTTTGCTTTGTTATGTTAATTTTATACATAAAAATGTTAACTTTAATGTTCTTGTTGATATTTATCACCTACAAATTTGGTTAGTTTAAAGTATGCTTTAAGAATATACAAGATGATGTTTTTATTTTATTTTATTTTATTTTTGTTAATATGTCTTTTCTTCTAATTATTTATATGATTATACAAAGAGTTTCTAACTTTATTATTTTTGAAGTTTACTTTGTATGCTCCATAGGCTTGTTTAGTTAAATGTTTTAATTCTAATTTAAAAGATTACATTTTAGAGTTTATTTTCACTCTTGTTTGCTTAAAAATTTAATCTTGGCCATAAAGATTATACCTTTAATTTTGTAAATTTGTTTGTTTGGTTAAAATTTTAGTTTAAACTATAAAGATTGCATTTTTAAATTTGTAAATATTTTTGTTTAATTAAAAATAAAACCTTGGTGAATAAAAATTAAATCTTTGAGTTTATTTTTTTATTTTATTTTTATTTATTTAAATAAAAAGAATAAATCTTGATTATAAAAATTATATTTTTATATTTGTAAATGTCTATTTAGTTTAATATGACCTTGTTAAATTACCTTTTTGTCCTTAAATCCTTATTTGTTTGATTAAAATTTAATCTTGTTTGTAAAATTATCCTTTTACCCTTATATGCATATTCATTTAATTTTACCTTTTTACCCTTGATTGTGTGTTTGTTTAATTTAAAATTAAGTTTGTATGTGAAATCACCTTTTTTACCCTTGAATGTAAAATTACCTCTTTTGCCCTTGCATGTATTTTTGCTTATTTAGTAATTGTATCTTGCATTAAATTACTTTTTTCCCTTGTATGTATGTTTGATTAATTAAAAGTTCAATCTTGCATGTAAAATTACTCTTTTGTCCTTGTATGTATTTTTGCTTAATTATTAGTTGTATCTTGCACCAAATTACCTTTTTAACGTTGTATATATGTTTGTTAAATCATGAATTGAATTTTGTATAAAATTGCATTTTTGACTTTATATATGCGTTTATTTAAATTAAGTTTGCTTATCTGTTATGTAATTAATTGTGTTTATATATACGAATCTATGTTTTCTTACCCCACTCATGCATAATTAGATTTAGAACATCGATTTTCAAAAATTCATATGCATGGGGTGACCGGAGGGTGCCTCGGGAGTTCGAGGTTTCCGAAGGTTTTCTCCGATGAAAAGTTTTCTCGGTGTCTAATCGGGAGTCCGATGGGGTCCGATGGAATTTCTCATCCCTTCAAAAATGAAAAATATATTTTACTCATTTGATTTTCATAAACAGCATACATCATGTTTATGATTTCTTTAATTTCTTAAAATTTGCAAATAAACTCAAAAAGATTATTACCTTCTTTTACAAAAAGGAATGTTTATTCCAAAATCTTTTATTTTTACTCTTATGTTTTATTTTCATTTTATTTTAAGAAAATCTCTTGTTTAAGAAGCCCAATTAAATTAAAAGGAATGTTTATTCCGACATTAATTTCAAAACACATTTTAAAAGTTTTTTTTAGAGATCTTAATTACCCAATTATAGTTAAGGTCTTTCAAATAAAAAACTACTTTCAAAATTTCTTTTCTTTTCTTTTTTTTTATTTCTTTCCAATGAAAGGGAATATTCATTTTCTTTCTTTGTCTTTTTTTTAAAAATTTTTTTTAAAAGCATTTTTCTTGAGAAGACTTTAGTAGGTTTAATTAATTAAGACCTTTCAAGTAAACTTCATTTTTATCAAAAGGCATTTTTGACTCCATTAAAAAGAATATTTATTCCTTAAAATCTTTAAAAATATTTTTCAAAATTAACTTTGTTTAATAGAAAGGACATTTATCTTCTAAAGCTTTTTTTTTGAAAGGTCTTAATTTATCAAATCTGCTAAGGTTTTCCTATTAGACTAAATTTTTGTCAAATTATTCCTTTCATTAAATTAAAAGGAATATTTATTTCGACATTATTTTAAAATTAAATCTTTCTAAGAGATTTTAATTTAAGTAATCATAATTAAAGTCTTTTAATGTAAATTCAAAGCATGAATTTGAGGATGTTTATCCCAACTTTTTTGTAAAATGTTTTCTAGAAGGTTTCAATTAATATTCTCATAATTGAGACTTTCTAAAATTAAAATTAAATCTTTGTTTTTCATAAAAGGATATTTATCCTCATTTTTAAATTTGACTTTAATTTTAAAAGAATATTTATTCCTATTTAGAAATTGAATCTCCATTCTAAGTAGGAAATTTCTTCAAATTCAAAATTGGGCTATGGATTTTCACAAAGGAATGTTTATTCCGACATTAAGTCTTTAAATTTCGAATTTTGTTTTTATAATGGGATGTTTATCCTACATTAAAAGGAATATTTATTCCGACATTTAAAATTATGTTTTTCTTAAAATGATTTTAAACACAGTTTATTATCATTTTCCAAGTAAAATGTTTTTAAGACTTTTGTGGTACCGATTTCTAGGCGTCTTGGGGGTGCTAATCCTTCCCCAAGCGTAACCGACTCCCGAACCTAAAATCTTTTTCGTAAACCAGTTTCTTTCCTTAACTTGATGTAATCTTTCTAGATTTATGTTAAGTTAAACCAATAGGTGACTAACCACACCTATTAAAAATAAAAGGTTAGTGGCGACTCCATTTTGTTTTTAGATTGTTTAGTCCCGATCATTTTTCACGCCATATCATCTATCGTCGGAGCGGTAAAATGTCTCGACAATGACATCAATAATAATCATTTTCAAATTCATAGATTTGGTTTTTTTTTTCTTTTAAAGAAAATGAACTTTCATTCATGAAATCGAAAGTACATCAGTAACAATAAGAATACTAAAAGCAATAAATTAGAAAAAGTTTTCCTCATCTATTAATAGATTTGTATCTTACTTTGTGCCTCGAGCTGTCTTGTTGATCATGAGTCTTAAACCTTCTCCATAAGTCTTTAACATATGCATTATGGGTAAAATCTAAAAACCCTATGTTAAATCACCCTAAAAGGATATTTAGGCCCCTATTGTTTGAAAATGCAACTTCTGACTCTTTGATTGTTAACACAATTGATCAAAAGTTTGAAGATTTAAAACTTTAAAGCTTTAGAGTTTTTGACATTTGAGAAGTTTGAGCCAATTGTAAGACTTAGTTTTTAGGTATGTTAATCCACTCAATTCAAGCTTCAAATTTTCTATTTGCATACTTTGATTGGTGCATTGTAGGAAAAGACTTTAGAGTTTGAAGATTAAGTGGGTTTTGAAGTTTGATAGTTCAATTTAGATTTGAGTTTTGATGAAATTAAGTTAGCGATTGTTGTCAAATTTATAATGGGTTGTTAGAAGGTAATATGGAGGTTGTATGAGTGATTTTGGGTGCCTAATGGTGTTGAATTGGATAAGAATTTAGGTTTGGGAGCCAAATGGTGGAGAAAGCTCAAGTGTGGACTTAAATAGAATCATCCCAGGTATGGGCTTGAACTGGTTCTAGTATATAATTAATTGAAGTAATGTTTAGATGGAGACATTCCGACATTGGTATGTGGAGTGAACCGGCATAAGTATCATATTGTTTGACCACAAACCATGTTTCCTTGTTTTTCATGATTCATTTCGTCTCAACCCTAAACCAATTCTGATATCCTAGAATAGCCATAAATTGCATTCTAAATATTGTAGAGCCTTTTATTTCATTTCATTCGAATTGGATATAATCATTACTTGATTTTAAGAGCTAAACCAGTGGATTGTGACAAGGCTTCGATGTTCCGTGAGAACAAGTTGGGTAGTATTTGAACCTTCCTTATTCTGAGTGGTTAGGCATCAATTTTTTTTTTCGGTATGTAAGACCCCAACTAAGCTAACTCCTTAGGCTAGGTAGTCCCAATGCATCCTTCTTTGGCAAAGGAGGAAGATCATGAGGTGGACTAATCAATATTGAAGTCCCCTCATGACAATTCGGAGCCAAATTTGCTAAAAAATAGTACACCTATTGCTTTCACAAAAAATATGTCGAACTTCCTTAACCCAGCCTTCGTTCACCAAAGATATTGCATCCTGTACCAAAATGAAGCAAGGGTGGCAATCTCAACATGACTATTCAAAAACAGCACCATAATGGCTACATCTAACTCTACCATGACCAAGGAGAGCCCTAAATTCTTTGCTAGTAAACCTTATTATGAATGTCCCAAAGCTTAGCCATAAGACTATAGGTGGGTCCATAATTTATGACAAACCCTCCAACCCATTGTCCATTACAATCTCCAATTAAACCACCTACTGGAGCATATTTGTTGTAGCTTTGAAAACACCATTTGTATTTAAAATGAAGCAACCAAATCAGGTGGCACTCATCTCCCAAGACATCCCATTTGTTGACTCTTCTTTTTCATAGACATAGCCACCCTAATTTCTTTTGCTAATTTCCTTATTTGGAGCCAAACATAAATAGGCTGATCAATGAAAACCAAATAATTATGACTCTTCCAAATATACTAAGAAGTCATGCTAAATTGGATATTCCAAGTCTTGTCATCACACATCACATCCGAAGACTTGTTATTATCAATTAACCAATCTTTGAAATTTGAAGCAAAAAAAGTTAGAAACATCCAACAACCATATTTCTATTGCAAAAGAACATTCAAGAAATAAATGTAAAGCAATTTCATTGGCATTCAAGCAAGAAGGGCAAATTACATTATCTACTATGCATATTTTTTACCTATTTTCATTAGTGCTTAATCGGTAATTGAAAAGGAACGAAAGAAAGAAACTCACCCTTTCAATATTAAAAAGTCGCCAAATCCACTTACGACCCAAAGTTCTAAGTAACCATCTTGTAGTATTGAATAAGTTGATAAGCAAAGTTAGAAGATAAAGTACCCTTACTTTCACCAACGTAAAATTTTCTACCAGCTGCACCAAAAACACTTGGTGTTAGAATCACTTTAATTTCACTTAATTTGGAGTCAGGTAAGATATGTTGGATGCTTGTTAAATTCCACTTTCCTTGCTTATCAAGGACATTAGAAAACCTTCAAAGATAAATCAATGGGACTAAGTTTAAAAACAACGTGGTTTATCAATGGGCTATCACTCGCCCACCAATCCTTCAAAAAGTTTATAGATTGGCTATCACCAATTAGCCACCTTCATCCCTTTTCAAGCAACAATCTACATTTAGTAATTCTATGCCATGTTAAAGATGTGTTTTTCCTTATGGTCATCGACTCAAACTTTGGTTTTTGAAGATACTTGGAATATAAGACTAGACAAACCAAAAAGTTACCCCCATTCTCCAATTTTCAGCCAATCTTAACTGGAAGAGTGACATTTGCCTCTTAAGCTAGATGAAGACCCAAACCACCATAGTCTTTAGATAGACATACTCTCCCTCAATCCATCAAATGGCCATGTGAGCTAAAGTCATTTCCACCCTAAAGAAAATTCCTTGAAATCTTATCAATACCATCACAAGTAGTCACTGATAATAGAACATATTGCATGGTATATACCAGGATAGCATTCAAAACTAATTGTGCCAAGGTTTTGCGGCCCTCCTTGGAAAGTATATTTTTCTTCCAACTAGTCAGTTTATTTCGGATCTATTCAACAATAGAAGCATATAGTTGTTTAGAGGCACGTCCATGAATAATGAAGACCCTAAGATACCTTAAGTCACTTGATAGTTGAATATTACAAGCATTGCTCAAAAGATTTGCATGGTTACTAAACATGTTAGGCCATAAAAATAGTTTCGACCTTACAAGATTAATAGATAACCTTAAGGCTACAGCAAAATCTTCCAAACAACTCATTATTTCTATCACTTATTGACTTTCTGCTTATACAAATAACATGAGGTTATCAGCAAAGAATAAATGAAAAATGGAATGACTGTTTCTTCCAACTTTAATTGGCCTCTCACTTCTTGCGATGCAACCTATCTTGAATGAGGTGAGAAAGCTTTTTATACGTATAATAAAAAGATACGACGACATGGGATCACCTTGTAGAAGTCCCTATTGAGCTATAAATTAAGGTTGAGCCTCGCCATTTAAAATGGCTGAAAGCTGTTAGAAGATATACAAAATATAATCAACTAAATCAATTGGTTAGGCAAATTAAATTCAACAAGAACTTGTCTAATGAAGTCCCAAAACACGCTATCATAAGCCTTTGCAAATCAATTTTCATGATTAGACCACCTTTATGACCTTTCCTCCTCATAAATGAATGCATCATTTCCTGAGTCAATAATATTATCACTAGTTACATGTCCCAGAGAAAAACTACTTTAAAAAGGACCAATCATCTCCTTTAACACTGGGCATAACTTGTTCACTAGCAACTTGGATAAGATCTTATATGAGGTATTCAACAAACTAATAGGTCTAAAATCTTCCATAGAACTAGTGTTCTCCACCTTAGGAATCAATGTCATCAAAGCTTTCGACAAATCCAATGGAAAGTAACCAACAACTAGTGCCTGGTTCACAAACGAAGAAATCTATTCTCTCACCACCACATATGCCTTTTGAAAAATTAGTGGTTGGATGCCATCTAGTCTAGGGGCTTCCAAACCCTTCATTGAAAAGATTGCTTTGACTTTTTCATGTTTGAAAGGTTGCAAAAAACCCCTTTGCTCATCAAGATTCATCATAGGCTATCATCATACCATATTAAGAACTAAGGATGTTATCTTCACAAAGATGAATAAAATTACACCGCATGTCTATTTAACACATTTTTTTCATAACCCATTCATCATTTATCCGAAGACCTGTAAATCACCCACCAAACCATAGTTGATAAATGATAAAACCTAAGATTACATTCCCCGCAAAAAATACACTGTATACGTGACTTCTGGTACCACAAGAGTTCTTCTTGGTATTCTTTTAATAACTCCACTTCAAGGTTTTGAAGCAATGTAGAGTGATTAAAATTTACACTATTTTGAATGCCCTCAATTCACACAGCCAAAATACATTTTCTTTTAAAAATATACCCTAAAACATTAATACTCCATTTTGGACATCCGATGTAACTGCTGCAATAAATGAAATAATGTCCGAACCACAACCCCAAGCCTTAGCAAACAACTCATCAAACTCTTTATGAGTTAACCAAGCTGACTGAAAACAGAAGGGTCTACGTTCTCAAGGATGGAGAGGTCATTGTCAAGTTAAGTAAGACTTGGTGATGGTCTGAGCTCAAATATTGCATATTCAAAATTTTTGCTTGGGGGAAGAATTAATGAGCTTGTAAATTAAAAAGAACTTTGTCCAACTTTTCATGTAAAATCACCTTCCCATTCCTTTTTTTATCCATGTGAATTTTGATCCGATATCTTTGGATCTAACAACTCACAATCATCCCAATTCTCAACAAACTTTCGAGCTCTACTAACATAATATATCGTACCCTTTTGGTCTTTGATCAAGTCAATGTCATTGAAACCCCCTATGACAACCCAAGGAATAGCACACTGTGTAGACAACTGCTTTAAATATGCCCAAAAAACTTCTTTCATTTGACAATGAGGTCACACATAAACCCCTATAAAAAACCCAGAGCAAGAACCTTTTACAACACGAATATGAATGAGCTAGGCATCTATCTACAAGACTGGAGTACTCTGAACATTTTTATTCTAAAAAAGAATAAGTCTCATACAAAACCATTTGAGCTGACCAAAAAACTAGAATCAAAACCAAGCTTTCTCCTTATAGTTGAGGCATCATTATTATCGTCACATTTAATTTCAAACAAACATAACATATGAAGAGTACGAATTCGAACAAGTCCTCTACAGTTCCTTAAACACTTTTTACTCCGAATTCCTTGATAATTCCAATACAAAATCTTCATTAAATTGATAAACAAGTAGATTGACTTACTTGTTCAACAAACTTTAGCTATTTTTTATCCACTGTTGACCGACCGTTAACGTGCTGTTGATCCATATCACTCATATTAATATTTGGTGGTTTAGAAATTATGGTACTCTCATTCTTCGACTTTAGCAACTCTTCTGAGGGATCAATATGGTGCTCAATGTCAAACTTCTCAACCCGTGTAGAGTTACTTGAAATTACTTTATTTTTACCTACTTGTACCCACCTCGTATCCACCACCACACTACCACGTCTTCCGTTAGACATCCTAAGTTTACTAGTGGAATCTGTCTCCTTACCATTGGGTATTTGGGTTTTAAAAGAAGCTATTTTCTTGGGTAAAAGCCCAATTACTTTTGAAAATGAGTCCTTCAGTTTAGTACCACATGCATTTGGGCTCGAAATGGGGTTAGTCTGCTCCATTAGAGATATGGTAGGCACAATATGACACACCCGGATCTAGCACGACTTTTCTATACGAATGAAATAGTACAAGATGATGTATTAATTAAACAATGGGTCGGTCCTGCTGTGTCAAGTCAGAAGAGAAGTTAAAATTAGGATAAGACGGAGTTTGAAGATAAAGTAATTAACCGTGCATGGAAATTAGTAAATTCCAAAAGACCTCCAAATAAGTCCCTAGAAATTTATTATGGGCCCCGTTGGTATAAGAAAGCAAAGGATTTAGCCAACGGGTGAAAATGAAAGAAAGTTGAAAAAGGGAAAAAAGTTTGACCCGAGGCCCGGGTGGACCCGGCGTCGGGCTCCCCTATAAATAGGGAGGGAGCCGAACCTTTCTTTCATTTTTCTTTTCTTTTTCTTTCTTTTTTCTTCTTTTCTCTCTGGAGCCGAATGGAGGCATTTTGGACAATTGGCAAATCGGGACAGTCCGACCGTTAGATCAAGGACTCTGGGTGAATCGAATGCGGCGACGCTCAGAAGGTTGAGCTACATGGAGCGCTTGGGAGTATACGAATCTCCCAATACCGCGAGTGGCCTAGATTTCTTTGTTTAGCCACTGGGAACAAAGGTTTTAAAAATGTTTTTAAAACATAATTGTTTTCAAAGGTTTTGGGATATGGGAAATCCACACACACACACAATTGTTTGTGATATACCCACACAGTGAGTGGGATGTTTTAAAAAGGAATATAAAACTTATGTGTGTGTGATTATATGTTTTAAATATAAATGTTTTATGCGTATATATATATTTGAAATATTATTATTATGATTATTGAGGGTACGATGCCCTTGGGAGATGAGTGATTGAGAGGGTTCCTCGGGGCTCCAATTTGCGGGAGCGTGGATCGAGTTTGAGAGCATGCATGATACTCAACCGTGGACCACCTATCGAGGGGCACGGTGAGTCGAGCCTGGTTAGGAGAGGCGCGTAGGGAAACTCGCCAGAGCTCCAGATCACTGTGTTCCACCACAGTGAGGCACCACCAAGGGAACGGGCTAGAGAAAGAGAAATTAGAAAATGTTTTAAAAAGAAAAGAGATAGCCCTACAGTAAGACATAAGACGACCAACGGGTCACGCCTTCAGTATGATAGAGGTGCCAGCCCATTTGAGATATATACATATATATATATATATTTGTTTAAAGAGGTTTAAAAGAGGGTTCTCGGCTGGAGAACCAAAAAAGAGTTTTGAAAAGAAAAATATTTATTTTATTATTATTTTAATTTGGATTTCCCTTATTTTCCCTAACCCCAATGGAGACTCTTAGAACCTTTGTCGCTCACCTGTATCCAATGTGGATGGATGCAGATTTGCGTATGGAGTCAGCTATAGAAAGGAGGCTCACTAGAAGACGTCGGTGGCTTAAGCTTAGTAGTTTTCTGCTGCATAGGTATTCCTTTTAAATTAATCCACTGGTGCACTAATTAAGTTTTATTATTTTATTAAATGATTTTTAAGTAAAGTTTTAAAGGTTTTGCAGCGATGGTATCCATTTCAATGCCTTGCGGTGCTTTTGGTGCGTGACCGATGGCACGTATTTCGAGGCAGCGTGGCGGTTGCCACGTGGCCGACCCGGGCGGGTCGGGGCGTGACACAATAAGGAAGCTTTTGTCCAAACAAGACTCAACCATTGTTTTCTTCTTTCTCTTCTTAATTTTCTCCATAGATTGATTGGTTACAACTACCTTCTCAATAGAGGTTTCTACCCATTGACTTCCAACATTAACATCCAAGAATTTCTCAACCTTTTGCATTATACTCTCTTTTACACACTTTGACCAAGCAACCAAACTCTCTTCCCTAGCAATCAAATTCTCCCTAAAATCCTATTGATCTTTAGCCAAGACATTAAATTTATTTGAAGAAGAATCTCTCCCCTTTAACTCTGAAGATTTCTTTTCCCTTGGGTTCTAGATTTTGCATCGATTTTCTCTAGAGAAGCATCGAAGGCCCGAAATCAATACATGGGCCGTCATATTTTGCTTGATTAGCACCATCTTCCCACACCATTACATCGCCGGTTGCTTCAATAGACATGCTCCCACTTGGTGGCCAACCACAATCAAAGCAAACTATATGGATTGCCTTGTACTCTACTATATGTATCATATCTTCAATTCAAACCTTGCAAACAAGTGGATTGTGAGATCAACTTCCATACAAATACATGCAAACTTCCCCTGATTTGCCATCTAGTATTAGTATCACTTATAAATTGACAATTTCATTAAGATCTCTTCTTGGAAATATTCAATAGGTAACTTCAGCAAACAAATCCAAACTGTTGTTGCAACCAAAGAGGCTAAAAAAGGCTTGAAATTTGGCTTTGACCTTCGCACCAACAAATAAAGATCCATTATTTTCCATGGACCACTAGTTAAGGCTTGAATGACATTCTTTCTCAACCCAAATTTCACCACATAATACTCTTGTGGTCATCTTAATCTAAAAGTGCACATAATCATTTACAATACAATATAAAGAGTATTTTAAGGTCATTTCCACAAAGACTAATATTTACTAAATTAATTAATTCTAGTTAAAGGAAACAATAAATTAAAGAAGAAATTAAAAACTAAGCATAACAACTAATTAAATAAGGGGAAAATCAATAGATAAGAAAATATTAGGGTTTCGGGATTCACTTGCAAAGAATAATTAATTATCATACAAATTCAATTATTCTTGTCGAAATAACGATTACACTAATATATCTATGTCATCTCCCAAGGCACATAGGTATATTTAACTATGTGATTATACGTCATCTCCCGATGCATAACCTAATTAATCAAACTCATTAAGTTCAAGTAATCTATATGCTATCACCCTAGTTTAGGATATCTCTATCTCTAACTCTAAGATGTGTATTCTTCTAATGCATGGATCATACTTCACTTCCCAATTTTTCATTCAATCCCAAAAAGTGAATTAATGATGGCCAATCATAAATTCAAAATTAAGATAAAGAAGAATAAATTCAACCATAAATAATCAAAATATGCACAAACAATTAAAAATCTAAACAAGCTACATCCTAACACTAACTAGGGAACTAGCTATTCATAAAATAAAAATAAGAACAAGAAATCAATAAAATAAACTAAAATATAATAAGGTCTAAGAAACAATATCCAAGACACTCTAAGAAAACCTTAGAGTGTTTATTTATACTAATAGATTACATATAATTGCTTGAAAGTTAAGTTGTCTAATCCCAATTGAGCTTGGACTCTTTGCCCACGTCACACAAGTTAAGATCGATGCCTTGTCTTTGTATTATTGCTTCACAACCAAGGATGTGAGTGATACAAGACTATTCGTAAGCTACTTGGGCTCGACTCGAAGAAAATTTGAATTCGGCTCGGTCAATGTCGAGCCGAGCTCGAGCTCGGGTAGCTTGATTATCGAATCAAGCTTTTGGATGCTTGACTCGAAGCTCGTCGAGCTACACAAGTATTTACTATAGTGTTAATTTGTTTTATATTTAATTATTAAATTACTGATTTATCCCCTTTAAACTTGAATTTGACATATTTGGAATCAAGTTCGAGCTCGAATTCAAGTTTGTGATAGAAAAAAAGAGCTTTTTTTACTTTAGGTATTGAGCTAGAGTCAAGCTCGAATAGCTTGATCACCTGTCTCGAGCCGAGCTCAATAATTCATTTTTGATCAAGCTCGAGCCCGAGCTCAAGCTCCGAATAAAGAGTCGAGCTCAAACTCGGATAGCTTACTACTCGACTCGACTCGACTCGATTACACATCACAACTTCAATTCCTATTGCTTCATTTCTATCGGCTTGCAAATTTCATCTCCCGTGCTTGACTTCTATGAAACCGACGCTGGAGACGTCTTTTATTAAGCTAGTCTGTTTTGCTCCAATTTGATCTTCACATGCACTCTCGTATCAACAGCACAAGCCCACGTGGCAACAATTTGTCTTAACACACCTTACACTTCTAACTTCTTTTGCTTGTTACACCGTATTACAGTTTGTTTCTTGATATTTTTGCTCAATCACATGTCATCATCACTGGCGGACAATTGTTATACTTTGCGCCCCCTCCCCCACCCAAAATTTAAAATTCTGATTATAATATATATCACTACTAGAAAAGTGACTTTTAGCAACCACGGTTGGCAACGACAAAAGTTATCGTTACGAAATATCCTTGTATTTGCAACGACTTTTAAAAGTCGTTGCGAAAAGTCGTTGTATTTGCAACGACATGAGAAAATCGTTGTGAAATTGGATTTCAAAAATAATTTATGTAACGAAATTTTTTGTTGTTGCCAATACTTCCAATATTCGTAATGACAAAAATATATCGTTGCGAAATACTATGAGCTTTTACAACGATTAAAACTATTGTTGCTAAAAGCAGTTGTATTTGTAACGACTTTTAAAAGTCGTTGTGAAATTAGATTTCGAAAACAAGTTATGCAACGATATTTTTTGTCGTTGCCAATGTTTCCTATATTCGTAACGACAAAATATTATCGTTGTGAAAAGCTATCGTATTTGTAACGACTTTTAAAAGTTATTGCAAAATTAAATTTCGAAAACAACTTATGCAACGATATTTTTTATCGTTGCCAATATTTTTAATATTTGTAACGACAAAAAATTATCGTTGCGAAATATTATATATTCTTTTACAACGAGTAAAATTGTCGTTACAAAAAACCGTCGTATTTGCAACGACTTTTAAAAGTCGTTGTGAAATTGAATTTTGAAAATAACTTAGGCAACGGCATTTATTGTCGTTCCCAATGCTTCCAATATACGTAACGATAAAAAAATATCGTTGCTAAATACAAGTACCATTTATAACGACTAAAATTATTGTTGTGAAATATTATCACTTTTACAGCTAATAAAATTGTCGTTGCAAAAAACCTGTCGTATTTACAACGACTTTTACAAGTCGTTATAAAATTGAATTTTGACAACAACTTTTGCACCAATGTTTATGGAGCTATTCAAGGGCCAGGCTACATGCCCAAATCCAAAAGCCCACTCGAAAATGGAATTGTTTGAACAAAAAAATAAGGCCCAAATATAGAACACTGGGCAATGAAGGAGGCTCGTTTAGAAAATGGGTTGAGCCTTAGTCTTAAGCTTTGAAGTTTGAGTCCAACCTGTATTTGCATATAATTTAATTTTTTAACTTTTAGTTTAAAAATATTATATACGGTGAATAAAAAACAGGACCGATGCTTGAACCGACGAGGCTAAAGATTCAATGGTTCAACCGTTTTGACCGGTTATATAAATATTGTAGTTTTATTAATTTTTTAAAATATTTAAATTTCAAATTTTCAATTAAAAAATTGTTAAAAAATTCATAAAAATAAGAAAAAGTATAAAATATTAGTGCATCACATAATATAAATAAATAATACAAATTATTTTATTTCACAAATTAAATTTTTATTATAGGAGTACATTAGAATAAAAAAATAAAAAATTTGAGGTTAAAAATTCAAAATCAAAAGTTCAAACATAATAAAAAAAATTAAAATTTAGAATTCTCATTAATTTGGACTTTTTTTGGATTTGGATTAGTCAATTAAAAATAATTTAAAAAATAAAAAATTTTATTTTTTTACTAAACCGGTCCAACCTGTTCACCACAAAACTGGGTTAATGACCTTTAACAGACCGGACATATAGATGGGTCTCGGTTCAACCGATCGGTCCGGTCTGATTTTTTATTCCTGGATTATATATGTATATAAATTAGTATTTTAAATATTAAATGTTAGAAATATTTTTAAAGAAAAATATAATCCTAAAAAAAATGTAAAGATTATTCGATAATAATTCTCTATTTTTTGAAAACAATGTTATAATTCTTATTTTTCTAATTTTTATTTAAGGAAAACAATTTAGACGAGTTTTTATGCGAGTATTAGACAAACTATTCAAATACATGCAGATTTTGGGCATATGATCAAGTCCGAATTGTCGGATCGAGCCTAGACAAGTTAAATTCATGTTTTTTTCTTAAGCTAAAATCCGACCCGAATCCAACCTGATCTGGCACATGCGCACCTCTATTTATAATGTTGTTGCATAAATGCTTTTTAAGGATTTTTCTTAATGACAAAAATATTTATAAAAACTTCATTTTTACAACAATAAAAACAATGACTACTAAAATAGTTAGTAAAATCAACAACGATTTTTAATCAAAACTTTTTTTATCAAATGTTTTATTATTTCAATTTTTAACATTAACAAAGGATGACGAAAATTAATAATTCTTCTAATATTAAATTTTTATAACTATATCAATTTATTAAATTTTTTTAACTATATCAACTTACTATGCTTATGAATATGCTATATAAAATTACCATCATTCTCATTATATCATTATAATTTTGAAACAAATTTACACTTCGATATAATAAAAAAGATATAATGACAACTAAATAATGTTTGATAATAAAAAGTTAAAACATAAAAAATAAACACCTTAAACCAAACACTTAATAAGAAGCCAGGCGACTTATAGGAGCACGGCAAAAGATGATAATTGAGTGAAATCACTTTGAGGCCAAAAAAAAGTGAAAGCACTTTATGAGCTGGTATATATATAAAGTAAAGGAGCAAGAAAATGGATTGGATTCTGACCAAAAAAAAAAAGAAAATGGATTGGATACTTTTTCGTAGTAGTATGATGTTATAGTACATAATATAATATAAATAAAAAAAAAAAATATATATATATATATTATACTCATTGAAGTGAAAGGTTATTAAAAGTGGGGGTCTATTATTAACACAACTTACAAAATTTTCTGGAAATTTCATTTTATATATTTTGGACTACTCCAAATTCTGTTGTTCATTGCATTAATAAGACCAGGAACAGGAATCTAGATGAGCTGTTTTCCAACAAAAGTAATTTTATTTCTTAGCACGTGACACCTGCTAATCCCGTATCTCTGCTGCACCTATTACCTTTGAGTTTTTGTTTTGTTTACCATAATCGATGATATCGGACATCAAAATAGGACTGCTTAGTCGTCATTTCATTGCCCAAGCTGTGAACATCCGTCCGTCTGATCTCAAGTATCTTTCTCTTCACTACTCAAATATCTTACGATCAGGTCTCTCCAAATCCATCCAACAAAACCCTCCAGTGAACCAACCATGATGCTTGGCTCAGAAGGATCGAGTGTCGTGGGTTAGCCTTCGATCTCCTTCTGCTTTCGTCCCTTATTTTTTATTATCCCATTTTCCTCCCCTTTTGTTTCTGGACTTGATCTTGCGTTTTGATCTTGCGTTTTTGTCAGTCATTCGTAGATTCCATTCATGGGTTTCAAAGATTTTGTTGCCTCATCGTTTCTTTCATATATAATTATTTAATTAATTTTGGGTTTGTTTGATGAAAACGGATTAAGAAATTGAAGGGGTTCCCTCTATTTTTCCTATTGTTCAAGGGGATTATTATATATTTAAAGCTTTTGGGTAGCTGTTAATCTATTTGTTTTTGGGTTCTGTTCTTTAATTCTGTATTCGATGTGAAATATGAATCTCTTTGCCTAGCTTGAGCTTCTATGTAGGAAATTCAAGTATTTTGTTGTGGATGTCTTATGATGTTCTAAGTTTCATATGAATGTTCTAAGCTTGAACTTCCATTAATGGCTTAGAAACAATTGGAAGTGCAGATTATAATAGGCTGAAAAGGCAACTGTGTGCTAAAGTTATTTGCTTTTCTTTACGGTGCCATAAATATGTATCACGCTGAGTGTCATTGCCGTGGAATCTCTAGGGACTATTAGGCGTTCTTAGAATAAATGAAACTGTTACAAGTTTGCCCTCACATAATCTAATATCGAAAAAGCGTTGGGAGCTTGCTCATCCATGATTGTTGAATCTAAGTTAGACAGTATTAATCTGTGGCATGTCTAACATAATTATGCTTAGGAAATGGGATTGATAATTCTTGTGAACACGATTGTAATGGAAGAGGTCATATTGAAATCAGATTAATTATCTTTACTTTGGAGATGGGAATTAGTTTTCATTAATCCAATGCTAGGGCTTTTTTGTTATGCTAATAATGGATTATGAGTAATACTTGTTCTTTCTGTAGTGCCTTGGAACTTCAGATTGCTGGAGATGCTTGAACGCAGAGAAAAAGGTATTGGAGATGGCACTGTCAGCTGTGGAATGGATGATGGAGATGACATTTACATGCGCTCTTGGACTGCCTCCATTATTGGTCCTCACAATGTAATGGCCCTTTTTTCAGTCAATAAATATAACTGTGATCATATGTGAATCTTCGTGTTTGTGTGGACTTATGTGAATTTTCTGAAACATAATCTTTGACATAAACTGAGAACTTAAATCTAGCTCTTAGTTTTTGTTTAGGTTACTAAGCCGAGGGGCTAAAAGATCTGGGTGGTATAAGGGATTAAGCTACTATCCTATTGTTGCTTATGATTCTCTTCACAAGTAACTAGTGTTGTGGTATCCTGGTGGCTGTCTTTGGATCATCCTACCCTCGTTGCTTTTGAAGTGAAAATGGATTCTGCTGGGTTTTTTAAAAACTATCATTGTTTACATGCATTATCTATCTTTCTTTGTGGTGTTTTTTATATTTTCTACTGTCAGACTGTACATGAAGGTTGAAGCTATCAGTTGAAGTTGTTCTGTGATAAAGATTATCCAGAGAGGCCACCGAGTGTCCGTTTTCATTCAAAGATCAACATGACTTGTGTTACCATGAGACTGGAGTGCTAGGCTAATAACTATACATTCAATTGTAGTGCAATGATCTATTTATCTTACTTCATATCATATGTTTATTAATCTGCACATGCTTTTTGTTGTTTGGTTAGTGTGAAAGAAAATAACAATTTTTTTCTTTTTACTCTAAACACAGAAATTTGCAGATTAAGAAAACAATAGTAGCCTAACCCTCACCCCTTTTTGGTTAGTTTTAGTTGATCATTTTGGAAACTGGGGGGAGCATAATTTACTCCGGACCAGTGGGGCAGCATTCAAGTAGCATTATTGATATATTGAAGTTAGTCTTCTCTGTCCTTGAAATACTCACTCAGTTACCATACGTTGGTTCCTATTTTCCAGAATATGCCACTTCTATGTCTTGGACGTCTTTTTTCTAACAGTTGTTACTGACAAGGCATCTCTGATGTACCGAAGATTCGAAGCAATTACAATCCTGCAACTTGGATGCTGGAGGTCACTTCTACATCTGCAGAAGCTAAGAAGCTAAGAAGGGTGTAGATTTTGCCCAGATATACAAGGATTATGCTTTATATGAGTGAGTTAATAGGCCTTCAGCAACTCAAGGGACTATTTGGGATGAGTCACTTCACAACTAAAACGGATGTGGTCTCTATCCTGGAATCGGTTTTCAAATCAGTTCACAAGGAAGTAAGTTCATTTCTTCTCATGAATACATTTTGGAGATTTCGTAGCTTTTAACAGTCTTAAAGTCCTTACATGTTTTTTTGCCGAACAGTGGTATCCCCTGAATTTCATCCTGGGTTATTTGTTCTTGATTTTTCTCCTAGCGGCCAGGTTTATTGTAAGTAGTCAAATTCTTGTTTCATGTCCTTCGATTTAGCTTTCATGTGTTGCATTTAGGTAAACTCCTTTTAAAACCTGTCTGATTGTAGGGCAGAAGAAACAAGAAACTGTTTTGGTTGCCAGCAATCGCTCCTCTTTTGTCCTTCATAATATCGACATTGATAGTATTTCTTACCAGAGCTGATAAGCATGGGGGTGAAGATAGTAAAACACATTAAAGGGGGCCTGAATCCAAGTTCACTTCATCACTTACAGTTTAAAGGCCTACATGTTGGAGAAGCAGCCAAAGTTGTTGGACTAATTTCTGCTATTATTGCTCTCACTATGAGTAAAATTACATATTTTTATACGTTTTTTGTCCACTGTCCAGATAAAAATAAAAAATTCACTTGCTTAATTTCACCTCATTTAAACATATTTATCTCAGGAAGCGATTGCTGTGAGACGATCATTTGCTTCAATTAAAGGTTACCATCTAGATGGGAACAAGGACATGGTAGCAATGGGTTTCATTCTTGAGCAGCATCCTTGCTCTTTAGAGTGCTGTTCTGGAACCAAGGACAGAAATTGTAAGTTATAAACTACTTATTTTGTTTCTTCTTTGAGAACCAATTCAACACTTGTAAATTCTTTGTTTATGGATAATGTCAGAGAAAACCAGCAGAATCTGTTCAACATACTTGGTTCCATGTATATTGCTACAATTTTCTTGGTAATAAATAACTACTCATCGGTTTTGCCATATGTTGCAGTGAAGAGAACTGTTATGTACCAAGTAAGGTTTGCAGGAATGTACTCTGCATGGGCTTATGCAGTTGCACAGGTAGCTTCTTTTTTTTTTTCCTGTAAATGAAATGAATTGAGCTGTTTCCAGTTTTTAGGGCACCTGGAATCCCGACAGGGTTTTTGAATTGCAGGAGGTAAATGATCAAGGCAAGAATGGTGGCAGATGGAGAGTGGCATATTTATAATTTTGTCTAGACATGTACTAGTTTTATTAACCATCTGAAAGATAATTAGGCTAGTCTTGAGGTGGGAGGTATTGGAAGGAAGATGATATGATAGCACTAATAGGGGACAGTCTCTTGGAGCTTAAATGTAATCGTTGACAATATGTTATAGATATTTGCATAATTAATAAAATAAATTCTTTTGGATATTTATTGTTGTGCAAAGTTTATTGTTACCGCAAAAATTGTAATGAAAAATAATAAATGTCGTTTCTAAAATTCAATAACAATTCGTAACTAATCATATGTCGTTGTAAAAATTATTTTATGACCAAATAAATATCGTTACGAAAAAATTAACAATGATTGCCAACCTTTCAAATGTTGTTGCTAAAATTATTACGTAACCAACTAAATATTGTTTCTAAAATGATTTTGTAATGAAATTTATAAGGTTACATACATGTTTTGTCAACGACTTTTAATCGCTGTTAAATGTCGTACGTAACCAATAATATATTGGTGCAAAAATTATTACACAACAAAATAAATTTTTGTTATCAAAGAGATTTTGCAACTAAAATTATTCTGTTACACAATAATTTTAACAACGAGATTTAATTGTCACTAAACATGTTTCGCAACCATAAAATTGGCGTAGAGTAAAAATTTTTACAACGACATAATAATGTTGCATAAATGTTATGGTAACCAATTCATATCATTGCTAAAATATCTATTTGCAATGACATTTTTTTGTTGCCAAAATAATAAACCTTTTTGTAACGACAAGATGTGGTTTCGATTAATATTTTTAGAGACGATTTTTGTTTGTTGCCAAAAACTAATTTCATTAGCAACGACAAATTGTTGCTTCAAATCAAATTTTCAAAAACGATTATGGATAGTATAAAAGTCGTTGCGTTAAAGCTTTAACAACGGAGGTATACACATCGACAAAAAGTCGTTGCGTAAATATTTTTGCAACGATAAAATGGGATTACGCAACAATTTTTGGCGTTGCAAAAAGGCCATTTTCTAGTAGTGTATGTATTTGATATATATTTGTATACACGTATATAGAAAATCTCAAATTGCCCCCCTAAAAAGTCACTTATTTCAAGTTGGACCGCCTCATGCCAGATCCGCCGCTGGTCATCATCATGGCATTTTCTTCTAATTCATCCAAATTAAACTAGAAGTTCCTATAAAATAAACAAGTAGCCAAGGTAAGAGAAAATCTCATAAAATAAATCATAAATTTACACATTAAGCATAAATTAGACTCTAAGTTGAATCATATTATAGGTGTTAAATGCACCTATCACCTTGGCCAAGATCGGTGATCTCCATCTCTCATCCTCAGGATTCCGTAGCCTATGCAACCTTGCTTGGAACGAAGAAAAGTATAACAATTTCCCCAGCAATTTGACAATCAAAGATAGTGACCAAGGTTTACATATAAGTCTTTTTCAGTTCCTTGTCAACCTTAGGTCTTGGTATGTTCGACTTCGTCTCAGCATTCTCCATAAACTCATCATCAGAACAATCTTCAATATCTTTAAAGGCTACCTTATCAATATTGCCTAATTAAAGCAATAGCCTTAGTTTGATCCTTATTACCTTAAAGCCGTTTCTTCTTAAAAGAACTGCCCTGGGTTTTAGGTACAATTATCTCCATCCCTTCACCCTCTTATCTTCTTAACCTTTTTGGTGTTTCGCTCAAGATGATCTACTTCTTCTGCCATCAAGAAATTCTTGTTCACCGTCGTCGTCATGAGCCAATGTTTAGAACATTAATTGTTAAGTGATTTTGATGTTTTATGATAAAATGATTTTCCATGCTTTGGCGTATAGGTAATACCCTCACACATATTTCTTATGTTGACACGGATTATGTAGGTGGGATCCTTACATGGAATTGCTATGTATGTATTTATTTATATGTTTTATATAATTTGGTCCAGGAAGGGCGGTTTACTTGATCGTGCTCCAGTTGAGAGCATGTTGGTTCGTGGAGATACTACTATAACTAGCTTGTGGGCTGTCTAAGTAAAGAGAGACAGGTGAGTGACTTCGGAGTGGGAGGCACATAGCGTAACCTACTGAGAGTGATGTAGTGAGGATCACCCACAATGAAGGAAACTTTGAGAAACAAATACTCTCATGAGGATCGATGTTTGTAAACATGCAGGGCCCATATATAGATAGATCATCGAAATGAGTAGCTAACCTATCAATAGCTGCATTGGCTTCACAATGAACGTGAGTGATAGAAAGTAGTTCTTGTATAGATTGAATAATATTAAAATGAGGATCCAATTCTCCACATAATTTATGCACAGCTAACATGGAATCCTATTCTAACTCAACCCTTCAAAAGTGTAAATTCCAGCAGAGGGAAAGACCATGAAAAATATCCCATATATAATTTCATTGCCAAGACATCGGAAATACCAATATGAAAAATAATATATACTTGACAACCAATTGCCCATCTCATCACGAATAAGACCACCACCAGCAACAAAGCCGTGGGAACCTCTCACATTACCATCCAAATCAATGTTACCAGTTTTGTACCAGTGTTTGCCATACCGGCTAGTATGTACCAGTTTCAAAGTAAAACGGTACAGTGATTTTATGTACCGTAACTGGTTTTGTACCGGTCAATACTGATTGTACCGAACAGTACTGGCTAGTTCCAGTCATTTTGGATTGTTTCGATCTGTATCGAAATGTACCGAACAATAAAATATTTCACATTTTTTATAGGTTTATTACAAATTTTCTACTTATTTAACTATTCTAATTAATTTTTCACTATCTCCTCTCATCTCACTTTTTTTTTAAAATTATTTGATAGACAAATAATATATTTCCATTAAATTAGGCTGCTAAACTTATCTAAAAAAAATTTGTTAAATTATATTATTTATACTTTTATATTTGCTTCATTTATGAGATGTTAATAATTATAAATATATATAATTGATAGAGGCTTATATTTGACGAAAAAATTTATTTTATAGTAGTAAATCTGAAACGATACACTGAAACAAATTGATACTAGTATGTACCAATTTCAGAAAAAAAAAAATGGTACATCTACCTGTATAGTAACCTTGATCAACATTCACCTTAACAAAAGAAGGTCGAGGTTTAGGCCAACAAATTAGCACCTTTTTTCGAGATTTCTTCTCAAATTATTGTGCAAATAGTCCCAATTAATTCTCCTTGGCTTTTGTTCATATTAATTGCATGGCATTATTAGGCCGTGCCATGATAGTCCCATGCAACATGGGATTACGCCAAAACCAAAAGAGCCAAATAGCGATAACAAATAAAATACTCCATGGAGGGGAAGCTATAACAACGACATCATGAATATATGGAAATGATTATATGTTTAAATTTTTACCTTTTTTTTAAATTAAAAAAATTATTGTATCAAAGGAAAAATATTTGTCTTAAATAAAAAGTTGATTAGGCTTAAAAGTGCGTACGTGCACATGTTTTCTTTAAAAAATTTCCTAGAGATGAGCCCTTATAACGAATTCTAGTTTTATAAAATGCACACCTTAAAATATTTTGAAGCGGCCAAATTAAATATAAAATTTTTTGTATTATTGTGGTTGAGAAGCTATTTATATATTATATATATAAAGATTAAGGAAAAATTCCCAATTTAAATAGAAAAAAATTGAAAATTATATTGACCTAGGAAAGCAGGTGGGGGAACATGGGGGCAATTAGACGTGGAAAAGTAGTAGCGGACCAAAGGGAGCATTTTTTGCACGTAAAATAGAATGATGATCACCCCCCCCCCCCCCCCCCCCCCCCCCCCCCCCACCCCTACAAAGAAAAGGAGAATGATGATCAAATCATTTCTCGAACAAAATTGAATATGAAGCATGCATGCCACCACCTCTGCCTTCCTTTTGGTTGTTAATTCTATTCTAGGATTTATTTTCTTCTAAATTTAAATACTACCTTCCTTTTTCCCTTTTCTTTTCTTTTATTTTTCTATTTTCGTAAAATTCTACTATTACGAAATTAATTATTTTAAGCTTTCTACACAAATTAAAACTTTAAAAATAGAATAGCACCCGTATAGTTAATTCAAGTATTTCTTACTTATTTAATTATTAAAAGAATAAAAGTACTAGTGCCGTGTCTCTAAATGTATACCGTATATAATCTAAAAATAGAATATAATTAAGTTTTTCAACTTTATATTATGATCAAATTCAAGATTTTAGAAATTTCATTTTGTTTTACCAATGACTTGTCCTTAATCACTCGGCAAAATAATTATAGAAGGTGTCAAGGACTCAAGGATGGCCCTCTTTTTAATTACCTCTTCATCATGGGTTTTAGCTTTACAATTTATGAAGGGTAGACCCCTGACCCTTGTGACCCCACTGCTCATGATTTCACAGTTGAAGGAATTGAAGAACGGAGAAGAAGGAAAGGGCAAAATCCCTGTACCAAAAAAAAAAAGAAAGGGAAAAATCCCTGACAAAGAGATCCTAATATCAAAGCCCTTGCAGCTCTCGGCTTAAATCAAAAGTCAAAGCTAAATCACTTGCAAAGGAAATGGGCTCTGCACACCTTGCTGTGTGTCTTAGCTCTGGACTAGGCCCAGTAAGCCAAAGCCCATCTAATTTTTTAAATAATTTATATATGCTAGCTACGAAAAGTAAACTGTTCTGCTGCCAGCAATCTTTGTGAAAATTATTTCCACTTTAAGATGTTGCAAGATTATATCTACTCTTTTTTTTTTGGTTGAAAAATTATATATACTTTTCTAGAATGAAAAGTACTTTTTCAATATTATATATCCTTCATTTCAACATTTAATTTTTTCTAATAAATTCCTTAGTATCTGGTAACTACAATATTGGCGGCCGTATAATCTGGAATCAAATCTCATCGAACTCTAAATGGAGAAAGGTTCGTCAAGCTTATTTTCTCTATTCATAATACTCGAATATGAAACTTTACTTAAAGGATATCGACTTCCTTCCATTTAATTCAATAGGTTAGAAGTTAGAGTTCTCTACTTTGTATTACTATTTACTATGTAGTAATGTAAAACAGAAATAAAAAGACTAATTGCTTACTTCGTGATCTAACATTTTTTATTTTGCTTAATTTAAGATCCAACTTTTTAATTTAGTCGATTGAGACCTAGTGTTTCTTTAAATTTTGTGATGTTGAATTTAGCTAAGGAAGTAATTAATTCGCTGGGTTGATAACAGGAAAAAAAAGAACAAAATTAAACAAAAGAGATCTTAAGTTCTAACCTAACAAATGAACGAACTTGTAACCAGCAGCGGGCAAGCATTTATGCCTTTTATCACTTTATTTATACCTTGTTAATAACATTGCCAAATAGAAATGGTAGGCTGGATCTAACCTAAAATAACAGGGGACTTGACTAACAAATTCTTTTCTTTTTTTTTTTTAAAAAAAAACTTAAAAACTCTCCTTCTTGTATCCCAATTCCCAAATATATAATAATATGGATCCGGTTAACCAGTGCTTATAGACATTGGTTAAGCCTCATTTAATGTTTACTTTTAACCAACAATCATTACAAATGAACATAGTGTTTTGAAAACAGTAATAATTACATTATTGGATAAATTTTTTGACAAAACTCCCTCATATTTTACTCTAAATATATAATGGAGGAATAATTTAATGGTTAACTAATTTCTTTTTCTTGAGCAATTTTTTTTTATGAAACTTGGGTTTTTTTTTTCCTGAAACCCTACCATAATATATGTTAAAAATTGAAAACTTACCCCTAAAATTAAGTTTTCCTTTTATTTTGGGCTAAATTTTATCAATTTTGTGGCTAAACTTTATCAAAAAGATATTATGTCAAACTTGAGTTTTTTTTTTTAAATCTAAAACCCTACCATAATATATAATAAAAATTTTGAAACATACCCTTAAAATTATTATTTTTATTTGGGACTAAACTTTATCAAATATGTGGCTAAACTTATTTTTAAGAGTAATTTTGTCTTTTAAGAAACATATCATTAAATGATTCCACAAAAGAATAATAATGATATTGATTTTTTTTGAGTTTAGCACAATTTTCAAAAAGATTTATTGGTTGTTAACAGTTGCCCATAGGCACCTGTTAGCAAATTTCTAATAATATAATATAATATATTATGGCACAAATAACATGTCCCTCACACAAATTTGTTTCCTTCCTCCCCCATAATAATTTAAATATTTTCGTGCCTTTTATTTTCCAAGCCATTAGTTCCCCTCTTGCTTACCTTATCCTTTTTAATCATTCTCTCCTTTTCGTATTTCCCCCTTCTCATTCTTTCATGGCATCTAAATTTAAGCCATTTTGGCTGCAGTTGCCCATTTCATCAATATTTTTGTTACTGATCGTTATAACAAAATGGGCTAATGCCGATCCTTAAGTGCCCTGCTACTTTGTTTTAGGGGACTCATTATCCGATAATGGGAACAATAATAAACTCATAACCTTAGCCAGAGTAAATTATCGGCCATGCGGAATTGACTTCCCCAAAGGACGATCGACAGGGAGGTTTACCAATGGCCCAAACATGTAGGATTTTATCGGTTATTCATCTTCACCTCTGCTTTCTCAACTTAATTTATGTTCTCCTCTTATATCTCTTCTTTTGCTTAATATACTACTTTTCTAATTATATGATAGTTAAGCTTCTCGGCTTCAAAGATTATATTCCTCGCTTTGCCGAAGCCAATGGTAAAAGGATTCTCAAAGGTGTGAATTATGCATCCGGTTCGGCGGGTATTCGCGATGAAAGTGGACAAAAGCTGGTAAAACCTCAGAACCATTCATCATTTTAGGCACTGTGTTTTCATTTCTGACCTTGGAAAAACAGGAAAATGTTTCAGAAAATCAAAGCATCTAATTTATAAATAACGTCAAAGAATGGCAATTGCATACAGAAATTTATTTAGACTCTGAGCTTCTGACCTTTTCTGTGTTAAAACATACATAACATGCCCATTCACGAATAGAAAGTTATTTCCCTTGAAAAGTTCTCTTGATGTATATTAAAAGCAACTAGGTAATGACCCGGGCTACGCCCCGGGATTAGAAAGAAATATATTGATGTATATTTGTTAGAATGTGTTTTTGGTGGAATTGCTCATTAATGCAATGAAGTTAATATAAAAAATTTAGATAAATTAAACAATTTAACCTTAATTAAATGTGAAACGGTAACAAATTTAGAGTGACCCAATTAATTAAACAATAACACATTTAAATAAAATATTATTTTTACATGTATATTCAAGTAAAATTACCAAAATAATAAGAATAAAATAAAAGTACATTGTTTTTGTTTTACACTCGTAATTTAAATACTATTTATTTGATAGCGTTTAACTCGTTTGACTAAAAGTTTAGCGACTCTCGTATGTGAACTTGTAGCTTTGATTTTTTTCTTCCATCTGACTTCTTATCATATTTTTATGAGAAATTACTATAACTTCTTGTTATCGGATTAATGGACCAGCAATTAAATCCAATAATCCTAAAGTACCAACATTAACACCATATATTCGGTCATCTTCATATGCGTTGTTCATGCATCTGATAATCGTCACTAATTGGATTGTGTGACGGAATAATGTAACTATTTTCATTGTAATTGGCTTGTATAATGGAACAATATAATTTTGTGAGTAGTAATATGTATCTACCTATAAATTGTTGATGTTATGATTGAAAATATTTTAATATTTATGCATAAGAAAGCGGAAGAAAATGGATTGAAATTTATAAATAATATATAAAAACATAATCAATATGGATATTGATTATCCAAGATTATGCTCACTTTGATACGTTTTATCCAAGATTATACTCACTTTAAATTTTTTATCGATTGTATAAAACATTTGAAAATGAAGATGTTGAAAACATGAGAAACAAGTTATATAATGAAGTTAATGAATTAAGATGGAAAAACAAGGGCTGTAGGATAAAAGGTGTTTTTTTTTTAAATAAATCAAGTTGAAATTAATGGACGTTGGAATTAAAAAGAAGAACGAACTATAAATTTATAAAGTGTATATTAAAAAAATAAAGAAAGAGGGACGGTAGGAAGGAAAATGATTCAAAGCAGCAGGAGGGATGAGAGGTTGAGAGGTAATGGGTCGGAGGAGAAGAAGTTAAGCTTTTATAGAGGGAAACAAGTAGAGTAAGGAGGATTGTCGTGACATATTTTTAAAGTTTTAAATATTATATTTAATGTTTAAATATTTGAAAGTACTGTTAAAAAATTTATTAACAATGCTATAGAAGATTTGACATGTTTTTGAAGTTTTAAATATTATATTTAATGTTTAAATATTTGAAAGTACTGTTTAAAAATTTATTAACAATCCTGCAGAAGATTTGATTCTTGGAACAAGATCTGCTCAGAGATGACTGGAAATATCTTATCTTCATTGAAAACAAAATACAACCTTTTCAAAAGACCTTCCTCTCCAATAGTCAGACAACAATCCTGCAGAAGATTTGATTCTTAGAGTAAGATCCGTTCAGAGATGCCTGTAAATATCTTTTCCTCATTGAAAACATAATCCAACCTTTTCGAAAGAGTGAAAGACCTTACTCTGCAATAGTAACACAGTTAATGTTAAAAAAGTTATAAGGGGCATATGGTTTAAGGTATCTTAGATTATTAGAGTTATGTGATTATCAGGTTATAACATAACCTAATACATATTTTCGGAATATACACAATTTCTGTTTGGTTGAGATTTCTGGAATATAAAATTAACCTGTTTGGTTGGGGGGTATATTTTCTGTTAAAATGGATAGTTTACCATAATGCCCTAATTACAAGACTTAGGCTTATTTCTTATTTGCTCAATGTTTTGTACAACTGTTGTAATTTTGTTAAGTTTGATAATTAAACATAACTAATATAAAAATTATTTAAGTAACAAACTTAGTAAAATATTATATAATTCATTTAATGATTATATAAGTTTAGTTTAATTATGCTTTTAGTTTAATTGAACTAACATATAATTAATAATTTAATAATTATATAAGCTAAATTTAATTATGTTTCTTAATCAAAATAAATTATGCTTAAAAAATTATAATTTATCAATTACATAAGGTTATTATGGTCCAAAAGGGTAATATAGTTTAATTGAACCAACATACAATTAATGGTTTAATAATTTTATAAACTAAGTTTAATTATATATGTTTCTTACCCAAAAAAAATTTATGCTTCAAAAAAAAATTATAATTTACAAATTACTTAAGGTTATTAGAGTCAAATGGGTAAAATATGAAGGACAAAGTGGAAAAAGATTTTAACATAACCTGATAATCTCACATTACTTAAGAAATTAGAGGTTATGAGATTCTTGATAATCTTACCAAAAAGCTGATGTGGCGTGAATGTGAGATTACCCAAGTTATGTAATTCCTTTAAACCAAAGGTATGAATCTTACACTCCTAAGGTCACATTACCGAGGTTATGATACATTACCCCCAACCAAACGCACCTAAGACTTAAATAAACCTGTACAAGATTTATTTCTTGAACCAAGATCTGTTTAGAGATGGTTGAAAATATCTTGTCTCCTAACCTCAGAATTTGTCCATATAGCTATGAAGCTATATCTCAATTGTCCAAAGGATTTTGCTCCTATACTCGAAAGGAAGCCTAGGTTGCAAGTTGGCCACTAAACTTAGTGTAATTGTATAAATTCCAATATTGTCGACTCTTTTGTACTCTTTGCTCTTTTTTTTCTTTGTATATTTCAAAAACTCTATTTTCTTCTTTCTTTCCTCTATTTTTTTCTACAACTTCCAATCTTCCATACTCTTATCTTTCGAAACAGGTAAAATTAATTTTTCCAACTTTATTAGCTAAAATTCTATCCTTGTTTGATTACTAATGTTGTTATATTTTTCTTTTTTTTATAAATAATTCAGAGATGTATTTTGGTGCTGTATTGTTAGTATTGTTTCTTGTATGGCTTCTTGTGATATTGTATGGATTTTTGGGCTTTCATCGAAGGGAAAAGGAAGATCAGAATCGAAACCAAAATGAAAATAATAAAGAAAATGGGGAACAATTGGATTTGGAGGCACAATTGCCTTCTAAAATAGTGCCTGCACAGTCGGAGGCTCCCAAGAAATTGGTGATACCTTTGCCACTGAAACCTCCAACTTACCCACGGTTGGTGAAGTTTGCTTTTGATAGTTCTGGCATTGTCACTGTAACTAAATAGGTATAAATTGATAGTAGGGTTTTAGTAAGTTTTTAGGATTATAAGTGCTTCAATGCAGATCTGATTTTGTAAATTCTTGTTACATTTTGTATTGTTAAGGCTTTTATATGTATGGAGTTTCTGTTCAAATCTATTACATTCGTTGTGAGTAGTTGAATATGATTTGAAGGATTATCCGAAAAACTATTTGTGCTAGGCACCTTCATTAAGAAAAGAAATTCTTATTTTGCCAAACACTAACTTCCTTACTGATTAAGAGAAAGCATCGAAGCCCTATTCAAAGCTTGGAGTTCTTTCCTTGAATGCTAGTCTTATGGTGAGCTATAAAGAGAGGAGAAGAGATCTCAGAGCAAGTTTTGGGGCAGTCCAAGCCATGTATTCAGTAACATGTGTTAAGCTTTTGAACCAGTGTTTGTTATCATGAATGCTTCATCCAGAAAGAACTCGTTTCTCACCCAAATTCAGAGCAATACATACTAACTAATGGGATTTAATCAATATGTTCAAACATTACCTTGGATTGTTCTTTTTTCCAATCATTGAAGCGATCTACAATATCAAATTATTCCATTTTATGATCTTGTAATACCTCTATATAAGAATTGGATTACAATGACTCAATTATAACGAAATAAGAATAAGATTAACTTGGTTTAGTAAAAGTTAATAAACATTCTATATTTAAATGGTTGATCAAAATTTCATAAAATTTTTAAAAAAAAATCATTTTGATAAAAATATATTGGTTGGTTGAGACTGGTAAAACGCTGCTTTCTTTTTTACTTATAAGAGCTATGATTTAACGTGGTTGGCAAAGTTACTATAACTA
This sequence comes from Microcos paniculata, assembly GCA_030664755.1. NCBI lineage: Eukaryota > Viridiplantae > Streptophyta > Magnoliopsida > Malvales > Malvaceae > Microcos > Microcos paniculata. The sequence continues at coordinate 28,374,879 of CP131459.1, read as the reverse complement.
TTGATACATGTAAGCACTTCTTCTGACATGATTTAAAAATGTCCATCTAGCCCTCATATTCTAGTAAGGATAAGGTTGAAGAAAAATACTTGTAAGTAATCTCAGAAAAAGGGCCAAAAGTTAAAAAAAATAAAAATAAAAACTCATTTTCGATGTAATCTCTAATAGGAATGTAAAAGTCAGATGGAAGGAAAAAATCGAAGCTACAAGTTCACATACGAGAGTCGCTAAACTTTTAGTCAAACGAGTTAAACGCTATCAAATAAATAGTGTTTAAATTACGAGTGTAAAACAAAAACAATGTACTTTTATTTTATTCTTATTATTTTGGTAATTTTACTTGAATATACATGTAAAAATAATATTTTATTTAAATGTGTTATTGTTTAATTAATTGGGTCACTCTAAATTTATTACCGTTTCACATTTAATTAAGGTTAAATTGTTTAATTTATCTAAATTTAAACTATCAAAATTCTGGCAAAGATCCATGGTATTGTTACTTCTCATAGACGGCAACACTAACATCCGAAAATCCTAGTAAATATCTTCACTTCAATTATATCTTTATAGTAACAATTGCTTAGTTTATGTTCTCAGTAGGCACATATTGTTTGTCAAGGTCGATTTTATAGTGAAAAAATTTTCTGTGATTACAGGTTTTGATAATTGCAATGGTGCGATTCATCCTTTTAATAAGTGTCAATTTACAATGATGTTTCCTTTGTAGTTGCATTCTACAAGAAATTAGCTTGTCGAGGTGGCAAGTGTTGTAGGAGTCAACCGGATGCGAAAGGTAACATGCAAATTGTAAAGACACAAGGAATATAAATTGCATGTTCAGTTAATGAAACCTTTCTGACTTCTATTAAAAATATTTACCTTTAATGAATTGTAAGTATTAGTTGTAATTATCCTAGTCCTTGTAGGACAACGTAATGCTTTTCTTAGGAAATATGAATAACATAATATTGTATTTTTTTATCGTGTTGAAATCTAGTAAAATTAAGAGAGCTTTTTATTTTTCTCTTTCAATTCCTTCAGTTCAAGCTTTAACATCTTATCATCTCTTTCTTTTTTCTCTCTCAGCTTTAATGAGTGGATCTCAATCTCATAGAACCGAAAGAAGGAACACAACTAAAGAGAGATTTACAAATCGCTTTAAGTTTATTAAAACAATGAAAGGTGATAAAAGATCATCATCTGAGAATTTTCCTACACTGAGTAAAGCAAGAAATTGCAAAAGAAATATTTTCTCACTTCCAATTGAGCTGCTCACAGATGTTTTAGCTCGGGTGGCTGCTTCTTCATTTTGTAATTTTTTTCATGTGAAGTTAAGGTTTATTTTCTTGCTCTTGATCTCTTTCATTCGTCAAGTTTATGTATATGAATTAAATATTATGTTACTCTTTGTGTATTCATTAATTTGTTTGTATAATATTGTTGTAGTTGCAAGGCATTTTATCATGTTGCCAGTGATAGGTATGTACTTCAACATGTGTCCCTTGACAAGGTTCCTTTTATCTCATGGAGTCCATCAGCTAAACAAAAGCAAGCTGTGTTCTTGGAGCAGTGCAAAAAGAGCATGCACCCAGAAGTCCTATTTAGAGAAGGAGTGGTGTGTATTTAAACTTTTTTTCTTTTCCTTTTATTACTTTTTTCCCCTACGTCTACTTAACCAAATTATCATGTCTGTTTATTAATCAGGTTAACTACTTTAGTTTTTCAAAGGTAGAGGAAGGAGTCAACTCTCTACGTAGTGCAGGAAAAGTAGGACATCTTGGAGCTTCTTACGTGCTAGGTGTTATTCTACTATGTGCAGAGGAACCAGACCAAGAGCAAGAAGGCAGACGACTTCTTAGTTATGTAAGATCAGAAAAAAGTATAAAAGAAAGTCGAAGGAAATTGAAGGACATAACGAAATTTATATGGCTCAATAATTTATTGGAACCAAAGCCTAATCGTTGCTTAATGCAATACCAACACAGTTATAAAATAAGACAAGGGTGGCAAAGCGATGAGGAAGATGATGTGAATTGTAAAGCCTGTGAATGCGACTTGGAAATTACTTTTGTGTGCAATTTGTTACGTGGAGTTGTGACTTACTAAGAACAAAGTTAGTAATAATTAGCACTTACTTAGATAGGCAATTGGCAATAGTAAATTGCCACTGATCATAGAAGTTTAATTATTGTACTTTCGCTATTATTTATGTTTCATAGTAGTAAACAGACCAAGGCCCTCAATTTATTGTTTTCAAAGTTATAAGTACATTGTCCACTTTACTTTATTATTTTGTTTTATAAGTCACATGATATCCTATAGTGAAATTAGATCCTGACTAATGCGGTAGTTTATCCTTTTTGCTACAATCAAGAATTTAATTCGCAATCTCATTAGATAACGGTGAGAGAAATTAAGAAATTTGACTAAAAAAGTAATTAAACATGATTTTGTTTCTGGCATATATTATTTATATTTAACAAAAATATAGAGTACCAGATATTGACCCGAGTATAGTAGTATTAATTTGATCTTAAATTCTTGCTCATCTAGCCATGAGAACGTATATACTGAGCAATCATATGAAAGCTTATCATAAAAAGGAAAAAGAAAAAAGCTACGATAAGATTGAAGATAACTCCTAATAGCAATTAAGAATGATGATAACTTGGATGGAATAATTTCAATTTTCTATTCTTTGAATTATAATTTTTTTAACATATTCGTTACTCATATCTCCTTTTTTTTTGGAAGCAGTTCCATTCATAATATTGATTAATATTGGTCACGTGCCTGTTAGATATTTTTGTCAAAAACTTTTGTTTTACATAATTTTATTTTAAAAAAACCTATTTTTTATTTGTATATAATTGACTAAGTAACTGGTATAGAATACAACATTCCCTACTTTCTCTCCCTCAATTACAGTATGATCAATTTTTTTTGCCAATGTTTAGCTGTCGTTCGGAAGTTTTTTTGACATTTTGTCCCCTTTAGTCCTTTTATGACATGGGAAATAGCTGAACAATAAAATAACTGCTAGTACTATATGAATGAGAAATTAGTATACTTCATTATTGTATTAATTAATTAGTCAATAGTAAGAATAAGAAGATATTGTGGTGGAGTGGAGCATTTTGAAGAGGCTACATCCCAACTGCAAATGGGTGGGGGCAAATTTTCAAGAAAGTTTGGGCTTTCGAGAGAGAAGTGGGGAAGGAAAATGCAAACTTTATATTATCTTGACATTTGTAACTGACAAAATTGACTTGTTATATTGGGTTTGGTAATGGGACCTACTATATAAGACAAGCAACAATAATTGATCTAAACATAAAGAAAAAAAACTGAAACACAACTTTTTACCAAAAAAACAGGTAGGAGGAAACAAATTTCTAAAAGTTTTTTATTTCAAAGATGACTTCTCATAACATTTTGTAAAAATTTAAAGTAAATTAATTAAGGAGTTTTTAAAATATATAGATAGAGAGTTATAGTTGTTGGGTGTTTTTATTTATTTGGATCAATTCCCATCATTTGAAAAGATCTTTTTGCTACAAATTTAGATTTGGAAAGATTTCATTAGATGTAAGATTGTTGAACAATTAAGCTTTTTTACTAGCAGAGAACAGTCAATAACTTCAGTCCATTATTATTACTGTATTGAAATATTGATTGACGTGAGACAAGGTTGCTAAAATCTGTCACAACACAACCCTGTCTAATGTCTATGTAGGGTGAAGTAGGGTTTTGAGGGATGCTCATATTCAGCTAACCAACAAGCTGCAAGAAAACATGAGTCAAGAAAAAGGTTAGAACTCAGAAGAAAAACAGGTAGCTATAAAACATAAAAATTACTATTTTTTTAGAAAAGTGAAAATCAAGTTGCCTCACCATGCACTCCTATAGTCTAAACCAAGACAAGAGCAAAGTCTGCAACACACATGACTCCGTGTGGGGTACTTTCCTTTTTTTTGTTGTTAATTATTATTCATATTTCATTGGCTGACTCATTGACTCAATTTCATATTTGCCAATCCATCTATCTCCCAGATTTGATGGTGAAACATGTGAAACCCACATGGTATTTTAGAATTATTTTTATTGCTTTTCCATTTCCTTTTTCTTCAATTCCAATGAAAACCAAAACCAATATATTTTTCTTCTTCCATAAATGCATCGCTATCTTTTGGTTCCTTTTTTTCTGTTGGCTTGTGTAGTATAGCTTATGCTATGAATCGCTTGTTTTATTGCCTATAAACTCTAAAAAAAAGGTAGAAATCGCTTAGAAGTGGCAGGATTATATAGTTGGAAGGAATCTTATCAATAAAATTTTATCTTTTCTTCCAAAGTCTTCCATTTATGTCAGTTCGCACTACCGAGGCCTGGTATTCGTATATTAAATTTTTGAGATAAGCCGTCTAGAGAGTAGGTAGGTGGGCAAAGAGAAAGACGCATGATCGGGGTTTTTCGCAAGAGTACGAAATCAAGTAATATAGCTTGGAGTATTCCAAGGTCGATCCCACGAGGACTTGAGAAAACTAACAACTTAATTCTAGCAAAGTTTGTAAAGAAAACAACTGAATTTAATGAAATCTAATTGCAAACAATTAAAGAGAAGATGATTGTAGAAATTAACTAAAGGAACAAAGATTAAATAATTAAGAGAAATCAATAGAATAGATGTGAGGGTTTAGGCTTCTCTTCTAGGTATTTAATCCAATTATGTATGAATTTAATTGTCAGGGTTAAAATAACAATCACTAATCTACTTAGGAGCCCTCTCAGATCATCCTAAGCTTTCCTAACTAAGTGATTACCACCTCTCAGTGCATAAACTAATTAGCTAAGAACATTAAGATCCTAGGATTAATAATTAAATCAGTTTCTCTATGACCCTAATTTAATTATGGTTATCACAATAAATTGAATTACTTTCGTATCCAATTAGATTGTGTCTATTTCCCTAGAGCACGAATTATATTTCACCTCTCAGTCCTTCATACAATTCCAAAGATCTATTCTATGTTGGCCAGACATAAAACGCATTAAGAACAAAGAAAACAGATTTAACCCAGAAAATCAATCCATACAAATATTGAATTAAAATCCCTAGAAGATCTACCCAAATCCCCAACAAGGAATTTAGCTACTCATATCAAAGAAAATAAACAATTGCATTAAAGAAGAAAGTAAAGAAGAAAATCTCCCAAGTTGACAAAGTTGCTCCCTTGAGTGCTTCCATCTTCCGAAAATTATCTCTCCTCCAAAAGTCTCCCATTCATCACCTCTAAATAATGTATTTATACTAGCTAACTAGGGTATTTACAAGACTTAAGGATTAAGAATTCTAATGCTAGTTGGACTTTTAATTAAAATAAAACACATGAGTCCAAAGCCCAACTGCTAGGTCCAATACTCGGCGTGTAAAAGCTTGACAAGCAGAGAAGAAACGGCGCTGTTTCACTTATGTTCCGGGGCCGTATCAAATCCGAGGCGTACTTGCAAATTTGGCATCAAAGGAAACGGCGCCGCTTCATACTACATCCGGCGCCGTTATTGCACGATTATTTTCCTTCCCCTTTTTGCTCCATCACTTGACTCCAATTCTTTGCTTAACTTGTTTTTCTCCCAATAGTCTTCACGTGACTCCACACTTTGACTTTTCCACCATGCAATTGAGAATCACGTGACTTCCATGTTTAGTTGTCTTCAAGTCCACTCTGACTTCTTTTTGCTTTATTTTCTCACATTTAAATTAATTAACCTGTAAAACAATTATTAAACCAAAGTGAAAGGGAATAATCTAAAATATACCATAAATTACACATAAAGTGTATAAATTAGGCTCTAAATTAATTCATAATATAGGTGTAAATTACACCTATCAAATTCCCCCACACTTAGCTTATTGCTTGTCCTCAAGTAATTCATGTGTAACCCCTAAGCTAACTAGCCTAATCTAAACTAAGACAAGAAACGATTCCACTTTCGTAGGTGTACGGTGACATTTAGCGTATGCCACAAGCCTTTAAACTCCTAGGTGTCCCTAGTGGAGGAGTTATAGTCTCCTGAGGGTTTACCAGGACGATACCCACAAACATGTTTGAAAAGCATTGGTTAGCTTCAAATTAACAATATAAGATATATAAAATTCAAAGTACCAAATTAGATTGCCAATAATGAAGCACATAATAATTCATAAGCAAATTACTTCACAATCCATATAATGCAAACACTAATCAACCTCATTCACTAGGATCAAACACTTTAAATTGACTATTCTCTCACAAGTGGTCACTCAATCTCTCAAGTGTTTATAAAGTTTTGCAGTGAGTTACTCTCATCATCTTCTCATGAAATTGGACTTACCATAGGCTTGAAAAACATCTATTCTCCACTACTCCAATATATACATACAAGCAAAAATCATAAGGTCTTTATAATCAGGGTTGTAATGGGGCCAAAAGGGAATATCATAGGTTCTCAAAGAAAAGGATAAAGGGAAAAACAAAATAATTCAAAATTAGTAGAGTAAGGAAATCAAGAATGTCCGAAATATCTTGATCAAAAATCACTCCATCAACTTTTTCATATTTTGCAAAAATCATCATCCTCTTTCTTCATTCTTTTAAGCTCAAGAAGAAATTCATGCCAATCAATTTTCAACATTTTTTTTTCAACACTTGCAAATTCTTTTTTTATTTGGCAAGAATTCTCTTTTCTTCTTTTTTTTTTTCATCACCACCTCATATACATCACCATCTCCCCCACACTTATTCTTTTATAATCAATCTAAAGAACATCAAATTAAAGAAGTAAACACTCTACTAATAATGAATAGGGTGCAAAAACTTATTTTTCATGTTTAAGCTCAAGGTTCTTTTGGATAGGCTACAAAGAAAAAGCTAAAGATATATCAATAGGCTCAAATGGACTCACTAATGGATTAATGTATAATAGGTAGGCTTTTTGGCTCAAACAGAAATCCTAAAGACCTCAATCTTAATGCTTGCACATATATTAAAACATGTAATCTCAAAAAGATGAATCTCAAGTTCTAGAAATCCAAAATCATAGAAGGAATCAATATCAACAAAAAAAATATGGCATGAAGGCTCAAAATCTCACTAGGTAACTCAAGTCAATCCAAAACATTCTTTCCTAGCAAAATCAATCTCATAGCATTCACAAAACCTAAATCGTAAAGCAATCTCTTAATCATATTATGCACTCAAAAAATTAACAATTAATTCAATCAAGAAAATCATATACTCATATCATCAACTCAAAACAACCAATAAAATCAGAAAAATCAGAAAATAGTTAGACAAATATTATGACAAAAGAATTTTCAAAAATTTTCAAAAATTTCAAAGCCATCCCCCCACACTTAGAGCAATATTGTCCTCAATATTGTGCAAAAATAAAAATAGATAAGAATTCAAAAACTCCCTGAAAAAATTGTTAGATGAAACAGGAAATTCTGAGTACCAATCCATCCAAATCACTGCACAAATAAAAATCATAAAGTGAGTGTAGGAATAAGTATGAAATTAAATGAAAATTAAAATTAAGAAACTAAATTAATCTAAACTACATATATACATTAAATATTCAAAAATTCACCCCACACTTAACATGAACAATATCCTTAATGCAAAAACATTGATAAATAATCAAGAGAACAAAAAGGATAAAGAATACTCCCTTTGCCCATGTAAAGAAAATGGAGAAAATTGTTGAAATCTAACAAAAATTACCTACAACAGAAAATTAAAATAAATGTTAGTAAGTAAAGAAACAAATACAAGAAAATAAACTAAAAGAAAAGAAAAGTTAGAATATTGGGTTGCCTCCCAACAAGCGCTAAATTTAAATGTCTATAGCTAGACATTATCATCCAAAGAAGGTCATGTAATTCCTTGAAAATTATGTGGAGGTGTTCCACACAATTTATCTCGTTCTCTATGCACAGATATGGCCTCTTTGGACTTCTTCTTATCTTTTTCCTTAGGTCCTGCATCCAAAAGCATATGATCATCATTAAAATATTGAACTGGCAAAGGTTTAAAAATCTGAAATACTTCCCTTTCATTGCCAATTCTAAATGTGATCTTTCCCATTGGCACATCAATTAAAGCTCCACTTGTAGCCAAGAAAGGTCTTCCAACAATCACAGGAACATCAACATCATATTCAATATCCATTACAAGAATATCAATGGGAAAAATTAATTTTCCCACTTTCACCAACAAATCCTCCACAATCCCCACAGGATATCGAATTGACCTATCCGCTAATTGCAAAGCCACTGTAGTCGGTTTTAGTTCTCCAATTCCAAGTTTCCTGAACAAAGATAAAGGCATCAAGTTAATACTTGCACCTAAATCACAAAGACAATTGTAACTATCGGAAGAACCAAATTGACAAGGAATGATAAAACTCCCCGGATCCTTTAACTTAGGAGGTAGTTTCCTTTGAAGGATTGCACTACATTCCTCCGTTAAAGGTACGGTTGCAAACTCTTCAAGCTTTTTCTTATTTGAAATCAATTGCTTCAAGAATTTGGCATAAGTGGGCATTTGCGCTAAGGCTTCAACAAAAGGGATGTTGATCTTCAATGTTCGAAGGAGATCCATAAATCTCTTGAATTGGCTTTCATCTTTCCTTTTCTTCAGCCTTTGAGGGAATGGAATTGGTGGAACATAAGGTTTAACCTCGGGTTCAGGTTCCAGGACAACTCCGGGGACGTTTGTTTTCTCCTCCGGCACCGTTTCAGCTTCGTTTTCAACAACAAGATGCTTCAGGGAAGAACCGACGCTGCTTGTCTCATGATCCGGCGCCGCTTCCTTGCCGTAATCGGTGTTTTGAGGTTGATTTTCAGAGCCGGCGCCATTTCTTGTAAGGTTCGGCGCTGCTTCAACTCTGCTTTGCCCACTGTTATTTTGTCGCACAAGACCGGCACCACTTCTTTCAAGGTCCGGCGCCGTTTCAATTCTGCTTTGCCCGTGGCCTTTTTGTCGAGCAGAACGGGCCCTGCTTCTATCATGATCCCGCCCTACTTCATCTCTGCTTTCAAAAATCAAATTTTCGGCACCCAAATCCTCTTTTATATCCTCTTGATTCTCTCTTTTAGAAGGATTCTCAAGGATCTTGCCACTTCGAAGTGTGATTGCCATAACATGTTCCCTCGGATTGATTTTCGTGTTGCTTGGAAGTCTACCTTGACCACGCTCACTAAGTAATTTCGCCATTTGACCCATTTGAACTTCAAGGTTCTTGATAGCAGCAGTATAAGAGTCAATAACTCTATCGAGTTTTCCCAAATGATCTTCAATTATATCCAGCTTATCAAGCTTTTCAAGCTTTGAACCAAATTGTGTCATAAAAGCTTCAAGCTTATCCTCAATACCAGAATTTTGTGCAGACAATTGAGATTGTTGAGGATGAGGCTTTTGTAAGATGGATAGAGGTCTATTGGCAGCACCTTGATTAGACCAAGAGAAATTCGGATTGTTTCGCCAAGCAGGATTATAAGTAGGCGCAAAAGGATCATTCTTGACACCTTTTTGTCCTCCATAAGCACCCATGTAACTCACATTCTCAGAACACTTTTCTTCTTCATCACAAGGATTCTCATTCATACAAAATTTCGGAGAATGGCCATACATACCACAGCGAAAACATACCTCCGGTTTCTTTGGCTTATCATCTAGAACCACCTTCATAATCACATCCATTTTAGAAGCAATGGCATCAAGCTGATTCTAATTTTGAGGTTGATAGGCGCTTGATCTAGACTTCTTCTTCACCATTCTTTGTTGAGAACTAGCAGCCAAAGATTCAAACACATTCTCTAATTGCTCAGCAGTCCTTGTAGAAATATACCCTCAAGTGGCATTGTCTACAGAAGATTGATATTCAGCATCCAAACCTTCATAGAAAAATTGATAAAGAAGATTGATTGGATAGCCATGATGAGGACATTGGCACACCAATCCCTTAACTCTGTCCCAAGCATCATGAAAAGTCTCATTCTCTTCTTGCACAAAGTCTTGGATCTTCTTTCTCAATTCACTTGTCTTCCTAGGAGAGTAAAATTTACGGAGAAAAGCATCAGTTACCTTCTCCCAAGAATCAAGAGAATTCTCTTGTAAGGTTGACAACCAACTCTTCGCTGCTCCTTTCAAACAATAGGGAAAGCATCTCATCTTTAATTCTTCGATTGAGATATTGGTGAGTGGAAGAGTAGCCACTATATCATGCAATTCATGGAGAAAATTGAGTGCATCTTCCGAAGGCAGCCCATGAAATTGAGGAAGAATGTTCAACACCGTGTGTTTCAACACATAGTTCTTCGCTCTGTCAGGAAGTCAAATGCATGATGAATTATTCCCCATCTTTGGTCTCTGGATGTCAGCCATTGGATGAGTAATTGGAGCTTGAACATTCTGAATTGCAGGTGGATTATTGTTAGCTCCAGTATTGGCACCTTGGGGCTGATTGTTAGGTGCATCATTGACTCTATCGTCAGCCATCTCTTTTTCTCTTAAAAGTCTCCTTTCTACTCCTTGAAGTCTCACAAGTTCAGCTCTGAGTTTCTTTGCTGATTTTTCTATCTCAGGATTCAAGGAAACTTCCGGATTTAATCCTTCAGTTCGTCGAGTCATAAACTACCTAAGGAACAAAGAAAAGAGAAGGTAAGCTAAATTAAATTAAAACTAAAAACAGAAAATAAATTTAAAATTACTAGAACTAAATATATTAGCAATCAAATCAAGTCCCCGGCAACGGCGCCAACTTGATCGGGGTTTTTCGCAAGAGTACGAAATCAAGTAATATAGCTTGGAGTATTCCAAGGTCGATCCCACGAGGACTTGAGAAAACTAACAACTTAATTCTAGCAAAGTTTGTAAAGAAAACAACTGAATTTAATGAAATCTAATTGCAAACAATTAAAGAGAAGATGATTGTAGAAATTAACTAAAGGAACAAAGATTAAATAATTAAGAGAAATCAATAGACTAGATGTGAGGGTTTAGGCTTCTCTTCTAGGTATTTAATCCAATTATGTATGAATTTAATTGTCAGGGTTAAAATAACAATCACTAATCTACTTAGGAGCCCTCTCAGATCATCCTAAGCTTTCCTAACTAAGTGATTACCACCTCTCAGTGCATAAACTAATTAGCTAAGAACATTAAGATCCTAGGATTAATAATTAAATCAGTTTCTCTATGACCCTAATTTAATTATGGTTATCACAATAAATTGAATTACTCTCGTATCCAATTAGATTGTGTCTATTTCCCTAGAGCACGAATTATATTTCACCTCTCAGTCCTTCATACAATTCCAAAGATCTATTCTATGTTGGCCAGACATAAAACGCATTAAGAACAAAGAAAACAGATTTAACCCAGAAAATCAATCCATACAAATATTGAATTAAAATCCCTAGAAGATCTACCCAAATCCCCAACAAGGAATTTAGCTACTCATATCAAAGAAAATAAACAATTGCATTAAAGAAGAAAGTAAAGAAGAAAATCTCCCAAGTTGACAAAGTTGCTCCCTTGAGTGCTTCCATCTTCCGAAAATTATCTCTCCTCCAAAAGTCTCCCATTCATCACCTCTAAATAATGTATTTATACTAGCTAACTAGGGTATTTACAAGACTTAAGGATTAAGAATTCTAATGCTAGTTGGACTTTTAATTAAAATAAAACACATGAGTCCAAAGCCCAACTGCTAGGTCCAATACTCGGCGTGTAAAAGCTTGACAAGCAGAGAAGAAACGGCGCTGTTTCACTTATGTTCCGGGGCCGTATCAAATCCGAGGCGTACTTGCAAATTTGGCATCAAAGGAAACGGCGCCGCTTCATACTACATCCGGCGCCGTTATTGCACGATTATTTTCCTTCCCCTTTTTGCTCCATCACTTGACTCCAATTCTTTGCTTAACTTGTTTTTCTCCCAATAGTCTTCACGTGACTCCACACTTTGACTTTTCCACCATGCAATTGAGAATCACGTGACTTCCATGTTTAGTTGTCTTCAAGTCCACTCTGACTTCTTTTTGCTTTATTTTCTCACATTTAAATTAATTAACCTGTAAAACAATTATTAAACCAAAGTGAAAGGGAATAATCTAAAATATACCATAAATTACACATAAAGTGTATAAATTAGGCTCTAAATTAATTCATAATATAGGTGTAAATTACACCTATCAAATTCCCCCACACTTAGCTTATTGCTTGTCCTCAAGTAATTCATGTGTAACCCCTAAGCTAACTAGCCTAATCTAAACTAAGACAAGAAACGATTCCACTTTCGTAGGTGTACGGTGACATTTAGCGTATGCCACAAGCCTTTAAACTCCTAGGTGTCCCTAGTGGAGGAGTTATAGTCTCCTGAGGGTTTACCAGGACGATACCCACAAACATGTTTGAAAAGCATTGGTTAGCTTCAAATTAACAATATAAGATATATAAAATTCAAAGTACCAAATTAGATTGCCAATAATGAAGCACATAATAATTCATAAGCAAATTACTTCACAATCCATATAATGCAAACACTAATCAACCTCATTCACTAGGATCAAACACTTTAAATTGACTATTCTCTCACAAGTGGTCACTCAATCTCTCAAGTGTTTATAAAGTTTTGCAGTGAGTTACTCTCATCATCTTCTCATGAAATTGGACTTACCATAGGCTTGAAAAACATCTATTCTCCACTACTCCAATATATACATACAAGCAAAAATCATAAGGTCTTTATAATCAGGGTTGTAATGGGGCCAAAAGGGAATATCATAGGTTCTCAAAGAAAAGGATAAAGGGAAAAACAAAATAATTCAAAATTAGTAGAGTAAGGAAATCAAGAATGTCCGAAATATCTTGATCAAAAATCACTCCATCAACTTTTTCATATTTTGCAAAAATCATCATCCTCTTTCTTCATTCTTTTAAGCTCAAGAAGAAATTCATGCCAATCAATTTTCAACATTTTTTTTTCAACACTTGCAAATTCTTTTTTTATTTGGCAAGAATTCTCTTTTCTTCTTTTTTTTTTTCATCACCACCTCATATACATCACCATCTCCCCCACACTTATTCTTTTATAATCAATCTAAAGAACATCAAATTAAAGAAGTAAACACTCTACTAATAATGAATAGGGTGCAAAAACTTATTTTTCATGTTTAAGCTCAAGGTTCTTTTGGATAGGCTACAAAGAAAAAGCTAAAGATATATCAATAGGCTCAAATGGACTCACTAATGGATTAATGTATAATAGGTAGGCTTTTTGGCTCAAACAGAAATCCTAAAGACCTCAATCTTAATGCTTGCACATATATTAAAACATGTAATCTCAAAAAGATGAATCTCAAGTTCTAGAAATCCAAAATCATAGAAGGAATCAATATCAACAAAAAAAATATGGCATGAAGGCTCAAAATCTCACTAGGTAACTCAAGTCAATCCAAAACATTCTTTCCTAGCAAAATCAATCTCATAGCATTCACAAAACCTAAATCGTAAAGCAATCTCTTAATCATATTATGCACTCAAAAAATTAACAATTAATTCAATCAAGAAAATCATATACTCATATCATCAACTCAAAACAACCAATAAAATCAGAAAAATCAGAAAATAGTTAGACAAATATTATGACAAAAGAATTTTCAAAAATTTTCAAAAATTTCAAAGCCATCCCCCCACACTTAGAGCAATATTGTCCTCAATATTGTGCAAAAATAAAAATAGATAAGAATTCAAAAACTCCCTGAAAAAATTGTTAGATGAAACAGGAAATTCTGAGTACCAATCCATCCAAATCACTGCACAAATAAAAATCATAAAGTGAGTGTAGGAATAAGTATGAAATTAAATGAAAATTAAAATTAAGAAACTAAATTAATCTAAACTACATATATACATTAAATATTCAAAAATTCACCCCACACTTAACATGAACAATATCCTTAATGCAAAAACATTGATAAATAATCAAGAGAACAAAAAGGATAAAGAATACTCCCTTTGCCCATGTAAAGAAAATGGAGAAAATTGTTGAAATCTAACAAAAATTACCTACAACAGAAAATTAAAATAAATGTTAGTAAGTAAAGAAACAAATACAAGAAAATAAACTAAAAGAAAAGAAAAGTTAGAATATTGGGTTGCCTCCCAACAAGCGCTAAATTTAAATGTCTATAGCTAGACATTATCATCCAAAGAAGGTCATGTAATTCCTTGAAAATTATGTGGAGGTGTTCCACACAATTTATCTCGTTCTCTATGCACAGATATGGCCTCTTTGGACTTCTTCTTATCTTTTTCCTTAGGTCCTGCATCCAAAAGCATATGATCATCATTAAAATATTGAACTGGCAAAGGTTTAAAAATCTGAAATACTTCCCTTTCATTGCCAATTCTAAATGTGATCTTTCCCATTGGCACATCAATTAAAGCTCCACTTGTAGCCAAGAAAGGTCTTCCAACAATCACAGGAACATCAACATCATATTCAATATCCATTACAAGAATATCAATGGGAAAAATTAATTTTCCCACTTTCACCAACAAATCCTCCACAATCCCCACAGGATATCGAATTGACCTATCCGCTAATTGCAAAGCCACTGTAGTCGGTTTTAGTTCTCCAATTCCAAGTTTCCTGAACAAAGATAAAGGCATCAAGTTAATACTTGCACCTAAATCACAAAGACAATTGTAACTATCGGAAGAACCAAATTGACAAGGAATGATAAAACTCCCCGGATCCTTTAACTTAGGAGGTAGTTTCCTTTGAAGGATTGCACTACATTCCTCCGTTAAAGGTACGGTTGCAAACTCTTCAAGCTTTTTCTTATTTGAAATCAATTGCTTCAAGAATTTGGCATAAGTGGGCATTTGCGCTAAGGCTTCAACAAAAGGGATGTTGATCTTCAATGTTCGAAGGAGATCCATAAATCTCTTGAATTGGCTTTCATCTTTCCTTTTCTTCAGCCTTTGAGGGAATGGAATTGGTGGAACATAAGGTTTAACCTCGGGTTCAGGTTCCAGGACAACTCCGGGGACGTTTGTTTTCTCCTCCGGCACCGTTTCAGCTTCGTTTTCAACAACAAGATGCTTCAGGGAAGAACCGACGCTGCTTGTCTCATGATCCGGCGCCGCTTCCTTGCCGTAATCGGTGTTTTGAGGTTGATTTTCAGAGCCGGCGCCATTTCTTGTAAGGTTCGGCGCTGCTTCAACTCTGCTTTGCCCACTGTTATTTTGTCGCACAAGACCGGCACCACTTCTTTCAAGGTCCGGCGCCGTTTCAATTCTGCTTTGCCCGTGGCCTTTTTGTCGAGCAGAACGGGCCCTGCTTCTATCATGATCCCGCCCTACTTCATCTCTGCTTTCAAAAATCAAATTTTCGGCACCCAAATCCTCTTTTATATCCTCTTGATTCTCTCTTTTAGAAGGATTCTCAAGGATCTTGCCACTTCGAAGTGTGATTGCCATAACATGTTCCCTCGGATTGATTTTCGTGTTGCTTGGAAGTCTACCTTGACCACGCTCACTAAGTAATTTCGCCATTTGACCCATTTGAACTTCAAGGTTCTTGATAGCAGCAGTATAAGAGTCAATAACTCTATCGAGTTTTCCCAAATGATCTTCAATTATATCCAGCTTATCAAGCTTTTCAAGCTTTGAACCAAATTGTGTCATAAAAGCTTCAAGCTTATCCTCAATACCAGAATTTTGTGCAGACAATTGAGATTGTTGAGGATGAGGCTTTTGTAAGATGGATAGAGGTCTATTGGCAGCACCTTGATTAGACCAAGAGAAATTCGGATTGTTTCGCCAAGCAGGATTATAAGTAGGCGCAAAAGGATCATTCTTGACACCTTTTTGTCCTCCATAAGCACCCATGTAACTCACATTCTCAGAACACTTTTCTTCTTCATCACAAGGATTCTCATTCATACAAAATTTCGGAGAATGGCCATACATACCACAGCGAAAACATACCTCCGGTTTCTTTGGCTTATCATCTAGAACCACCTTCATAATCACATCCATTTTAGAAGCAATGGCATCAAGCTGATTCTAATTTTGAGGTTGATAGGCGCTTGATCTAGACTTCTTCTTCACCATTCTTTGTTGAGAACTAGCAGCCAAAGATTCAAACACATTCTCTAATTGCTCAGCAGTCCTTGTAGAAATATACCCTCAAGTGGCATTGTCTACAGAAGATTGATATTCAGCATCCAAACCTTCATAGAAAAATTGATAAAGAAGATTGATTGGATAGCCATGATGAGGACATTGGCACACCAATCCCTTAACTCTGTCCCAAGCATCATGAAAAGTCTCATTCTCTTCTTGCACAAAGTCTTGGATCTTCTTTCTCAATTCACTTGTCTTCCTAGGAGAGTAAAATTTACGGAGAAAAGCATCAGTTACCTTCTCCCAAGAATCAAGAGAATTCTCTTGTAAGGTTGACAACCAACTCTTCGCTGCTCCTTTCAAACAATAGGGAAAGCATCTCATCTTTAATTCTTCGATTGAGATATTGGTGAGTGGAAGAGTAGCCACTATATCATGCAATTCATGGAGAAAATTGAGTGCATCTTCCGAAGGCAGCCCATGAAATTGAGGAAGAATGTTCAACACCGTGTGTTTCAACACATAGTTCTTCGCTCTGTCAGGAAGTCAAATGCATGATGAATTATTCCCCATCTTTGGTCTCTGGATGTCAGCCATTGGATGAGTAATTGGAGCTTGAACATTCTGAATTGCAGGTGGATTATTGTTAGCTCCAGTATTGGCACCTTGGGGCTGATTGTTAGGTGCATCATTGACTCTATCGTCAGCCATCTCTTTTTCTCTTAAAAGTCTCCTTTCTACTCCTTGAAGTCTCACAAGTTCAGCTCTGAGTTTCTTTGCTGATTTTTCTATCTCAGGATTCAAGGAAACTTCCGGATTTAATCCTTCAGTTCGTCGAGTCATAAACTACCTAAGGAACAAAGAAAAGAGAAGGTAAGCTAAATTAAATTAAAACTAAAAACAGAAAATAAATTTAAAATTACTAGAACTAAATATATTAGCAATCAAATCAAGTCCCCGGCAACGGCGCCAACTTGATCGGGGTTTTTCGCAAGAGTACGAAATCAAGTAATATAGCTTGGAGTATTCCAAGGTCGATCCCACGAGGACTTGAGAAAACTAACAACTTAATTCTAGCAAAGTTTGTAAAGAAAACAACTGAATTTAATGAAATCTAATTGCAAACAATTAAAGAGAAGATGATTGTAGAAATTAACTAAAGGAACAAAGATTAAATAATTAAGAGAAATCAATAGACTAGATGTGAGGGTTTAGGCTTCTCTTCTAGGTATTTAATCCAATTATGTATGAATTTAATTGTCAGGGTTAAAATAACAATCACTAATCTACTTAGGAGCCCTCTCAGATCATCCTAAGCTTTCCTAACTAAGTGATTACCACCTCTCAGTGCATAAACTAATTAGCTAAGAACATTAAGATCCTAGGATTAATAATTAAATCAGTTTCTCTATGACCCTAATTTAATTATGGTTATCACAATAAATTGAATTACTCTCGTATCCAATTAGATTGTGTCTATTTCCCTAGAGCACGAATTATATTTCACCTCTCAGTCCTTCATACAATTCCAAAGATCTATTCTATGTTGGCCAGACATAAAACGCATTAAGAACAAAGAAAATAGATTTAACCCAGAAAATCAATCCATACAAATATTGAATTAAAATCCCTAGAAGATCTACCCAAATCCCCAACAAGGAATTTAGCTACTCATATCAAAGAAAATAAACAATTGCATTAAAGAAGAAAGTAAAGAAGAAAATCTCCCAAGTTGACAAAGTTGCTCCCTTGAGTGCTTCCCTCTTCCGAAAATTATCTCTCCTCCAAAAGTCTCCCATTCATCACCTCTAAATAATGTATTTATACTAGCTAACTAGGGTATTTACAAGACTTAAGGATTAAGAATTCTAATGCTAGTTGGACTTTTAATTAAAATAAAACACATGAGTCCAAAGCCCAACTGCTAGGTCCAATATTCGACGTGTAAAAGCTTGACAAGCAGAGAAGAAACGGCGCCGTTTCACTTATGTTCCGGGGCCGTATCAAATCCGAGGCGTACTTGCAAATTTGGCATCAAAGGAAACGGCGCCGCTTCATACTACATCCGGCGCCGTTATTGCACGATTATTTTCCTTCCCCTTTTTGCTCCATCACTTGACTCCAATTCTTTGCTTAACTTGTTTTTCTCCCAATAGTCTTCACGTGACTCCACACTTTGACTTTTCCACCATGCAATTGAGAATCACGTGACTATGAGCACCTTCCAATAAAAACTTTGGGTAATTAGTTTTTTTTCCTTACTTCTAATTCTCGGCGTTGGTGAATAAAACCTAGAGATGTTGAGTGTAGGGGCCTGGGAAGGGGCAAACGCATAACCAAAGACCAAAATATAATTAGATGACAAAATGCTTGACATTACACAAGCATGCACATGAACAATGCTCTTGGGTTCATTTACTTTTATGTGTCAATAATTAGCAGGAGAATTTATAAGTCAATAATTGAATTAATGTTTTTTAATTTAATAAAAGAAATTTTACTATATGTCAATCCAATGATTGAGATTGTTGTGATTGAGTTGATTTCAATGATAGGCCAATTGGCCAAATGGTATACAACTGAACTATATTGGTCACATTATGATTATTGTAGGTGAGATGTTTGTCACTATAATGGCACCTTTCACGAGCCGACCTTGTGTGGCCGCTATGAGCACGCTTTCATTCCCACCTAGGGTGGATGGTATATGAAAGGGTCATGGTTTATGGATATTTTCTCCATGCAATTCGAGAACATATCTTGTTACCAATACTTAGAAGTTCATTCAATTTATTGACTTATTCAATTTATTGACTTATTTAATCTCAAATATCAACTTGCAAATGCTGAGATTCAAGTAATCGAGATTTCCATATCTTGAAAAATTTAATGAACATTTTCAAATCTTGAATTGACGTAATGTAAAAAAAAATTATATTCAATCAAGAAACATTAAATCAATTATTGACTTATAAATTCTCCTGATTAGTTTAAAAAAAAAGACAAAACAAATACAATGGGAGAAGAGAAGAGAAATGAGGAAAGAGACAAATAAAAATAAAAATTAAAAAAAAACAACAAAAAAACAAAGGAAAATTTCTAACAAAAGGAAAATCGAAGTTCGAGAAATGAAATACCGAAAACTGATTAAAAAATATGAAAAAATACATCATAAAAGATTTCCTCAAAATGAAAGTATAAATTATAATTTTACAAAGTTAACTATAAAATATGACGTAAAAACAAACACATACCAACAAGAAAGCCGAAGGTAAACGAAGCATTAACTGGCTAATACACCACAACGGAGCTACTCCTGGACGGACAGCTTAGCCTGAAAAAATTTAATAACAATAAACCTCTCAACTGCTTTCATTTTCCTTTATATTATTACCATGTTTTAAGATTAATTAACTGCTTTCATTCTCCTTTATATTATTGCCATGTTTTAAGATTAATACTCAAAGAATGAAGGTTACATCATGTCAAAAAATTCACTAATAATTGTCCAATAGCATGTATCACAACACAGGATTCGGTATATATTCTCAAATATAAGATATGTCCGTGAAAGTCAAAAACAATATGCCCATTACATGATAAAGTAAATGGGGAACTGCAAAAAGTTCATGAATATTAGTTAACGATGAAAATGTCCGAAATAATGGATTGTAAGTCATGATGAAGATGTCCGGAATAATGAACTGAAAGTCATGGTGAAGATGTTCGGAATAATGGATTGAAAGTCATGTCCCATTAGTTTATTACTACAAGTAAATGGAATAAAATCTTGATTATACTGTTATTTTCTAGTCTAATTTAAAATCATATAAAATTAGTCTTCTCGCATACGTACGATAAACTCAACTTAATAACTATATTATAAAAAGAAAAAGGACAGATTAATACAATAAAACAGTGTAAATAAGATGATTTTATACAAAAATGTAAAAATAATTTCATAGTTTTTTCAAAAAAATCTAAAAAACAACGTAACGCGATGTGCTTGAAAAAATAGCCAAAGATCAGGTATAAAAAAAGTAAATAAACAGCAGCTCCAATAACCTTTCAAAAAGACCACATAGTCAAAAGGGATTTGAAAACCACATGGAAACAGAGGTGAACGAAACATACTAGAGAGCAAAGTTTTAGATGAGACAAGGGTGAAGCTGCAGCGTAATTAACATAAGAAAAATACAAAGGAGAAAAAAAAACTATATTGCACTGAACAAAAGAGTAAAAATTTTTTTTATTTTAAAAAATGAAATAAGACCAAGTGAGCAAAAAAAATAAGAGGGAAATATTACCAAAGAATAAAGGCGCAGAAGAAGATAATAAGAATGCAAGATGCAGTAGTCCATAATAAACGTTATTTATAGGGGTAGAGAAATGAAGGTATCCAATATTGTGATTGATTAAGTCAACAATTGTTGGCTAATATGCAAATGTCAATGGTTAAAGTAGCATAAGACATGTTTGTCAAAACCTATAATTCGCTGCCATAAATAAAACAAAGTCTATCATGCATGCAATGGTGTATTCTAAGTCTAAGTCAGTAGAGTGAGGGGACATAACTATTTGAATGATGAAAAACACGATGAAAAGCAATGAAGAATTCAAAAGAAATAAAAACAAAATGACAAAATGATTGAATAGAAACAAAGAACAATAAAACAAATTTGTGGCTGATTAAGTCAACAATTGTTGGCTCCACACCAAAATGGAAAACACGATGAAAAGCAATGAAGAATTCAAAAGAAATAAAAACAAAATGACAAAATGATTGAATAGAAACAAAGAACAATAAACCAAATTTGTGGCCTGATTAAGTCAACAATTCTTGGCTCTGGAAAGCTATGAAGAATTCAAAAGAAATAAAAACAAAATAACAAAATGATTGAATAGAAACAAAGAACAATAAACCAAATTTGTGGCTGATTAAGTCAACAATTGTTGGCTCTACAGCAAAATTTGATCCAAATAGAATCAAAGAACAATAAACAAAAACCGTGGTTCATGAAGTCAACAATTGTTGGCTTTGCAACAAAATTTTATCCGAATAGAATAGAATAGAATCAAAGAACAAGATAAGTTTTTTATAAGAGAAAATTGAATGCCACGTGGCATCATAAGAGAAAAGTAATTGACATGGCATGTCTAACGTTTAAGCATTCCAAGCAATCTATTGTTCAAAAAGGCCTGAAACGGCTGGACCCGAGCAATCCCACTCCTCCACTTTCCTTCTTCCTCTCTCTTATCATTATCCCTCCTTGGTTTTCCTTTTTATTCATTTTTTCTTTCTAAAAGAGAATTCCTTGAAAAATCTTTAATGGAACAATGGAAGGGGGAAAAACAATGGAAAGAAAAGAAGAAAATGTTAGACTATAACAACCATGAAAAATGAAACAGAAGAAAAAGAAAGAAACGTTAAAGACTTTTTTTTCTCTAAGATTTATACTTTCCACCTGCCACGGCCCCATTGCTGAAATTTAGGCCCTGATATCTTAAAAAAAATTGAATTGGGAAGAAAGTGAAAATTGATCAAGAAAGCAACGACACTGACATTTTTGAATTTACTTGCATGCACTGGCCATGACTCTTCATTTAATGTGAAGTTTACTACTGATGCTTCCTCTGATAGTGACATTGTAGAATTTGGGGGAAGAATCATCAATCACAGAAGGGAACAATAGATGCTAAGTTTTATTGAATGATACATTGAATGATTAATTTAATAATAGTTGGCTTTACAGCAAAATTTGATCCATAAAAAGAACAAGAGAAATGCTTTATATTTTACTGTTGATTAAGTTAACTATTGTTGGCTTAAGATATATTGTTTGTTTGTTGATGATTTTATTTCTTTCAAAAAGCAAAAAAAAAAAAAAGAAAAGAAGAAAATGTTAGACTATAACAACCATGAAAAATGAAACAGAAGAAAAAGAAAGAAACGTTAAAGACTTTTTTTTCTCTAAGATTTATACTTTCCACCTGCCATGGCCTCACAGTTGAAAAATTTTGTCCCTGATATCTTAAAAAAAATTGAATTGGGAAGAAAGTGAAAATTGATCAAGAAAGCAATGACACTGACATTTTTGAATTTACTTGTATGCACTGGCCATGACTCTTCATTTAATGTTAAGTTTACTATTGATGCTTCCTATGACATTGTTGAATTTGGGGGAAGAATCATCAATCACAGAAGGGAACAATAGATGCTAAGTTTTATTGAATAATACATTGAATGATTAAGTCAACAAATGTTGGCTTTACAATTATTGAATAATATATTGAATGATTAATTTAACAATAGTTGGCTTTACAGCAAAATTTAATCCAGAAAAAGAACAAGAGAAATGCTTTATATTTTACGGTTGATTAAGTCAATTATTGTTGGCTTTAGATATATTGTTTGTTTGTTGATGATTTTATTTTTTTCAAAAAGCAGAAAATAAAGAAAAGAAGAAAATGTTAGACTATAACAACCATGAAAAATGAAACAAAAGAAAAACAAAGAAACGTTAAAGGCTTTTTTTTCTCTAAGATTTATACTTTTCACCTGCCACGGCCCCACTGCTGAAATTTTGGCCCTGATATCTTAAAAAAAATTGAATTGGGAAGAAAGTGAAAATTGATCAAGAAAACAATGACCCTGACATTTTTTAATTTACTTGCATGCACTGGCCATGACTCTTTATTTAATCTTAAGTTTACTATTGATGCTTCCTCTGATAGTGACATTGTTGAATTTGGGGGAAGAATCATCAATCACAGAAGGGAACAATAGATGCTAAGTTTTATTGAATGATACATTAAATGATTAATTTAACAATAGTTGGCTTTACAGCAAAATTTGATCCAGAAAAAGAACAAGAGAAATGCTTTATATTTTACGGTTGATTAAGTCAATTATTGTTGGCTTTAGATATATTGTTTGTTTGTTGATGATTTTATTTCTTTCAAAAAGCAGAAAATAAAGAAAAGAAGAAAATGTTAGACTATAACAACCACGAAAAATGAAACAGAAGAAAAACAAAGAAACGTTAAAGACTTTTTTTTCTCTAAGATTTATACTTTCCACCGCCACGGCCCCACTGCTGAAATTTTGACCCTGATATCTTTAAAAAAATTGAATTTGGAAGAAAGTGAAAACTGATCAAGAAAGCAATGACACTGACATTTTTGAATTTACTTGCATGCACTGGCCATGACTCTTTATTTAATGTTAAGTTTACTATTGATGCTTCCTCTGATAGTGACATTGTTGAATTTGGGGGAAGAATCATCAATCACAAAAGGGAACAATAGATGCTAAGTTTTATTGAATGATACATTGAATGATTAATTTAATACATTGAATGATTAATTTAACAATAGTTGACTTTACAGCAAAATTTGATCCAGAAAAAGAACAAGAGAAATGCTTTATACTTTACTGTTGATTAAGTCAACTATTGTTGGCTTTAGATATATTGTTTGTTTGTTGATGATTTTATTTCTTTCAAAAAGCAGAAAAAAATAGAAAAGAAGAAAATGTTAGACTATAACAACCATGATAAATGAAACAGAAGAAAAAGAAAGAAACGTTAAAGATTTTTTTTTCTCTAAGATTTATACTTTCCAACTGCCACGGCCTCACTGCTGAAATTTTGTCCCTGATATCTTAAAAAAAATTGAATTGGGAAGAAAGTGAAAATTGATCAAGAAAGCAATGACACCCACATTTCTGAATTTACTTGCATGCACTGGCCATGACTCTTCATTTAATGTTATGTTTACTATTGATGCTTCCTCTGACATTGGTGAATTTGGGGGAAGAATCATCAATCACAGAAGGGAACAATAGATGCTAAGTTTTATTGAATAATACATTGAATGATTAAGTCAACAATTGTTGGCTTTACAACTATTGAATAATATATTGAATGATTAATTTAACAATAGTTAGCTTTACAGCAAAATTTGATCCATAAAAAAACAAGAGAAACGCTTTATATTTTACGGTTGATTAAGTCAATTATTGTTGGCTTTAGATATATTGTTTGTTTGTTGATGATTTTATTTCTTTCAAAAAGCAGAAAATAAAGAAAAGAAGAAAATGTTAGACTATAACAACCATGAAAAATGAAACAGAAGAAAAAGAAAGAAACGTTAAAGACTTTTTTTTCTCTAAGATTTATACTTTCCACCTGCCACGGCATCACTGCTGAAATTTTGGCCCTGATATCTTAAAAAAAATTGAATTGTGAAGAAAGTGAAAATTGATCAAGAAAGCAATGACACTGACATTTTTGAATTTACTTGCATGCACTGGCCATGACTATTTATTTATTGTTAAGTTTACTATTGATGCTTCCTCTGATAGTGACATTGTTGAATTTGGGGGAAGAATCATCAATCACAGAAGGGAACAATAGATGCTAAGTTTTATTGAATGATACATTGAATGATTAATTTAACAATAGTTGGTTTTACAGCAAAATTTGATCCATAAAAAGAACAAGAGAAATGCTTTATATTTTACTGTTGATTAAGTCAACTATTGTTGGCTTAAGATATTTTGTTTGTTTGTTGATGATTTTATTTCTTTCAAAAAGCAGAAAAAAAAAAAGAAAAGAGGAAAATGTTAGACTATAACAACCATGATAAATGAAACAGAAGAAAAAGAAAGAAACGTTAAAGATTTTTTTTTCTCTAAGATTTATACTTTCCACCTGCCACGGCATCACTGCTGAAATTTTGTCCATGATATCTTAAAAAAAATTGAATTGGGAAGAAAGTGAAAATTGATCAAGAAAGCAATGACACCCACATTTTTGAATTTACTTGCATGCACTGGCCATGACTCTTCATTTAATGTTAAGTTTACTATTGATGCTTCCTCTGACATTGTTGAATTTGGGGGAAGAATCATCAATCACAGAAGGGAACAATAGATGCTAAGTTTTATTGAATAATACATTGAATGATTAAGTCAACAATTGTTGGCTTTACAACTATTGAATAATATATTGAATGATTAATTTAACAATAGTTAGCTTTACAGCAAAATTTGATCCATAAAAAAACAAGAGAAACGCTTTATATTTTACGGTTGATTAAGTCAATTATTGTTGGCTTTAGATATATTGTTTGTTTGTTGTTGATTTTATTTCTTTCAAAAAGCAGAAAATAAAGAAAAGAAGAAAATGTTAGACTATAACAATCATGAAAAATGAAACAGAAGAAAAAGAAAGAAACGTTAAAGACTTTTTTTTCTCTAAGATTTATACTTTCCACCTGCCACGGCATCACTTCTGAAATTTTGGCCCTGATATCTTAAAAAAAATTGAATTGTGAAGAAAGTGAAAATTGATCAAGAAAGCAATGACACTGACATTTTTGAATTTACTTGCATGCACTGGCCATGACTCTTTATTTAATGTTAAGTATACTATTGATGCTTCCTCTGATAGTGACATTGTTGAATTTGGGGGAAGAATCATCAATCACAGAAGGGAACAATAGATGCTAAGTTTTATTGAATGATACATTGAATGATTAATTTAACAATAGTTGACTTTACAGCAAAATTTGATCCATAAAAAGAACAAGAGAAATGCTTTATATTTGACTGCTGATTAAGTCAACTATTGTTGGCTTTAGATATATTGTTTGTTTGTTGATGATTTTATTTCTTTCAAAAAGCAGAAAAAAAAAAAAGAAAAGAGGAAAATGTTAGACTATAACAACCATGATAAATGAAACAGAAGAAAAAGAAAGAAACGTTAAAGATTTTTTTTTCTCTAAGACTTATACTTTCCACCTGCCACGGCATCACTGCTGAAATTTTGGAATGCCTAAACATTAGAAATGCCACGTCAATTACTTTTTCTTCATGAAGCCACGTGGCGCTCTTTTTTTCTGCTTTTTGAAAGAAATAAAATCATCAACAAACAAACAATATATCTAAAGACAACAATAATTGACTTAATCAGTCATAAAATATAAAGCATTTATCTTGTTCTTTTTCTGGATCAAATTTTGCTGTAAAGCCAACTATTGTTAAATTAATCATTCAATGTATCATTCAATAATTGTAAAGCCAACAATTATTAACTTAATCATTCAATGTATTATTCAATAAAACTTAGCATCCATTGTTCCCTTCTGTGATTGATGATTCTTCCTCCAAATTCAACAATGTCACTATCAGAGGAAGCATCAATAGTAAACTTAACATTAAATGAAGAGTCATGGCCACTGCATGCAAGTAAATTCAACAATGTCACTGTCATTGCTTTCTTGATCAATTTTCACTTTCTTCCCAATTCTATATTGAATGAAAATTGATTAATGTTAAGTTTACTATTAATGCTTCCTCTGACATTGTTGAATTTGGGGGAAGAATCATCAATCACAGAAGGGAACAATAGATGCTAAGTTTTATTGAATAATACATTGAATGATTAAGTCAACAATTGTTGGCTTTACAATTATTGAATAATATATTCAATGATTAATTTAACAATAGTTGGCTTTACAGCAAAATTTGATCTAGAAAAATAACAAGAGAAATGCTTTATATTTTACGGTTGATTAAGTCAATTATTGTTGGCTTTAGATATATTGTTTGTTTGTTGATGATTTTATTTCTTTCAAAAAGCAGAAAATAAAAAAAAAGAAGAAAATGTTAGACTATAACAATCATGAAAAATGAAATAGAAGAAAAAGAAAGAAACGTTAAAGACTTTTTTTTCTCTAATATTTATACTTTCCACTTGCCACGGCCCCACTGCTGAAATTTTGGCCCTAATATCTTAGAAAAAATTGAATTGGGAAGAAAGTGAAAATTGATCAAGAAAGCAACGACACTGACATTTTTGAATTTACTTGCATGCACTGGCCATGACTCTTTATTTAATGTTAAGTATACTATTGATGCTTCCTCTGATCGTGACATTGTTGAATTTGGGGGAAGAATCATCAATCACAGAAGGAAACAATAGATGCTAAGTTTTATTGAATGATACATTGACTGATTAATTTAACAATAGTTGGCTTTACAGCAAAATTTGATCCAGAAAAAGTACAAGAGAAATGCTTTATATTTTACTGTTGATTAAGTCAACTATTTGTGGCTTTAGATATATTGTTTGTTTGTTGATGATTTTATTTCTTTCAAAAAGCAGAAAAAAAAAAGAAAAGAAGAAAATGTTAGACTATAACAACCCTGAAAAATGAAACAGAAGAAAAAGAAAGAAACGTTAAAGACTTTTTTTTTTCTCTAAGATTTATACTTTCCACCTGCCACGGCCTCACTGCTGAAATTTTGTCCCTGATATCTTAAACAAAATTGAATTGGGAAGAAAGTAAATATTGATCAAGAAAGCAATGACACTGATATTTTTGAATTCACTTGCATGCACTGGCCATGACTCTTCATTTAATATTAAGTTTACTATTGATGCTTCCTCTGATAGTGACATTGTTGAATTTGGGGGAAGAATCATCAATCACAGAAGGGAACAATAGATGCTAGTAAGTTTTTTTGAATATAATACATTGAACGATTAAGTCAACAATTGTTGGCTTTACAATTATTGAATGACACATTGAATGATTAATTTAACAATAGTTGGCTTTACAGTAAAATTCGATCCAAAAAAAGAACAAGAGAAATGCTTTATATTTTACGGTTGATTAAGTCAATTGTTGTTGGCTTTAGATATATTGTTTGTTTTTTGATGATTTTATTTCTTTCAAAAAGCAGAAAAAAAAAGAGCGCCACGTGGCTGCATGAAGAAAAAGTAATTGACGTGGCATCTCTAACGTTTAAGCATTCCAACGTACTTTTATGTAATGTTAAGTTTACTATTGATGCTTACTCTGATAGTGACATTGTTGAATTTGGGGGAAGAATCATCAATCACAGAAGGGAACAATAGATGCTAAGTTTTATTGAATAATACATTGAATGATTAAGTCAACAATTGTTGGCTTTACAATTATTGAATAATGCATTGAATGATTAATTTAACAATAGTTGGCTTTACAGCAAAATTTGATCCAGAAAAAGAACAAGAGAAATGCTTTATATTTTACGGTTGATTAAGTCAATTATTGTTGGCTTTAGATATATTGTTTGTTTGTTGATGATTTTATTTCTTTCAAAAAGCAGAAAAAAAAAAAGAAAATAAGAAAATGTTAGACTATAACAACCATGAAAAATGAAACAGAAGAAAAACAAAGAAACGTTAAAGATTTTTTTTCTCTAAAATTTATATTTTCCACCTATCACGGCCCCACTGTTGAAATTTTGGCCCTGATATCTTAAAAAAAATTGAATTGGGAAGAAAGTGAAAATTGATCAAGAAAGCAATGACACTGACATTTTTAAATTTACTTGCACTCGCCATGACTCTTCATTTAATGTTAAATTTACTATTAATGCTTCCTCTGATAGTGACATTGTTGAATTTGGGGGAAGAATCATTAATCACAGAAGGGAACAATAGATGCTATGTTTTGCTTGAATAATACATTGAATGATTAAGTCAACAATTGTTGGCTTTACAATTATTGAATGATACATTGAATGATTAATTTAACAATAGTTGTAAGACCTTCCCTTTTTTTTTGAGAGATATATTAAGGCTATATTTGATTTATGAAATTTTTTTTTTATTCTGTTAAAAAAAACAAAGATCAAATGGTAGAGATTTAATGTAATGAGTCTAAAAATGTTTCGATTAACATGGCAGCTTCCAATCAAAACTTTGAGAAATTAATAATTTTTTCCTTACTTCTAATTCTAAGTGTTAGTAAATAAAACCTAGAGATGTTGAGTGTGGGGGCCTGGGAAATGGCAAATGCGCAACAAAAAATGAAAATATTATTAGTGATTTTTTTTACATGATGTAACCTCTTGCATATACTGAACTTTTCCTTTCTTTTTATTGTTTCTTTTAAGCTCTTACATATGACAACAGAAGGCAACCTTCTTGAGTTTCATTTATTGATAGCACTGTTAGGCTCTTCATTTTTGCTGCTTACATTTCCCTAAACTTATATCAAGTGCTAATGCATACTTCATTTGCCATATGATGTAGTGCTGTTTACATGAGCTGGCAAATAAGCGGAGAATTTCTATTACAGGAGCATCAAAACTTTTGGCAAACATCCTTTATTCGTACTGAGCAATGGGGCTATCAATCAGGACGATGATTGCCGGATGGGATGAAACAGTATGTCCCTTTCCCCCTTTTTCTGCTGCATTCTGTGCATATGCTTGCATGTTTAACTTGCTGTGTGACATGGATTCTAGGGTCCTGGATTATACTATGTGGATAGTGAAGAGGGAAGGTTGAAGGGGATGCGGTTTTCTGTTGGATCTTCACCGTTAACCAATATTCATGAATTCTTTGCAATTTTCCATTTACTTTATCATGTAATGGGCAAATTGTGTGTAACTTTCACGGACATACGTTATATTTCAAAATATATACCAAGTCCAATGTTGCGATACATCTTTTTTGCACAATTATTTCAAACTGTACGGAAAAGATTTTGCGTTCAAAGCTATCAATACTTACATTGAATTTCTCGAGGTAAAAAATTTAAATATAATCATAAAACAAATTGAAAAGAAAACTTGTGAAAAATGAAAAATCATATGATTTTTGAAGGAATGAAAATCATAAGTTAAATTTATTTAATATAATAAAATTACAATATCAGTTAACGCATTCAAAATTATTCTATGCTTGTACTCGTCAAAATATATGAACAAAGAAACCTATTCACATTATTTATTTCCATTCATAATGTACAAAACCATAGCCAATAGTATAGAAATCGAACACACCCAACTTAGATAAGCCAATATGATATACAGATGTACCTAACAAACGAAACTGAATACACCCAACTTAGATAAGCCAATAGATCATACAGATGTGTCCTCAAGAACGGTGCCTTTTAACAAAAAACACCATTATATACATTAAGTAAAGGCTATGGAGACGATAACATTAATCAACGAGACCTGAAAGGTAATCATATATAACTGGATTAGATAAAAGATCAGGAAAAATTATGTACTACAAATCTTTAAATATAGCGAAAAATATTGTTCCCTTACGTTCGCACTCTCTTACTGCTTTGTCCATGCATAGGTTCCTTCTTCGTCTTGGAGAACACCTGTAGAGAATCACTATAATAAACAATGAATTTAGTGAATAGCAGTGTATGTCCACTTTCCTATAGTTAAATGTAATGCAAAACTTCTTTGTTTCTGATTAATGGGACAAGACGTTATATGTATTACCTTGTTTTTTTCCGAGCAGTGGTATTATGAGTTTCTTCACGATCATCATCAAAAGACACATCACAGTCAGTTGAAATAGTTAATGGCTCTTTGGAAGTAACATTTGGAGACTGAGGGCGAAAAACATCTTTATGCATAGGCTCTTCAAATACTTTAATAACCCTAAATTGGATAACTCCACTGAAGAAAGTTTGTTTGCTAACTTCAACTTGAAAAAGCTTCCTCATTCCACATATTGCTTTTATCTCGTTAGGCAATTTATATCTCTCTGAATTTATGTCGGACACCAATTCTTCAGCAGTTTTGCCTATTAATTTTTCAGCCAATCACCCAAACAATAGAAACGTACAGTCACCAGTATTATCCTTCACCGTTGTTGTTAAGACAAACCTAACAGCAAGGTAAGATCACTACGTTATTAATGTTCCTAAACTAACATTATAATTGTTTAACCAACGGGAGGATGAAAAAGTGGTCGATATTTTGAAACAAATAAAAATATACATACCAAGGCACAGGCGGTTCAATCAATGTTTTTTGACATCCATCACACCAGAAGTTTTGGCCATCAATCTTTACACTTTGCTTACATTTACTACAGGCTTTATACCACCAACCTTTTCCCGGATCAATGTCCAAGATAGTGGCATCGCAAGTGTACTTATCTTCCTGAAATGGCAAGAAACAAATCTTGAAATCGACTACCAAATATGAAAATCAGACATCAAAATTAGTCAATACAAACAAAACCAAATATAGCATTACATATCCATACCTCGCTATCATAAGGATCCAGCTCTCTCAATTGTGCTATGGTCATTCTATTTCTTTGTATTTCTTCTCTTGGATCTGCTTTAACAGCATCTGCATTAGAGAGAATGCAAACAGCATGTGGTGGATTTGTCACCCTACAGGATTTAATCAAATATATACAAATTAATATAACTTCGTATAAAATCTTATATCTCATAATGTTTTATCGATACATGTGGTACGTAAAACATCACCTTGATCGGAACATGTTCACTTCGGGAATATCAAGATTCACATAGACTCTACTTGATGCAGTTGAAGACAAGTATATTTCTGATATAATGAAACACAATTATATTTTCAACTCATCAATGCACAGAAAATAATAAAAGCAAATAAAGATGCAAGGAAAAACTTGAATTCTTTAACAATAAGAGCAAATAAAGATGCAAGAAATTTTTACCTTTGAATTCTTTAACAATAGTCCCACAGACAATCACAATGACATGCTCTTCAGCTCCAAGTTCTACAAGTTCTCCTTCATTCAGTCCAACTCCCAAATTACCCCAAAGAGTAACTCTTCGCACATCACCACTATAGAAAAAATTATGTATGTATATAATCACATCTATACATTAATAGAACATTAAAAATATTATATATATATATAAAAAGAAAATAGTCATCTCCACACTTACTGTAAATTTTGAATATGTATATTCCTCTGAAATACTATTTTATCGTTGATTTCTGTCTCCATGATCTCATTGATACTTATTAACTTCCCAATAATATCTAAACGACGTAGCAAATTAAAGCAAAATATAATCAGAACATAGCCATTACAAACCAGAAAATGCTTTAGATTATAAGAAAATGAATTACCTGTGAGATAGGCATTGTTGTCAATCCTTTCTTCGAGGTCTTCAAACTCCACAAACTTAAATGAATACTTAGGAATAAATTTGTCAAAACCATTAAGTTTCTTAATCGTTGTCCAAGGATTAACATAAATCATCAAGTCATGTTGACAAGCTTTATAATTACTCTTTGCACGACCAACGTTGAATTTCTCAAGCAAATAGATTTCACCCTCAGATAACAGATCCTTTAACTTCGATATAAAAACATCTTTAATACTGCTTTGTATAACATGATTCTGCATTTGTTTATTAAAAATGAAAAGCCAAATCAGTGGAAAATTATTCGAAAATTAAAAGTAAACAGCAAGTACACATACTATTTTGGGTTACCAATTAAAGACAAACTAAGATGGAGTAAGCATTCATTCTATTTTCTACATACATATGCCTATTAAGTTCACAGATATGACAATAAAAATAATAACCAATTTTATTTATTTATTACAAAAGTAACAAATTATAACTTTTTAAGATGTTAATAAAAACTTACGTGTTCATCAACAATTAGAAACTCAACACTCATGAGCCTATTGTTCTCTTTCATGTTAACTGCATCCCAAATCCGAAAAACTCTTCCAACAATCTTTGCATTCTTTTGACCAATAGCCAATGATCTAATTGGAGTTGAGTCCATGACGATAACCTGTAAGAAAACATAGTTATTAATCTTGTAAAAGGGAAAATCATTCCATATCTAGAAATATAACTTACCATAACAACAAATATGACGCAAAAGATGAAAGGAATGTTAAGATCAATTTAATTCTGTGCTCATAATATATGAGGAATATGCAACAAAGACATTGTTGAATTCATATAATACACATAGCAATAGAGATAATTAATTTAAAAGATAAGTAGTCAATACCAAATTTGCAAAAGAGTAATTGGCTTATAACAAAGTCTCGAAAACTTCTTTATATACAATGTTCTTCGTATAACCCATAGGCTCCTCCCCTGTGCTTTCAATCAATATTCGTAGACCATCTCGAGAAGTGACACGAGACAGAGCAACATATAACTGACCATGAGAAAATACTGGTCTTGGAAGATATAGGCCTACCTTTGCAAGGGTCTGTCCTTGACTTTTGTTGATAGTCATACAATAACAAAGCCTAACAGGAAATTGTCTTCTTTTCATGATAAAAGGCCATTTTTTATCTGTGACATGGAAACAAATCCTTGGTATAAAAACTTTTTCCCCAACATGGCTACCATTGATTATTATTGCTTCAAGAATAGTCGGCATCATTTGACTGACAACAAGTCTCGTCCCATTACAAAGACCAATGTTTTGATTAATATTTCGGAGCAGCATAATTGCACAATCAACTTTAAGTCTAAGCACATGATCAGGAACTCCATTAAACTTCAAAGAATTCAAAAACTCCATAGGGTACTGGACGTCAGATTCTGCAAAATTCTTCGAGTCCATAGATATGGAATCACAACTTAAATAAGTTCTCTCTTCAGACGGAACCATAGATAAAAATCGATCATTTACAATATCCACAGTATCATTTCTGGGCGTTATAATTGCCCTATCCCTCATATAACCCAAATCACGATACCTATCATAAAAATCAGGATATGTAAATGCCATAAGAACTGAAAGTGGATCTGACTGCTCTGTAATTAAAAGATCATCAGGAATTTTTATCCAGCATGGCTCTTCTTCACCTTCTAATTGCAAGGCTGGTTCAATTCCATTACCTACATTCAGAATCCAATTTGCAAAATCGATCACATTAGAACAGGAACTCTCACTCAATCGCATATTAACCGAAAGAGTAAAAATAATACAAGATTTCCATAATAGCGAGCTACTTATAGATGCATTCACAGCGTCAGTTCTCGTACCCCCAGGAATAACAGGTAGTACTTGCCTAAAATCACCACCAAGAAGAACAGTCTTTCCCCCAAAAGGCATTCCCAGGCATCCTTTTCCATCATCATCCAAAATATCTTTTAAAGATCTATCAAGAGCCTCAAAACAATTTCGATGATTCATCGGAGCCTCATCCCACACAATTAAGCTAGCTTCCTTGATCAATCTAGATAATTGAGTTCCTTTTTTTATTTCACATGTTGAATTCTCATCAACATTGATAGGAATTTTAAATCTAGAATGAGCTGTGCGACCATTAGGCAAAAGTACAGAAGCAATTCCTGAAGCAGCGACAGCTAAAACAATTTTTCCATCGGAACGAATCTTTGATATTATTGTGTTCCAAAGATAAGTCTTCCCTGTTCCACCATGGCCATAAACAAAAAAAAGACCACCAGTTCTCTCTTGCACTGCCGCAACAATAGCATTGTATACCTGTTCTTGTTGAGCATTTAACCCACCATGCAACTTCAAATGCTGCATGATTAATTCATCAACATCATAGGCTAATTCCTCATGTATCAATCTGTTAGTATCAAAATGGCTTGACATGGATATGTTTGGCATCGGAAGCATGAATTCAGAAAGTGAAGAACCGCTCCGATTCAACAATTTCTCAAGTTCCAGTAAGACACCATTCCTTAACCTACTATCTGGAACATTCATTCTCGGCATACCCATGACATTACGAATATGGTATTGAATGTCATCAGTAAATTTATGCCAGTGAGTATCAAACAATGCAATGGGATTTCCAACCTCACAATGTAACAACATTGTCACAAATAACTCACGCAATTGGGAAGGCATTGCCCAATTAGATGTTTCAATGATTGCTTCATTCCATTCCTTATCATCACCGAGCAAACCAAGGACATGACATGCTGATCTATAACTATCATGGATTATTCCATCAATGGTTCTGATTTCTTCATAGGAACATGGCCCTTTGACAATGTTGAGCAACATTCTTAAGAAATAAAGTTCTCCAGAACTTGGATGAACATATACAATCCGGCCAATACGTCCACCTCGTCGTCTTCTCGCCCATTCTTTCTTGTTTTTGCTCCACACCCATTTTGTAGGAAATTCTGAATATGTTAATTGACGCGCATCTTCAAAGCTTGCATTTGCATACATCCATTCTGTAAACATTGTTTTTGAAGAATCGGGGCGTTCTACAACTGACACAAGCTTTTCATCATCATGAAAGTACACTGGATTCATCATTGGAAGATGAATAGATAAACGTTCGACGCTTGGATTTCGAAAATGTATAGGATATTGTAGCAATCGCCAAACAGCCTCAGGAGGGGACAAATAACGACAATCCAAGTAAGTCTTGATTTCATCATCACTGTCAACCGATCTTCCAGATCCACTGATGCCATCAACCTCATCGATGGATGCATCCTCTGAATTTGAGGTTTGGGTTATCATCACCCTAGCTCTATCAGGCCCTTTATTAATGTATTTGAAAAGGTACTTGATGAGCATTATCTTGTTACACTCGACATTTATATGAGCTTGATATTTAACAACCAAGAATAAATTATGAGGAACTACAAATCTATTGTCCATCATAACATTATTCTTAATGGTCGACCTTTTATTATCTCTCCTCATATATTGAACAGAGCCATGATCATCGATGCTTGTTTGTGTATGGAATCTCTTTGGAAAATATTTTGAACACTTTCCATTAACCATACAAGGACATTTGGGATTAGCAACACCACAAGGACCATGAATCATAAATTTAGAAACAGCCTCATGACCAGTAGGATCTTTTATAACATCTGGAAGCTCAGCAGATATAATAGAATTAATGTACCCAACAGTTGCTTCTCCAGGGTCACGCTGAAGCCAAACTAAAATATGAACGTGAGGAAGCCCTCTTTTTTGGAATTCGATTGTGTAAACGACTAAAAAACAAAAACATTTAATCTTATGTCATCGAATGAAAAAACACAATTGTTGTAATATTTATAATGAATATAAAACAATCAACAATACCTGCTCGACTTTTTGTAAAAAAAATTCCCTTTGCTATATCATTTATTAAAGCATCAACTTTCAATTTGAAGACTCGACTAATCAAATCTGGTCTGTCTTCAGGTTTTTGCCCAGGGATCATCTGTAATGCATCATATATCTCTGGCCACTGAGCATTACAAGTAAAAGTAATGAACAAATCTGGTTGACCAAAGCATCTGCAAATAGCCATTGCATCTTGATAGTTTTGAACCATATAACGAGGGCCACCTGTGAAAGTTGAGGGCAATATTATACGTTTCCCTATAGCAGATCCATCAGTATCCCCCTTAAAAATGGCATCCTGCACACCTGTGTATATTTCAGATCTCAACTTAGATTGGTTGAAACGGATATATTGAAGCCTACTTTGCTCAACACAACAAAAAGCATCAACAAGAAACTGTTGAAATAAGCGACCGCCCACCAATAAAGTTTTCCCTTCATTAGCTCTTTGCTGAATACGAAATGCATAATATTCACGTTTGGTCACCTTTCGTCGCTTTGTAACATGATCATTGTGTCGGAATTCATATGGAATGTCAAGACTATAACCATCTTCGCCATAAGGAAACAAAATTGGATATTGCATAGACATAAAACTTGGATGTAGATCACTAATTCTTTTTAAACCTTCTGTCTTATGCTCTACTATAATATCTCGCTGAGCATCAGCTAATTGAAAATCACCAACAATAAGTCCAGCAATCTCTGGAAAAACAGGAGTTCCATATTGCATAGAATCGCTAGTACGTTTTCCCAAAATTTTTAACTTAAATACTGATTGGTCACCTTCCTTGTAACGTTCCCTAACCATCCGAAAAGCCTTTACAATCTGATTTTTGTCATCAAACATTGTAAGCAAAGACTGCACAATGCGCCTCTCTATCCCAACCACACTATCTCCTTTGTTAAAGGCACAAAGCCTATTGTCAACCTCATTTTCGGTATCATAAACATATAGTTGCGCAAATTTTGGCCTTTCTCCATCAACAGGCAACAAAGATCCTATAAGATGATGCGTTTGTCCATTAATGCGAAAAACATACGGTCCTGGTTTTTTGTTTATGTCATGGTCTATATTGGCCCCCAAAGATGTAAAGGAGAACATCGAATTGTAAGCCCTAATATTCTCCCGAAATTTTCGAGATTCGTTGCCACCTTGATAATCAATCAAAAGTTTAAGTGGGACAGGAGTTTCTAACAACAATGGGATATTAACCTTCCCACACTGACAACACATAGAGAAAACAGGATTACATCGCCTACTTCCGCGCTTGATGCATTCCCCTTCCCAAAATATAGCGCAACAATAACTACAAACAAAACCAAACGGACCAAGCGTATGTATTGATGAAGGTAAAGAGAGCTCATCTACAATGAGAAAAAAAAAAGGTCACTCAAACAAACTTAGCTAACATTCCAAGAACCAACCACTAAGCGAATTATTACCGCATTCCGTGTCTGAATTTGCAATAGAACTTTCTCTACAAAAAGTATTAACAAGACGCATCCGTTTCTTTCTAAGCAAAAGGCGTCGATGAAGCCGATTTTGACGTGAAATCTCTGAAACAGGTATATTAATAGATCGAGAAACATTTTCAAATCTCGAAGTATTGGAACCTCTTTGCATACCATTAACTCCTAAACCAAACCAATTACGATGAAGCTGGTCCATATATAATGATTTAGATAAATTATCTGGAAACTGAACACTAAGACGTTGCAAACGTCTTCTCCTCATTATAAGCCTTCGTCTTAATCGATTTTCTCGAGCCTCTCGTGGAGACAACATCGAAAATGAAAATCTAATTCACTGATAGTAAAGAGAAAAAAATTCCAAACACAATACATAACATTGGTAAGATAAGAAAACAGCACAATGGAGAAATTGTTCGGAGACCCGACGGGTGGCTTGGCTCCCTGGCTTAGGAATGCACCACCGATCACCTAGGGCTGCCCTCCTGGCCCGTAAGTGGTATGGTGATGCATCGGGGAATCGGTTAGCCGATTGGCTTGTTTGTAATCGTTGTTGCCTTGTGATGCTATATGCTTTGTTGCTTGGTTGCTTTGTTGCCATGTTGATTGGTTGTTTAATTGCCGTATTGCTTGGTAGCTAGTTACCTTGTTGCTTTGCTATATTGCTATAATAGGGAAAACTTATCCTTCCTATATAGGAGGGGGTCACCGTGTTAGTTTGGCTTAAGCCTGCGGGCTAACTTTGTGGCTAGTGATGTTAACCAATGTTGTGTGCTTGTGCAGAACTCGAGCGAATCTAGGCTGACTTGATCGGGAGAGCCCTTTCAAGTGCCGCACGGTCAAGCTAGACATTGAGTGCAGGGCTTGTCCGTGACACGTGGTATCAGAGCACGGTTATCGTTGCTAATTTCCAATACAATCATCATCATGAGACTTCGGTCGAGTGACCCCGAGAGAGCCGAAGGCTCCGATGTTCAGGAGAGGACCGGAGGGTCCGATGTGCAAGAGAGGCCTAGAGGGCCCGAGGATCATGTGGGGCGGGAGGAGTTTGAAGCCATGGTGGCCGCCCTCAGGGCCGAAATAGTCCCACATGATCGAGTGAGAGCCATCGAGACAACCCAGAGTGAGTTGTCCGAGGCCGTTGCCAACCTGGGGGATGAGACCAGGGAGGCGTTACACTGATGCAATCCGAGTTTGAGGAGTTCAAAACCAAACTTAGTGTACTGACCCTTGCAGTAACCAGGTCCGGGACTGGATCGAGTGAGAAGGCCAAAAGACCAAAGGTGCCCGAGCCGAAGCGATTTGAAGGGGCACGAGACGCTAAGGAATTGGAGAATTTCTTGTTCGACATGGAACAATACTTTCAGGCCGTGCACACCGACTTGGAGGAGGACAAGGTATCCATGGCTTCGATGTATTTGTCTGGAGATGCCAAGTTATGGTGGCGTTCGAAGTTTGTAGACGGTGTGTGCCCCATCAAGACTTGGGCCGAACTAAAGCAAGAGCTGAAATATCAGTTCCTCCCTGAAAATGTAGAGTATTCGGCTCGTAGGAAATTGAAGGAATTGAGCCAAACTGGATCGGTGCGGGACTATGTGCGGGAGTTCTCCACCCTAATGCTTGATATTCGGACCATGGCAGGGGAAGATAGGGTCTTCCACTTCCTCGAGGGTTTGAAGCCGTGGGCCAGAAATGAGCTTAATCGACAAAGGGTCCAAGATGTGGCCACAGCCATTGCGGCCGCGGAGCGCCTCACCGACTACAACAGTGATGGTGGTCAGAAGAGGAAGAATCCACCTCCCAATGTTAGTGGTTCTAGCGGTGGTGTGGGAAAGACACTGAGGACGGGCTATCCATCTAGTGGGGGAGGGGATCGAAGAACTAATAGCAAGGACTCTCCACAAGGAACCACGAGCCGAGGATCCCCATATCCAAGGAGCACGGGAACCTCCAACTTTAGGCCAAGATGGCCCTTGGCTTGTTTCAAATGCAATGGCCCTCATAGGGTGGCAGAATGTCCACGAAATGGGACATTGAATGCTTTACGAACTTCTCCTCCAGAGAC
This sequence comes from Microcos paniculata, assembly GCA_030664755.1. Lineage (NCBI taxonomy): Eukaryota > Viridiplantae > Streptophyta > Magnoliopsida > Malvales > Malvaceae > Microcos > Microcos paniculata. The sequence goes on along the minus strand of CP131459.1, from coordinate 28,335,248 downwards.
ACCTCCATCAGAGGTCGCTAGCGAGGGGACGGAAAGTGAACCGTCGAGAATGGGATCCATTAGATTCCTTAGCGCATTACATGCTCAATTGGCACAAGCTTAGAAAGAGCCAACTCGGGGCCTCATGTATGTAGAACTGACGTTGAATGGGAAGGCCACCAGGGCTATGATTGACACGGGAGCAACGGACACCTTCATCACCCCAGAGGAGGCCAAGAGATGTGACCTCAAGGTTAACCAAGAGAGCGGGCAGATGAAAGCGGTTAACTCGGCGGCTTCGGCTATCCATGGGAATGCTAAGAATGTGACAACCAAACTTGGGCCGTGGGTAGGAGTCGTGGATTACACTGTTTCCCCTATGGATGACTTTGATGTTGTCATAGGTCTAGACTTCATGACATTGGCCCGCGCCGTTCCGATCCCTGCTGCCAATTGCTTACTATTTTTGGGTGACCAACCTTGTGTGGTGCCAACAAGTACTCTTCCAAGGAGTGGGAAGAAGCTTCTCTCTGCGTTGCAATTCAAGAAGGGGCTCAAGAGGGGAGAGCCATCCTACATAGCTGTGCCTATCCATAAAGGGGGAGATGAACACGAGGCAATCCCTTTGGGTGTGAAATGTGTGTTGAGGGAGTTTGAAGACATGATGCCTGATCAGTTGCCCAAGACCTTACCACCACGGAGGACCGTGGACCACGAGATTGAGCTTCTCCCGGGAGTTAAACCGCCAGCAAAGGGGCCATATAGAATGGCTCCTCCTGAGTTAGCCGAGCTAAGGAAGCAACTAGACGAACTGTTGCAAGCAGGTTTCATCAGGCCCTCTAAGGCACCATTTGGAGCTCCGGTGCTATTCCAGAAAAAGCAAGACGGAAGTTTAAGTTTGTGTGTAGATTACCGAGCCTTGAACAAGGTGACCGTGAGGAACAAATACCCCATTCCCCTCATCTCCGACTTGTTCAATCAGTTAAACCAGGCCAAGTATTTCTCGAAGTTAGATTTGAGATCGGGATACCATCAAGTTCGAGTGGCCGAGGGAGATGAACCCAAAACTACTTGTGTAACTCGGTATGGAGCCTTTGAATTCCTTGTAATGCCTTTCGGTTTAACTAACGCTCCTGCTACCTTTTGTACCTTGATGAACCAGGTTTTCCATGACTTCCTGGATAGATTTGTGGTCATTTACCTAGATGACATCGTGGTGTATAGTGCGACCTTGGAGGAGCATCAGGAGCACCTAAGACAAGTATTTGAGCGACTTCGTGCCAACCAACTGTACGTGAAGCGGGAGAAGTGTGCTTTTGCTCAAACCCGAATACCCTTTTTTGGCCACATAGTGGAACAAGGCCATATCAGAATGGATATGGCTAAGGTGAAGGCGATAAGAGAATGGGCGATCCCTAAGAACGTGAGCGAGCTACGTTCCTTCTTGGGGCTAGCCAACTATTACAGACGATTCATTGAAGGGTATTCGAGACGGGTGGTGGCCCTCACTGAGTTGTTGAAAAAGGGACATGGATGGAAGTGGAGTGAAGAGTGTCAAGAAGCTTTCGAAGACCTGAAGGAAGCCATGATGAAAGATCCTGTATTAGCCTTACCCGATATCGAACAGCCTTTCGAGGTACAAACAGATGCGTCAGATTTTGCCTTGGGTGGTGTCTTACTCCAAGAGGGCCATCCTGTGGCCTTTGAAAGTAGGAAGTTGAATGAAGCCGAAAGGAGATACACAGCTCAAGAAAAGGAGCTCTTAGCAGTGGTCCATTGTTTGAGAATATGGCGGCACTACTTATTGGGATCGAAGTTTGTAGTGAAGACGGATAACACGGCAGTCAGTCACTTCTTCACCCAACCGAAGCTTACAGCTAAACAAGCCCGATGGCAAGAGTTTCTGGCGGAGTTCGATTTCACTTTCGAGCACAAGTCGGGGAAAACTAATCAAGTGGCCGATGCGTTGAGTCGAAAGGCAGAATTGGCCGCTCTTCGGTTGATTGCCCCTATGGCGGTTAGTCGAGTGGCTACCAACATCAAAGATTTGATAAAAGAGAATCTGAAGGCAGACCCCCAAGCCACCTCCATCATGAAATTGGCGGAAGAGGGGAAATCAAAGTTCTTTTGGGTTGAAGATGAGCTACTTATGACAAAAGGACCGCGAGTGTACGTCCCAAGATCTGGACAGTTAAGACAGAAGCTGATGCGCGAGTGCCATGACACTCCTTGGGCAGGCCACCCGGGTTGGAGACGCACATTTGCATTGTTGTACCAAAGCTATTATTGGCCTCATATGCGGGAAGATGTACGAGACTACACCAAGACATGCCTCATCTGCCAGCAAGACAAGATTGAAAAGCAAAAACAAGCCGGGTTACTAGATCCATTGCCCATTCCTGCACGACCTTGGGAAAGCATCTCATTGGACTTCATAACGAATCTCCCCAAGGTGGGAGACCTTGGTGCTATCTTAGTGGTGATAGATCGCTTTTCCAAGTATGCCACTTTCATCCCGGCTCCGAAGCATCCTAATGCAGAAGAAACGGCACGATTGATCTTCAAGCATGTTGTGAAATATTGGGGCGTCCCACAGAGCATCATCAGTGACAGAGACAAAAGGTTCACGGGATCCTTTTGGCGGGAACTCTTCAAACTATTGGGGTCTGAACTCAACATCTCTTCGAGTTATCACCCACAAACCGATGGGCAGACTGAGCGGTTTAATGGATTATTAGAGGAATACTTGAGACATTTTGTGCAGGCCAATCAGAGAAACTGGCCACCTCTCCTCGATATAGCACAATTATGCTTTAACTCTCAAAAGAGCAAAGATTCAAACACATTCTCTAATTGCTCAGCAGTCCTTGTAGAAATATACCCTCAAGTGGCATTGTCTACAGAAGATTGATATTCAGCATCCAAACCTTCATAGAAAAATTGATAAAGAAGATTGATTGGATAGCCATGATGAGGACATTGGCACACCAATCCCTTAAATCTGTCCCAAGCATCATGAAAAGTCTCATTCTCTTCTTGCACAAAGTCTTGGATCTTCTTTCTCAATTCACTTGTCTTCCTAGGAGAGTAAAATTTACGGAGAAAAGCATCAGTTACCTTCTCCCAAGAATCAAGAGAATTCTCTTGTAAGGTTGACAACCAACTCTTCGCTGCTCCTTTCAAACAATAGGGAAAGCATCTTATCTTTAATTCTTCGATTGAGATATTGGTGAGTGGAAGAGTAGCCACTATATCATGCAATTCATGGAGAAAATTGAGTGCATCTTCCGAAGGCAGCCCATGAAATTGAGGAAGAATGTTCAACACCGTGTGTTTCAACACATAGTTCTTCGCTCTGTCAGGAAGTCAAATGCATGATGAATTATTCCCCATCTTTGGTCTCTGGATGTCAGCCATTGGATGAGTAATTGGAGCTTGAACATTCTGAATTGCAGGTGGATTATTGTTAGCTCCAGTATTGGCACCTTGGGGCTGATTGTTAGGTGCATCATTGACTCTATCGTCAGCCATCTCTTTTTCTCTTAAAAGTCTCCTTTCTACTCCTTGAAGTCTCACAAGTTCAGCTCTGAGTTTCTTTGCTGATTTTTCTATCTCAGGATTCAAGGAAACTTCCGGATTTAATCCTTCAGTTCGTCGAGTCATAAACTACCTAAGGAACAAAGAAAAGAGAAGGTAAGCTAAATTAAATTAAAACTAAAAACAGAAAATAAAATTAAAATTACTAGAACTAAATATATTAGCAATCAAATCAAGTCCCTGACAACGGCGCCAACTTGATCGGGGTTTTTCGCAAGAGTACGAAATCAAGTAATATAGCTTGGAGTATTCCAAGGTCGATCCCACGAGGACTTGAGAAAACTACCAACTTAATTCTAGCAAAGTTTGTAAAGAAAACAACTGAATTTAATGAAATCTAATTGCAAACAATTAAAGAGAAGATGATTGTAGAAATTAACTAAAGGAACAAAGATTAAATAATTAAGAGAAATCAATAGAATAGATGTGAGGGTTTAGGCTTCTCTTCTAGGTATTTAATCCAATTATGTATGAATTTAATTGTCAGGGTTAAAATAACAATCACTAATCTACTTAGGAGCCCTCTCAGATCATCCTAAGCTTTCCTAACTAAGTGATTACCACCTCTCAGTGCATAAACTAATTAGCTAAGAACATTAAGATCCTAGGATTAATAATTAAATCAGTTTCTCTATGACCCTAATTTAATTATGGTTATCACAATAAATTGAATTACTCTCGTATCCAATTAGATTGTGTCTATTTCCCTAGAGCACGAATTATATTTCACCTCTCAGTCCTTCATACAATTCCAAAGATCTATTCTATGTTGGCCAGACATAAAACGCATTAAGAACAAAGAAAATAGATTTAACCCAGAAAATCAATCCATACAAATATTGAATTAAAATCCCTAGAAGATCTACCCAAATCCCCAACAAGGAATTTAGCTACTCATATCAAAGAAAATAAACAATTGCATTAAAGAAGAAAGTAAAGAAGAAAATCTCCCAAGTTGACAAAGTTGCTCCCTTGAGTGCTTCCCTCTTCCGAAAATTATCTCTCCTCCAAAAGTCTCCCATTCATCACCTCTAAATAATGTATTTATACTAGCTAACTAGGGTATTTACAAGACTTAAGGATTAAGACTTCTAATGCTAGTTGGACTTTTAATTAAAATAAAACACATGAGTCCAAAGCCCAACTGCTAGGTCCAATATTCGACGTGTAAAAGCTTGACAAGCAGAGAAGAAACGGCGCCGTTTTACTTATGTTCCGGGGCCGTATGAAATCCGAGGCGTACTTGCAAATTTGGCATCAAAGGAAACGGCGCCGCTTCATACTACATCCGGCGCCGTTATTGCACGATTATTTTCCTTCCCCTTTTTGCTCCATCACTTGACTCCAATTCTTTGCTTAACTTGTTTTTCTCCCAATAGTCTTCACGTGACTCCACACTTTGACTTTTCCACCATGCAATTGAGAATCACGTGACTTCCATGCTTAGTTGTCTTCAAGTCCACTTTGACTTTTTGCTTTATTTGCTCACATTTAAATTAATTAACCTGTAAAACAATTATTAAACCAAAGTGAAAGGGAATAATCTAAAATATACCATAAATTACACATAAAGTGTATAAATTAGGCTCTAAATTAATTCATAATATAGGTGTAAATTACACCTATCAACGCAAACAAAGGATGGTTGTTGAAGGCAGGCAATAGGATTGAGAACTGGGTGAGTCAGTGGGAACATATTACTTCTGCGTGACTAAAAAGGAAGAAGAATAACAGTAGAATCCTTGATAAGAAGAAAGGTCAGATCGAGAAAGTAATCCATCCGAGGAAGTCAGAGAGGAACCACTTTCTATCTCCAAAACAAGTACAAGCCCACGACAACAAGCAATCCATCAAAATGAACGACATCCAAGAAGTCTATCTACCTGTAGCAGTGGAGCAAAATAAACCTATTTTTTATTTGTATATAATTGACTAAGTAACTGGTATAGAATACAAGGTTCCCTACTTTCTCTCCCTCAATTACAGTATGATCAATTTTTTTTGCCAATGTTTAGCTATCGTTCGGAAGTTTTTTTTACATTTTGTCCCCTTTAGTCCTTTCATGACATGGGAAGTAGCTGAACAATAAAATAACTTCTAGTACTATATGAATGAGAAATTAGTATACTTCATTATTGTATTAATTAATTAGTCAATAGTAAGAATAAGAAGATATTGTGGTGGAGTGGAGCATTTTGAAGAGGCTACATCCCAACTGCAAATGGGTGGGGGCAAATTTTCAAGACAGTTTGGGCTTTCGAGAGAGAAGTGGGGAAGGAAAATGCAAACTTTATACTATCTTGACATTTGTAACTGACAAAATTGACTTATTATATTGGGTTTGGTAATGGGACCTACTATATAAGACAAGCAACAATAATTGATCTAAACATAAAGAAAAAAAAACTGAAACACAACTTTTTACCAAAAAAACAGGTAGGAGGAAACAAATTTCTAAAAGTTTTTTATTTCAAAGATGACTTCTCATAACATTTTGTAAAAATTTAAAGTAAATTAATTAAGGAGTTTTTAAAATATATATAGATAGAGAGTTATAGTTGTTAGGTGTTTTTATTTATTTGGATCAATTCCCATCATTTGAAAAGATCTTTTTGCTACAAATTTAGATTTGGAAAGATTTCATTAGATGTAAGATTGTTGAACAATTAAGCTTTTGAACTGGCAGAGAACAGTCAAGAACTTCAGTCCATTATTATTACTGTATTGAAATATTGATTGACGTGAGACAAGGTTGCTAAAATCTGTCACAACACAACCCTGTCTAATGTCTATGTAGGGTGAAGTAGGGTTTTGAGGGATGCTCATATTCAGCTAACCAACAAGCTGCAAGAAAACATGAGTCAAGAAAAAGGTTAGAACTCAGAAGAAAAACAGGTAGCTATAAAACATAAAAATTACTATTTTTTTAGAAAAGTGAAAATCAAGTTGCCTCACCATGCACTCCTATAGTCTAAACCAAGACAAGAGCAAAGTCTGGAACACACATGACTCCGTGTGGGGTACTTTCCTTTTTTTTGTTGTTAATTATTATTCATATTTCATTGGCTGACTCATTGACTCAATTTCATATTTGCCAATCCATCTATCTCCCAGATTTGATGGTGAAACATGTGAAACCCACATGGTATTTTAGAATTATTTTTATTGCTTTTCCATTTCCTTTTTCTTCAATTCCAATGAAAACCAAAACCAATATATTTTTCTTCTTCCATAAATGCATCGCTATCTTTTGGTTCCTTTTTTTCTGTTGGCTTGTGTAGTATAGCTTATGCTATGAATCGCTTGTTTTATTGCCTATAAACTCTAAAAAGAAGGTAGAAATCGCTTAGAAGTGACAGGATTATATAGTTGGAAGGAATCTTATCAATAAAATTTTATCTTTTCTTCCAAAGTCTTCTGTTTATGTCAGTTCGCACTACCGGGGCCTGGTATTCGTATATTAAATTTTTGAGATAAGACGTCTAGAGAGTAGGTAGGTGGGCAAAGAGAAAGACGCAAACAAAGGATGGTTGTTGAAGGCAGGCAATAGGATTGAGGCAGGCAATAGGATTGAGAACTGGGTGAGTCAGTGGGAACATATTACTTCTGCATGACTAAAAAGGAAGAAGAATAATAGTAGAATCCTTGATAAGAATAAAGGTCAGATCGAGAAAGTAATCCATCAGAGGAAGTCAGAGAGGAACCACTTTCTATCTCCAAAACAAGTACAAGCCCACGACAACAAGCAATCCATCAAAATGAACGACATCCAAGAAGTCTATCTACCTGTAGCAGTGGAGCATGAAGACCAACGACAATGGCGACAAGGACTTATCCGAGCCACCCCAAGAGAAATCTTTCAACGAACTAATATGGTATTTGAAAATATTCAAAGCCAGATTTATCATTTTCAGCATCTGCAACAAATCACAGAAGCTGAAATTCGAAGACAGAATAACCTATTGCGAAAGCTTAGGAAATTCTTGTTTAATTTCGAAAAAGAATTCACTCTTAACGAAGAAGAAAGAACTATCCAGTCAGAAGGGGTAGTTGATCCATGAGTCAACCCAAGATTACTGAGTTCTTTCAGTTCAAAGATCAGATGCAATGTCTACTTAATCGAATATTTTATTGGAAAATCAAGAAAAGCATGAGCGCATGAGAAAGCTATATTTCACTGTTTATTCACTGTATATTTCAAGATATGTACATAGGTCTAAACTATGAGTGGTTCCTTGTAATTGTCAATATCCTGATATCTTGCATAAGGTTGAGTAATTTTTTTCTTTTTTTCTAAGTGAACAACTATAACCTAATGTACTAAATGTTCTACTCTAAGAAAAAAGAAAATTGTTATTAACAAATCCATTTCTTAATTTTACTATTATTATTATTATAGTGCCTTGCAGTGGTGTTAACTTGAAGCTTATATATACTCTGATTTTTCTGCCTCGCTATGCAATTTGGCAGTAATTTTCTTATGCAAAATGCCTAACATTCATTCTTCTTATTCTTCTTTTTTGAATTCCCTAGAATAATCAAGCACATTTTCTTCTTGTCTAAAGTGAAATAGCAAAGCAAATTGTGTCGCAAGCAGCCAAATTGGGCTAAAAATTCATCATGCAAATATATTGTTATTTAAGAAGTGCCTAAACTTTTTCCTTTTAAATTATCCTCTGCATTTCATGTCACGCCCCGACCTGCACGGGTCGGCCACGTGGCAACCGCCGCGCTGCCTCGAAGTACGTGCCGGCCGGTCACGCACCAGAAGCACCGCAAGGCATTGAAATGGATATCATCGCTGCAAAACAAAACTAAAATTTTTAGAAATCATTTAATAAAATATTTAATTTATAAACAATGCCAGTGGACTAATTTAAAAGAATACCTACACAGCGGAAACCACTAAACCTAAGCCACCGACGTCTCCTAGTGAGCCTCCTTTCTAAAGCTGACTCCGTACGCAAATCTGCATCCATCCACATTGGATACAGGTGAGTGACAGAGGTTCTAAGAATCTCCATCTGGGTTAGGGCAGATAAGGGAAATCCAAAATAAAATAATAATTAAATAAATATTTTTCTTTTAAAATCCTTTTCTGGTTCTCTTGCTGAGAACCCTCCTTTAAAAACAGTTTAAGTAAATAAATAAATATATATGTATATATAAAATGGGCTGGCATCTCTATCATACTGGAGGTGCGACCCGCCGGTCGTCTTATGCCTCACTGCACCGAGGGCTATCTCTTTTCTCATTTATAATATTTTTCTCTTTTCTATCTCTCTAGCCCTTTCCCTCGGTGGTGCCTCGCTGTGGTGGAACACAGCGAACTGGAGCTCTGGCGAGTTTCCCTACGCGCCTCTCCCAACCAGGCTCGACTCACCGTGCCCCTCGATAGGCGGTCCACGGCTGAGTATCATGCATGCTCTCAAACTCGGTCCACGCTCCCGCAATTGGAGCCCCGAGGAACCCTCTCAATCGCTCATCTCCCAAGGGCATCGTACCCTCAATAACCATAACAATAATATTTCAAAAATATATATATAAGTCATACATATTTAAAATATATAAAAACACACACACAAAAGTATTTATATTTTCTTTTGAAAACATCCCACTCTCTATGTGGGTATATCGCAGACAGTTGTGTGTGTGTGAATTTCCCGTATCCCAATTCTTTTGAAAAACATTTATATTTTAAAAACCATTTTTAAAACCCTTTTTCCCAGTGGCTAGACAGAGAAGTCTAAGTCACTCACAGTAGTGGGAGAATCGTATACTCCCAAGCGCTCCATGTAGCTCAACCTCCGGAGCATCGCCGCATTCGATTCACCCGGAGCCCTAGTACACGGAAGTACGTTAGCATTCATAATTACAATTTATGAATGCACCTATGAGGCTCTAATATGACCTATGACGATGTTTGGAAGTGATTCGGGGCTTAGAAAAGTGTCCAGGAGGTTCCGGGGTAAAAATTGGACACTTGGTGAAAAATTACGAAAATACCCCTGGGGGTCCATGGGCCACTCGGGCCGGGCCTGACACTTAGAAAAGTGTCCGGAAGGTTTCGGGGCTAAAATCGGACTCTCGGTGAAAAATTACCAAAATGCCCCCGGGGGCCCGTGGGCCCCACACCCGGACTAGGCTGGGCCCCACACGGGTTGGGCCGAATTCTACTCGAAATCGGGCTCAAAAAGCCCTCCTATGAGATATTTATACATTATAATGATATAATATATAAATATCTAAGATATAATAATATTATATATAAATATCTAAATATATTAATATAATATATAAATATCTTTTAATATAATAATAATATATTGAAAATATCTAAACAGGGACTCGATCGGCCAGTTCTTCGGCCGGTCTCTTCCCCAGTTTTCGCACTCGTTTCTCCTCCTTTCGACGTACAAACTTAGAGAGGCGATCCTCATGGCATCCACAACGGATATGCCGAGGCAGAAACGAGAAACACCGGTCCAATTTTCCCGTAGACCGAGATTTAGCCCGAATTGACTAAATCTCCGATTTACTCACACCCGGTGCACAGAAATGCGTAAAAACGGAATGGGACGTAGAATAAGGTGAATACTATAACCCACTAAAAACTCACCTTATTCCACCGGCCCGAAATCCATTTATTTGAGTTTAAAGCTTTAATCTGGTTAAAAGCTGAAAACTTGGATCTAGGCTAAACCGATGCATGGATGTGCGTGCAAACTTAACATAACGTAGATCGAGGTGAGAAGAACAACATACTGAAAACTCACCTTGATCTGATAGCCGGGCATGTCCCACTTTGCCAATTGTCCAAAATGCCTCCGGTCGGCTCCAGAGAGAAAAGAAGAAAAAAGAAAGAAAAAGAAAAGAAAATAATGAAAGAAAGGTTCGGCCCCTCCCCTATTTATAGGGGAGCCCGACGCCGGGTCCACTCGGGCCCCGGGTCAAACTTTTTCCCCTTTTTCAACTTTCTTTCATTTTTACCCGTTGGCTAAATCCTTTGATTTCTTGTGCCAATGGGGCCCATAATAAATTTCTAGGGACTTATTTGGAGGTCTTTTTGGCATTTACTAATTTCCATGCACGGTTAATTATTTTATCTTCCAACTTCGTCTTGTCTTAAGCTAATCTTCTCTTCAAACTTGACACAGCCGGACCGACATATTGTTTAATTATTGTGTCATCTTGTACTACTCCGTTCGTACGAAAAGTCGTGCTAGGTCCGGGTGTGTCAACTCTCCCCTCCTTCTAAAATTTCGTCCTCGAAATTAAACAAAGTAGCTTGGGGAGATTGGGCTTCCATTTGAAGCCCTCATTCCGTTTTCGAATAGTGTTCACTTCACTATTCGCCGCTGAAGTTCACCACGCTTTCGCTGCACACTCTAATCATTCTCTTCCTCAAGAGTGGTTTTATCACTCTTCCACTCTTGAGTTTGAACCTCATCTTTTCCTTAACATAGCCTACCCTTACCTATTCATGGGTTAGGCTTTCTTCACTCCATTCGTGTTTGCTCGATCTTCTTGCTTTGTTCTTGTTTCATCCTCCAAGTCTCTCTTTTCGAGACTATCTTTTTGTTGTTTCTGAGGTTCCATACCTCTTACTCTTCTTAGGAGTTCTTATCCTTTTCATTACCATTGCCTCTCACTTTGAGGCCATCACTCGATGTGTTGCTCGTTGTTTCGTGGTCTTGTACTCATCCTTATAACCAAGTTATCGGGAAAGATCTTAGCTTAACTCCCTCGCCTCCACGGCGAGGATGCGGTGAGTTAATTGTCTTTCCCCCTTACCTTGGTTTGGTTTTACCGTTTCGTTTCCTTGCTTCCACTTTCTCTCTTTCCGATCTCTTTCCATTCAAACTCATGGCGTATGAGTCGAGCTCCAGTACACGCTGGCCCTTACTTGGCCACATCATAATAGAAGAATCAGAGATCATGCCCTCTCGGCTCTCACATCTGACCCACTCTCTGATCGCCCATCACAATCACAAATAGGGCCCTCGGCCCATCACATCACATATAGGGTCCATGGCCCATCATATCTCATCTCTCCTCCTCATAAGGACGGAGAACTCTGGGTGGCCTCATGCACACCCCAAATCACACACTGGGCCGGTCCTCTCGAGTGGTCATCACAGAGATCCTCAAGATCTCGATCTCTGATCCTTTCTCTCATAGGGACGCCTCACATGGCTCCCAGGTCATCACACTTGAGCCTCGACCTCATACCCATCCATACCATTTCTCTTGCCTCATCGGCATTCCTTAAATTTTATTTTCTTGAGGTATCCAATTCAGGTGGTGTCGCGTGTTTCTCTTCCTTCCGTCTTCTTTCCTTCACATTAACTTCCTTGCTAATGGTCGATCTCTTTTCCCTTCTTCTCGTCAATAATATTTTCTGGGGTCTCCATATCCCCATCTTTTTCTTTTTCTTCTTTCCCATTCACCCACATCCATAGTGGGGTCCACATTTCTCTTGCCTTCTCGTCACTACGAGACTAGGCCAAACACGCATGTCAAACCCGTACGGTATCCTTTGTAGCTTCATTATCTTCGCATTCTTCTCTCTTAAAGTGTCTCGTTCTCCACTTAACTTGACCTTCTCCTTGGTCTTTTGCCATCATTAGGCATCACTTACAGCTCTCGTTATCTTTATGCCCTTTTTCCTTAGAGTCATCTCCATACCTTTTCTCTTATCCAGACTTTTTTCCTTAATCCACGTGACCCTTCATGTTGTATCCAAGGTTTCCTTTGCCTTGGCCTCATTCTTCCCTCTTTTTGCTTTCTTCTCTGACTTTCTTCATCCTTATCATCCTTATTCCTTTTTCCCTCTAACGCCTTTGATTCTCTTGGGTGCTAGAATTTCCTTTCTGCTGATCATACTGGCTGTGCTCATAGAAGTTTATGAGCTTGATCAATTTCTTTCTTTATTCCCGTACTCCTTCCATTAAGTACTCAGGGTTCCCTCTTGTCGCCTTTTTTGTTTTAGTTTCCTCATCTCTGACTTTTCATGTATGGGTTTCCTTTATTTTAGCCATCTTCGGCTCTTAGTACCTTGAAATCTCTTCTTTGTTTTTCTTCACTTATCATTTTTTTTTTTCGGTAAGTTTATCCTCAAGTTAGCTTACTCCCCTCCTTCTAAAAGATTTAACTTATTTCCCTTTATGTTCCTTAACTCCTTACTCTTAATTCCTTCTATCTCACTTTACTCCTTTGTTCTTATCCTTTCTTCTCTTTAGGTTCCAACCATTATTCTGGTTTATCCTTACTCACCTTTTTGTCTTCTCCCGTCTTAATCATCACCTTATTTATCCTTGTTTTATCCTCATTCCTTTCTTCGACCTTTACTTAGGTCGATCCACTTTCCTTATTCTCTGTGTTTGATTATCCTTCAATCCCTTTTACCATTATCATTACCATTATTATCATCATCCTTATCCTTATTATCATCCTTTGGGATACGATCATCTCCCTTCGCTCGTTTCCTACGAGTGCTCCTTCTCTTATATTTTCTCCAATTTTTTTCTTTCTATCCAATCTCCTTATCTCTTCTTCTATCACTTAAATAATCAGGGGTTTTCCTTTCTTTTCTTTTCACCAATTCACATTCTTAATCCTTCTGTCATCTTCTTCCCAGAATCAAATAGTCGGGGGTTTCTTCTTCTTTTCACCAATTTATATCCTTTACCCCCTTTTTCTCTTTCTTGGTTCTGGCCTCCGATAATCCTTGTTTACTCATTTCTTTCCTTGATTTATTCGTTTTATGATGTAGTGCCTTGACTTGACTCGAGTTTGGGGTCCATTATGCTTGACTCTTCTTTAACTAACATCCGTTTCTAAGTCTTTTATTCACTTTCTTTCACTAGATCTTTCTTAATCCTCTTTCTAAGCTTCTTTTATTCTCTTTTTTTTTTTTTTTTATGCCCTTCTATCTAGGTTTTGTCGCTAACCCTAATTTCTTAGTCTTGTTCTTTTACTAATCCTGGTCAGTCATTTGGAGTTATTAACCTATGGTTGATTATGAAATTATCACTAATTAAGGTTATAGTTTTCTAGTGATATGTTATACTTTTCTTCTTTTAAGGCTCTATTCCTAATCAACCTATACTTAGTTCATCACTGAACTAAGTCTCTCTTTCTTCTAGGCCTTGTTCTTCTTTTATTAGCCTAGGATTTTCTTTTACCTAGGGTTTTCATGCTTTCTTTCTTCGTTAAGAAAGCCTCCGCACTACATCACGACATTTCTTTATCCTTGATTAAGGCGTGCTTTCTTCTCTTTTTCCCTTCTTCTTTCTCACCAGTTCCTTCTGGTGATGCCCTTTTCAATTCTAGAGAATTTTCTTTGTGCCCTCATTAGCACACATGCAGGCATTCTCATCTTTGTTGTGCATCACACCCTTTCTTCACTTGCTTACTTCCCATTGACTTCGTCAAGGACCTTTCATATCATCCCTTGAAGATCTCCTCCATCTTACTCTCATTAACCATTAATCGATGATAAAGAGTAGATCACTTTTAATTCCCTTAGGAGTGGAGGTTCACAACTTATCTTTCTCTTTATTCTATCTCATCCATCTTCATTTCCTTTCTCCTTTGTCCATTATCTTTCTTAACATTGGTATCCAATGGTCGAACAAGTAGTAACGGACATACTACGCGTTGACCACTTGGATGTGATCTCTTTCCCTTCTTTCCTCATCCTCAAATGATTCTTCCCATATCTCACATCTCATGATCTTGGGCTCACTTGTTCTCTCACAATTTCCTTGGATGTTTCTCTTCGATTGACTTCAGATGGACTCTCTTTTGTCCACCTCCGCCTCCCTTTCTTTCACCACTTACACACCAAAGTGCAAGAACCAGTGAAGTCGGCTAGCCTTTACTGCGCTCATCACGGCTTCTGCCCACTTCCAGGGGCACTCTTACAGTAATTTCTGCATCTCCACTATTTCCTCTTCGACTTCAGTATAAATTTGGGGGTTGTCCCTTCCATTTACGTCCATACCATTCTTTGTCCTTCCCTCTGAATGGCATGTCTCCCCCCTTACACACCACAGTGTAAGAATAATGAAGTTAGCTAGCCCTTGCTGCCACTTCTCTCACTTCATGCTCACTCCACGGAGCACCGTCCAGACAATCTGTGGGCTTATCCCACCAGACTTGCCAACCTGTGGGCTCTTCGGCAATCGCTTCTCTTCATCTCCATTTAATGCTTGTGGGGTCCTCCTCGATCTTTCGTCTGGTTGCTCGGATGCTTCATCTCACGTCCTGAGGTTTTTGGTCAACCACATCCTCCGTGATTGACTTCTTTGATTTCAGTCATCTTAACCATATTCTCTCTTCAAAGCTACACACCGATGGTGTAGAAAACGAGAGAAGTGAGGTTAGCCTTCACCCACGTTATACCCACCTTGGCCTCGTTCTAGTTGTATCATTTCCTCCCAAGTCTTACACGTCACTAGTGTAAAGAATTGGGGCAACGCATCTAATTTACGCTTGACACTCGCTACTTTACTAGCGAGTCTCGATGTTCACAACTTCAAAATCAAACATTGAAGGTTGTGGGCATCGAACCAGTTTCCACTGGTAAGCCTTTAACTAGGCTTCGTCGAAATTCGGACGAAACATTATCTATCTCGTCGTCTCAAGGGAAATACAGTCCCTTGCATAGTTTGGCTGTCGAGTAGAAGGAACATTGGAAATTGAAAATTTGAGTTTGGGGGGTTTCTTGGAAAGCGTGCCTTGCTTGCACGAATCCCGAGGAAGAAGGTGGTCGTGATGTCTTTCACTTAAGACCACACTCGAGAACTCTATATGGTAGCTTGCTGCTAAAGAAGGTATTCTAAGAGTAGGTTGGATCGTTTATGACGCTTCCGAGTAGCTACATACTCGAACACTGGAGTTCTAACCCTATTTAATCCACTGGCTTCGAAAATACTTGAAAACATTTTGAAAATACTTTGAAAACACTTTTTTTTTTGAAATATTTTATGGGTTTTGAAAATAATCAGAATCTTTTAAACGCTCTGATACCAATCAAATTGTCACGCCCCGACCTGCACGGGTCGGCCACGTGGCAACCGCCGCGCTGCCTCGAAGTACGTGCCGGCCGGTCACGCACCAGAAGCACCGCAAGGCATTGAAATGGATATCATCGCTGCAAAACAAAACTAAAATTTTTAGAAATCATTTAATAAAATATTTAATTTATAAACAATGCCAGTGGACTAATTTAAAAGAATACCTACACAGCGGAAACCACTAAACCTAAGCCACCGACGTCTCCTAGTGAGCCTCCTTTCTAAAGCTGACTCCGTACGCAAATCTGCATCCATCCACATTGGATACAGGTGAGTGACAGAGGTTCTAAGAATCTCCATCTGGGTTAGGGCAGATAAGGGAAATCCAAAATAAAATAATAATTAAATAAATATTTTTCTTTTAAAATCCTTTTCTGGTTCTCTTGCTGAGAACCCTCCTTTAAAAACAGTTTAAGTAAATAAATAAATATATATGTATATATAAAATGGGCTGGCATCTCTATCATACTGGAGGTGCGACCCGCCGGTCGTCTTATGCCTCACTGCACCGAGGGCTATCTCTTTTCTCATTTATAATATTTTTCTCTTTTCTATCTCTCTAGCCCTTTCCCTCGGTGGTGCCTCGCTGTGGTGGAACACAGCGAACTGGAGCTCTGGCGAGTTTCCCTACGCGCCTCTCCCAACCAGGCTCGACTCACCGTGCCCCTCGATAGGCGGTCCACGGCTGAGTATCATGCATGCTCTCAAACTCGGTCCACGCTCCCGCAATTGGAGCCCCGAGGAACCCTCTCAATCGCTCATCTCCCAAGGGCATCGTACCCTCAATAACCATAACAATAATATTTCAAAAATATATATATAAGTCATACATATTTAAAATATATAAAAACACACACACAAAAGTATTTATATTTTCTTTTGAAAACATCCCACTCTCTATGTGGGTATATCGCAGACAGTTGTGTGTGTGTGAATTTCCCGTATCCCAATTCTTTTGAAAAACATTTATATTTTAAAAACCATTTTTAAAACCCTTTTTCCCAGTGGCTAGACAGAGAAGTCTAAGTCACTCACAGTAGTGGGAGAATCGTATACTCCCAAGCGCTCCATGTAGCTCAACCTCCGGAGCATCGCCGCATTCGATTCACCCGGAGCCCTAGTACACGGAAGTACGTTAGCATTCATAATTACAATTTATGAATGCACCTATGAGGCTCTAATATGACCTATGACGATGTTTGGAAGTGATTCGGGGCTTAGAAAAGTGTCCAGGAGGTTCCGGGGTAAAAATTGGACACTTGGTGAAAAATTACGAAAATACCCCTGGGGGTCCATGGGCCACTCGGGCCGGGCCTGACACTTAGAAAAGTGTCCGGAAGGTTTCGGGGCTAAAATCGGACTCTCGGTGAAAAATTACCAAAATGCCCCCGGGGGCCCGTGGGCCCCACACCCGGACTAGGCTGGACCCCACACGGGTTGGGCCGAATTCTACTCGAAATCGGGCTCAAAAAGCCCTCCTATGAGATATTTATACATTATAATGATATAATATATAAATATCTAAGATATAATAATATTATATATAAATATCTAAATATATTAATATAATATATAAATATCTTTTAATATAATAATAATATATTGAAAATATCTAAACAGGGACTCGATCGGCCAGTTCTTCGGCCGGTCTCTTCCCCAGTTTTCGCACTCGTTTCTCCTCCTTTCGACGTACAAACTTAGAGAGGCGATCCTCATGGCATCCACAACGGATATGCCGAGGCAGAAACGAGAAACACCGGTCCAATTTTCCCGTAGACCAAGATTTAGCCCGAATTGACTAAATCTCCGATTTACTCACACCCGGTGCACAGAAATGCGTAAAAACGGAATGGGACGTAGAATAAGGTGAATACTATAACCCACTAAAAACTCACCTTATTCCACCGGCCCGAAATTCATTTATTTGAGTTTAAAGCTTTAATCTGGTTAAAAGCTGAAAACTTGGATCTAGGCTAAACCGATGCATGGATGTGCGTGCAAACTTAACATAACGTAGATCGAGGTGAGAAGAACAACATACTGAAAACTCACCTTGATCTGATAGCCGGGCATGTCCCACTTTGCCAATTGTCCAAAATGCCTCCGGTCGGCTCCAGAGAGAAAAGAAGAAAAAAGAAAGAAAAAGAAAAGAAAATAATGAAAGAAAGGTTCGGCCCCTCCCCTATTTATAGGGGAGCCCGACGCCGGGTCCACTCGGGCCCCGGGTCAAACTTTTTCCCCTTTTTCAACTTTCTTTCATTTTTACCCGTTGGCTAAATCCTTTGATTTCTTGTGCCAATGGGGCCCATAATAAATTTCTAGGGACTTATTTGGAGGTCTTTTTGGCATTTACTAATTTCCATGCACGGTTAATTATTTTATCTTCCAACTTCGTCTTGTCTTAAGCTAATCTTCTCTTCAAACTTGACACAGCCGGACCGACATATTGTTTAATTATTGTGTCATCTTGTACTACTCCGTTCGTACGAAAAGTCGTGCTAGGTCCGGGTGTGTCAACTCTCCCCTCCTTCTAAAATTTCGTCCTCGAAATTAAACAAAGTAGCTTGGGGAGATTGGGCTTCCATTTGAAGCCCTCATTCCGTTTTCGAATAGTGTTCACTTCACTATTCGCCGCTGAAGTTCACCACGCTTTCGCTGCACACTCTAATCATTCTCTTCCTCAAGAGTGGTTTTATCACTCTTCCACTCTTGAGTTTGAACCTCATCTTTTCCTTAACATAGCCTACCCTTACCTATTCATGGGTTAGGCTTTCTTCACTCCATTCGTGTTTGCTCGATCTTCTTGCTTTGTTCTTGTTTCATCCTCCAAGTCTCTCTTTTCGAGACTATCTTTTTGTTGTTTCTGAGGTTCCATACCTCTTACTCTTCTTAGGAGTTCTTATCCTTTTCATTACCATTGCCTCTCACTTCGAGGCCATCACTCGATGTGTTGCTCGTTGTTTCGTGGTCTTGTACTCATCCTTATAACCAAGTTATCGGGAAAGATCTTAGCTTAACTCCCTCGCCTCCACGGCGAGGATGCGGTGAGTTAATTGTCTTTCCCCCTTACCTTGGTTTGGTTTTACCGTTTCGTTTCCTTGCTTCCACTTTCTCTCTTTCCGATCTCTTTCCATTCAAACTCATGGCGTATGAGTCGAGCTCCAGTACACGCTGGCCCTTACTTGGCCACATCATAATAGAAGAATCAGAGATCATGCCCTCTCGGCTCTCACATCTGACCCACTCTCTGATCGCCCATCACAATCACAAATAGGGCCCTCGGCCCATCACATCACATATAGGGTCCATGGCCCATCATATCTCATCTCTCCTCCTCATAAGGACGGAGAACTCTGGGTGGCCTCATGCACACCCCAAATCACACACTGGGCCGGTCCTCTCGAGTGGTCATCACAGAGATCCTCAAGATCTCGATCTCTGATCCTTTCTCTCATAGGGACGCCTCACATGGCTCCCAGGTCATCACACTTGAGCCTCGACCTCATACCCATCCATACCATTTCTCTTGCCTCATCGGCATTCCTTAAATTTTATTTTCTTGAGGTATCCAATTCAGGTGGTGTCGCGTGTTTCTCTTCCTTCCGTCTTCTTTCCTTCACATTAACTTCCTTGCTAATGGTCGATCTCTTTTCCCTTCTTCTCGTCAATAATATTTTCTGGGGTCTCCATATCCCCATCTTTTTCTTTTTCTTCTTTCCCATTCACCCACATCCATAGTGGGGTCCACATTTCTCTTGCCTTCTCGTCACTACGAGACTAGGCCAAACACGCATGTCAAACCCGTACGGTATCCTTTGTAGCTTCATTATCTTCGCATTCTTCTCTCTTAAAGTGTCTCGTTCTCCACTTAACTTGACCTTCTCCTTGGTCTTTTGCCATCATTAGGCATCACTTACAGCTCTCGTTATCTTTATGCCCTTTTTCCTTAGAGTCATCTCCATACCTTTTCTCTTATCCAGACTTTTTTCCTTAATCCACGTGACCCTTCATGTTGTATCCAAGGTTTCCTTTGCCTTGGCCTCATTCTTCCCTCTTTTTGCTTTCTTCTCTGACTTTCTTCATCCTTATCATCCTTATTCCTTTTTCCCTCTAACGCCTTTGATTCTCTTGGGTGCTAGAATTTCCTTTCTGCTGATCATACTGGCTGTGCTCATAGAAGTTTATGAGCTTGATCAATTTCTTTCTTTATTCCCGTACTCCTTCCATTAAGTACTCAGGGTTCCCTCTTGTCGCCTTTTTTGTTTTAGTTTCCTCATCTCTGACTTTTCATGTATGGGTTTCCTTTATTTTAGCCATCTTCGGCTCTTAGTACCTTGAAATCTCTTCTTTGTTTTTCTTCACTTATCATTTTTTTTTTTTCGGTAAGTTTATCCTCAAGTTAGCTTACTCCCCTCCTTCTAAAAGATTTAACTTATTTCCCTTTATGTTCCTTAACTCCTTACTCTTAATTCCTTCTATCTCACTTTACTCCTTTGTTCTTATCCTTTCTTCTCTTTAGGTTCCAACCATTATTCTGGTTTATCCTTACTCACCTTTTTGTCTTCTCCCGTCTTAATCATCACCTTATTTATCCTTGTTTTATCCTCATTCCTTTCTTCGACCTTTACTTAGGTCGATCCACTTTCCTTATTCTCTGTGTTTGATTATCCTTCAATCCCTTTTACCATTATCATTACCATTATTATCATCATCCTTATCCTTATTATCATCCTTTGGGATACGATCATCTCCCTTCGCTCGTTTCCTACGAGTGCTCCTTCTCTTATATTTTCTCCAATTTTTTTCTTTCTATCCAATCTCCTTATCTCTTCTTCTATCACTTAAATAATCAGGGGTTTTCCTTTCTTTTCTTTTCACCAATTCACATTCTTAATCCTTCTGTCATCTTCTTCCCAGAATCAAATAGTCGGGGGTTTCTTCTTCTTTTCACCAATTTATATCCTTTACCCCCTTTTTCTCTTTCTTGGTTCTGGCCTCCGATAATCCTTGTTTACTCATTTCTTTCCTTGATTTATTCGTTTTATGATGTAGTGCCTTGACTTGACTCGAGTTTGGGGTCCATTATGCTTGACTCTTCTTTAACTAACATCCGTTTCTAAGTCTTTTATTCACTTTCTTTCACTAGATCTTTCTTAATCCTCTTTCTAAGCTTCTTTTATTCTCTTTTTTTTTTTTTTTTATGCCCTTCTATCTAGGTTTTGTCGCTAACCCTAATTTCTTAGTCTTGTTCTTTTACTAATCCTGGTCAGTCATTTGGAGTTATTAACCTATGGTTGATTATGAAATTATCACTAATTAAGGTTATAGTTTTCTAGTGATATGTTATACTTTTCTTCTTTTAAGGCTCTATTCCTAATCAACCTATACTTAGTTCATCACTGAACTAAGTCTCTCTTTCTTCTAGGCCTTGTTCTTCTTTTATTAGCCTAGGATTTTCTTTTACCTAGGGTTTTCATGCTTTCTTTCTTCGTTAAGAAAGCCTCCGCACTACATCACGACATTTCTTTATCCTTGATTAAGGCGTGCTTTCTTCTCTTTTTCCCTTCTTCTTTCTCACCAGTTCCTTCTGGTGATGCCCTTTTCAATTCTAGAGAATTTTCTTTGTGCCCTCATTAGCACACATGCAGGCATTCTCATCTTTGTTGTGCATCACACCCTTTCTTCACTTGCTTACTTCCCATTGACTTCGTCAAGGACCTTTCATATCATCCCTTGAAGATCTCCTCCATCTTACTCTCATTAACCATTAATCGATGATAAAGAGTAGATCACTTTTAATTCCCTTAGGAGTGGAGGTTCACAACTTATCTTTCTCTTTATTCTATCTCATCCATCTTCATTTCCTTTCTCCTTTGTCCATTATCTTTCTTAACATTGGTATCCAATGGTCGAACAAGTAGTAACGGACATACTACGCGTTGACCACTTGGATGTGATCTCTTTCCCTTCTTTCCTCATCCTCAAATGATTCTTCCCATATCTCACATCTCATGATCTTGGGCTCACTTGTTCTCTCACAATTTCCTTGGATGTTTCTCTTCGATTGACTTCAGATGGACTCTCTTTTGTCCACCTCCGCCTCCCTTTCTTTCACCACTTACACACCAAAGTGCAAGAACCAGTGAAGTCGGCTAGCCTTTACTGCGCTCATCACGGCTTCTGCCCACTTCCAGGGGCACTCTTACAGTAATTTCTGCATCTCCACTATTTCCTCTTCGACTTCAGTATAAATTTGGGGGTTGTCCCTTCCATTTACGTCCATACCATTCTTTGTCCTTCCCTCTGAATGGCATGTCTCCCCCCTTACACACCACAGTGTAAGAATAATGAAGTTAGCTAGCCCTTGCTGCCACTTCTCTCACTTCATGCTCACTCCACGGAGCACCGTCCAGACAATCTGTGGGCTTATCCCACCAGACTTGCCAACCTGTGGGCTCTTCGGCAATCGCTTCTCTTCATCTCCATTTAATGCTTGTGGGGTCCTCCTCGATCTTTCGTCTGGTTGCTCGGATGCTTCATCTCACGTCCTGAGGTTTTTGGTCAACCACATCCTCCGTGATTGACTTCTTTGATTTCAGTCATCTTAACCATATTCTCTCTTCAAAGCTACACACCGATGGTGTAGAAAACGAGAGAAGTGAGGTTAGCCTTCACCCACGTTATACCCACCTTGGCCTCGTTCTAGTTGTATCATTTCCTCCCAAGTCTTACACGTCACTAGTGTAAAGAATTGGGGCAACGCATCTAATTTACGCTTGACACTCGCTACTTTACTAGCGAGTCTCGATGTTCACAACTTCAAAATCAAACATTGAAGGTTGTGGGCATCGAACCAGTTTCCACTGGTAAGCCTTTAACTAGGCTTCGTCGAAATTCGGACGAAACATTATCTATCTCGTCGTCTCAAGGGAAATACAGTCCCTTGCATAGTTTGGCTGTCGAGTAGAAGGAACATTGGAAATTGAAAATTTGAGTTTGGGGGGTTTCTTGGAAAGCGTGCCTTGCTTGCACGAATCCCGAGGAAGAAGGTGGTCGTGATGTCTTTCACTTAAGACCACACTCGAGAACTCTATATGGTAGCTTGCTGCTAAAGAAGGTATTCTAAGAGTAGGTTGGATCGTTTATGACGCTTCCGAGTAGCTACATACTCGAACACTGGAGTTCTAACCCTATTTAATCCACTGGCTTCGAAAATACTTGAAAACATTTTGAAAATACTTTGAAAACACTTTTTTTTTTGAAATATTTTATGGGTTTTGAAAATAATCAGAATCTTTTAAACGCTCTGATACCAATCAAATTGTCACGCCCCGACCTGCACGGGTCGGCCACGTGGCAACCGCCGCGCTGCCTCGAAGTACGTGCCGGCCGGTCACGCACCAGAAGCACCGCAAGGCATTGAAATGGATATCATCGCTGCAAAACAAAACTAAAATTTTTAGAAATCATTTAATAAAATATTTAATTTATAAACAATGCCAGTGGACTAATTTAAAAGAATACCTACACAGCGGAAACCACTAAACCTAAGCCACCGACGTCTCCTAGTGAGCCTCCTTTCTAAAGCTGACTCCGTACGCAAATCTGCATCCATCCACATTGGATACAGGTGAGTGACAGAGGTTCTAAGAATCTCCATCTGGGTTAGGGCAGATAAGGGAAATCCAAAATAAAATAATAATTAAATAAATATTTTTCTTTTAAAATCCTTTTCTGGTTCTCTTGCTGAGAACCCTCCTTTAAAAACAGTTTAAGTAAATAAATAAATATATATGTATATATAAAATGGGCTGGCATCTCTATCATACTGGAGGTGCGACCCGCCGGTCGTCTTATGCCTCACTGCACCGAGGGCTATCTCTTTTCTCATTTATAATATTTTTCTCTTTTCTATCTCTCTAGCCCTTTCCCTCGGTGGTGCCTCGCTGTGGTGGAACACAGCGAACTGGAGCTCTGGCGAGTTTCCCTACGCGCCTCTCCCAACCAGGCTCGACTCACCGTGCCCCTCGATAGGCGGTCCACGGCTGAGTATCATGCATGCTCTCAAACTCGGTCCACGCTCCCGCAATTGGAGCCCCGAGGAACCCTCTCAATCGCTCATCTCCCAAGGGCATCGTACCCTCAATAACCATAACAATAATATTTCAAAAATATATATATAAGTCATACATATTTAAAATATATAAAAACACACACACAAAAGTATTTATATTTTCTTTTGAAAACATCCCACTCTCTATGTGGGTATATCGCAGACAGTTGTGTGTGTGTGAATTTCCCGTATCCCAATTCTTTTGAAAAACATTTATATTTTAAAAACCATTTTTAAAACCCTTTTTCCCAGTGGCTAGACAGAGAAGTCTAAGTCACTCACAGTAGTGGGAGAATCGTATACTCCCAAGCGCTCCATGTAGCTCAACCTCCGGAGCATCGCCGCATTCGATTCACCCGGAGCCCTAGTACACGGAAGTACGTTAGCATTCATAATTACAATTTATGAATGCACCTATGAGGCTCTAATATGACCTATGACGATGTTTGGAAGTGATTCGGGGCTTAGAAAAGTGTCCAGGAGGTTCCGGGGTAAAAATTGGACACTTGGTGAAAAATTACGAAAATACCCCTGGGGGTCCATGGGCCACTCGGGCCGGGTCCGACACTTAGAAAAGTGTCCGGAAGGTTTCGGGGCTAAAATCGGACACTCGGTGAAAAATTACCAAAATGCCCCCCGGGGGCCCGTGGGCCCCACACCCGGACTAGGCTGGACCCCACACGGGTTGGGCCGAATTCTACTCGAAATCGGGCTCAAAAAGCCCTCCTATGAGATATTTATACATTATAATGATATAATATATAAATATCTAAGATATAATAATATTATATATAAATATCTAAATATATTAATATAATATATAAATATCTTTTAATATAATAATAATATATTGAAAATATCTAAACAGGGACTCGATCGGCCAGTTCTTCGGCCGGTCTCTTCCCCAGTTTTCGCACTCGTTTCTCCTCCTTTCGACGTACAAACTTAGAGAGGCGATCCTCATGGCATCCACAACGGATATGCCGAGGCAGAAACGAGAAACACCGGTCCAATTTTCCCGTAGACCGAGATTTAGCCCGAATTGACTAAATCTCCGATTTACTCACACCCGGTGCACAGAAATGCGTAAAAACGGAATGGGACGTAGAATAAGGTGAATACTATAACCCACTAAAAACTCACCTTATTCCACCGGCCCGAAATCCATTTATTTGAGTTTAAAGCTTTAATCTGGTTAAAAGCTGAAAACTTGGATCTAGGCTAAACCGATGCATGGATGTGCGTGCAAACTTAACATAACGTAGATCGAGGTGAGAAGAACAACATACTGAAAACTCACCTTGATCTGATAGTCGGGCATGTCCCACTTTGCCAATTGTCCAAAATGCCTCCGGTCGGCTCCAGAGAGAAAATAAGAAAAAAGAAAGAAAAAGAAAAGAAAATAATGAAAGAAAGGTTCGGCCCCTCCCCTATTTATAGGGGAGCCCGACGCCGGGTCCACTCGGGCCCCGGGTCAAACTTTTTCCCCTTTTTCAACTTTCTTTCATTTTTACCCGTTGGCTAAATCCTTTGATTTCTTGTGCCAATGGGGCCCATAATAAATTTCTAGGGACTTATTTGGAGGTCTTTTTGGCATTTACTAATTTCCATGCACGGTTAATTATTTTATCTTCCAACTTCGTCTTGTCTTAAGCTAATCTTCTCTTCAAACTTGACACAGCCGGACCGACATATTGTTTAATTATTGTGTCATCTTGTACTACTCCGTTCGTACGAAAAGTCGTGCTAGGTCCGGGTGTGTCATTTCATTTCCTTGGGCTCTTCTACATCTCTTCTTTAGCTTTTAATCATGAACATCCATAAGCCCTTTTCTCTCTCTTTTACACATACAGACCCACAGACATACATACAAAAACAGATATACATAAACATATCTTTAACGTGGGTTCACCAGGTTGTTCCTTTCTCAAATAGAACAACGTTATATTTTTTCGATTTTTCTTGATTCTGGTTTTGAGCTGTAATATTCTTCGACGTACTAACAGCACGGTATGAAAATACATGAATTTGATGCAGACAAGTCAATTTGTTGTAGATTAATACATAAATTTTAGAAAAATTTATTTATAAATAATCCGTAGATTATAAAATAATAGTGGAATTTTTTTAAAATGATTAAATATATTATATTAAAAATATAAATTCATATACATCTGTACCATTTTAAAAAAGTAATCCATTCAATCATTCATGTAAAAGAAATGTTCCTTGTCTTTTTAAAAAATTATTTTTCTTTCACCTTGACTTTAGAAGAGCTTTATATCTGCTATTAAAGTTATTTATTTTTCCTTTCGTTGCTTGAGAAGTTTCCTTCGTTTTTTTGTTGAGATGGAAAAATGATTAAGGTTATAATGATGATGATTGGTAAAACCTTGATGATTGACCTAATATATATATAAATTCTTACTTCATATTAATATCAAATGCAATTTGACATGAAATACTAAATAAATATTGTACAATTTGACTAAAGTAAAAAAAATTTGAAATATGATTAACAATCAACAATATTAATAAAATTAGCCTGTTTGAGATATTTATATTCATTTCAGCAATTTTTTTCCATATTTTTTTAATTAAATTTTATTTGATAAATAGGTTTTAAGGACAAAGGCTTTCCTACACCTTTCCTTTAGTTTTTACCCACAGAATATCTAAAAGCGCTTTTCTCTCTTTCAGACCACGCACATATACATATATACATATACACACATACAAAAATAGATAAATATAAACATATCTTAAATATGGGGTTACCAACGTGTTGTTTTTTCAAACAAAACGATGTTATATTCCTTCGATTTTTCATGATTTTGGTTTTGATTAAATATATTATATTAATAATATATATTCATATACATCTATACCATTAAAAAAAGTAGTCCACTCTATCATTGATGTAAAAGAAATGTTCCTTGTCTTTTTCAAAAATGATTGCCCTTCCTCCTTGACTTTACAAGAGCTTTATCTCTTCTAGTAGAGTTATTTATTTTTTCTTTCTTTGCTTGATCATTTTCCTTCGTTTTTTTGTTCATATAAAAAAGCCATTAAGGTTGGAATGGTGGCAACTGGTAAAGTCCAGATGATCAACCTAATATAGATATAAAGTCTTACTTTCATATCAAATATCAAATGAAATTTGATATCAAATACTAAATAAATATTGTAAAATTTGACTAAAGTAAAAAAAATATTTGAAATATAATTAACAATTAACAATATTAAAAAATTTATCATCTTCGAGATAATTTTATTCAATTCAGCAATTTTTTTCCATAATTTTTTTACAAAATATTATTTGGTAAGTAGGTTTTAAAGACAAACGCTCTCTTACACCTCTCCTTTAACTTTTACTCACAGAACATCCAAAAGCCCTTTTCTCTCTCTTAGACCACGCACATATACATATATACATAAACTAATAAAGTCATAAAGTAATTCTATCTACTTTCCAACTAATAAAGTAATAGAATGTTGCTTCGTTCCACTTAGCAAATTCAATGCACCAAACAATATTAGTTTATTATAATAAAATGTTGTTTCGGATTCAAGTCTTAGAAATAAATACAATAACGTGATAAAAGGACCAAAATGAATAAGCTTGATTTTAAAATTACCTCAACCGAAGCTAAAAAAAAAATTTTATATTGCCTGAACAGTGAATATGACCTGAATCAAGAATCATCTGTTTGGCCTCCCACGTCAGTTTTATACATAAAGTAATTTGAACTGTTGCATTGATAGGGATGCTATATTTAATGTTTTTACTGTAGATGTCTGCTTTTGAGAGCAACAAGGACAGAGCTATTTGAATATTGCTCTAATAGGATTTGACATTTTGAAGAGATTTGGAAGCATATTTGATATGTAATTGATAATTCCAAGCAGCTATTGAATTTGCTTCCATGCGAGATCGTTGTTAGGGGAATCCTATAGGCCTTGACTAATATGGGGCTATGCAACGTATTTTATTTACTGTATAGATTCGGACTTTAGTGCAATATTCAACAATGTAATTAAATTTGATGAAAAAGGGATTTTATATATGAAAATTATCATTCATACTGAGTAATAAGTATAGTTTCAGATTAATCTAGTGATGTTACATCGTAATAATGAGGTGATAATGTGAAATCATTGACCGTGTATTAATTTAGATCTATCCAAGTAGTCCTGGGTTATATAAGCCCAGTTTTAACATAAAACTGAAGCAAACAAAAAGAGAATCATGATGATTAATGGACTGGAGTAGAAAAAGTACTTTATAAACAATAGTTTTCATAATGGTAAAAATGTTTCTTGGATTGGGATATTTGTAGGAATTTTTCTCAAAAGTCCTCTCCTGAAACTAAAACATCATTTACTTGCAAGTACTTTAGATTTTATATTCAAAACAATTAGGTAGGAAAGTTTAATAGAAATAGCAAGAAGTGTTAAGATTTTTGTAAATTATGTGAAAAAGGTTGGTTGGTTGTCGTCTTTGAAGGAATGACAAAAGTTAAGTGTGCTTATGTTCCTCTCCTTTGTTCAAATATGTCTCCTTGACAGGTTTTCCTACAGACTTCTCTCACACTTGTATTATTCAAACCAATTATCTGTCTTCATTTCTCTTCTATCTCTACGTTCACACGGTTTGCCCTAGACCTCTCTCTTTCTTTAGCAGTAGTTTTCTCTAATTATCTAGCAAACTATATCAACATCTCCCCGCATTCTCTATCAGGCTATTCATATATACTTTTGATAGAGATGTACCAAAAAGCTAAAAAACTCTAATAATTTCTAAGTTTAATTATTAACTATACTTAAGTAACAATAGTTGATTAATACTAAGTCACATAATTAACTGTATCATCATATTGCGTAATAAAGATTAAGAAAGAAACAAAAACAATATTCTTTCAAGAGAGAGGCCCTACAGATCGATTGAGAACTGTAAATTTGAATCTTGAAGTGGATATGTCCCAGTAAAGGCCAACTTCATCACCTTTCTTAAGTTGCCTTCTCTTCACGAAATCCTCTACCCAATTCTTGATAAGTACGTAGGCTATTTTCCACCGCTTGAGAACCAGCTCGTGTTCTGTTTTCGTATCACAATCCCATACACAAACAAGTAAGCCGTCCCTAATTTTTGCGATTTGATCAGTATTCCACAAAGGGAAAACATTAGATTCTATGGGCTTTAAAGGCAACATTAGCCTATACAAGTTGCCAAGATCGCTTTCACAAAGCGTTTTTTTAATGTACCAAGGATCATAACCACGCGGGGGGCCAAGCTGCAGTTTAGTCATGATTTCTTCTGTGGCAACTTTGGTTCTCTTGTTTTTGCGCAATGAAACTCTACTTTCACTCTCTGGTGTCTTCTTTTTATTGCTGGGAAAAACATCATTAAAACCCAAACTCAATTCCACAGAAGGATGTCCAATCTTGGAATTCAGAATCTGTTGTTGATTATCCTTTTGATACTGTGGTATGCCGCCTTCACCTGCTTCAAAAAATCTTATCTCCTTGTTTTCTTCAGTCGACATGCTTATAGAACCACCTGAAGGAGACAATCCTAATTCTAAGAAAACATGGCTTGGTCCGAAAGAAAGAGTTCTTCTTTTTATCTTCTTCCCGGCTACTGCTTCAAAGTTCCTCTTAGACTCAGAATAAACTTGTAATTGCTTTCCATTATCATAAATCGTACTATTCCTGGACAGATAATCACTTGAAAGAGAATACTGTAACGAAACAATGTTGCTGTCTTCAATGCTTGGGTCTTTGGCTTCCAACTTGGTGTTGGGTGGAGAGAGCAAGCCCCGAGTAATAAAGGGCTTTTTTGTTTGACATGAAAAATCAACCATAGAATTATTGTACATTAATGGTTAGTAGAAATTTATAAGATAATACTATAAAAACAAAATTTATTTAACATTATTACAACATTATTTAGATGTGTTATTACTAAATTAATTAAAAATAATTCGTTTTTGAACAATATTGTCTAAGCGAATTTGTCAAATATGAATAACCAGTGTCTTGAATTATAATAATTTTTATAATCTTGAGTATGCATCAATATGACAAGTTATATCATACCTCAGGGGACAAATTTCAATCAAAAATTTCAAACACATTAAAAAGAAAAGGATTTTGACTGTTGTAAGTGAATATTCATTGTACATTACCACGTATTCACATGACCTTATTTAAACTGTTTTGGATAAGAAAAGCATCAAAATGTAAAACTCGAGCAAGAGAAAATCTATAAAAATCTTATCCTATAAGTGTAGACAGTTGATTGATGACATCATAGATAACATAGCATCTAATATAGTCAAATTCATTTAATACTTGTTGTTAGAAAAGCTTATTGATCAATAAAGGCGTTCCAAATCAGTCTATGCTTGCAGTCTTCAAAATATGTGAATGAAACATAAGAAGCTTTTTAAGAAGGTTTTTCAACAGATTCTTTGAAGACAACTCAATAGAATCCATCTTAGGTTATGGTTTAAAAGAAAATATTTAACATAAATTAGATACATGTAGAATGAAAACCATATTGGGAAAAGGGAAAAAAAATTAGACTCAATAACGTATTATATCCTAAAATTGCCATGAATTTTGTTGGAGCAAATGGGTCTTTCTATTTTCTAAGAGTGGCCTTTCTCCCAATAATGAGATAAGTTTTTTTTTCTTTTAGTTATTCTTTACTTCTCTCATCAAAATGTAGCCAGCCGTTTCTAATTAAAACTTTGGGTAATTATTTTTTTTCCTTATTTCTAATTCTAGGTGTTGGTGAATAAAACCTAGAGATGTTGAGTGTGGGGGCCTGGGGAGGGGCAAACGCACAATCAAAAACCAAAATATAATCACATGATGATCATGCTTGACAGTACACACACATGCATATGAACAGTGCTCTTGGGTTGTTTCACTTTTATGAGTGCTCGTCTTCAATTCAGAAGTCAATAATTGAATTAATATTTCTTAATTAGCTGCCATAAGTGACTTATCTGCTATGCTTCATTGATTTAAACAAGGGATTATTTATCTGCTTAGCTATGTAAATCTTTTAGCAAGAGTTTGTATTTAAACTGGGGATTATTTTTTTGCTTTGCTCTGCCAAATCGTTTAGTAAGCATTAATTTGTTTTAAAACAACGAATTCTGTATTTTTTTTTAAATCTTTTACTAAGACTTTGTTGATTTGTCAGAAGTAATTTATTAATAATTAATTTATTAATTAGACATTATATGGGGAGACTAAGATATTAAAAAAAAGAAAGTGTTTGAAAGACATTATTATTCTTTGAGACCAGAGACAAGAAAGGAAACAAGTCTGAAAGTATTCGAGAAACATTATAGACATGAAGGGAAAAAAGTTAGAAAGTTAACCATGTGTGAATTTGTAGGTAAAAAAAAAATTAAGGCTTTGTTTTTTAATTTTTGAAAAAAAATTCAAAAAGTCAAAAAATCATGAAGGAATATGCTTTCAGATTATATATGTATTGGTTTCAAAGTAGATATTAGGTTAAATTGTGTAATTAGTCTCTCTACTATATTAAAAGTGTCAACTTAATCTATCCGCTTTGATTTAATAAAATTGAGTACATTGATTTTTGTTTATTGTTAAATTGAGTTTCTCTATTTTTATATATTATTAATTTTAATCCAATTGCTAATGGTGTTAAATATTTACTGTTAATTATGTTGACGTGTCATTAACTATAATGACTTATGCTCTTGAAAAAATAAGAAAAAAGTTTTTTTTTTGCTTCATATCATATTTTTCGCGGTAATAGATTTCTTTTTATTTTTGCTACGTACCATTAGTTATTAGACTAAAATTGATAATAATAAATTAAAGAGAATCAACTTGATCAAATTAATGTAAAAGTGCTAAATTCGCACATTTCATATAGTAGATTGACTAAATATACCATTTGACCTATATATTAACATTAATGATATTTCGATATCTAGTGTAAAGACATGCTGTTTAGTGTAAATTAAACTATAAAAAATATGGCAAATATGTAATAGTTACCAACTTTGTTTTAGAAAATACCTTTAGGAAGCGTTTGATTAGTAGAATTTTATAATTTGTTTTAAATTTTAAAATAGGTTACTTAAAATAATATTAAAATAAGCATGTTTAGTTTAGTTTTATGTCTTACGTATTGTAGTTGGAAAAGTTATATTCCCACATGTAAAAAAATTGTCATTTGATTGGAATTTAAATTTCCAACACTTCCATAAAGTATTTTGAAACTCCGTAAAAGAAGAAGAAAAAAGGAATCAGAGTCATCCAAGTGAGAACAGTTCTGTTGAGTTGATCTGCTCAAAGATGAAGATGAAGAGGAAGAAGATGAGCTTAGGTCACGTAGATAATTCATTGGCGCCGAGATTTGAAGATCAGAAGCAACAACTATCATCATCCTTAGATAATAGCTGTGGCAATTCTTTTCACAATAACAACAACAGTAGCCATACAATTAGGGTTTGTGCTGATTGCAATACAACTAAGACTCCTTGTTGGAGGCGTTGTCCTAGAGGCGCAAAGGTTCTTAAATTGATACTCTTTATATATACTAATATAAGTAAAGATATATAGTATATGTCAAAGGCAATTACTATTCCTATATTTTGACATGAATTTTCTTCTTTTGGGTCCAGTTCCTTTGCAACGCTTGCGGGATTCGACAAAGGAAAGAAAAAAAAGCTATGGATGGGGCGGTAGGAGCAGTAGCGGAAGCAAGGGGTGATGGTAGTATTTTTGCCGCTGAGACGACATCGAGTGGTATGAAAAGTAAGGTTCAAGAGAAGGCTAAGAGATCAAGAACTAATCGGTTTGCTTTGCAGTTAAAGAATAAAACGTGCAAACTTAGCTCCAAATCTACACATGAAGGTAGAAAAAAGCTTCCTTTTGAGGATTTAAGGATAATCTTGATGAAGAATTCAGCTTTTCATCAGGTTTTCGCTGAAGATGAGAAGGAAGCAGCGATCTTGCTGATGGCTTTGTCATATGGAGTTGTTTATGGTTAAGAATTTCTCAAGCTATCTACTCTTGCTAATTTATAATCGTATTCTGTTTCTTAATTACCTTTACTAATGGTAGAGTGTTATATTCTTATAGTTCGGTCAGCATAACTGTCTAAATAGCCTATAACAATCAACTTGGAAATTTGATTTCAAAGTACAGGCCTATAACAATGAACTTCTTAAATTACAACATATTTGCTTGATGAATTTTTCAGCCCAATTTGGCTGTTTGCGGCATAATTTTCTTGGTTACTTCACTTTAGACAAAAAGAAAATCTGCTTCATTATTCAAAGGAATTCAAAAAACAAGAATAAAAAGAATGGATGTTAGGCGTTATGCATAAGGAAATTGCTGGCAATTTGCAGAGCGAGGCAAAAAAATCATGGTATGTATAAGCGTCAATTTAAGACCAGTAGAAGGCACTATAATAATAATAATAGTAATAATACAAGGAATACAGATAATTGTTTTGAATAATAGAAGTATCCGCATTCATCATTAGGCTATTCATATATACTTTTGACAGAGATGTCTACACCAAAAACCTTGAATAATCCCTTTGAATATGAGGAACTTCAAACTGAAAGAGGTGTTTTTTGGCTTCGAAGAAACCCATCCCTACCTTATTATGGTAAGAGAAAAGGCAAAAGGAAGTTGAAGCCCGGCAAGTTTGTTGGGGTGTCACAGCGATCTTATGGTAGATATTGTGCTGAAATCAGAGACTCAACGACGAAAAAAAAAAGGTACTGGCTTGGGACGTTTGACTCAGCTCAAAAAGCAGCTATCGCTTATGATAGAGCTGCACTTTCCATGAAAGGGAGACAAACAAATTTTATATACCCTGATAACACCAGTTCCCTTTCTTTTTTTTTTTCCTTTTGATGTCCAATAAGTTTTACCAACTTCAGAGCAGTTCCTTAGCACCTCTGAACCAAAAAAAGAAACGAATCCCCACAGTACAACTACTTATCATCAGCCTGACATTTCGCATAGCCAAATGCTCATCCAATCTAATAATAACAATAATAATTACCCATCATCTTTAGTACATGAAACTGCATACGGGTCAGTTGATGACAGCAACAGTTCCTTTTCCATGACTGATCATAGTAAATTGGATTACTTGGCCTCCATTGTTCCTGATAACTACTTGAAAGCACTTTCCACTACTCAAACCAGTTCCTCACCCTCGTACATCTCAAACTTTTGTTCCATCAACGAAAATTCCAGGTCTCATGTCGAAAACGATTCACGTTGTGATAGTTATGCTGTGCCATATGATATAACAAGCTTTTCCAAGATTAATGATCTTGTGGAGTTTTCGGGTTTCGAACAAGCATTGAATCAGTGTTTTCCGAGTCATGAACAACAGTCATGGGAAATGAACTGCAATGAACTCTTACTTGTGATCAACAACACACCATTGATGGTTGAAGAAGGGTGCATGCGAGCTTTTTATCCGTACAATGAGAGTAATCCTAGCTACAGCATGATCCCACAAACCATTTCTTATGTAACTTGCTCTCCTTCTTTACCTCTTTTTGGCGATGTAGTAGACTTAGGGTACTCACTTTTCTGAGCTTTCTTTTTTTCTATTTACAGTTTTATCATGTATCACTAAGAGAATCCGAACTGTTTCTGCTCCAATTCCCAGTTTGCATGTAATTTTTTTATCTAGTCTTGTCGTTTTTCATACTGTAACTAAGCTTTTGGTTTTACACATTTGGATTACATTATGAGATAGAGCTTGTCGAATGTCCATTTTAAGTTTTGCCAAATTGAATGAAATAATTTTTTTTTTGAAAAAGTTGCTTTAAACAAGCTTCCTTTGTTTTAGTTTTCAGAGAGGAAGCATATGTAATAACATTTACAAATAAAATGAGATGGAAGAAGTATAATATATTCATGTTCTTTTGCAGCAGAGTTATTAATTAGGAGAAGGGAATTGTGTAATGTAAGAAAAGTTACCAGGACAAGCCAGAAGAAGATTTAAAGATTGAAAGAGAAACTAAAGGAAGTGCTAATTTTTTCGATCTGCAATGTGATTTTGATATATTCTTTCTATCTCCAGAATCTAGAAATATCATTTCGTTGAAATTGCTATGCATCATTAGAAGGATATAGGTTGATAACATTTCCATTAACTAAGCAATGATGACCATCCATCTAGCTTTCTTAACAATTAAAAATACCAATAACTGTTATAATAATATGTAGGTAGTTTTGTTATTTTAACATGTTCAATTTAATTCCTTAATTTTTAATTTAATTTTGTTCTTTTATTTATAACATTGGGTTTTGGAATGAATTATTACTCTCAATATTATCAATAAATAATTTTTTAAACCAACAGTAGTAGTGGATTTTTTTTAAAAAAATCTCTGTTGAGTCAAGAACGTTAAAGATAAAATTTTTCCAATAAATATATTTACAAAACATGGAATTTGTATACTTATATTTATTAGAATAAAGGGCATTAGAATAACGATTTTCAAAGTCTTTGAGATTCATTATTGAGCTCAAATTTAAGCTAAATTTCTTTTTGCCAAAAAGAAAATATTTATTGTTTTGTTAGTGGATACGAAAATCTAAGTAATTTAAAACTAATAAGTATTACGCATTACAATTAGAAATAAAATACTTTTGGATCATGTTTTATAACTATAATTGATTAGTTGAATTTATGTATTTTGTATTTTTTTTGACATAATTAATGGTACACAATCAATTATTTATCATTATTACCAATTTATTTTATGTCTCATCACTAAATTAATTAGAAATAATACGTGTTTCAACCATATCATGTAACCCAATGTGTCAAATATGAATAAGTAGTGTCTTGAATTATAATTATCATGTTGAGTATGCATCAATACGATACGTCAGGGGAAAAATTTTAATCAAAAGTTTCAAAAACATTAAGGGGACATTTGGTTCAAGGTATTTCAGATTATCAGAGTTATGTAATTACCGGATTATAACATAACCTAGTGCATATACCCAAAATGTGCACAATTTCTGTTTGGTTAAGATTTCTGGAATATAAAATTAACCTGTTTGGTTGGAGGATTTATTTTCTGTTTAAATGAATAGTTTACTATAATGCCCTCAGACAATACTTAACCTTATTTCTTATTTATTCAATATTTTGTACAATTGTTGTAATTTTTTTTAGTTTGATAATTAAACGTGAGTAACATAAAAATTATTTAAGTAATAAACTTATTAAAATATTATATAATTTATTTAATGATTATATAAGTTAAGTTTAATTATGCTTTTAGTTATATAATTATTAATTTAATAATTATGTAAGCTAAGTTTAATTATTTTCTTAATCAAAATAAATTATGCTTAAAAAACATGTAATTTATCAATTACATAAGGTTATTAGATCCAAAAGGATGAAATACTAAGGATAAAGTTGGAAAAAATTTTAACATAACCTGATAATCTCACATTTCCTAAGAATTTGGATGTTATAAGAATCCTGATAACGTACACTAAAAGCTGACGTGTCAGTAATCTTAGATTACTTAAGTTATATGATTACCACAAACCAAATGAAGTAATCTTACATTTCAATGGGCACATTACTGGGGTTATATAAGATAATCCCGAACTAAACGCATCCTAAGAAAAAAAGGATTTTGCTAGCTGTAAGGGAATATTCATTATACATTATCACGTATTCACATGACCTTATTTAAATTGTTTTGCATAATAGAACCATCAAAATGTAAAACTCGAGGAAGAGAAAATCTGCGAAAATCTTATCCTATAAACGTAGATAGTTGATGCATGACATCATAGATACCATAGCACCTAATATAGTCAAATTCATTTAATGCCTTCGATTTGATAAATGCTTTAGGGAAGCCAAATATATTTCTATTTTTGTTAGAAGGCACGTGTATTTTTTATTTTTTTCCTTTTTATGAAAAAAGACACTTTTCCTATACGCTATTCTTATACCACCTATACTGCATGCAATACCGAGTTGATATAGATCTTCTTATTGCCTTTGGCGTCATGTATTATAGGCAACCGTCTTATTTATACATTGCCATTCAACTATAGTCCTTGGCAACTCATTTCAAAGTTTTAAAATGGAAGGCTTTCAATGTCAGGATGTTGATGGGCGTTTTAGCTTGGGGAATAAACACTTATTTGATGCTATCTCAGATCTATTTATGGTGGAATCTCGGTACATGCCTTCGTTAAGCGACATCAATAGATTCACAGCCACTTTTCGACTCTCGCTACGGCATTCAGCAATTTCTTCTATTTTGAAGGTAAGCTTTAAATCCATGATGCAAAGCTAATTCGTATAGCAAAGCTATAATAGTTATTTACTAAAATTGCTTTTCGGTGGCATCATTTTTTTTAAGCAGTACTCTTCCACTCTTGACTCCCACATAGTATATCTGGCTATTAATTACATGGATCGATTTCTATTTAGCCAACGTTTTAAGGTATGCACCAAAGATCTAAATGAATGTAACATTCTTCTTAATCTTTCCTTGACTCCATTTACGTTGAATGAATATTAGTATGCGGCTGAGTATAGCTTACTTTTAGAAGTCTTGTTTTTTCACTCAGGACCTTTGTCCAAATTTGCTAGATCTAATAGCAGTTGCTTATATTTCACTGGCTACAAAGATGGATGAGATGAGATTTACTGCATCTAACTTTCAGGTACATAACACGATAGGAATACTCATCTTTATAGTCTTCTGTTAGTTAAATTTGCTTAACCTTGTCTTTATCTAATAATGGAACAGAATGAAAGGAAACTCATTTTCAATGCGCAAAATCTACAGCAAATGGAATTTGTAGTTCTTGACAGTCTAAGTTGGCTAATGAGGTCAATCACACCTTTTTCATTCATTTTTTCCTTCATCTCTCTCTTCAAAGAAGAAGATCCTGTCATCATAGAAGCATTTAATGATAAAATAACAAAAATCATTCTTGAAGCGGTGAAAGGTACAATGGTAAACATTCCATGATTTATATATATATTTATTTTCATAAATACTAATTCAATAACCAACATTATTAAAACTTTCTATTCAAACAGAGATCAAAATGTTAGAATTCAAGCCATCGATTATTGGTGCATCGGCATGTTTACTCGCGTGTGCTGAGATTTTACCAAGAGCATATTCATCTTTTGAAGAATCAATTCTGTCTTGCGATTATATCAATAAAGTAATAGCCTGAGATTGTTTATTTAATCTTCTATCTTTGTTCATTTTTTGTCAATCTTTGATTAATAAAACATTATTTTGGCAGGATAATATTTTAAAATGTCTGGATACGATGAAAGGAATACTATTTAAAGAAAAAAAGATAGTAATTTTAGGTGAACAGCTGGGTTCAGATGGAGCAAAAAAAAAATCGGAATCTGCATCAACTATTGAAACATGCAAAGACGGAAGGAAAAATATTAGCCTATTATTATTCGCTCCTGTTGCAATCGGAGAAAGCAAGCGACTTAAATTGGAAGATTTATACGCCAAATCCGCAATAGAAGAACAATTTCATATATGATAATCGGTTCATGGATGTGGTTTGTATAGGATCCTCTAACAGTTGAATTTCTCTGTTGTGTACATATTATGTAGCTAATTTCTATTCCTATTAACCTTCTGTCAAAACATTTTGCCAATGGAAATTACCTTCAAGCTTCCCTGGACAAATATGTTTTTTTTGTTTGCTCAGGAAATAGTTATCTTTTTTTCCCTATTGTCTAGCAATTGCTTTCTTTTTTGTTTTGTTCTACCTCCTGATGTATGCAATCTTTGGGTTTAAGATCTAAACATAAAGAAAAACAAACAAATAATCCTCAGATGTGAAAGCAAAGGTCAAGTATTCCTTCACAATTTTCATTGCCTAGTAGTTTAAAGCAGAATTGCCTAGTAGTCTTTATGATGCAAAAACCAAATTTTAGAGCCTGAAGATAGAAACATGTTCTCCATTTTTTTCACTTTTTTCACATGAAGCAGTTTTCCATAAGGATACTCAAGAGAAATTTTATAGGATACTCTATAGAATCCATCCGAGCTAATAGTTTAAAAGAAAACATTTAACATAAATTAGATAGCTGCAGAATGAAAGCGATATTGGGAAAAGAGAAAAAAAATCAAATTGAATAATGTACTATATCCTAAAATTGTCATGAGCTTTGTTGGAGCAAATGGGTCTTTCTATTTTCTGAGAGTGGATTTCCTCCCAATAATGAGATAAGCTTTTTTTACTTTTAGTTGATCTTTACTTCTCTCATCAAAATTTAGTAAGCAGCAGGCAGTAAAAACTTTGGGTAATTATTTTTTTTTCCTTACTTGTAATTCCAGGTGTTGGTAAATAAAACCTAGAGATGTTGAGTGTGGGGGCCTGGGGAAGGACAAACGCATAACCAAAAACCAAATATAATCAAATGATGATCATGCTTGACAGTAGACACGCATGCATATGAACAGCGCTCTTGTGTTCTTTTACTTTTATGGGTCCTCGTGTCCAATTCAAAAGTCAAGAATTGTATTAATGTTTCTGAATTTAATAATTTTTTTATAATACGTCAATTGAAAACAAAACAAAAAAATTATGTAATTTCATACAATAATTATTTAATTTAGTTCGAAACTAATACGTTAATTATTATGTAATAAGATATACTTATTTATAATCCAATATTGTAAATCTAAATTGACACGGTTAATCTTTTATCTTATCTTTTTTTTTGTTGTGCATAAAACGTAAAAAAAAAAATTTACTTAAAGGAGGGGAGTTAAAGGTCTTAAACTTAAGATCTTCTATATGAATCTTTAACTACTGTTAATTTTAATGACAAATGATGATTATCGACAACTTTTCCCCTACGTCATTCAATAAATGCAACAATTATAGACTTCAGTCTCCTTTATATTATAACATACCATGTTTTAAGATTAATACTAAATTTATCGTTCATATTTATAATAAACCTATAGACTATGTAAAGATTACCGATCATTATTTGGTAAATATCAATTTAATGTCTATATTTCTCCAAGTGTATTTCATGTTACATTGGTAATGGTTCATAATAAATATGTTAAAAAAGAATCAAGGTCAAATCATGTCAAAAGAATCATAAATAATTGTCCAATAGCCTGAGCAGCAAATAAGAGTTGGTATATATTCTCATATATAAGATATGTCTCTAAAAGTTTGAAACAATTTGCCATTACATGATAAAGTAAATGAAAAATTACAGAGAGTTTGTCACGCCCCGACCCGCCCCGGGTCGGCCACGTGGCAACCGCCGCGCTGTCTCGAAGTACGTGCTGGCCAGTCACGCACTTAAGGCACCGCAAGGCATAAATGAGCATCATCGCTGTCAATAAAACTAAAACTTTAATTAGAAAATATTTAATAAAATAATTAACTTTAAAAGTAATGCCAGTGGACTAATTGAGAGAATACCTACACAGCGGAAACTTCTATGCCTAAGCCACCGACGCCTCCTAGTGAGCCTCATTTCTTTAACTGACTCCGATTTGCAAATCTGCATCCATCCATATTGGATACAGGTGAGTGGTAGAGGTTCTAAGAATCTCCATCTGGGTTAGAACAGATAAGGGAAATCCAAAATAAAATAAAATAAAATACATAATATTAAAACAAATATTCTTCCTTTGAAATTCTTTTCTGGTCCTTCTGCTGAGAACCCTCTTTTAAAGTACTTTAAATCCATAAATAAATATATATAATATAATGGGCTGGCATCTGAAATTGTCCAAATAAAGTATACCCGTGCGCTTGGGTATCCATTGGACCGTCAAGGGTTACTTTATACATTTAAAATATTTTTACTTTTCTCTCTGGCCCACTTCCTTGACGTTTGCCTCGCTGTGGTGGAACATAGCAGTCCTGGCGAGTTTCCCTACGCGCCTCTCGCAACCAGGTACGACTCCCGTGCCCCTCAATAGGCGGTCCACGGCTAAGTCACTTCCGTGCCCCTCAATAGGCGGTCCACGGCTGAATATCACGCATGCTCATATACTCGGTCCACGCTCCCTCATATTGGAGCCCCGAGTAAAATAATCAATCTCTCATCTCTCAGGGGTATTTTTCCCCATACAATAATTAATAATAATATCAATATATATATATATATGTATATATATATATATAATTTCACATAAACATTTAATTTAAAACATATAATCACACACACATAGGTCTTATACATCTTTTTGAAACATCCCACTCACGGTGTGGGTATATCACAAATAAATTGTGTGTATGGATTTCCCATATCCCAAAACCGTTTTGAAAACATTTATGTTTTAAAATCATTTTCTAAATCCCCCTTTCCCAGTGGCTAAACAGAGAAATCTAGGCCACTCACAGTATTGGGAGATTCGTATACTCCCAAGCGCTCCATGTAGCTTTAACCTCCGGTGCATCGCCGCATTCGATTATCCGGAGCCCTAATACATACAAATATACGTTAGCATCCATAATTACATTTATGAATGCACCTATGAGGCTCTAATCATGATCTACGACTGGGCTTGAATGTGATTCGGGGCTAGGAAAAGTATCTAGGAGGTTCCGGGGTAAAAATTGGACATTTGGTGAAAAATTACGAAAATACCCCTGGGGGTCCATGGACCACTCAGGCTGGGCCCGACACTTAGAAAAGTGTCCGGTAATTTATTATTTAGAACATCCAACCAACAATTAAATCATAAATCAAAACCTATTTAAGGTCTCCAAGGTCCAAGAACAAAATTGGACAAGTCCGGAAGTTAATTGAAGCTAATTGGGGTTTAGGGCTGCAAAATTACCAAAATGCCCTCAAGCTACAGTACCCCATCTTGCTGGTGGCTCCCTCCCGGGTGGGAGTGAGCCAAAGTGGGAAGAATCCCACAAATCTAGCAGCTCCCGCGCGGGACTCGTCGGGTCCGGCGCGGGAGTTGATCCCAGCGCATGGCCATCGCCGGCCATGCACCAAATTGAGCTCGGTTTGAGTCCGATTCACAACCAATCCACACCAAAATTGAAACACAGCAAGTTAAACATATGATCTATGGATTCACAGCTTCAAGAATGGAATCAAACAACAAATCATGCTCGAATTTATATCAAAACACTAAGAGTTGACTTGTCTCGGGTAAAACAGAAATCTCAACTTCAATCATCAAATTCTCTTAGCACAGACCATGAAATCAAGTGTGTAAACTATCAAATTAAAGCTTGATGAGTCTAGAACAACATACCAAATTCCCAGCCAAAACACACGGTTGAATCAAAAGATATGAGCTGATGAACAATCTGTCGCCAAATTTCCAGATTTCTAGATTTGATGATTTTCTTGAAAATCTTGGTGTTTTGATCTTCAAGAAGGCAAACGAAGTTGATATTGATGATTGATGAAGTGTTTGAAGAGGGATTAAAGGCTTGGTTCAGAGAGAATTGAAGGAGAAGGCTCGGAGAAAAATGAAGAAGAGAAGAAAATGAAAATAGGGGGTCTCGGGTGGCCGAGACCCCTCATATAACCGACGAGTCCGGCGC
The DNA here is from genome assembly GCA_030664755.1 of Microcos paniculata. Taxonomy (NCBI): domain Eukaryota; kingdom Viridiplantae; phylum Streptophyta; class Magnoliopsida; order Malvales; family Malvaceae; genus Microcos; species Microcos paniculata. The sequence continues at coordinate 28,292,864 of CP131459.1, read as the reverse complement.
CGGAGTCAACCTTTTATGAGTTGACTCCGGTCAACTCGGCCCAATTTTCCTCGGTTCCCGATTTCAAGTGGGGCCCACATCCCCGGACTTCAATTTTAGGATTTTTAAGCTTGAAATTGAGCGAAACGAAGTTTGAATCATCCATGGGAATCAAATTTGGTATATTGATTTGACAACAATACATAAATACTCAACTTGACATGTGCGGACTAGGTCCGGGCGTGTCAGAGTTCATGAATTATGATACACTGATATGATATTAAAGATCTAATTCAATATGCAGTTATAATATCCTACGCTTGAAAGACTAAAGAATCAGCATGTCAAGTCCTTCTCATCATGACTTTGATCATTGAGTTAGATAATTTATTTGAAAAATTAAATTTACATTAGATGTGATTTAGGTTTATAGATTTTTCTTATTCTTTTCGTGAGAAATAAAGAAGAATATGTTATTATTCATGACAGGCTTAATCCTCTTATAAAAGATAAGAGATTCGGTTGCTGCTATTTATCTTTGTACCTACGCACCAGCTAATAAAGCAATAGAATGTTGCTTCGTTCCACTTACCAAATTCAATACACTAAACAATATTAGTTTATTGTAATAGAATGTTGTTTCGAATTCAATTCTTAGAAATAAATACAATGATGTGATAAAAGGACCAGAATGAATCAGCTTGATTTTAAAATCATCTAAACTAAACTTAACCAAAATTTTAACTGGCCTGAACAGTCAATATGACCTGAATTCCAAATCCCCTATCTTGCTTCCCACATCAATTTTATGCATAAAGTTATTTGAACTGTTGTACTAATAGGGATGTTGTCTTTAATGTCTTTACTTTAGATGTCTGCTTTGGAAAGCAATGAGTACGAACCTATTTCAACATTGTTCTGAAAGAATTTGACATTTTGAAAAGATTGGGACGGAAATCTGATATGTAATTGATAGTAGTAATTCGAAGCAACTATTGAATTTGCTTCCATGTGAAATCGTTGTTAGGGGAATCTTATAGGACTTGACCAATGTGGGGTTGTGCAACGTACTTTTCTTCTTGTATAGCTTTGGACTTTAGTGCAATGTTCAACAATGTAATTAAATTTTATGAAGAAGGGATTTATATATGAAAATTATCATTTATTCTGATTAATAAATATAATTTCTGATTAGTCTATTGATATTACATCATAATAATGTGGTGATAATGAGAAATCGTTGACTATGTATTAGTTTAGATTCATCCAAGTAGTCTTAGACTATATAAGCGCAGTTTCAACATAAAGTTGAACTACAAAAATGGAGAATCATGATGATTAATGGAATGGAAACAGTAGGTTATAGAGCAGTAAAAAAATACTTTGATTGGGGTTTTGTATGAATTTTTTAAAAAATCACTTCCTCAAATTAAAACATTATCTAGTTGCAAGTTCTTTAGATTTTATATTCAAGACAATTAGTAGGAAAATTTAATAGAAATAGCAAGGAATGAAAAGATTTTTGTAAATTAGGTAGAAAAAGGTTGGCTGGTTGTCGTCTTTCGGGGAATGACAAAACTTAAGTGTGCTTATGTTCCTCTCCTTTGTTCAAATCTATCTCTTTAACAGGCTTTCCTAGACACTTTCCTCATACTTTTGTATTCAAAACAATTATCTGTGTTCCTTTCTCTTCCATATCTACATTCACACAGTTTGCCCTAGACCTTTCTCTTCCTTTAGCAGTATTTTCCTCTAATCATCTAGCAAACACTAACAATATCTCCCCAAATTCTCCATTAGGTCAATCATATATAATTTCGATAGAGATGTCTGAACCAAAAACCTTGGATAATCTCTTTGTATATGAGAAAGTTCAAACTAAAGGAGGTTCTTTTCTTCTTCGAAGAAACACATTCCTACCTAATCCTGGTAAGAGGAAAGGCGGAAGGAAATTGAAGCTCGACAAGTATCTTGGGGTGAGGCTCCGGCCTTCGGGTAAATATACCGCTGAAATCAAAAACCCAACTACAAAACAAAAGTACTGGCTTGGCTCGTTTGACTCAACTCAAGAAGGAGCTCTTGCTTATGATAGAGCTGCACTCTCCATGAAAAAGGTACAAACAAATTTTATGTACTCTGACAACACCACTATCCGTTCTCTTTTTTTTCCTCTTGATGTCCAAGCGATTTTACCAACTTCAGAGCAGTTCTTTACCACTTCTGAACCAAAAAAAGAAACCAATCCCCATAGTGCAAGTACTTATCATGAGCCTTGCATTTTTCATAGTCAAATGCTCATCCAATCTAATAATAACAATAATAATTACCCATCATCTTTAGCAGATGAAACTGCATGCGGGTTAGTAGATGATAGGAACAGTTTCTTTTTCTTGACTGATGATAGTAAATCGAATTACTTGGCTTCCATTGTTCCTGAAAACTGTTTGAAAGCAGATTTCAGTACTCAACCCAGTTCAACACCTTCAAACATCTCAAACTTTTACTCCATCAACCAAAATTCCAGGTGCCATGTCGAAAACCATTCACAATGGGATATTTATTCTGGGGGATCTGATATAACAACCTTTTCCAAGATTAATGATCATATGGAGCTTTCCAGTTTCAATAAAGTACTGAATCAGGGTTTTTGGAGTCGTGAACAGCAGTCATGGGAAATAAACTGCAATGAACTCTTACCTCTGATGAACAACACACCATTGATGATTGAAGAAGGGTGTATGCAAGCTTGTTATCCCTACAATGGCAATAATCCTAGCTACAACATTATCCCACAAGCCATTTCTTGTGTAACTTGCTCTCCTCCCTTGCCTCCTTTTGGCAATGTAGTAGACTTGGGGTACTCACTTTTCTGAGTTTTTTTTTTCTTTTTACAGTTTTATCATCTATCAATAAGGGAATCTAAACCATCTCTGCTCCAATTCCCAATTTGCATGCAATTTATTTATCTAGCCTTGTCATTTTCCCAACTGTAACAAAACTTTTGGTTTTACACATTTGGATTGCATTATCAAAATTGGTTTGAAAAAGCTCTTTTAAACAAGCTCATTTTTTTTTCATTTTCAGAGAAGAAATATATGTAATAACTTTTACAAATAAAATAAGATCGAAGAAGTATAATATATTCATGTTGTTTTGCAGCTGAGTTATTAATTAGGACAAGGGAATTGGGCCCTGTAAGTAAAGTTACCAGGGCAACCCAGAGGAAGATCTGAAGATTTAAGGACAGGCTGAAACAAGTGTTAATCTTTTCAATCTGTAATGTGATTTTGATCTACTCTGTCTCTCTAGAATCCAGAACATATCATTTTATTGTAATTGCTATGCGTCAGTAGAAAGATATAGGTTAATAGCATTTCTATAAACTAAGCAATGATGACCATCGGTTCAGTCTTTTGGATAACTAAAAATACCAATTACTATTATAATAATATGTTGGTGAGTTTTATTATTTTAACATGGTCAATTTAATCCCTTAAACTTTAGTTGTAATTTGTTATTTTATTTATAACATTAGGTTTTGTAATGAATTATTACTCTGAATATTATCAATATATATTTTTTAAAATGGACAGTAGTATTGGATTTTTTTTAAAATTGATCTCTGTTGAGTGAAGAACATTAAAGATAAAAATATGCCAATAAATATATTTATAAAAAATCAAATTTCTATTGTTGTATTTGTTAGGATAGAGTGCATTATAATTTAAGACTCTAAATTTAAATTTAAAGATTTTTTGTATTTTTTTGGGTATTCTTTATTTAGCTTTCATGAGACTCACAAAGAGGGAAGTTAAAGGTCTTAAACTTGAGATCTTCTATATGAATCTTTAACTATCGTTAATTTTAATCCAAATGATGATTATCGACAACTTTTCCCCTATGTCATTCAATGAATGCGATAATTACACACTTCATTCTCCTTGATATTATAACATACTATGTTTTAAGATTAATACTAAATTTACCGATCATTATTTGGTAAACATCAATTTCATGTCTATATTTCTCCATGCGTATTTCATGATACATTGGTAATAGTTCATAATAAATATGTTAAAAAGGAATCAAGGTTAAATCATGTCAAAAGAATCACAAATAATTTTCCAATAGCCTGAGCAGCAAACGAGAGTTGGTATATGTTCTCATATATAAGATATGTCTCTGAAAGTCGCAAAGAATTTGCCCATTACATAATAAAGAAAATGGAAAATTGTAGAGAATTCAGTAATTATGATACAGTGATATGATATTAAAGATCTAATTCAATATACAGTTATAATATCCTACACTTGAAAGACTAAAGAATCAGGATGTTATGTCCTTTTCATCATGACTTGGATCATTGAATTAGATTATTTATCTGAAGAATTAAATTTATCTTAGATGCGATTTAGGTTTATAGATTTTTCTTATTCTTGTCATGAGAAATAAAGAAGTATATGTTATGATTTATGACTGGTTTAATCCTCTTATGAAAGATAAGAGATTGGATTGCTACTATTTATCTTTGTACCTGCTTACCGACTAATAAACTAATAGAATGCTGCTTCATTCCATTTACCAAATTCAATACACTAAACACTATTAGTTTATTGTAATAGAATGCTGTTTCGAATTCAAATCTTAGAAATAAATACAACAATGTAATAAAAGGACCAAAATGAATAAGCTTGGTTTTGAATTCACCTAAACTAAACTTAACAAAAATTTTAAGTGGCCTGAATAGTCATTATGACCTAAATTCCAAATCCTCTATTTTGCTTCCCACATCAATTTTATTCATAAAGTTGTTTGAGCTGTTGCACTGATAGTGATGCTGTCTTTAATGTCTTTATTGTAGATGTCTGCTTCAGAGAGCAAGGAGTACAAACCTATTTCAACATTGTTCTGAGAGAATTTGACATTTTGAAGAGATTGGGAGCGAAATGTAATATGTAATTGATAATTCCAAGCAGGTATTGAATTTGCTTCTATGTGAGATAGTTGTTAGGGGAATCTTATAGGCCTTGACCAATGTGGCGTTGTGCAACATATTTTTCTTCTTATGTAGCTTTGAACTTTAGTGCAATGTTCAACAATTTAATTAACTTTTATGAAGAAGGGATTTTATATATGAAAATTATCAGTTATTCTGATTAATAAGTATAATTTCTAATTAGTCTATTGATGTTACATCATAATGATGTGGTGATAATGAGAAATCGTTGACTGTGTATTATTACAGATTCATCCAAGTAGTCCTAGACTATATAAGCGCAGTTTCAACATAAAGCTAAACCACAAAAATGGAGAATCATGATGATTAATGGAATGGAAACAGTAGGTTACAGAACAGTAAAAAAAAAATTGCATTGGGGTTTTGTATGAATTTTTCTAAAAAGTCACCTGCTCAAATTAAAACATTATGTAGTTGCAAGTACTTTAGATTTTATACTCAAAACAATTAGGTAGGAAAATTAAATAGAAATAGCAAGAAATGAAAAGATTTTTGTAAATTATGTAGAAAAAGGTTACCTGGTTGTCGTCTTTCGGGGAATGACAAAACTTAAGTGTGCTTATTTTCCTCTCCTTTGTTCAAATCTATCTCTTTAACAGGCTTTCCTAGACGCTTTCCTCACACTTTTTTATTCAAAGCAATTATTTGTCTGCCTGGCTCTTCCATCTCTACATTCACACTGTTTACCCTAGACCTTTTCTCTTGCTTTAGCAATATTTTCCCAAATTCTCTATCAGGCCATTCATATATACTTTTGATAGAGATGTCTGAACCAAAAACCTTGGATAATCCCTTTGTATATGAAGAAGTTCAAACTAAACGAGGTTTTTTTCTTCTTCAAAGAAACATATTCCAACCTAATTCTGGTGAGAGCAGAGGCAGAAGGAAATTGAAGCCCGACAAGTATCTTGGGGTGAGGCTCCGGCCTTGGGGTAGATATGCCGCTGAAATCAGACACCCAACTACAAAAAAAAGGTACTGGCTTGGCACGTTTGAATCAGCTCAAGAAGCAGCTCTTGCTTATGATAAAGCTGCACTCTCTATGAAAAAGATAAAAACAAATTTTATATACCCTAACAACACCACTATCCATTCTCCTTTTTTTCCTGTTAATGTCCAAGCCATTTTACCAACTTCAGGGCAATTCCTTACCATTTCTGAACAAAAAAAGGAAACCAATCCCCATAATGGAACTACTTATCATCAGCCTGACATTTCGCATAGTCAAATGCTCATCCAATCTGATAATAACAATAATAATTACCCATTATCTTTAGCGGATGAAACTACATGCGGGTCAGTAGATGATAGCAACAGTTTCTTTTTCTTGACTGATGATAGTAAATAGAATTACTTGGCCTCCATTGTTCCTGATAACTGCTTGAAAACACATTCCAGTACTCAAGGTAGTTCAACACCTTCAAACATCTCAAACTTTTGCTCTATCAACCAAAATTCCAGCTCCTATGTCAAAAACCATTTAGATTGGGATAGTTATGCTGTGCCATCTGATATAACAAGCTTTTCCAAGATTAATGATCATATGGAGTTTTCCGGTTTCGATGAAGTACTGAATCAGGGTTTTTGGATTCATGAACAACAGTCATGGGAAATGAACTGCAATGAACTCTTACCTCTGATTAACAACGCACCATTGATGGTTGAAGAAGGATGTATGCAAGCTTCTTATCCCTACAATAACAATAATCTTAGCTACAGCATGATCCCACAAGCCACTTCTTGTGTAACTTGCTCTCCTTCTTTGCCTCCTTTTGGTGATGTAGAAGACTTGGGGTACTCACTTTTCTGAGTTTTTTTTTCCCTTTTACAGTTTTATCATCTATCAATAAGGTAATCTTAACTGTCTCTGCTCCAATTCCCAGTTTGTATGCAATTTATTTATCTAGTCTTGTCATTTTCCCAACCGTAACTAAACTTCTGGTTTTACACATTTGGTTGCATTATCAAAGATAACTTCTCGAATGTCCAGCTTAAGTTTTGCCAAATTGAATGAAACAAAATTTGTTTCAAAAAGCTGCTTTAAAGAAGCTCCCTTTTTTTTCAGAGAAAAAACATATGTAATAACTTTTACAAATAAAATGAGATCGAAGCAATATAACATATTCATGTTGTTTTGCATCTGAGTTATTAATTAGCACAAGGTAATTGGACACTGTAAGTAAAGTTACCAGGGCAAGCCAGAGAAAGATTTGAAGATTAAAGGAGAGACTGAAACAAGTGTTAATTTTTTTTGAATCCCTTAAATTTTACAATTGTTCACTTAATCAGCCATAATATTGGACACCTTCATTTCTCTACCCTATAAATAATGCTCATTATGGACTACTGGATCTTGCTTGCTTATTATCTTCTTGGACACCTTTATTCTCTGGTAATATTTCACTCTTGTTCTGTTCACCTAGTCTTATTTCATTTTTTAAATAAAAAAACATTTTTATTATTTTATTCAGTGCAATATAGTTTTTATTCTCCGTTTTATATATTTACAAAATATCGAATTTGTATCCTTGTATTTATTAGGATAGAGTGCATTATAATTTAAGACTCTAAATTTAAAGTGAAACAGAGATTTTTCAATAATCCTTTTATCAATTGTTTATTATTATTATTATATAGTTAATATATAATTAAAAATATTAATTGGGCTTCAATTACGATTCTCGTGGCCATTGGAAAGAAAATTGTTTTTTAAAAAATAATAATCATGACAATATATCAACATGTGACTTGGCACTATAGAAAATTTGAAGAATCTTAGAAAAGAATAAAAATAATTAATCCTCAGGCAAGATATATCCCAAAGTGGACAAAAGATATAGCACCATCATTATTCCTTGCCTTCAATGAAAAACAACAACCTATATATATAGCAATTTCTATCAATTGTTCAGTCAACATCTTCGGCACTCATATTTCCTCTTTGCAAGATTTATCACAATTTTAGTCAAAAGTTTACGCTATATTTCATATGAAAATTTTAAAAAAAAAATTAAAAAATTACCATCAATATTTGGTGATCTCTATTGTTTTGTCAATAATTTTGAAGGTTATCAATCATCCATATGAAGGTTATCAATCGTCCATTCATGGTTAAAATGACCATATGTAACTATGATCTTAAGACCTTCCCATTTTTTTTGAGAGATATATCAAGGCTATATTTGATTTATGAAAATATTTTTTTTATTCTGTTAAAAAAAACAAAGATCAAATGGTAGAGATTTAATGTAATGAGTCTAAAAATGTTTCAATTAACATGGCAGCTTCCAATCAAAACTTTGAGAAATTAATAATTTTTCCTTACTTCTAATTCTAGGTGTTAGTAAATAAAACTTAGAGATGTTGAGTGTGGGGGCCTGGGAAGTGGCAAATGCGCAACCAAAAATGAAAATATTATTAGTGATTTTTTTTACATGATGTGACCTCTAGCATATACTGAACTTTTCCTTTCTTTTTATTGTTTCTTTTAAGCTCTTACATATGACAACAGAAGGCAACCTTCTTGAGTTTCATTTATTGATAGCACTGTTAGGCTCTTCATTTTTGCTGCTTACATTTCCCTAAACTTATATCAAGTGCTAATGCATACTTCATTTGCCATATGATGTAGTGCCGTTTACATGAGCTGGCAAATAAGTGGAGAATTTCTATTACAGGAGCATCAAAACTTTTGGCAAACATCCTTTATTCGTACTGAGGAATGGGGCTGTCAATCGGGACGATGATTGCCGGATGGGATGAAACAGTATGTCCTTTTCCCCCTTTTTCTACTGCATTCTGTGCATATGCTTGCATGTTTAACTTGCTGTGTGACATGGATTCTAGGGTCCTGGATTATACTATGTGGATAGTGAAGGGCGAAGGTTGAAGGGGATGCGGTTTTCTGTTGGATCTTCACCGTTAACCAATATTCATGAATTCTTTGCAATTTTCCATTTACTTTATCATGTAATGGGCAAATTGTGTGTAACTTTCATGGACATACGTTATATTTCAAAATATATACCAAGTCCAATGTTGCGATACAGCTTATTGCACAATTATTTCAAACTGCACGGAAAAGATTTTGCGTTAAAAGCTATCAATACTTACATTGAATTTCTCGAGGTAAAAAATTTAAATATAATCATAAAACAAAAAAAAATTGAAAAGAAAACTTGTGAAAAATGAAAAACCATATGATTTTTGAAGGAATGAAAATCATAAGTTAAATTTATTTAATATAATAAAATTACAATATTAGTTAACGCATTCAAAATTATTCTATGCTTGTACTCGTCAAAATATATGAACAAAGAAACCTATTCACATTATTTATTTCCATTCATAATGTACAAAACCATAGCCAAAAGTACAGAAACCGAACACACCCAATTTAGATAAGCCAATACGATATACAGATGTACCATTATATACATTAAGTAAAGGCTATGGAGACGATAACATTAATCAACGAGACCTGAAAGGTAATCATATATAACTGGATTGGATAAAAGATCAGGAAAAAATTATGTACTACATATCTTTAAAAATATTGTTCCCTTACGTTCGCACTCTCTTACTGCTTTGTCCATGCATAGGTTCCTTCTTCGTCTTGGAGAACACCTGTAGAGAATCACTATAATAAACAATGAATTTAGTGAATAGCAGTGTATGTCCAGTTTCCTATACTTAAATGTAATGCAAAACTTCTTTGTTTCTGATTAATGGGACAAGACGTCATATGTATTACCTTGTTTTTTTCCGAGTAGTGGTATTATGGGTTTCTTCACGATCATCATCAAAAGACACATCACAGTCAGTTGAAATAGTTAATGGCTCTTTGGAAGTAACATTTGGAGACTGAGGGCAAAAAACATCTTTATGCATAGGCTCTTCAAATACTTTAAAAACCCTAAATTGGATAACTCCACTGAAGAAAGTTTGTTTGCTAACTTCAACTTGAAAAAGCTTCCTCATTCCACATATTGCTTTTATCTCGTTAGGCAATTTATATCTCTCTGAATTTATGTCTTACACCAATTCTTCAGCAATTTTGCCTATTAATTTTTCAGCCAATCGCCCAAACAATAGAAACGTACAGTCACCAGTATTATCCTTCATCGTTGTTGTTAAGACAAACCTAACAGTAAGGTAAGATCACTACGTTATTAATGTTCCTAAACTAACGTTATAATTGTTTACCAACGGGAAGATGAAAAAGTGGTCGATATTTTGAAACAAATAAAAATATACATACCAAGGCACAGGCGGTTCAATCAACGTTTTTTGACATCCATCACACCAGAAGTTTTGGCCATCAATCTTTACACTTTGCTTACATTTACTACAGGCTTTATACCACCAACCTTTTCCCGGATCAATGTCCAAGATAGTGGCATCGCAAGTGTACTTATCTTCCTGAAAAGGCAAGAAACAAATCTTGAAATCGACTACCAAATATGAAAATCAGACATCAAAATTAGTCATTACAAACTAAACCAAATATAAAATTACATATCCATACCTCGCTATCATAAGGATCCAGCTCTCTCAATTGTGCTATGGTCATTCTATTTCTTTGTATTTCTTCTCTTGGATCTGCTTTAACAGCATCTGCATTAGAGAGAATGCAAATAGCATGTGCTGGATTTGTCACCCTACAGGATTTAATCAAATATATACAAATTAATATAACTTCGTATAAAATCTTATATCTCATAATGTTTTATCGATACATGTGGTACGTAAAACATCACCTTGATCGGAACATGTTCACTTCGGGAATATCAAGATTCACATAGACTCTACTTGATGCAGTTGAAGACAAGTATATTTCTGATATAATGAAACACAATTATATTTTCAACTCATCAATGCACAGAAAATAATAAGAGCAAATAAAGATGCAAGGAAAAACTTGAATTCTTTGACAATAAGAGCAAATAAAGATGCAAGAAATTTTTACCTTTGAATTCTTTAACAATAGTCCCACAGACAATCACAATGACATGCTCTTCAGCTCCAAGTTCTACAAGTTCTCCTTCATTCAGTCCAACTCCCAAATTACCCCAAAGAGTAACTCTTCGCACATCACCACTATAGAAAAAATTATATATGTATATAAACACATCTATACATTAATAGAACATTAAAAATATTATATATATATATATATATAAAGAAAATAGTCATCTCCACACTTACTGTAAATTTTCAATATGTATATTCCTCTGAAATACTATTTTATCGTTGATTTCTGTCTCCATGATCTCACTGATACTTATTAACTTCCCAATAATATCTAAACGACATAGCAAATTAAAGCAAAATATAATCAGAACATAGCCATTACAAGCCAGAAAATGCTTTAGATTATAAGAAAATGAATTACCTGTGAGATAGGCATTATTGTCAATCCTTTCTTCGAGGTCTTGAAACTCCACAAACTTAAATGAATACTTAGGAATAAATTTGTCAAAACCATTAAGTTTCTTAATCGTTGTCCAAGGATTAACATAAATCATCAAGTCATGTTGACAAGCTTTATAATTACTCTTTGCACGACCAACGTTGAATTTCTCAAGCAAATAGATTTCACCCTCAGATAACAGATCCTTTAACTTCGATATAAAAACATCTTTAATACTGCTTTGTATAACATGATTCTGCATTTGTTTATTAAAAATGAAAAGACAAATCAGTGGAAAAATTATTCGAAAATTAAAAGTAAACAGCAAGTACACATACTATTTTGGGTTACCAATTAAAGACAAACTAAGATGGAGTAAGCATTCATTCTATTTTGCATTACCAATTAAAGACAAACTAAGATGGAGCAACCATTCATTCATGTGTTAAGTATTGTGAAGGGAAAAAAAACGTGGAAATAGGAATGCACGGTCTGTTAAGAATAAAGGAGGTACTCGTTGGGAAGGAAAAAGCAACTTACCATACCTTAAATTTTTGGTGGCTTTTTGTACATTACTGTATGTAATAGCTTACGGATACCTTCCTATGTTCCAAAGCACTCATATAAATATTTCATTTTCCATGCAATTTAGTTCCTTTAATTAATTATATATACAAGTAAATAAAATTAGCCATGAACATTTTCTCTTGTATAGTCAAATTTTTTTATAAATAGAAACATATACATCACATTAATTTCTAGCCTAAGCACATCAATTTCTGGTTGACCTACTTGTTTCTACATGCATATGCCTATTAAGTTCACAAATATGACAATAAAAATAATAACCAATTTTATTTATTTATTACAAAAGTAACAAATTATAACTTTTTAAGATGTTAATAAAAAACTTACGTGTTCATCAACAATTAGAAACTCAACACTCATGAGCCTATTGTTCTCTTTCATGTTAACTGCATCCCAAATCCGAAAAACTCTTCCAACAATCTTTGCATTCTTTTGACCAATAGCCAATGATCTAATTGGAGTAGAGTTCATGACGATAACCTGTAAGAAAACATAGTTATTAATCTTGTAAAAGGGAAAATCATTCCATATCTAGAAATATAACTTACCATAACAACAAATATGACGCAGAAGATGAGATAAAATGTTAAGATCAATTTCATTCTATGCTCATAATATATGCGGAATATGCAACAAAGACATTGTTGAATTCATATAATACACATAGCAATAGAGATAATTAATTTAAAAGACAAGTAGTCAATACCAAATTTGCAAAAGAGTAATTGGCTTATAACAAAGTCTCGAAAACTTCTTTATATACAATGTTCTTCGTATAACCCATAGGCTCCTCCCCTGTGCTTTCAATCAATATTCGTAGACCATCTCGAGAAGTGACACGAGACAGAGCAACATATAACTGACCATGAGAAAATACTGGTCTTGGAAGATATAGGCCTACCTTTGCAAGGGTCTGTCCTTGACTTTTGTTGATAGTCATACAATAACAAAGCCTAACAGGAAATTGTCTTCTTTTCATGATAAAAGGCCATTTTTTATCTGTGACATGGAAACAAATCCTTGGTATAAAAACTTTTTCCCCAACATGGCTACCATTGATTATTATTGCTTCAAGAATAGTCGGCATCATTTGACTGACAACAAGTCTCGTCCCATTACAAAGACCAATGTTTTGATTAATATTTCGGAGTAGCATAATTGCACAATCAACTTTAAGTCTAAGCACATGATCAGGAACTCCATTAAACTTCAAAGAATTCAAAAACTCCATAGGGTACTGGATGTCAGATTCTGCAAAATTCTTCGAGTCCATAGATATGGAATCACAACTTAAATAAGTTCTCTCTTCAGACGGAACCATAGATAAAAATCGATCATTTACAATATCCACAGTATCATTTCTGGGCGTTATAATTGCCCTATCCCTCATATAACCCAAATCACGATACCTATCATAAAAATCAGGATATGTAAATGCCATAAGAACTGAAAGTGGATCTGACTGCTCTGTAATTAAAAGATCATCAGGAATTTTTATCCAGCATGGCTCTTCTTCACCTTCTAATTGCAAGGCTGGTTCAATTCCATTACCTACATTCAGAATCCAATTTGCAAAATCGATCACATTAGAACAGGAACTCTCACTCAATCGCATATTAACCGAAAGAGTAAAAATAATACAAGATTTCCATAATGGCGAGCTACTTATAGATGCGTTCACAGCGTCAGTTCTCGTACCTCCAGGAATAACAGGTAGTACTTGCCTAAAATCACCACCAAGAAGAACAGTCTTTCCCCCAAAAGGCATTCCCAGGCATCCTTTTCCATCATCATCCAAAAAATCTTTTAAAGATCTATCAAGAGCCTCAAAACAATTTCGATGATTCATCGGAGCCTCATCCCACACAATTAAGCTAGCTTCCTTGATCAATCTAGATAATTGAGTTCCTTTTTTTATTTCACATGTTGAATTCTCATCAACATTGATAGGAATTTTAAATCTAGAATGAGCTGTGTGACCATTAGGCAAAAGTACAGAAGCAATTCCTGAAGCAGCGACAGCTAAAACAATTTTTCCATCGGAACGAATCTTTGATATTATTGTGTTCCAAAGATAAGTCTTCCCTGTTCCACCATGGCCATAAACAAAAAAAAAGACCACCAGTTCTCTCTTGCACTGCCGCAACAATAGCATTGTATACCTGTTCTTGTTGAGCATTTAACCCACCATGCAACTTCAAATGCTGCATGATTAATTCATCAACATCATAAGCTAATTCCTCATGTATCAATCTGTTAGTATCAAAATGGCTTGACATGGATATGTTTGGCATCGGAAGCATGAATTCAGAAAGTGAAGAACCGCTCCGATTCAACAATTTCTCAAGTTCCAGTAAGACACCATTCCTTAACCTACTATCTGGAACATTCATTCTCGGCATACCCATGACATTCCGAATATGGTATTGAATGTCATCAGTAAATTTATGCCAGTGACTATCAAACAACGCAATGGGATTTCCAACCTCACAATGTAACAACATCGTCACAAATAACTCACGCAATTGGGAAGGCATTGCCCAATTAGATGTTTCAATGATTGCTTTATTCCACTCCTTATCATCACCGAGCAAACCAAGGACATGACATGCTGATCTATAACTATCATGGATTATTCCATCAATGGTTCTGATTTCTTCATAGGAACATGGCCCTTTGACAATGTTGAGCAACATTCTTAAGAAATAAAGTTCTCCAGAACTTGGATGAACATATACAATCCGGCCAATACATCCACCTCGTCGTCTTCTCGCCCATTCTTTCTTGTTTTTGCTCCACACCCATTTTGTAGGAAATTCTGAATATGTTAATTGACGCGCATCTTCAAAGGTTGCGTTTGCATACATCCATTATGTAAACATTGTTTTTGAAGAACCGGGGCATTCCACAACTGACACAAGCTCTTCATCATCACGAAAGTACACTGGATTCATCATTGGAAGATGAATAGATAAACGTTCGACGCTTGGATTCCGAAAATGTATACGATATTGTAGCAATCGCCAAACAGCCTCAGGAGGGGACAAATAACGACAATCCAAGTAAGTCTTGATTTCATCATCACTGTCAACCGAACTTCCAGATCCACTGATGCCATCAACCTCATCAATGTATGCATCCTCTGAATTTGAGGTTTGGGTTATCATCACCCTAGCTCTATCAGGCCCTTTATTAATGTATTTGAAAAGGTACTTGATGAGCATTATCTTGTTACACCACTCGACATTTATATGAGCTTGATATTTAACAACCAAGAATAAATTATGAGGAACTACAAATCTATTGTCCATCATAACATTATTCTTAATGGTCGACCTTTTATTATCTCTCCTCATATATTGCACAGA